>CM068367.1:386956915-387654734 GCA_034769895.1 Magicicada septendecula
AGAAGAAGGAGATGTAGATAATATAGTGAATGAAGACAAATGTAAGAGTAAATACAAGATATGAAAACATTATATGTGACTTAAGAGTGAAATAAAAATTGATAATTTCTTCAATCATAAAACGAAGATATCAGAAATGATCAATTCTAATAAGGAGGCAATATGTAACAGTACATATGTCACCACATCCACCTAAGTACTGAAAATTAATTTAAAGGCCACCACTAGAAAAAATACATTAAAAGGTCTAGAATACCACCAAGTATACTAAAGAAAAGTACCATAAGTTTGAATAAGTGAAGCATCATTGAAAGGAATTCACTAGTAAATGCACCAAGAAAGAAGAAAAGAAGAATAAAGACGAGACGACCGACATACTATACCCAATAGATCAGTAAGAAGGACACAACACAACAAAAGAAAAAAGAAAAATCAGTGAGAAGGACACAAGACAACAAAAGAAGAAAGAAGAGTCAGGGAGAAGGATACAACAAGGACAACTTCAAGAAAGAAGAAGGAAGAAACAGTGTGAAGAAGACAAGTGAAAACCTCATCATGTATAAAACAAACAATAGTGAGGAGGAGATCAGTGAAGAAAGAAGAAAGAAGAAGGAAGATAACCAGACCAAACACAAGAATAAGGGAAGAAAATTGAAGTAGAACAAACTAACATAAACACTGAAAGAATAATTGTATAAGAAGAAGGAAGAAGTGTTAAATAATTATGTGATATAAATCCCTAAGCTGTATAGTAAAGTCATCACTGACAACAACTCATTTAATGAACACATTTATTGTTTATGTGAAACACATTATTGTAAATAAGGATTAAATATTGTAAATAAAGAGTCACAAGCAACCTGTATGAGGACAAGATGAGTTTATGATAGCTAAATGATGTGTAGTTATAGAATAAACAGAGGAATATGCAACCAAAATAGTGAATGACCAATTGGTACCAGTGGGAATGATGTACATACCAACTCACTAATTAACAACAAATAAGATAGTACAGGAGTAAACTAAATGTGAACTATTGATAACCAATAACCAATGTACAAACATGAAATGAAACCAGTCGAATAGACTAAGATAGAAATACACAGCCATAAACAACACACTAATGTTTACTGAACCTATGACATAACTTAATCTGGGCATTCAGTTTCCAATAAAACTTGATAAAAAATGAATCAAAACAATGTTAGACCAAAATGTAATGAGCTAGGAAGTAAATAGAGCATATAAGGAATGTTTTGTACACGATAGCTAATAGTATAACAGGATATAAAAGCTATATTTATGTAATACAAGTATGACCAAATGCTGGTAATGGCAAAAGTGACACTATGCCAACCAAAATTATGTAATAAACACATTGTACAAAGAAAGTAACCCAATTAATGATTTGATGTCAGACAGAATATTATTCATATGAGCAATTGCAACCAAAATAACCATTTAAATCGTTTATATAAATGTAATTATAACTAAACCATTATGACAAGTAGCTGCAAGTAAAGTTTACAGCAACCAAACCTTGCTAATAACAGGGTCAAATGCAGAATGAACTGCATCACAATAACGATAAGGTCCTAGTGACTATTTCAGTTATCAATTAGAAAACAATACAACTAAAATGTCTATGATATTAAGCATACTACCAGGTAACGCCATATAGGCATAACAAGTCTGATTCATAAGTGATAGTTAAGGCATTAAACAAATAATGTAGGGAAAAAGAACACTGTCAGTAGTGACTTAACCCATCAATATTTAATTACAACAGTTAAAAGCTAATTAAATACTCTTATTACTGAGTAATAAGCAAACAAAAATGTATGACAATAAGTTTAAGTGTGAATCTATGAAAACGGACATAGTATTAATATTAGGACATAGTTTTAAGGGAAAATTGTACAGTAGCTTAAGAATGAGACATTACAATAGAAAATAAAATAAAAACCATGAAATATTAATAATTAATGGTTTAATGGACAATAAGCATAAATGCTAAGTGCTAAGTCAGCTAACCCTAATCAGAAATATATGATAAGGGGACTCAAATTAATCGTCTTTCAAAACACGAACAATGAGAGTAAACACAACATCCTCAGTACAATTATAAGAAAGATATTAAGACTTTTAAAAATAATTGTATTGTGCTTAGCCCTTCCGCGTGGGCGTGTGAACCAGAATTTGTTAATCTTGTTCCCAAAGACTGACGCTTATGATAGCGTCTATTTTGACGAAGTCTACCGTAAATAAACGAATTGGAAAAAACTGACCAATCAGAGCCTATAAAAAATCCGAAATTCATCATTCCAACCAAGGAACCACATAGTCTTTCAACAAGAGCAAAGCGGACTGCACGCTCGCCGACGCCTCAGAAAAACGTGCATTTGACAGCAACACAGCGTCAACCATATTAACCTCAAAGTGAGACATAAATTACCTACATTGAAGAATCAGTGCAGTATATTTACAAGTGTACTCTATTCGGAGTTTATGCGCATAGGAGTGTGTGCAGTGTTGTGATCAAGTTTAAATAATTAATTAATAAATTTTAATTAATTAAAAAAGTGTTTATAATTAAAAAAGTGTAACCCTTCGAACGACGAGAGACGCAAGTATTCATAACCACAAATATAATGTTATGATTAGTTTATAAGCATAATAACTGAACGCTAAAAGCGATAAAACTTGAAATATAGAAACAATTAAATTCCCTATCCTCAACAGAAGGGAACTGATAAAATACAAATGAACAATGTTGAAATTGAACGTTCTGAGTAATGACAGTTTTAACTATTTGTATACAATAAATACCTAGGATAAGTGAAGACATTGTAACAGCAATGAAGAGTATGTGTGCTCTTATGCTATCAGTAGACTAGAGTATGAAATATTTTGTTCCTAAATTCAAATAATAGTTTTCGCCGGAGTGCGATAACTATGATAAATAAATTACCATTACCTGGAATAGGAATATCCAATTTCACAGATGATTATAGTACCTGATACTGGATTATCACCATTACTATTAATTAATAATAAATAATTCACTACTTTTAACCAAATCAGGTTGCACTAAACAATATGTAAAACATGTGCCTAACTATGAACAGTAGTTCATATTTTATCTTTTTTCATTAATAATCATTGAATTTTTATTTTATAGGTTTGTTCTAACCGTAGCTATTATTTCAAATAAGTGTATTTTGCAGTCTAAAAGAACCTACTTCTTTTATTATTATAATCATTATTCAATTTTCAAGTCGAACCATCCGACATAACCTATATGTTTGTCAAAACACATTGTATTACTAACCAGAGACAGTCATGCCAACTAGAGCTCATCATTTGTTTTAGAGTCAATGTTCACTTTTAAAATATTAATTGTTAACCAAAAAGAAGAGCAAAACGCCTTATTGTATTGAATTTCACTGTGTGTTATTTGAATAAATTACCATTATTATTTTTTAACGGTGAAAGAGTTGACTTTTATTGTATCAGTAAAAATACAGCTTAGAGGAGAAAAACGAGGCGGTTGGTACCATGCTGAGAATGCGAATTATTCAAATTGAATGATTCCTTGTTTTGTTTACAACCGCTCAGATCAATATAATTACCATCTTATACAATAATACTATACATGAGTTATTATGTGTACCATGCCTATGTTTGTGTATGTTAGTGTATAGGAAGAAACAACTGATCTCCTCACAACCACTGATCAACAAAGTGTCAACGGAATGTCAAGTGGACATCATAACAGTGAATATAATACATAAAATTAAACTATTTAAACAGACAGCTAATCCGACAAAAAAAAAGAGTAAGTACCGACTTATTCTATCCTGGATTCAACAATAGGTTGAATTGAGGGGAATAAGTCCCTAAACGGTAAAATAATAATAAAATTTGATACTGAACAATAACGATTAGCCGAGAGCAAGACCCATTAACAGTAAAAGAACCCTGAGACTACCATTCAATAATAATAATCAAGCTATAAACGATAGACGCAAACGCGTTGTATAAGAAATTGGCGCACAACGTTCGAGCAAAATTAGGCGAAAAATATCCAACCTAATTTACTAAATAATTATCAACCTAATTTTCGAGGCAGCTGCAATACACAGTACCAAAAATGCAACGGAGAGCAACCTCTAAGAGACGTGCGGTGGAAGCAGATAAAGAAATAGACATGGATGATAAGGAGGCGACGCCGGTCGAAGATCTAGAAGAAATATTACCTCCTACAGAGCCCAGCCGACCTGTACAACAAGAGGAACCAATGGAGAGACCCACGCAAACGAGGGACATAGACCTGTTAGAAACGATGAAGAGAATGATGGGCGAATTCAACGAAACATTGAAAAATAATAACAAGGAGTTAAAAGAAGAATTTAATGAGAAATTAAATAAAAATAATGAGTCTTTGGAATCATTAAAAGAAGAATTGAAGGAAGACGGGCAGAAGAATATTGAACTATTAAAGGAAGAATTGAAGGAAGACGGCCAGAAGAATATTGCGTTATTAAAAGAAGATTTTAACGAGAAATTAATTAAAAATAATGAATTGTTAACCAAAAATATAGAATCATTGAAGGAGGATTTCAAAGGGGAGTTAAACAAGAAGACGGAGGAGACAAATAAAATCATAGCTTCATTGAAGGAAGACACCCAAGAATTGAGCAAGAAGATTGATGACAGCATCGAAGATAGTAATAAAAAGATGGAAATTATCAGCCAGAGACTCGAAGACAGTCACGAAAAATTGAATACGAAAATAGGAGAGGAGATAACCGAAGTTAGACGGGAAGTTTCTGAAATCGGCGAGAGGTGTGAAGAGAACCAACAAGAAATACAGCGAGCGAAAGAGACACTTCAAACCCGATTAAATAACATCGAAGAATCGCATTTAAATAAATTCGAAGTCATGACCAAGAAACAAGAAGACTTGGGGACGAGATGTGAAGAAATCACCGCTACCGTGAATGACGTTCGGGAGCAAGTACACACTGACAAGGAGAAGATGGCTGAACTTCAACGGCGAGAACTCAATAATTTCAGGGAAGAAATTAATTTATTCCGGAGTCAACCAATCCAAGTGACCGGAATAACGAACATAGAAAATCGTGAACTGATAAATTTCCAACATTATAAAAGGAATCCAATGGAGTTCATCGAAAGAGTGGAAGAAAATATCGCTCGTACACGCGAAACTAGATGGTCGACTATCAGAACCATGTTAGATGAGTACTTTAAGGACGTGCGTGATAACTGGTGGACGGCTACCCGACATGATATACAGAATTATGCGGAGTTCAAGGCGCTGTTTAAAACGAAGTACTGGTCCGAATCGGCACAGAACATAGTGCGGGACGACATCTGCAACGGGAAGTATGACCGCAGCAAAGGGGCATCACTCACCGCATACTTCTTAGGCAAGGTGTGTATGGCCAGAAATCTTGAGCCAAAGATACCTGAAGAATGCCTCGTCACGAAATTGGCGTATCACTTCGAAGAGGGCGTGGCCAGAGCGAGACTGAACGGACAAATACGGACAATCCAAACTATGTCCGCACTATTAGAAAACTATGAGCAGGAGAAGTATTATCGGAGGAGTCGGCAGGGACCCGACCCATACTTTGATAGAAACGGTCAGGCCGGATACCGAAATAATTATCGAGGTAATTATAATAATTCAAACCGAGATAATACTGACCAGAATCCGAGGCCAAATAGTAACGGGAATAATCATCCGCCAGATAGAAATAGCCCGAATTATAGGCAGAATTATAATAATAATTATAATCAGAATCCTCCTAATAACAACCACCGTCCTAATTATAATAGTGGAAATCAACATCGGCCAAACAATGGTAACCACCCCTACCGTCCAAATAACAACAATCGCCAGTACCGACCGAACAACGGGAATAACCACAACCCGAGCAATTTCAGAAGAGCTAATTACGTTCGTGCTGACGACAGAAACGGAGGGAGACGCTTCTATCAGGGACGTCGAAGCTTCAATGAAGATAATAACCCGTATAGTCAGGACGTAAGGAATAGCAAATCCGGGTACGATACACGAAGGAGCCGCAGTAGCGAAGATACAAACAGAAATAATAATAGCGGACGTCAATACAACCATCCGACTAGACCCGAAGGAAGGGAGGATGCCGAAAATGTACGGCGGGTTCATCATATTGAAGGAGTCAGATCCGGACGCGGGAACCAAGGACAGGACGATCCATCTACGAGGGTCCGGATGGCTTACAATCAACAAAACCCACCAGAACGCTGGCTTCCCTTAAGAGGCACGGGATTCCAATCCAATGCACCCCAGAGAGGGGGAGACGAAATAGATGAAGAAGAGGAAACGGCCGACCGATGGAACGCCTAATCCAAAATAAACAAACCAAAACTCTTTACCAAATACAATATGAGTGCACTACAATAATAACTAAATGAGAATGAGGCCAACGACTATTGGGTAAACGACAAATACTAAAGAAAAATATTTATCAAACAACCCTACCTACTCCACTAAAAATGAAGAAATATAACCATCCAGAATAAAGGTTCACCCAACTAACCTTTGAAGGAGTAGAGAGGCAGAAGATCAAAGAGAGTATAAAGAAAGAAGGATATTATTATGGAAAGTAAAAAGAGAGAAAAAATGTTTATTAAATGAATAATGTAACCCCGAGAATGTCTATAAAATCAAATATTAATATGTTGTTATTATGTTATCACATTATATCATAACTATCAAATATTGTATACCCAATAACTCACCAACAGAAGAAGAGGCTATTCTTATGGAAAGAAGAAAAAGAAAAATGTTTATTAAGTGAATATTGTATATAAAAGAAGAAATTTTATTAATCAAATATTATATTAAATATTGAACGAAAAATGTTTGTCAAATGAATGTTATATGTAACACGAGAAAAAGAAGACTAGTATCTGATGACTAAACCATAACGAAAACAAGCAACTAGTGAACACACTTAAGATATTTTAAACAATGTTTACTATCACTTTGAGAAAAATTGTGTACTATTCAAAATAAAATGTTAAAAAATTATGACATTTTCTAGAGGAGAAAGGGAGACCATTAATGAGAATATTATGTAGAAAAGATAGTGAAAAGGAGAATTGACCAAGAAAAAAGAAGAAAGAACCAATCAATGTGAAGAACAATTTTGTCACGATAAGGAGAGAAGAAAAAATGAAGAATATTTACAAATGCTATTTGTCAACAACATTAACTAATGAAGATCTGCAGAAGTGAAGAAGGAATCCAGAAGAGAGTGTATAATAAAATATAAAAGGCAAGAAAATGAATAACCCCAAGAGTGTTTATTATTATTAGTCGAAAGAGACTGCTTATGAGTATTATTATTTGACGAATTGACTGTAGAAAAGTTCCAGCAATCATTTAACTGGGCAGGGATGAGGTACCCGTGATCTCAGAAAGAATGTAGTTATGGACGACGGAGTTAGGTAAGCCATAGAGCCCACCCGAATCGATTCCAGCTACCAAGTTAGGGAAAAATGTTAGGGAAATTAAATATTTAAGGGAAAAAACATGACAAGCCAAGAATATAATTAAACAAGATTCCAAGAGTATGAAGAAGAAGGAGATGTAGATAATATAGTGAATGAAGACAAATGTAAGAGTAAATACAAGATATGAAAACATTATATGTGACTTAAGAGTGAAATAAAAAATTGATAATTTCTTCAATCATAAAACGAAGATATCAGAAATGATCAATTCTAATAAGGAGGCAATATGTAACAGTACATATGTCACCACATCCACCTAAGTACTGAAAATTAATTTAAAGGCCACCACTAGAAAAAATACATTAAAAGGTCTAGAATACCACCAAGTATACTAAAGAAAAGTACCATAAGTTTGAATAAGTGAAGCATCATTGAAAGGAATTCACTAGTAAATGCACCAAGAAAGAAGAAAAGAAGAATAAAGACGAGACGACCGACATACTATACCCAATAGATCAGTAAGAAGGACACAACACAACAAAAGAAAAAAGAAAAATCAGTGAGAAGGACACAAGACAACAAAAGAAGAAAGAAGAGTCAGGGAGAAGGATACAACAAGGACAACTTCAAGAAAGAAGAAGGAAGAAACAGTGTGAAGAAGACAAGTGAAAACCTCATCATGTATAAAACAAACAATAGTGAGGAGGAGATCAGTGAAGAAAGAAGAAAGAAGAAGGAAGATAACCAGACCAAACACAAGAATAAGGGAAGAAAATTGAAGTAGAACAAACTAACATAAACACTGAAAGAATAATTGTATTAAGAAGAAGGAAGAAGTGTTAAATAATTATGTGATATAAATCCCTAAGCTGTATAGTAAAGTCATCACTGACAACAACTCATTTAATGAACACATTTATTGTTTATGTGAAACACATTATTGTAAATAAGGATTAAATATTGTAAATAAAGAGTCACAAGCAACCTGAATGAGGACAAGATGAGTTTATGATAGCTAAATGATGTGTAGTTATAGAATAAACAGAGGAATATGCAACCAAAATAGTGAATGACCAATTGTACAGTGGGAATGATGTACATACCAACTCACTAATTAACAACAAATAAGATAGTACAGGAGTAAACTAAATGTGAACTATTGATAACCAATAACCAATGTACAAACATGAAATGAAAACCAGTCGAATAGACTAAGATAGAAATACACAGCCATAAACAACACACTAATGTTTACTGAACCTATGACATAACTTAATCTGGGCATTCAGTTTCCAATAAAACTTGATAAAAAATGAATCAAAACAATGTTAGACCAAAATGTAATGAGCTAGGAAGTAAATAGAGCATATAAGGAATGTTTTGTACACGATAGCTAATAGTATAACAGGATATAAAAGCTATATTTATGTAATACAAGTATGACCAAATGCTGGTAATGGCAAAGTGACACTATGCAACCAAAATTATGTAATAAACACATTGTACAAAGAAAGTAACCCAATTAATGATTTGATGTCAGACAGAATATTATTCATATGAGCAATTGCAACCAAAATAACCATTTAAATCGTTTATATAAATGTAATTATAACTAAACCATTATGACAAGTAGCTGCAAGTAAAGTTTACAGCAACCAAACCTTGCTAATAACAGGGTCAAATGCAGAATGAACTGCATCACAATAACGATAAGGTCCTAGTGACTATTTCAGTTATCAATTAGAAAACAATACAACTAAAATGTCTATGATATTAAGCATACTACCAGGTAACGCCATATAGGCATAACAAGTCTGATTCATAAGTGATAGTTAAGGCATTAAACAAATAATGTAGGGAAAAAGAACACTGTCAGTAGTGACTTAACCCATCAATATTTAATTACAACATGTTAAAAGCTAATTAAATACTCTTATTACTGAGTAATAAGCAAAACAAAAATGTATGACAATAAGTTTAAGTGTGAATCTATGAAAACGGACATAGTATTAATATTAGGACATAGTTTTAAGGGAAAATTGTACAGTAGCTTAAGAATGAGACATTACAATAGAAAATAAAATAAAAACCATGAAATATTAATAATTAATGGTTTAATGGACAATAAGCATAAATGCTAAGTGCTAAGTCAGCTAACCCTAATCAGAAATATATGATAAGGGGACTCAAATTAATCGTCTTTCAAAAACACGAACAATGAGAGTAAACACAACATCTCAGTACAATTATAAGAAAGATATTAAGACTTTTAAAAATAATTGTATTGTGCTTAGCCCTTCCGCGTGGGCGTGTGAACCAGAATTTGTTAATCTTGTTCCCAAAGACTGACGCTTATGATAGCGTCTATTTTGACGAAGTCTACCGTAAATAAACGAATTGGAAAAAACTGACCAATCAGAGCCTATAAAAAATCCGAAATTCATCATTCCAACCAAGGAACCACATACAGTCTTTCAACAAGAGCAAAGCGGACTGCACGCTCGCCGACGCCTCAGAAAAACGTGCATTTGACAGCAACACAGCGTCAACCATATTAACCTCAAAGTGAGACATAAATTACCTACATTGAAGAATCAGTGCAGTATATTTACAAGTGTACTCTATTCGGAGTTTATGCGCATAGGAGTGCGTGCAGTGTTGTGATCAAGTTTAAATAATTAATTAATAAATTTTAATTAATTAAAAAAGTGTTTATAATTAAAAAAGTGTAACCCTTCGAACGACGAGAGACGCAAGTATTCATAACCACAAATATAATGTTATGATTAGTTTATAAGCATAATAACTGAATGCTAAAAGCGATAAAACTTGAAATATAGAAACAATTAAATTCCCTATCCTCAACAGAAGGGAACTGATAAAATACAAATGAACAATGTTGAAATTGAACGTTCTGAGTAATGACAGTTTTAACTATTTGTATACAATAAATACCTAGGATAAGTGAAGACATTGTAACAGCAATGAAGAGTATATGTGCTCTTATGCTATCAGTAGACTAGAGTATGAAATATTTTGTTCCTAAATTCAATTAATAGTTTTCGCCGGAGTGCGATAACTATGATAAATAAATTACCATTACCTGGAATAGGAATATCCAATTTCACAGATGATTATAGTACCTGATACTGGATTATCACCATTACTATTAATTAATAATAAATAATTCACTACTTTTAACCAAATCAGGTTGCACTAAACAATATGTAAAGCATGTGCCTAACTATGAACAGTAGTTCATATTTTATCTTTTTTCATTAATAATCATTGAATTTTTATTTTATAGGTTTGTTCTAACCGTAGCTATTATTTCAAATAAGTGTATTTTGCAGTCTAAAAGAACCTACTACTTTTATTATTATAATCATTATTCAATTTTCAAGTCGAACCATCCGACATAACCTATATGTTTGTCAAAACACATTGTATTACTAACCAGAGACAGTCATGCCAACTAGAGCTCATCATTTGTTTTAGAGTCAATGTTCACTTTTAAAATATTAATTGTTAACCAAAAAGAAGAGCAAAACGCCTTATTGTATTGAATTTCACTGTGTGTTATTTGAATAAATTACCATTATTATTTTTTAACGGTGAAAGAGTTGACTTTTATTGTATCAGTAAAAATACAGCTTAGAGGAGAAAAACGAGGCGGTTGGTACCATGCTGAGAATGCGAATTATTCAAATTGAATGATTCCTTGTTTTGTTTACAACCGCTCAGATCAATATATTTACAATCTTATACAATAATACTATACATGAGTTATTATGTGTACCATGCCTATGTTTGTGTATGTTAGTGTATAGGAAGAAACAACTGATCTCCTCACAACCACTGATCAACAAAGTGTCAACGGAACGTCAAGTGGACATCATAACAGTGAATATAATACATAAAATTAAACTATTTAAACAGACAGCTAATCCGACAAAAAAAAAGAGTAAGTACCGACTTATTCTATCCTGGATTCAACAATAGGTTGAATTGAGGGGAATAAGTCCCTAAACGGTAAAATAATAATAAAATTTGATACTGAACAATAACGATTAGCCGAGAGCAAGACCCATTAACAGTAAAAGAACCCTGAGACTACCATTCAATAATAATAATCAAGCTATAAACGATAGACGCAAACGCGTTGTATAAGAAATTGGCGCACAACGTTCGAGCAAAATTAGGCGAAAAATATCCAACCTAATTTACTAAATAATTATCAACCTAATTTTCGAGGCAGCTGCAATACACAGGACCAAAAATGCAACGGAGAGCAACCTCTAAGAGACGTGCGGTGGAAGCAGATAAAGAAATAGACATGGATGATAAGGAGGCGACGCCGGTCGAAGATCTAGAAGAAATATTACCTCCTACAGAGCCCAGCCGACCTGTACAACAAGAGGAACCAATGGAGAGACCCACGCAAACGAGGGACATAGACCTGTTAGAAACGATGAAGAGAATGATGGGCGAATTCAACGAAACATTGAAAAATAATAACAAGGAGTTAAAAGAAGAATTTAATGAGAAATTAAATAAAAATAATGAGTCTTTGGAATCATTAAAAGAAGAATTGAAGGAAGACGGGCAGAAGAATATTGAACTATTAAAGGAAGAATTGAAGGAAGACGGCCAGAAGAATATTGCGTTATTAAAAGAAGATTTTAACGAGAAATTAATTAAAAATAATGAATTGTTAACCAAAAATATAGAATCATTGAAGGAGGATTTCAAAGGGGAGTTAAACAAGAAGACGGAGGAGACAAATAAAATCATAGCTTCATTGAAGGAAGACACCCAAGAATTGAGCAAGAAGATTGATGACAGCATCGAAGATAGTAATAAAAAGATTGAAATTATCAGCCAGAGACTCGAAGACAGTCACGAAAAATTGAATACGAAAATAGGAGAGGAGATAACCGAAGTTAGACGGGAAGTTTCTGAAATCGGCGAGAGGTGTGAAGAGAACCAACAAGAAATACAGAGAGCGAAAGAGACACTTCAAACCCGATTAAATAACATCGAAGAATCGCATTTAAATAAATTCGAAGTCATGACCAAGAAACAAGAAGACTTGGGGACGAGATGTGAAGAAATCACCGCTACCGTGAATGACGTTCGGGAGCAAGTACACACTGACAAGGAGAAGATGGCTGAACTTCAACGGCGAGAACTCAATAATTTCAGGGAAGAAATTAATTTATTCCGGAGTCAACCAATCCAAGTGACCGGAATAACGAACATAGAAAATCGTGAACTGATAAATTTCCAACATTATAAAAGGAATCCAATGGAGTTCATCGAAAGAGTGGAAGAAAATATCGCCCGTACACGCGAAACTAGATGGTCGACTATCAGAACCATGTTAGACGAGTACTTTAAGGACGTGCATGATAACTGGTGGACGGCTACCCGACATGATATACAGAACTATGCGGAGTTCAAGGCGCTGTTTAAAACGAAGTACTGGTCCGAATCGGCACAGAACATAGTGCGGGACGACATCTGCAACGGGAAGTATGACCGCAGCAAAGGGGCATCACTCACCGCATACTTCTTAGGCAAGGTGTGTATGGCCAGAAATCTTGAGCCAAAGATACCTGAAGAATGCCTCGTCACGAAATTGGCGTATCACTTCGAAGAGGGCGTGGCCAGAGCGAGACTGAACGGACAAATACGGACAATCCAAACTATCTCCGCACTATTAGAAAACTATGAGCAGGAGAAGTATTATCGGAGGAGTCGGCAGGGACCCGACCCATACTTTGATAGAAACGGTCAGGCCGGATACCGAAATAATTATCGAGGTAATTATAATAATTCAAACCGAGATAATACTGACCAGAATCCGAGGCCAAATAGTAACGGGAATAATCATCCGCCAGATAGAAATAGCCCGAATTATAGGCCGAATTATAATAATAATTATAATCAGAATCCTCCTAATAACAACCACCGTCCTAATTATAATAGTGGAAATCAACATCGGCCAAACAATGGTAACCACCCCTACCGTCCAAATAACAACAATCGCCAGTACCGACCGAACAACGGGAATAACCACAACCCGAGCAATTTCAGAAGAGCTAATTACGTTCGTGCTGACGACAGAAACGGAGGGAGACGCTTCTATCAGGGACGTCGAAGCTTCAATGAAGATAATAACCCGTATAGTCAGGACGTAAGGAATAGCAAATCCGGGTACGATACACGAAGGAGCCGCAGTAGCGAAGATACAAACAGAAATAATAATAGCGGACGTCAATACAACCATCCGACTAGACCCGAAGGAAGGGAGGATGCCGAAAATGTACGGCGGGTTCATCATATTGAAGGAGTCAGATCCGGACGCGGGAACCAAGGACAGGACGATCCATCTACGAGGGTCCGGATGGCTTACAATCAACAAAACCCACCAGAACGCTGGCTTCCCTTAAGAGGCACGGGATTCCAATCCAATGCACCCCAGAGAGGGGGAGACGAAATAGATGAAGAAGAGGAAACGGCCGACCGATGGAACGCCTAATCCAAAATAAACAAACCAAAACTCTTTACCAAATACAATATGAGTGCACTACAATAATAACTAAATGAGAATGAGGCCAACGACTATTGGGTAAACGACTAATACTAAAGAAAAATATTTATCAAACAACCCTACCTACTCCACTAAAAATGATGAAATATAACCATCCAGAATAAAGGTTCACCCAACTAACCTTTGAAGGAGTAGAGAGGCAGAAGATCAAAGAGAGTATAAAGAAAGAAGGATATTATTATGGAAAGTAAAAAGAGAGAAAAAATGTTTATTAAATGAATAATGTAACCCCGAGAATGTCTATAAAATCAAATATTAATATGTTGTTATTATGTTATCACATTATATCATAACTATCAAATATTGTATACCCAATAACTCACCAACAGAAGAAGAGGCTATTCTTATGGAAAGAAGAAAAAGAAAAATGTTTATTAAGTGAATATTGTATATAAAAGAAGAAATTTTATTAATCAAATATTATATTAAATATTGAACGAAAAATGTTTGTCAAATGAATGTTATATGTAACACGAGAACAAGAAGACTAGTATCTGATGACTAAACCATAACGAAAACAAGCAAATAGTGAACACACTTAAGATATTTTAAACAATGTTTACTATCACTTTGAGAAAAATTGTGTACTATTCAAAATAAAATGTTAAAAAATTATGACATTTTCTAGAGGAGAAAGGGAGACCATTAATGAGAATATTATGTAGAAAAGATAGTGAAAAGGAGAATTGACCAAGAAAAAAGAAGAAAGAACCAATCAATGTGAAGAACAATTTTGTCACGATAAGGAGGGAAGAAAAAATGAAGAATATTTACAAATGCTATTTGTCAACAACATTAACTAATGAAGATCTGCAGAAGTGAAGAAGGAATCCAGAAGAGAGTGTATAATAAAATATAAAAGGCAAGAAAATGAATAACCCCAAAGAGTGTTTATTATTATTAGTCGAAAGAGACTGCTTATGAGTATTATTATTTGATGAATTGACTGTAGAAAAGTTCCAGCAATCATTTAACTGGGCAGGGATGAGGTACCCGTGATCTCAGAAAGAATGTAGTTATGGACGACGGAGTTAGGTAAGCCATAGAGCCCACCCGAATCGATTCCAGCTACCAAGTTAGGGAAAAATGTTAGGGAAATTAAATATTTAAGGGAAAAAACATGACAAGCCAAGAATATAATTAAACAAGATTCCAAGAGTACGAAGAAGAAGGAGATGTAGAGAATATAGTGAACTGAAGACAAGTGTAAGAGTAAATACAAGATATGAAAACATTATATGTGACTTAAGAGTGAAATAAAAAATTGATAATTTCTTCAATCATAAAACGAAGATATCAGAAATGATCAATTCTAATAAGGAGGCAATATGTAACAGTACATATGTCACCACATCCACCTAAGTACTGAAAATTAATTTAAAGGCCACCACTAGAAAAAATACATTAAAAGGTCTAGAATACCACCAAGTATACCATAAGTACCATAAGTTTGAATAAGTGAAGCATCATTGAAAGGAATTCACTAGTAAATGCACCAAGAAAGAAGAAAAGAAGAATAAAGACGAGACGACCGACATACTATACCCAATAGATCAGTAAGAAGGACACAACACAACAAAAGAAAAAAGAAAAATCAGTGAGAAGGGCACAAGACAACAAAAGAAGAAAGAAGAGTCAGGGAGAAGGATACAACAAGGACAACTTCAAGAAAGAAGAAGGAAGAAACAGTGTGAAGAAGACAAGTGAAAACCTCATCATGTATAAAACAAACAATAGTGAGGAGGAGATCAGTGAAGAAAGAAGAAAGAAGAAGGAAGATAACCAGACCAAACACAAGAATAAGGGAAGAAAATTGAAGTAGAACAAACTAACATAAACATTGAAAGAATAATTGTATTAAGAAGAAGGAAGAAGTGTTAAATAATTATGTGATATAAATCCCTAAGCTGTATAGTAAAGTCAACACTGACAACAACTCATTTAATGAACACATTTATTGTTTACATGAAACACATTATTGTAAATAAGGATTAAATATTGTAAATAAAGAGTCACAAGCAACCTGAATGAGGACAAGATGAGTTTATGATAGCTAAATGATGTGTAGTTATAGAATAAACAGAGGAATATGCAACCAAAATAGTGAATGACCAATTGTACAGTGGGAATGATGTACATACCAGCTCACTAATTAACAACAAATAAGATAGTACAGGAGTAAACTAAATGTGAACTATTGATAACCAATAACCAATGTACAAACATGAAACGAAAACCAGTCGAATAGACTAAGATAGAAATACACAGCCATAAACAACACACTAATGTTTACTGAACCTATGACATAACCTAATCTGGGCATTCAGTTTCCAATAAAACTTGATAAAAAATGAATCAAAACAATGTTAGACCAAAATGTAATGAGCTAGGAAGTAAATAGAGCATATAAGGAATGTTTTGTACACGATAGCTAATAGTATAACAGGATATAAAAGCTATATTTATGTAATACAAGTATGACCAAATGCTGGTAATGGCAAAGTGACACTATGCAACCAAAATTATGTAATAAACACATTGTACAAAGAAAGTAACCCAATTAATGATTTGATGTCAGACAGAATATTATTCATATGAGCAATTGCAACCAAAATAACCATTTAAATCGTTTATATAAATGTAATTATAACTAAACCATTATGACAAGTAGCTGCAAGTAAAGTTTACAGCAACCAAACCTTGCTAATAACAGGGTCAAATGCAGAATGAACTGCATCACAATAACGATAAGGTCCTAGTGACTATTTCAGTTATCAATTAGAAAACAATACAACTAAAATGTCTATGATATTAAGCATACTACCAGGTAACGCCATATAGGCATAACAAGTCTGATTCATAAGTGATAGTTAAGGCATTAAACAAATAATGTAGGGAAAAAGAACACTGTCAGTAGTGACTTAACCCATCAATATTTAATTACAACATGTTAAAAGCTAATTAAATACTCTTATTACTGAGTAATAAGCAAAACAAAAATGTATGACAATAAGTTTAAGTGTGAATCTATGAAAACGGACATAGTATTAATATTAGGACATAGTTTTAAGGGAAAATTGTACAGTAGCTTAAGAATGAGACATTACAATAGAAAATAAAATAAAAACCATGAAATATTAATAATTAATGGTTTAATGGACAATAAGCATAAATGCTAAGTGCTAAGTCAGCTAACCCTAATCAGAAATATATGATAAGGGGACTCAAATTAATCGTCTTTCAAAAACACGAACAATGAGAGTAAACACAACATCCTCAGTACAATTATAAGAAAGATATTAGACTTTTAAAAATAATTGTATTGTGCTTAGCCCTTCCGCGTGGGCGTGTGAACCAGAATTTGTTAATCTTGTTCCCAAAGACTGACGCTTATGATAGCGTCTATTTTGACGAAGTCTACCGTAAATAAACGAATTGGAAAAAACTGACCAATCAGAGCCTATAAAAAATCCGAAATTCATCATTCCAACCAAGGAACCACATACAGTCTTTCAACAAGAGCAAAGCGGACTGCACGCTCGCCGACGCCTCAGAAAAACGTGCATTTGACAGCAACACAGCGTCAACCATATTAACCTCAAAGTGAGACATAAATTACCTACATTGAAGAATCAGTGCAGTATATTTACAAGTGTACTCTATTCGGAGTTTATGCGCATAGGAGTGCGTGCAGTGTTGTGATCAAGTTTAAATAATTAATTAATAAATTTTAATTAATTAAAAAAGTGCTTATAATTAAAAAAGTGTAACCCTTCGAACAACGAGAGACGCAAGTATTCATAACCACAAATATAATGTTATGATTAGTTTATAAGCATAATAACTGAACGCTAAAAGCGATAAAACTTGAAATATAGAAACAATTAAATTCCCTATCCTCAACAGAAGGGAACTGATAAAATACAAATGAACAATGTTGAAATTGAACGTTCTGAGTAATGACAGTTTTAACTATTTGTATACAATAAATACCTAGGATAAGTGAAGACATTGTAACAGCAATGAAGAGTATATGTGCTCTTATGCTATCAGTAGACTAGAGTATGAAATATTTTGTTCCTAAATTCAATTAATAGTTTTCGCCGGAGTGCGATAACTATGATAAATAAATTACCATTACCTGGAATAGGAATATCCAATTTCACAGATGATTATAGTACCTGATACTGGATTATCACCATTACTATTAATTAATAATAAATAATTCACTACTTTTAACCAAATCAGGTTGCACTAAACAATATGTAAAGCATGTGCCTAACTATGAACAGTAGTTCATATTTTATCTTTTTTCATTAATAATCATTGAATTTTTATTTTATAGGTTTGTTCTAACCGTAGCTATTATTTCAAATAAGTGTATTTTGCAGTCTAAAAGAACCTACTACTTTTATTATTATAATCATTATTCAATTGTCAAGTCGAACCATCCGACATAACCTATATGTTTGTCAAAACACATTGTATTACTAACCAGAGACAGTCATGCCAACTAGAGCTCATCATTTGTTTTAGAGTCAATGTTCACTTTTAAAATATTAATTGTTAACCAAAAAGAAGAGCAAAACGCCTTATTGTATTGAATTTCACTGTGTGTTATTTGAATAAATTACCATTATTATTTTTTAACGGTGAAAGAGTTGACTTTTATTGTATCAGTAAAAATACAGCTTAGAGGAGAAAAACGAGGCGGTTGGTACCATGCTGAGAATGCGAATTATTCAAATTGAATGATTCCTTGTTTTGTTTACAACCGCTCAGATCAATATATTTACAATCTTATACAATAATACTATACATGAGTTATTATGTGTACCATGCCTATGTTTGTGTATGTTAGTGTATAGGAAGAAACAACTGATCTCCTCACAACCACTGATCAACAAAGTGTCAACGGAACGTCAAGTGGACATCATAACAGTGAATATAATACATAAAATTAAACTATTTAAACAGACAGCTAATCCGACAAAAAAAAAGAGTAAGTACCGACTTATTCTATCCTGGATTCAACAATAGGTTGAACTGAGGGGAATAAGTCCCTAAACGGTAAAATAATAATAAAATTTGATACTGAACAATAACGATTAGCCGAGAGCAAGACCCATTAACAGTAAAAGAACCCTGAGACTACCATTCAATAATAATAATCAAGCTATAAACGATAGACGCAAACGCGTTGTATAAGAAATTGGCGCACAACGTTCGAGCAAAATTAGGCGAAAAATATCCAACCTAATTTACTAAATAATTATCAACCTAATTTTCGAGGCAGCTGCAATACACAGGACCAAAAATGCAACGGAGAGCAACCTCTAAGAGACGTGCGGTGGAAGCAGATAAAGAAATAGACATGGATGATAAGGAGGCGACGCCGGTCGAAGATCTAGAAGAAATATTACCTCCTACAGAGCCCAGCCGACCTGTACAACAAGAGGAACCAATGGAGAGACCCACGCAAACGAGGGACATAGACCTGTTAGAAACGATGAAGAGAATGATGGGCGAATTCAACGAAACATTGAAAAATAATAACAAGGAGTTAAAAGAAGAATTTAATGAGAAATTAAATAAAAATAATGAGTCTTTGGAATCATTAAAAGAAGAATTGAAGGAAGACGGGCAGAAGAATATTGAACTATTAAAGGAAGAATTGAAGGAAGACGGCCAGAAGAATATTGCGTTATTAAAAGAAGATTTTAACGAGAAATTAATTAAAAATAATGAATTGTTAACCAAAAATATAGAATCATTGAAGGAGGATTTCAAAGGGGAGTTAAACAAGAAGACGGAGGAGACAAATAAAATCATAGCTTCATTGAAGGAAGACACCCAAGAATTGAGCAAGAAGATTGATGATAGCATCGAAGATAGTAATAAAAATATTGAAATTATCAGCCAGAGACTCGAAGACAGTCACGAAAAATTGAATACGAAAATAGGAGAGGAGATAACCGAAGTTAGACGGGAAGTTTCTGAAATCGGCGAGAGGTGTGAAGAGAACCAACAAGAAATACAGAGAGCGAAAGAGACACTTCAAACCCGATGAAATAACATCGAAGAATCGCATTTAAATAAATTCGAAGTCATGACCAAGAAACAAGAAGGCTTGGGGACGAGATGTGAAGAAATCACTGCTACCGTGAATGACGTTCGGGAGCAAGTACACACTGACAAGGAGAAGATGGCTGAACTTCAACGGCGAGAACTCAATAATTTCAGGGAAGAAATTAATTTATTCCGGAGTCAACCAATCCAAGTGACCGGAATAACGAACATAGAAAATCGTGAACTGATAAATTTCCAACATTATAAAAGGAATCCAATGGAGTTCATCGAAAGAGTGGAAGAAAATATCGCCCGTACACGCGAAACTAGATGGTCGACTATCAGAACCATGTTAGACGAGTACTTTAAGGACGTGCATGATAGCTGGTGGACGGCTACCCGACATGATATACAGAACTATGCGGAGTTCAAGGCGCTGTTTAAAACGAAGTACTGGTCCGAATCGGCACAGAACATAGTGCGGGACGACATCTGCAACGGGAAGTATGACCGCAGCAAAGGGGCATCACTCACCGCATACTTCTTAGGCAAGGTGTGTATGGCCAGAAATCTTGAGCCAAAGATACCTGAAGAATGCCTCGTCACGAAATTGGCGTATCACTTCGAAGAGGGCGTGGCCAGAGCGAGACTGAACGGACAAATACGGACAATCCAAACTATGTCCGCACTATTAGAAAACTATGAGCAGGAGAAGTATTATCGGAGGAGTCGGCAGGGACCCGACCCATACTTTGATAGAAACGGTCAGGCCGGATACCGAAATAATTATCGAGGTAATTATAATAATTCAAACCGAGATAATACTGACCAGAATCCGAGGCCAAATAGTAACGGGAATAATCATCCGCCAGATAGAAATAGCCCGAATTATAGGCCGAATTATAATAATAATTATAATCAGAATCCTCCTAATAACAACCACCGTCCTAATTATAATAGTGGAAATCAACATCGGCCAAACAATGGTAACCACCCCTACCGTCCAAATAACAACAATCGCCAGTACCGACCGAACAACGGGAATAACCACAACCCGAGCAATTTCAGAAGAGCTAATTACGTTCGTGCTGACGACAGAAACGGAGGGAGACGCTTCTATCAGGGACGTCGAAGCTTCAATGAAGATAATAACCCGTATAGTCAGGACGTAAGGAATAGCAAATCCGGGTACGATACACGAAGGAGCCGCAGTAGCGAAGATACAAACAGAAATAATAATAGCGGACGTCAATACAACCATCCGACTAGACCCGAAGGAAGGGAGGATGCCGAAAATGTACGGCGGGTTCATCATATTGAAGGAGTCAGATCCGGACGCGGGAACCAAGGACAGGACGATCCATCTACGAGGGTCCGGATGGCTTACAATCAACAAAACCCACCAGAACGCTGGCTTCCCTTAAGAGGCACGGGATTCCAATCCAATGCACCCCAGAGAGGGGGAGACGAAATAGATGAAGAAGAGGAAACGGCCGACCGATGGAACGCCTAATCCAAAATAAACAAACCAAAACTCTTTACCAAATACAATATGAGTGCACTACAATAATAACTAAATGAGAATGAGGCCAACGACTATTGGGTAAACGACTAATACTAAAGAAAAATATTTATCAAACAACCCTACCTACTCCACTAAAAATGATGAAATATAACCATCCAGAATAAAGGTTCACCCAACTAACCTTTGAAGGAGTAGAGAGGCAGAAGATCAAAGAGAGTATAAAGAAAGAAGGATATTATTATGGAAAGTAAAAAGAGAGAAAAAATGTTTATTAAATGAATAATGTAACCCCGAGAATGTCTATAAAATCAAATATTAATATGTTGTTATTATGTTATCACATTATATCATAACTATCAAATATTGTATACCCAATAACTCACCAACAGAAGAAGAGGCTATTCTTATGGAAAGAAGAAAAAGAAAAATGTTTATTAAGTGAATATTGTATATAAAAGAAGAAATTTTATTAATCAAATATTATATTAAATATTGAACGAAAAATGTTTGTCAAATGAATGTTATATGTAACACGAGAAAAAGAAGACTAGTATCTGATGACTAAACCATAACGAAAACAAGCAACTAGTGAACACACTTAAGATATTTTAAACAATGTTTACTATCACTTTGAGAAAAATTGTGTACTATTCAAAATAAAATGTTAAAAAATTATGACATTTTCTAGAGGAGAAAGGGAGACCATTAATGAGAATATTATGTAGAAAAGATAGTGAAAAGGAGAATTGACCAAGAAAAAAGAAGAAAGAACCAATCAATGTGAAGAACAATTTTGTCACGATAAGGAGGGAAGAAAAAATGAAGAATATTTACAAATGCTATTTGTCAACAACATTAACTAATGAAGATCTGCAGAAGTGAAGAAGGAATCCAGAAGAGAGTGTATAATAAAATATAAAAGGCAAGAAAATGAATAACCCCAAAGAGTGTTTATTATTATTAGTCGAAAGAGACTGCTTATGAGTATTATTATTTGATGAATTGACTGTAGAAAAGTTCCAGCAATCATTTAACTGGGCAGGGATGAGGTACCCGTGATCTCAGAAAGAATGTAGTTATGGACGACGGAGTTAGGTAAGCCATAGAGCCCACCCGAATCGATTCCAGCTACCAAGTTAGGGAAAAATGTTAGGGAAATTAAATATTTAAGGGAAAAAACATGACAAGCCAAGAATATAATTAAACAAGATTCCAAGAGTATGAAGAAGAAGGAGATGTAGAGAATATAGTGAACTGAAGACAAGTGTAAGAGTAAATACAAGATATGAAAACATTATATGTGACTTAAGAGTGAAATAAAAAATTGATAATTTCTTCAATCATAAAACGAAGATATCAGAAATGATCAATTCTAATAAGGAGGCAATATGTAACAGTACATATGTCACCACATCCACCTAAGTACTGAAAATTAATTTAAAGGCCACCACTAGAAAAAATACATTAAAAGGTCTAGAATACCACCAAGTATACTAAAGAAAAGTACCATAAGTTTGAATAAGTGAAGCATCATTGAAAGGAATTCACTAGTAAATGCACCAAGAAAGAAGAAAAGAAGAATAAAGACGAGACGACCGACATACTATACCCAATAGATCAGTAAGAAGGACACAACACAACAAAAGAAAAATCAGTGAGAAGGACACAAGACAACAAAAGAAGAAAGAAGAGTCAGGGAGAAGGATACAACAAGGACAACTTCAAGAAAGAAGAAGGAAGAAACAGTGTGAAGAAGACAAGTGAAAACCTCATCATGTATAAAACAAACAATAGTGAGGAGGAGATCAGTGAAGAAAGAAGAAAGAAGAAGGAAGATAACCAGACCAAACACAAGAATAAGGGAAGAAAATTGAAGTAGAACAAACTAACATAAACATTGAAAGAATAATTGTATTAAGAAGAAGGAAGAAGTGTTAAATAATTATGTGATATAAATCCCTAAGCTGTATAGTAAAGTCAACACTGACAACAACTCATTTAATGAACACATTTATTGTTTACATGAAACACATTATTGTAAATAAGGATTAAATATTGTAAATAAAGAGTCACTAGCAACCTGAATGAGGACAAGATGAGTTTATGATAGCTAAATGATGTGTAGTTATAGAATAAACAGAGGAATATGCAACCAAAATAGTGAATGACCAATTGTACAGTGGGAATGATGTACATACCAGCTCACTAATTAACAACAAATAAGATAGTACAGGAGTAAACTAAATGTGAACTATTGATAACCAATAACCAATGTACAAACATGAAACGAAAACCAGTCGAATAGACTAAGATAGAAATACACAGCCATAAACAACACACTAATGTTTACTGAACCTATGACATAACCTAATCTGGGCATTCAGTTTCCAATAAAACTTGATAAAAAATGAATCAAAACAATGTTAGACCAAAATGTAATGAGCTAGGAAGTAAATAGAGCATATAAGGAATGTTTTGTACACGATAGCTAATAGTATAACAGGATATAAAAGCTATATTTATGTAATACAAGTATGACCAAATGCTGGTAATGGCAAAGTGACACTATGCAACCAAAATTATGTAATAAACACATTGTACAAAGAAAGTAACCCAATTAATGATTTGATGTCAGACAGAATATTATTCATATGAGCAATTGCAACCAAAATAACCATTTAAATCGTTTATATAAATGTAATTATAACTAAACCATTATGACAAGTAGCTGCAAGTAAAGTTTACAGCAACCAAACCTTGCTAATAACAGGGTCAAATGCAGAATGAACTGCATCACAATAACGATAAGGTCCTAGTGACTATTTCAGTTATCAATTAGAAAACAATACAACTAAAATGTCTATGATATTAAGCATACTACCAGGTAACGCCATATAGGCATAACAAGTCTGATTCATAAGTGATAGTTAAGGCATTAAACAAATAATGTAGGGAAAAAGAACACTGTCAGTAGTGACTTAACCCATCAATATTTAATTACAACATGTTAAAAGCTAATTAAATACTCTTATTACTGAGTAATAAGCAAAACAAAAATGTATGACAATAAGTTTAAGTGTGAATCTATGAAAACGGACATAGTATTAATATTAGGACATAGTTTTAAGGGAAAATTGTACAGTAGCTTAAGAATGAGACATTACAATAGAAAATAAAATAAAAACCATGAAATATTAATAATTAATGGTTTAATGGACAATAAGCATAAATGCTAAGTGCTAAGTCAGCTAACCCTAATCAGAAATATATGATAAGGGGACTCAAATTAATCGTCTTTCAAAAACACGAACAATGAGAGTAAACACAACATCCTCAGTACAATTATAAGAAAGATATTAGACTTTTAAAAATAATTGTATTGTGCTTAGCCCTTCCGCGTGGGCGTGTGAACCAGAATTTGTTAATCTTGTTCCCAAAGACTGACGCTTATGATAGCGTCTATTTTGACGAAGTCTACCGTAAATAAACGAATTGGAAAAAACTGACCAATCAGAGCCTATAAAAAATCCGAAATTCATCATTCCAACCAAGGAACCACATACAGTCTTTCAACAAGAGCAAAGCGGACTGCACGCTCGCCGACGCCTCAGAAAAACGTGCATTTGACAGCAACACAGCGTCAACCATATTAACCTCAAAGTGAGACATAAATTACCTACATTGAAGAATCAGTGCAGTATATTTACAAGTGTACTCTATTCGGAGTTTATGCGCATAGGAGTGCGTGCAGTGTTGTGATCAAGTTTAAATAATTAATTAATAAATTTTAATTAATTAAAAAAGTGCTTATAATTAAAAAAGTGTAACCCTTCGAACAACGAGAGACGCAAGTATTCATAACCACAAATATAATGTTATGATTAGTTTATAAGCATAATAACTGAACGCTAAAAGCGATAAAACTTGAAATATAGAAACAATTAAATTCCCTATCCTCAACAGAAGGGAACTGATAAAATACAAATGAACAATGTTGAAATTGAACGTTCTGAGTAATGACAGTTTTAACTATTTGTATACAATAAATACCTAGGATAAGTGAAGACATTGTAACAGCAATGAAGAGTATATGTGCTCTTATGCTATCAGTAGACTAGAGTATGAAATATTTTGTTCCTAAATTCAATTAATAGTTTTCGCCGGAGTGCGATAACTATGATAAATAAATTACCATTACCTGGAATAGGAATATCCAATTTCACAGATGATTATAGTACCTGATACTGGATTATCACCATTACTATTAATTAATAATAAATAATTCACTACTTTTAACCAAATCAGGTTGCACTAAACAATATGTAAAGCATGTGCCTAACTATGAACAGTAGTTCATATTTTATCTTTTTTCATTAATAATCATTGAATTTTTATTTTATAGGTTTGTTCTAACCGTAGCTATTATTTCAAATAAGTGTATTTTGCAGTCTAAAAGAACCTACTACTTTTATTATTATAATCATTATTCAATTTTCAAGTCGAACCATCCGACATAACCTATATGTTTGTCAAAACACATTGTATTACTAACCAGAGACAGTCATGCCAACTAGAGCTCATCATTTGTTTTAGAGTCAATGTTCACTTTTAAAATATTAATTGTTAACCAAAAAGAAGAGCAAAACGCCTTATTGTATTGAATTTCACTGTGTGTTATTTGAATAAATTACCATTATTATTTTTTAACGGTGAAAGAGTTGACTTTTATTGTATCAGTAAAAATACAGCTTAGAGGAGAAAAACGAGGCGGTTGGTACCATGCTGAGAATGCGAATTATTCAAATTGAATGATTCCTTGTTTTGTTTACAACCGCTCAGATCAATATATTTACAATCTTATACAATAATACTATACATGAGTTATTATGTGTACCATGCCTATGTTTGTGTATGTTAGTGTATAGGAAGAAACAACTGATCTCCTCACAACCACTGATCAACAAAGTGTCAACGGAACGTCAAGTGGACATCATAACAGTGAATATAATACATAAAATTAAACTATTTAAACAGACAGCTAATCCGACAAAAAAAAAGAGTAAGTACCGACTTATTCTATCCTGGATTCAACAATAGGTTGAATTGAGGGGAATAAGTCCCTAAACGGTAAAATAATAATAAAATTTGATATTGAACAATAACGATTAGCCGAGAGCAAGACCCATTAACAGTAAAAGAACCCTGAGACTACCATTCAATAATAATAATCAAGCTATAAACGATAGACGCAAACGCGTTGTATAAGAAATTGGCGCACAACGTTCGAGCAAAATTAGGCGAAAAATATCCAACCTAATTTACTAAATAATTATCAACCTAATTTTCGAGGCAGCTGCAATACACAGGACCAAAAATGCAACGGAGAGCAACCTCTAAGAGACGTGCGGTGGAAGCAGATAAAGAAATAGACATGGATGATAAGGAGGCGACGCCGGTCGAAGATCTAGAAGAAATATTACCTCCTACAGAGCCCAGCCGACCTGTACAACAAGAGGAACCAATGGAGAGACCCACGCAAACGAGGGACATAGACCTGTTAGAAACGATGAAGAGAATGATGGGCGAATTCAACGAAACATTGAAAAATAATAACAAGGAGTTAAAAGAAGAATTTAATGAGAAATTAAATAAAAATAATGAGTCTTTGGAATCATTAAAAGAAGAATTGAAGGAAGACGGGCAGAAGAATATTGAACTATTAAAGGAAGAATTGAAGGAAGACGGCCAGAAGAATATTGCGTTATTAAAAGAAGATTTTAACGAGAAATTAATTAAAAATAATGAATTGTTAACCAAAAATATAGAATCATTGAAGGAGGATTTCAAAGGGGAGTTAAACAAGAAGACGGAGGAGACAAATAAAATCATAGCTTCATTGAAGGAAGACACCCAAGAATTGAGCAAGAAGATTGATGACAGCATCGAAGATAGTAATAAAAAGATTGAAATTATCAGCCAGAGACTCGAAGACAGTCACGAAAAATTGAATACGAAAATAGGAGAGGAGATAACCGAAGTTAGACGGGAAGTTTCTGAAATCGGCGAGAGGTGTGAAGAGAACCAACAAGAAATACAGAGAGCGAAAGAGACACTTCAAACCCGATTAAATAACATCGAAGAATCGCATTTAAATAAATTCGAAGTCATGACCAAGAAACAAGAAGACTTGGGGACGAGATGTGAAGAAATCACCGCTACCGTGAATGACGTTCGGGAGCAAGTACACACTGACAAGGAGAAGATGGCTGAACTTCAACGGCGAGAACTCAATAATTTCAGGGAAGAAATTAATTTATTCCGGAGTCAACCAATCCAAGTGACCGGAATAACGAACATAGAAAATCGTGAACTGATAAATTTCCAACATTATAAAAGGAATCCAATGGAGTTCATCGAAAGAGTGGAAGAAAATATCGCCCGTACACGCGAAACTAGATGGTCGACTATCAGAACCATGTTAGACGAGTACTTTAAGGACGTGCATGATAACTGGTGGACGGCTACCCGACATGATATACAGAACTATGCGGAGTTCAAGGCGCTGTTTAAAACGAAGTACTGGTCCGAATCGGCACAGAACATAGTGCGGGACGACATCTGCAACGGGAAGTATGACCGCAGCAAAGGGGCATCACTCACCGCATACTTCTTAGGCAAGGTGTGTATGGCCAGAAATCTTGAGCCAAAGGGACCTGAAGAATGCCTCGTCACGAAATTGGCGTATCACTTCGAAGAGGGCGTGGCCAGAGCGAGACTGAACGGACAAATACGGACAATCCAAACTATCTCCGCACTATTAGAAAACTATGAGCAGGAGAAGTATTATCGGAGGAGTCGGCAGGGACCCGACCCATACTTTGATAGAAACGGTCAGGCCGGATACCGAAATAATTATCGAGGTAATTATAATAATTCAAACCGAGATAATACTGACCAGAATCCGAGGCCAAATAGTAACGGGAATAATCATCCGCCAGATAGAAATAGCCCGAATTATAGGCCGAATTATAATAATAATTATAATCAGAATCCTCCTAATAACAACCACCGTCCTAATTATAATAGTGGAAATCAACATCGGCCAAACAATGGTAACCACCCCTACCGTCCAAATAACAACAATCGCCAGTACCGACCGAACAACGGGAATAACCACAACCCGAGCAATTTCAGAAGAGCTAATTACGTTCGTGCTGACGACAGAAACGGAGGGAGACGCTTCTATCAGGGACGTCGAAGCTTCAATGAAGATAATAACCCGTATAGTCAGGACGTAAGGAATAGCAAATCCGGGTACGATACACGAAGGAGCCGCAGTAGCGAAGATACAAACAGAAATAATAATAGCGGACGTCAATACAACCATCCGACTAGACCCGAAGGAAGGGAGGATGCCGAAAATGTACGGCGGGTTCATCATATTGAAGGAGTCAGATCCGGACGCGGGAACCAAGGACAGGACGATCCATCTACGAGGGTCCGGATGGCTTACAATCAACAAAACCCACCAGAACGCTGGCTTCCCTTAAGAGGCACGGGATTCCAATCCAATGCACCCCAGAGAGGGGGAGACGAAATAGATGAAGAAGAGGAAACGGCCGACCGATGGAACGCCTAATCCAAAATAAACAAACCAAAACTCTTTACCAAATACAATATGAGTGCACTACAATAATAACTAAATGAGAATGAGGCCAACGACTATTGGGTAAACGACAAATACTAAAGAAAAATATTTATCAAACAACCCTACCTACTCCACTAAAAATGATGAAATATAACCATCCAGAATAAAGGTTCACCCAACTAACCTTTGAAGGAGTAGAGAGGCAGAAGATCAAAGAGAGTATAAAGAAAGAAGGATATTATTATGGAAAGTAAAAAGAGAGAAAAAATGTTTATTAAATGAATAATGTAACCCCGAGAATGTCTATAAAATCAAATATTAATATGTTGTTATTATGTTATCACATTATATCATAACTATCAAATATTGTATACCCAATAACTCACCAACAGAAGAAGAGGCTATTCTTATGGAAAGAAGAAAAAGAAAAATGTTTATTAAGTGAATATTGTATATAAAAGAAGAAATTTTATTAATCAAATATTATATTAAATATTGAACGAAAAATGTTTGTCAAATGAATGTTATATGTAACACGAGAAAAAGAAGACTAGTATCTGATGACTAAACCATAACGAAAACAAGCAACTAGTGAACACACTTAAGATATTTTAAACAATGTTTACTATCACTTTGAGAAAAATTGTGTACTATTCAAAATAAAATGTTAAAAAATTATGACATTTTCTAGAGGAGAAAGGGAGACCATTAATGAGAATATTATGTAGAAAAGATAGTGAAAAGGAGAATTGACCAAGAAAAAAGAAGAAAGAACCAATCAATGTGAAGAACAATTTTGTCACGATAAGGAGGGAAGAAAAAACGAAGAATATTTACAAATGCTATTTGTCAACAACATTAACTAATGAAGATCTGCAGAAGTGAAGAAGGAATCCAGAAGAGAGTGTATAATAAAATATAAAAGGCAAGAAAATGAATAACCCCAAAGAGTGTTTATTATTATTAGTCGAAAGAGACTGCTTATGAGTATTATTATTTGATGAATTGACTGTAGAAAAGTTCCAGCAATCATTTAACTGGGCAGGGATGAGGTACCCGTGATCTCAGAAAGAATGTAGTTATGGACGACGGAGTTAGGTAAGCCATAGAGCCCACCCGAATCGATTCCAGCTACCAAGTTAGGGAAAAATGTTAGGGAAATTAAATATTTAATGGAAAAAACATGACAAGCCAAGAATATAATTAAACAAGATTCCAAGAGTATGAAGAAGAAGGAGATGTAGAGAATATAGTGAACTGAAGACAAGTGTAAGAGTAAATACAAGATATGAAAACATTATATGTGACTTAAGAGTGAAATAAAAAATTGATAATTTCTTCAATCATAAAACGAAGATATCAGAAATGATCAATTCTAATAAGGAGGCAATATGTAACAGTACATATGTCACCACATCCACCTAAGTACTGAAAATTAATTTAAAGGCCACCACTAGAAAAAATACATTAAAAGGTCTAGAATACCACCAAGTATACTAAAGAAAAGTACCATAAGTTTGAATAAGTGAAGCATCATTGAAAGGAATTCACTAGTAAATGCACCAAGAAAGAAGAAAAGAAGAATAAAGACGAGACGACCGACATACTATACCCAATAGATCAGTAAGAAGGACACAACACAACAAAAGAAAAAAGAAAAATCAGTGAGAAGGACACAAGACAACAAAAGAAGAAAGAAGAGTCAGGGAGAAGGATACAACAAGGACAACTTCAAGAAAGAAGAAGGAAGAAACAGTGTGAAGAAGACAAGTGAAAACCTCATCATGTATAAAACAAACAATAGTGAGGAGGAGATCAGTGAAGAAAGAAGAAAGAAGAAGGAAGATAACCAGACCAAACACAAGAATAAGGGAAGAAAATTGAAGTAGAACAAACTAACATAAACATTGAAAGAATAATTGTATTAAGAAGAAGGAAGAAGTGTTAAATAATTATGTGATATAAATCCCTAAGCTGTATAGTAAAGTCAACACTGACAACAACTCATTTAATGAACACATTTATTGTTTACATGAAACACATTATTGTAAATAAGGATTAAATATTGTAAATAAAGAGTCACAAGCAACCTGAATGAGGACAAGATGAGTTTATGATAGCTAAATGATGTGTAGTTATAGAATAAACAGAGGAATATGCAACCAAAATAGTGAATGACCAATTGTACAGTGGGAATGATGTACATACCAGCTCACTAATTAACAACAAATAAGATAGTACAGGAGTAAACTAAATGTGAACTATTGATAACCAATAACCAATGTACAAACATGAAACGAAAACCAGTCGAATAGACTAAGATAGAAATACACAGCCATAAACAACACACTAATGTTTACTGAACCTATGACATAACCTAATCTGGGCATTCAGTTTCCAATAAAACTTGATAAAAAATGAATCAAAACAATGTTAGACCAAAATGTAATGAGCTAGGAAGTAAATAGAGCATATAAGGAATGTTTTGTACACGATAGCTAATAGTATAACAGGATATAAAAGCTATATTTATGTAATACAAGTATGACCAAATGCTGGTAATGGCAAAGTGACACTATGCAACCAAAATTATGTAATAAACACATTGTACAAAGAAAGTAACCCAATTAATGATTTGATGTCAGACAGAATATTATTCATATGAGCAATTGCAACCAAAATAACCATTTAAATCGTTTATATAAATGTAATAATAACTAAACCATTATGACAAGTAGCTGCAAGTAAAGTTTACAGCAACCAAACCTTGCTAATAACAGGGTCAAATGCAGAATGAACTGCATCACAATAACAATAAGGTCCTAGTGACTATTTCAGTTATCAATTAGAAAACAATACAACTAAAATGTCTATGATATTAAGCATACTACCAGGTAACGCCATATAGGCATAACAAGTCTGATTCATAAGTGATAGTTAAGGCATTAAACAAATAATGTAGGGAAAAAGAACACTGTCAGTAGTGACTTAACCCATCAATATTTAATTACAACATGTTAAAAGCTAATTAAATACTCTTATTACTGAGTAATAAGCAAAACAAAAATGTATGACAATAAGTTTAAGTGTGAATCTATGAAAACGGACATAGTATTAATATTAGGACATAGTTTTAAGGGAAAATTGTACAGTAGCTTAAGAATGAGACATTACAATAGAAAATAAAATAAAAACCATGAAATATTAATAATTAATGGTTTAATGGACAATAAGCATAAATGCTAAGTGCTAAGTCAGCTAACCCTAATCAGAAATATATGATAAGGGGACTCAAATTAATCGTCTTTCAAAAACACGAACAATGAGAGTAAACACAACATCCTCAGTACAATTATAAGAAAGATATTAGACTTTTAAAAATAATTGTATTGTGCTTAGCCCTTCCGCGTGGGCGTGTGAACCAGAATTTGTTAATCTTGTTCCCAAAGACTGACGCTTATGATAGCGTCTATTTTGACGAAGTCTACCGTAAATAAACGAATTGGAAAAAACTGACCAATCAGAGCCTATAAAAAATCCGAAATTCATCATTCCAACCAAGGAACCACATACAGTCTTTCAACAAGAGCAAAGCGGACTGCACGCTCGCCGACGCCTCAGAAAAATGTGCATTTGACAGCAACACAGCGTCAACCATATTAACCTCAAAGTGAGACATAAATTACCTACATTGAAGAATCAGTGCAGTATATTTACAAGTGTACTCTATTCGGAGTTTATGCGCATAGGAGTGCGTGCAGTGTTGTGATCAAGTTTAAATAATTAATTAATAAATTTTAATTAATTAAAAAAGTGCTTATAATTAAAAAAGTGTAACCCTTCGAACAACGAGAGACGCAAGTATTCATAACCACAAATATAATGTTATGATTAGTTTATAAGCATAATAACTGAACGCTAAAAGCGATAAAACTTGAAATATAGAAACAATTAAATTCCCTATCCTCAACAGAAGGGAACTGATAAAATACAAATGAACAATGTTGAAATTGAACGTTCTGAGTAATGACAGTTTTAACTATTTGTATACAATAAATACCTAGGATAAGTGAAGACATTGTAACAGCAATGAAGAGTATATGTGCTCTTATGCTATCAGTAGACTAGAGTATGAAATATTTTGTTCCTAAATTCAATTAATAGTTTTCGCCGGAGTGCGATAACTATGATAAATAAATTACCATTACCTGGAATAGGAATATCCAATTTCACAGATGATTATAGTACCTGATACTGGATTATCACCATTACTATTAATTAATAATAAATAATTCACTACTTTTAACCAAATCAGGTTGCACTAAACAATATGTAAAGCATGTGCCTAACTATGAACAGTAGTTCATATTTTATCTTTTTTCATTAATAATCATTGAATTTTTATTTTATAGGTTTGTTATAACCGTAGCTATTATTTCAAATAAGTGTATTTTGCAGTCTAAAAGAACCTACTACTTTTATTATTATAATCATTATTCAATTTTCAAGTCGAACCATCCGACATAACCTATATGTTTGTCAAAACACATTGTATTACTAACCAGAGACAGTCATGCCAACTAGAGCTCATCATTTGTTTTAGAGTCAATGTTCACTTTTAAAATATTAATTGTTAACCAAAAAGAAGAGCAAAACGCCTTATTGTATTGAATTTCACTGTGTGTTATTTGAATAAATTACCATTATTATTTTTTAACGGTGAAAGAGTTGACTTTTATTGTATCAGTAAAAATACAGCTTAGAGGAGAAAAACGAGGCGGTTGGTACCATGCTGAGAATGCGAATTATTCAAATTGAATGATTCCTTGTTTTGTTTACAACCGCTCACATCAATATATTTACAATCTTATACAATAATACTATACATGAGTTATTATGTGTACCATGCCTATGTTTGTGTATGTTAGTGTATAGGAAGAAACAACTGATCTCCTCACAACCACTGATCAACAAAGTGTCAACGGAACGTCAAGTGGACATCATAACAGTGAATATAATACATAAAATTAAACTATTTAAACAGACAGCTAATCCGACAAAAAAAAAGAGTAAGTACCGACTTATTCTATCCTGGATTCAACAATAGGTTGAATTGAGGGGAATAAGTCCCTAAACGGTAAAATAATAATAAAATTTGATACTGAACAATAACGATTAGCCGAGAGCAAGACCCATTAACAGTAAAAGAACCCTGAGACTACCATTCAATAACAATAATCAAGCTATAAACGATAGACGCAAACGCGTTGTATAAGAAATTGGCGCACAACGTTCGAGCAAAATTAGGCGAAAAATATCCAACCTAATTTACTAAATAATTATCAACCTAATTTTCGAGGCAGCTGCAATACACAGGACCAAAAATGCAACGGAGAGCAACCTCTAAGAGACGTGCGGTGGAAGCAGATAAAGAAATAGACATGGATGATAAGGAGGCGACGCCGGTCGAAGATCTAGAAGAAATATTACCTCCTACAGAGCCCAGCCGACCTGTACAACAAGAGGAACCAATGGAGAGACCCACGCAAACGAGGGACATAGACCTGTTAGAAACGATGAAGAGAATGATGGGCGAATTCAACGAAACATTGAAAAATAATAACAAGGAGTTAAAAGAAGAATTTAATGAGAAATTAAATAAAAATAATGAGTCTTTGGAATCATTAAAAGAAGAATTGAAGGAAGACGGGCAGAAGAATATTGAACTATTAAAGGAAGAATTGAAGGAAGACGGCCAGAAGAATATTGCGTTATTAAAAGAAGATTTTAACGAGAAATTAATTAAAAATAATGAATTGTTAACCAAAAATATAGAATCATTGAAGGAGGATTTCAAAGGGGAGTTAAACAAGAAGACGGAGGAGACAAATAAAATCATAGCTTCATTGAAGGAAGACACCCAAGAATTGAGCAAGAAGATTGATGACAGCATCGAAGATAGTAATAAAAAGATTGAAATTATCAGCCAGAGACTCGAAGACAGTCACGAAAAATTGAATACGAAAATAGGAGAGGAGATAACCGAAGTTAGACGGGAAGTTTCTGAAATCGGCGAGAGGTGTGAAGAGAACCAACAAGAAATACAGAGAGCGAAAGAGACACTTCAAACCCGATTAAATAACATCGAAGAATCGCATTTAAATAAATTCGAAGTCATGACCAAGAAACAAGAAGACTTGGGGACGAGATGTGAAGAAATCACCGCTACCGTGAATGACGTTCGGGAGCAAGTACACACTGACAAGGAGAAGATGGCTGAACTTCAACGGCGAGAATTCAATAATTTCAGGGAAGAAATTAATTTATTCCGGAGTCAACCAATCCAAGTGACCGGAATAACGAACATAGAAAATCGTGAACTGATAAATTTCCAACATTATAAAAGGAATCCAATGGAGTTCATCGAAAGAGTGGAAGAAAATATCGCCCGTACACGCGAAACTAGATGGTCGACTATCAGAACCATGTTAGACGAGTACTTTAAGGACGTGCATGATAACTGGTGGACGGCTACCCGACATGATATACAGAACTATGCGGAGTTCAAGGCGCTGTTTAAAACGAAGTACTGGTCCGAATCGGCACAGAACAAAGTGCGGGACGACATCTGCAACGGGAAGTATGACCGCAGCAAAGGGGCATCACTCACCGCATACTTCTTAGGCAAGGTGTGTATGGCCAGAAATCTTGAGCCAAAGATACCTGAAGAATGCCTCGTCACGAAATTGGCGTATCACTTCGAAGAGGGCGTGGCCAGAGCGAGACTGAACGGACAAATACGGACAATCCAAACTATGTCCGCACTATTAGAAAACTATGAGCAGGAGAAGTATTATCGGAGGAGTCGGCAGGGACCCGACCCATACTTTGATAGAAACGGTCAGGCCGGATACCGAAATAATTATCGAGGTAATTATAATAATTCAAACCGAGATAATACTGACCAGAATCCGAGGCCAAATAGTAACGGGAATAATCATCCGCCAGATAGAAATAGCCCGAATTATAGGCCGAATTATAATAATAATTATAATCAGAATCCTCCTAATAACAACCACCGTCCTAATTATAATAGTGGAAATCAACATCGGCCAAACAATGGTAACCACCCCTACCGTCCAAATAACAACAATCGCCAGTACCGACCGAACAACGGGAATAACCACAACCCGAGCAATTTCAGAAGAGCTAATTACGTTCGTGCTGACGACAGAAACGGAGGGAGACGCTTCTATCAGGGACGTCGAAGCTTCAATGAAGATAATAACCCGTATAGTCAGGACGTAAGGAATAGCAAATCCGGGTACGATACACGAAGGAGCCGCAGTAGCGAAGATACAAACAGAAATAATAATAGCGGACGTCAATACAACCATCCGACTAGACCCGAAGGAAGGGAGGATGCCGAAAATGTACGGCGGGTTCATCATATTGAAGGAGTCAGATCCGGACGCGGGAACCAAGGACAGGACGATCCATCTACGAGGGTCCGGATGGCTTACAATCAACAAAACCCACCAGAACGCTGGCTTCCCTTAAGAGGCACGGGATTCCAATCCAATGCACCCCAGAGAGGGGGAGACGAAATAGATGAAGAAGAGGAAACGGCCGACCGATGGAACGCCTAATCCAAAATAAACAAACCAAAACTCTTTACCAAATACAATATGAGTGCACTACAATAATAACTAAATGAGAATGAGGCCAACGACTATTGGGTAAACGACAAATACTAAAGAAAAATATTTATCAAACAACCCTACCTACTCCACTAAAAATGATGAAATATAACCATCCAGAATAAAGGTTCACCCAACTAACCTTTGAAGGAGTAGAGAGGCAGAAGATCAAAGAGAGTATAAAGAAAGAAGGATATTATTATGGAAAGTAAAAAGAGAGAAAAAATGTTTATTAAATGAATAATGTAACCCCGAGAATGTCTATAAAATCAAATATTAATATGTTGTTATTATGTTATCACATTATATCATAACTATCAAATATTGTATACCCAATAACTCACCAACAGAAGAAGAGGCTATTCTTATGGAAAGAAGAAAAAGAAAAATGTTTATTAAGTGAATATTGTATATAAAAGAAGAAATTTTATTAATCAAATATTATATTAAATATTGAACGAAAAATGTTTGTCAAATGAATGTTATATGTAACACGAGAACAAGAAGACTAGTATCTGATGACTAAACCATAACGAAAACAAGCAAATAGTGAACACACTTAAGATATTTTAAACAATGTTTACTATCACTTTGAGAAAAATTGTGTACTATTCAAAATAAAATGTTAAAAAATTATGACATTTTCTAGAGGAGAAAGGGAGACCATTAATGAGAATATTATGTAGAAAAGATAGTGAAAAGGAGAATTGACCAAGAAAAAAGAAGAAAGAACCAATCAATGTGAAGAACAATTTTGTCACGATAAGGAGGGAAGAAAAAATGAAGAATATTTACAAATGCTATTTGTCAACAACATTAACTAATGAAGATCTGCAGAAGTGAAGAAGGAATCCAGAAGAGAGTGTATAATAAAATATAAAAGGCAAGAAAATGAATAACCCCAAAGAGTGTTTATTATTATTAGTCGAAAGAGACTGCTTATGAGTATTATTATTTGATGAATTGACTGTAGAAAAGTTCCAGCAATCATTTAACTGGGCAGGGATGAGGTACCCGTGATCTCAGAAAGAATGTAGTTATGGACGACGGAGTTAGGTAAGCCATAGAGCCCACCCGAATCGATTCCAGCTACCAAGTTAGGGAAAAATGTTAGGGAAATTAAATATTTAAGGGAAAAAACATGACAAGCCAAGAATATAATTAAACAAGATTCCAAGAGTATGAAGAAGAAGGAGATGTAGAGAATATAGTGAACTGAAGACAAGTGTAAGAGTAAATACAAGATATGAAAACATTATATGTGACTTAAGAGTGAAATAAAAAATTGATAATTTCTTCAATCATAAAACGAAGATATCAGAAATGATCAATTCTAATAAGGAGGCAATATGTAACAGTACATATGTCACCACATCCACCTAAGTACTGAAAATTAATTTAAAGGCCACCACTAGAAAAAATACATTAAAAGGTCTAGAATACCACCAAGTATACTAAAGAAAAGTACCATAAGTTTGAATAAGTGAAGCATCATTGAAAGGAATTCACTAGTAAATGCACCAAGAAAGAAGAAAAGAAGAATAAAGACGAGACGACCGACATACTATACCCAATAGATCAGTAAGAAGGACACAACACAACAAAAGAAAAAAGAAAAATCAGTGAGAAGGACACAAGACAACAAAAGAAGAAAGAAGAGTCAGGGAGAAGGATACAACAAGGACAACTTCAAGAAAGAAGAAGGAAGAAACAGTGTGAAGAAGACAAGTGAAAACATCATCATGTATAAAACAAACAATAGTGAGGAGGAGATCAGTGAAGAAAGAAGAAAGAAGAAGGAAGATAACCAGACCAAACACAAGAATAAGGGAAGAAAATTGAAGTAGAAAAAACTAACATAAACATTGAAAGAATAATTGTATTAAGAAGAAGGAAGAAGTGTTAAATAATTATGTGATATAAATCCCTAAGCTGTATAGTAAAGTCAACACTGACAACAACTCATTTAATGAACACATTTATTGTTTACATGAAACACATTATTGTAAATAAGGATTAAATATTGTAAATAAAGAGTCACAAGCAACCTGAATGAGGACAAGATGAGTTTATGATAGCTAAATGATGTGTAGTTATAGAATAAACAGAGGAATATGCAACCAAAATAGTGAATGACCAATTGTACAGTGGGAATGATGTACATACCAGCTCACTAATTAACAACAAATAAGATAGTACAGGAGTAAACTAAATGTGAACTATTGATAACCAATAACCAATGTACAAACATGAAACGAAAACCAGTCGAATAGACTAAGATAGAAATACACAGCCATAAACAACACACTAATGTTTACTGAACCTATGACATAACCTAATCTGGGCATTCAGTTTCCAATAAAACTTGATAAAAAATGAATCAAAACAATGTTAGACCAAAATGTAATGAGCTAGGAAGTAAATAGAGCATATAAGGAATGTTTTGTACACGATAGCTAATAGTATAACAGGATATAAAAGCTATATTTATGTAATACAAGTATGACCAAATGCTGGTAATGGCAAAGTGACACTATGCAACCAAAATTATGTAATAAACACATTGTACAAAGAAAGTAACCCAATTAATGATTTGATGTCAGACAGAATATTATTCATATGAGCAATTGCAACCAAAATAACCATTTAAATCGTTTATATAAATGTAATTATAACTAAACCATTATGACAAGTAGCTGCAAGTAAAGTTTACAGCAACCAAACCTTGCTAATAACAGGGTCAAATGCAGAATGAACTGCATCACAATAACGATAAGGTCCTAGTGACTATTTCAGTTATCAATTAGAAAACAATACAACTAAAATGTCTATGATATTAAGCATACTACCAGGTAACGCCATATAGGCATAACAAGTCTGATTCATAAGTGATAGTTAAGGCATTAAACAAATAATGTAGGGAAAAAGAACACTGTCAGTAGTGACTTAACCCATCAATATTTAATTACAACATGTTAAAAGCTAATTAAATACTCTTATTACTGAGTAATAAGCAAAACAAAAATGTATGACAATAAGTTTAAGTGTGAATCTATGAAAACGGACATAGTATTAATATTAGGACATAGTTTTAAGGGAAAATTGTACAGTAGCTTAAGAATGAGACATTACAATAGAAAATAAAATAAAAACCATGAAATATTAATAATTAATGGTTTAATGGACAATAAGCATAAATGCTAAGTGCTAAGTCAGCTAACCCTAATCAGAAATATATGATAAGGGGACTCAAATTAATCGTCTTTCAAAAACACGAACAATGAGAGTAAACACAACATCCTCAGTACAATTATAAGAAAGATATTAGACTTTTAAAAATAATTGTATTGTGCTTAGCCCTTCCGCGTGGGCGTGTGAACCAGAATTTGTTAATCTTGTTCCCAAAGACTGACGCTTATGATAGCGTCTATTTTGACGAAGTCTACCGTAAATAAACGAATTGGAAAAAACTGACCAATCAGAGCCTATAAAAAATCCGAAATTCATCATTCCAACCAAGGAACCACATACAGTCTTTCAACAAGAGCAAAGCGGACTGCACGCTCGCCGACGCCTCAGAAAAACGTGCATTTGACAGCAACACAGCGTCAACCATATTAACCTCAAAGTGAGACATAAATTACCTACATTGAAGAATCAGTGCAGTATATTTACAAGTGTACTCTATTCGGAGTTTATGCGCATAGGAGTGTGTGCAGTGTTGTGATCAAGTATAAATAATTAATTAATAAATTTTAATTAATTAAAAAAGTGTTTATAATTAAAAAAGTGTAACCCTTCGAACGACGAGAGACGCAAGTATTCATAACCACAAATATAATGTTATGATTAGTTTATAAGCATAATAACTGAACGCTAAAAGCGATAAAACTTGAAATATAGAAACAATTAAATTCCCTATCCTCAACAGAAGGGAACTGATAAAATACAAATGAACAATGTTGAAATTGAACGTTCTGAGTAATGACAGTTTTAACTATTTGTATACAATAAATACCTAGGATAAGTGAAGACATTGTAACAGCAATGAAGAGTATATGTGCTCTTATGCTATCAGTAGACTAGAGTATGAAATATTTTGTTCCTAAATTCAATTAATAGTTTTCGCCGGAGTGCGATAACTATGATAAATAAATTACCATTACCTGGAATAGGAATATCCAATTTCACAGATGATTATAGTACCTGATACTGGATTATCACCATTACTATTAATTAATAATAAATAATTCACTACTTTTAACCAAATCAGGTTGCACTAAACAATATGTAAAACATGTGCCTAACTATGAACAGTAGTTCATATTTTATCTTTTTGCATTAATAAGCATTGAATTTTTATTTTATAGGTTTGTTCTAACCGTAGCTATTATTTCAAATAAGTGTATTTTGCAGTCTAAAAGAACCTACTACTTTTATTATTATAATCATTATTCAATTTTCAAGTCGAACCATCCGACATAACCTATATGTTTGTCAAAACACATTGTATTACTAACCAGAGACAGTCATGCCAACTAGAGCTCATCATTTGTTTTAGAGTCAATGTTCACTTTTAAAATATTAATTGTTAACCAAAAAGAAGAGCAAAACGCCTTATTGTATTGAATTTCACTGTGTGTTATTTGAATAAATTACCATTATTATTTTTTAACGGTGAAAGAGTTGACTTTTATTGTATCAGTAAAAATACAGCTTAGAGGAGAAAAACGAGGCGGTTGGTACCATGCTGAGAATGCGAATTATTCAAATTGAATGATTCCTTGTTTTGTTTACAACCGCTCAGATCAATATATTTACAATCTTATACAATAATACTATACATGAGTTATTATGTGTACCATGCCTATGTTTGTGTATGTTAGTGTATAGGAAGAAACAACTGATCTCCTCACAACCACTGATCAACAAAGTGTCAACGGAACGTCAAGTGGACATCATAACAGTGAATATAATACATAAAATTAAACTATTTAAACAGACAGCTAATCCGACAAAAAAAAAGAGTAAGTACCGACTTATTCTATCCTGGATTCAACAATAGGTTGAATTGAGGGGAATAAGTCCCTAAACGGTAAAATAATAATAAAATTTGATATTGAACAATAACGATTAGCCGAGAGCAAGACCCATTAACAGTAAAAGAACCCTGAGACTACCATTCAATAATAATAATCAAGCTATAAACGGTAGACGCAAACGCGTTGTATAAGAAATTGGCGCACAACGTTCGAGCAAAATTAGGCGAAAAATATCCAACCTAATTTACTAAATAATTATCAACCTACTTTTCGAGGCAGCTGCAATACACAGGACCAAAAATGCAACGGAGAGCAACCTCTAAGAGACGTGCGGTGGAAGCAGATAAAGAAATAGACATGGATGATAAGGAGGCGACGCCGGTCGAAGATCTAGAAGAAATATTACCTCCTACAGAGCCCAGCCGACCTGTACAACAAGAGGAACCAATGGAGAGACCCACGCAAACGAGGGACATAGACCTGTTAGAAACGATGAAGAGAATGATGGGCGAATTCAACGAAACATTGAAAAATAATAACAAGGAGTTAAAAGAAGAATTTAATGAGAAATTAAATAAAAATAATGAGTCTTTGGAATCATTAAAAGAAGAATTGAAGGAAGACGGGCAGAAGAATATTGAACTATTAAAGGAAGAATTGAAGGAAGACGGCCAGAAGAATATTGCGTTATTAAAAGAAGATTTTAACGAGAAATTAATTAAAAATAATGAATTGTTAACCAAAAATATAGAATCATTGAAGGAGGATTTCAAAGGGGAGTTAAACAAGAAGACGGAGGAGACAAATAAAATCATAGCTTCATTGAAGGAAGACACCCAAGAATTGAGCAAGAAGATTGATGACAGCATCGAAGATAGTAATAAAAAGATTGAAATTATCAGCCAGAGACTCGAAGACAGTCACGAAAAATTGAATACGAAAATAGGAGAGGAGATAACCGAAGTTAGACGGGAAGTTTCTGAAATCGGCGAGAGGTGTGAAGAGAACCAACAAGAAATACAGAGAGCGAAAGAGACACTTCAAACCCGATTAAATAACATCGAAGAATCGCATTTAAATAAATTCGAAGTCATGACCAAGAAACAAGAAGACTTGGGGACGAGATGTGAAGAAATCACCGCTACCGTGAATGACGTTCGGGAGCAAGTACACACTGACAAGGAGAAGATGGCTGAACTTCAACGGCGAGAACTCAATAATTTCAGGGAAGAAATTAATTTATTCCGGAGTCAACCAATCCAAGTGACCGGAATAACGAACATAGAAAATCGTGAACTGATAAATTTCCAACATTATAAAAGGAATCCAATGGAGTTCATCGAAAGAGTGGAAGAAAATATCGCCCGTACACGCGAAACTAGATGGTCGACTATCAGAACCATGTTAGACGAGTACTTTAAGGACGTGCGTGATAACTGGTGGACGGCTACCCGACATGATATACAGAATTATGCGGAGTTCAAGGCGCTGTTTAAAACGAAGTACTGGTCCGAATCGGCACAGAACATAGTGCGGGACGACATCTGCAACGGGAAGTATGACCGCAGCAAAGGGGCATCACTCACCGCATACTTCTTAGGCAAGGTGTGTATGGCCAGAAATCTTGAGCCAAAGATACCTGAAGAATGCCTCGTCACGAAATTGGCGTATCACTTCGAAGAGGGCGTGGCCAGAGCGAGACTGAACGGACAAATACGGACAATCCAAACTATGTCCGCACTATTAGAAAACTATGAGCAGGAGAAGTATTATCGGAGGAGTCGGCAGGGACCCGACCCATACTTTGATAGAAACGGTCAGGCCGGATACCGAAATAATTATCGAGGTAATTATAATAATTCAAACCGAGATAATACTGACCAGAATCCGAGGCCAAATAGTAACGGGAATAATCATCCGCCAGATAGAAATAGCCCGAATTATAGGCCGAATTATAATAATAATTATAATCAGAATCCTCCTAATAACAACCACCGTCCTAATTATAATAGTGGAAATCAACATCGGCCAAACAATGGTAACCACCCCTACCGTCCAAATAACAACAATCGCCAGTACCGACCGAACAACGGGAATAACCACAACCCGAGCAATTTCAGAAGAGCTAATTACGTTCGTGCTGACGACAGAAACGGAGGGAGACGCTTCTATCAGGGACGTCGAAGCTTCAATGAAGATAATAACCCGTATAGTCAGGACGTAAGGAATAGCAAATCCGGGTACGATACACGAAGGAGCCACAGTAGCGAAGATACAAACAGAAATAATAATAGCGGACGTCAATACAACCATCCGACTAGACCCGAAGGAAGGGAGGATGCCGAAAATGTACGGCGGGTTCATCATATTGAAGGAGTCAGATCCGGACGCGGGAACCAAGGACAGGACGATCCATCTACGAGGGTCCGGATGGCTTACAATCAACAAAACCCACCAGAACGCTGGCTTCCCTTAAGAGGCACGGGATTCCAATCCAATGCACCCCAGAGAGGGGGAGACGAAATAGATGAAGAAGAGGAAACGGCCGACCGATGGAACGCCTAATCCAAAATAAACAAACCAAAACTCTTTACCAAATACAATATGAGTGCACTACAATAATAACTAAATGAGAATGAGGCCAACGACTATTGGGTAAACGACAAATACTAAAGAAAAATATTTATCAAACAACCCTACCTACTCCACTAAAAATGATGAAATATAACCATCCAGAATAAAGGTTCACCCAACTAACCTTTGAAGGAGTAGAGAGGCAGAAGATCAAAGAGAGTATAAAGAAAGAAGGATATTATTATGGAAAGTAAAAAGAGAGAAAAAATGTTTATTAAATGAATAATGTAACCCCGAGAATGTCTATAAAATCAAATATTAATATGTTGTTATTATGTTATCACATTATATCATAACTATCAAATATTGTATACCCAATAACTCACCAACAGAAGAAGAGGCTATTCTTATGGAAAGAAGAAAAAGAAAAATGTTTATTAAGTGAATATTGTATATAAAAGAAGAAATTTTATTAATCAAATATTATATTAAATATTGAACGAAAAATGTTTGTCAAATGAATGTTATATGTAACACGAGAAAAAGAAGACTAGTATCTGATGACTAAACCATAACGAAAACAAGCAACTAGTGAACACACTTAAGATATTTTAAACAATGTTTACTATCACTTTGAGAAAAATTGTGTACTATTCAAAATAAAATGTTAAAAAATTATGACATTTTCTAGAGGAGAAAGGGAGACCATTAATGAGAATATTATGTAGAAAAGATAGTGAAAAGGAGAATTGACCAAGAAAAAAGAAGAAAGAACCAATCAATGTGAAGAACAATTTTGTCACGATAAGGAGGGAAGAAAAAATGAAGAATATTTACAAATGCTATTTGTCAACAACATTAACTAATGAAGATCTGCAGAAGTGAAGAAGGAATCCAGAAGAGAGTGTATAATAAAATATAAAAGGCAAGAAAATGAATAACCCCAAAGAGTGTTTATTATTATTAGTCGAAAGAGACTGCTTATGAGTATTATTATTTGATGAATTGACTGTAGAAAAGTTCCAGCAATCATTTAACTGGGCAGGGATGAGGTACCCGTGATCTCAGAAAGAATGTAGTTATGGACGACGGAGTTAGGTAAGCCATAGAGCCCACCCGAATCGATTCCAGCTACCAAGTTAGGGAAAAATGTTAGGGAAATTAAATATTTAAGGGAAAAAACATGACAAGCCAAGAATATAATTAAACAAGATTCCAAGAGTATGAAGAAGAAGGAGATGTAGAGAATATAGTGAACTGAAGACAAGTGTAAGAGTAAATACAAGATATGAAAACATTATATGTGACTTAAGAGTGAAATAAAAAATTGATAATTTCTTCAATCATAAAACGAAGATATCAGAAATGATCAATTCTAATAAGGAGGCAATATGTAACAGTACATATGTCACCACATCCACCTAAGTACTGAAAATTAATTTAAAGGCCACCACTAGAAAAAATACATTAAAAGGTCTAGAATACCACCAAGTATACTAAAGAAAAGTACCATAAGTTTGAATAAGTGAAGCATCATTGAAAGGAATTCACTAGTAAATGCACCAAGAAAGAAGAAAAGAAGAATAAAGACGAGACGACCGACATACTATACCCAATAGATCAGTAAGAAGGACACAACACAACAAAAGAAAAAAGAAAAATCAGTGAGAAGGACACAAGACAACAAAAGAAGAAAGAAGAGTCAGGGAGAAGGATACAACAAGGACAACTTCAAGAAAGAAGAAGGAAGAAACAGTGTGAAGAAGACAAGTGAAAACCTCATCATGTATAAAACAAACAATAGTGAGGAGGAGATCAGTGAAGAAAGAAGAAAGAAGAAGGAAGATAACCAGACCAAACACAAGAATAAGGGAAGAAAATTGAAGTAGAAAAAACTAACATAAACATTGAAAGAATAATTGTATTAAGAAGAAGGAAGAAGTGTTAAATAATTATGTGATATAAATCCCTAAGCTGTATAGTAAAGTCAACACTGACAACAACTCATTTAATGAACACATTTATTGTTTACATGAAACACATTATTGTAAATAAGGATTAAATATTGTAAATAAAGAGTCACAAGCAACCTGAATGAGGACAAGATGAGTTTATGATAGCTAAATGATGTGTAGTTATAGAATAAACAGAGGAATATGCAACCAAAATAGTGAATGACCAATTGTACAGTGGGAATGATGTACATACCAGCTCACTAATTAACAACAAATAAGATAGTACAGGAGTAAACTAAATGTGAACTATTGATAACCAATAACCAATGTACAAACATGAAACGAAAACCAGTCGAATAGACTAAGATAGAAATACACAGCCATAAACAACACACTAATGTTTACTGAACCTATGACATAACCTAATCTGGGCATTCAGTTTCCAATAAAACTTGATAAAAAATGAATCAAAACAATGTTAGACCAAAATGTAATGAGCTAGGAAGTAAATAGAGCATATAAGGAATGTTTTGTACACGATAGCTAATAGTATAACAGGATATAAAAGCTATATTTATGTAATACAAGTATGACCAAATGCTGGTAATGGCAAAGTGACACTATGCAACCAAAATTATGTAATAAACACATTGTACAAAGAAAGTAACCCAATTAATGATTTGATGTCAGACAGAATATTATTCATATGAGCAATTGCAACCAAAATAACCATTTAAATCGTTTATATAAATGTAATTATAACTAAACCATTATGACAAGTAGCTGCAAGTAAAGTTTACAGCAACCAAACCTTGCTAATAACAGGGTCAAATGCAGAATGAACTGCATCACAATAACGATAAGGTCCTAGTGACTATTTCAGTTATCAATTAGAAAACAATACAACTAAAATGTCTATGATATTAAGCATACTACCAGGTAACGCCATATAGGCATAACAAGTCTGATTCATAAGTGATAGTTAAGGCATTAAACAAATAATGTAGGGAAAAAGAACACTGTCAGTAGTGACTTAACCCATCAATATTTAATTACAACATGTTAAAAGCTAATTAAATACTCTTATTACTGAGTAATAAGCAAAACAAAAATGTATGACAATAAGTTTAAGTGTGAATCTATGAAAACGGACATAGTATTAATATTAGGACATAGTTTTAAGGGAAAATTGTACAGTAGCTTAAGAATGAGACATTACAATAGAAAATAAAATAAAAACCATGAAATATTAATAATTAATGGTTTAATGGACAATAAGCATAAATGCTAAGTGCTAAGTCAGCTAACCCTAATCAGAAATATATGATAAGGGGACTCAAATTAATCGTCTTTCAAAAACACGAACAATGAGAGTAAACACAACATCCTCAGTACAATTATAAGAAAGATATTAGACTTTTAAAAATAATTGTATTGTGCTTAGCCCTTCCGCGTGGGCGTGTGAACCAGAATTTGTTAATCTTGTTCCCAAAGACTGACGCTTATGATAGCGTCTATTTTGACGAAGTCTACCGTAAATAAACGAATTGGAAAAAACTGACCAATCAGAGCCTATAAAAAATCCGAAATTCATCATTCCAACCAAGGAACCACATACAGTCTTTCAACAAGAGCAAAGCGGACTGCACGCTCGCCGACGCCTCAGAAAAACGTGCATTTGACAGCAACACAGCGTCAACCATATTAACCTCAAAGTGAGACATAAATTACCTACATTGAAGAATCAGTGCAGTATATTTACAAGTGTACTCTATTCGGAGTTTATGCGCATAGGAGTGTGTGCAGTGTTGTGATCAAGTTTAAATAATTAATTAATAAATTTTAATTAATTAAAAAAGTGTTTATAATTAAAAAAGTGTAACCCTTCGAACGACGAGAGACGCAAGTATTCATAACCACAAATATAATGTTATGATTAGTTTATAAGCATAATAACTGAACGCTAAAAGCGATAAAACTTGAAATATAGAAACAATTAAATTCCCTATCCTCAACAGAAGGGAACTGATAAAATACAAATGAACAATGTTGAAATTGAACGTTCTGAGTAATGACAGTTTTAACTATTTGTATACAATAAATACCTAGGATAAGTGAAGACATTGTAACAGCAATGAAGAGTATATGTGCTCTTATGCTATCAGTAGACTAGAGTATGAAATATTTTGTTCCTAAATTCAATTAATAGTTTTCGCCGGAGTGCGATAACTATGATAAATAAATTACCATTACCTGGAATAGGAATATCCAATTTCACAGATGATTATAGTACCTGATACTGGATTATCACCATTACTATTAATTAATAATAAATAATTCACTACTTTTAACCAAATCAGGTTGCACTAAACAATATGTAAAACATGTGCCTAACTATGAACAGTAGTTCATATTTTATCTTTTTGCATTAATAAGCATTGAATTTTTATTTTATAGGTTTGTTCTAACCGTAGCTATTATTTCAAATAAGTGTATTTTGCAGTCTAAAAGAACCTACTACTTTTATTATTATAATCATTATTCAATTTTCAAGTCGAACCATCCGACATAACCTATATGTTTGTCAAAACACATTGTATTACTAACCAGAGACAGTCATGCCAACTAGAGCTCATCATTTGTTTTAGAGTCAATGTTCACTTTTAAAATATTAATTGTTAACCAAAAAGAAGAGCAAAACGCCTTATTGTATTGAATTTCACTGTGTGTTATTTGAATAAATTACCATTATTATTTTTTAACGGTGAAAGAGTTGACTTTTATTGTATCAGTAAAAATACACCTTAGAGGAGAAAAACGAGGCGGTTGGTACCATGCTGAGAATGCGAATTATTCAAATTGAATGATTCCTTGTTTTGTTTACAACCGCTCAGATCAATATATTTACAATCTTATACAATAATACTATACATGAGTTATTATGTGTACCATGCCTATGTTTGTGTATGTTAGTGTATAGGAAGAAACAACTGATCTCCTCACAACCACTGATCAACAAAGTGTCAACGGAACGTCAAGTGGACATCATAACAGTGAATATAATACATAAAATTAAACTATTTAAACAGACAGCTAATCCGACAAAAAAAAAGAGTAAGTACCGACTTATTCTATCCTGGATTCAACAATAGGTTGAATTGAGGGGAATAAGTCCCTAAACGGTAAAATAATAATAAAATTTGATATTGAACAATAACGATTAGCCGAGAGCAAGACCCATTAACAGTAAAAGAACCCTGAGACTACCATTCAATAATAATAATCAAGCTATAAACGATAGACGCAAACGCGTTGTATTAGAAATTGGCGCACAACGTTCGAGCAAAATTAGGCGAAAAATATCCAACCTAATTTACTAAATAATTATCAACCTACTTTTCGAGGCAGCTGCAATACACAGGACCAAAAATGCAACGGAGAGCAACCTCTAAGAGACGTGCGGTGGAAGCAGATAAAGAAATAGACATGGATGATAAGGAGGCGACGCCGGTCGAAGATCTAGAAGAAATATTACCTCCTACAGAGCCCAGCCGACCTGTACAACAAGAGGAACCAATGGAGAGACCCACGCAAACGAGGGACATAGACCTGTTAGAAACGATGAAGAGAATGATGGGCGAATTCAACGAAACATTGAAAAATAATAACAAGGAGTTAAAAGAAGAATTTAATGAGAAATTAAATAAAAATAATGAGTCTTTGGAATCATTAAAAGAAGAATTGAAGGAAGACGGGCAGAAGAATATTGAACTATTAAAGGAAGAATTGAAGGAAGACGGCCAGAAGAATATTGCGTTATTAAAAGAAGATTTTAACGAGAAATTAATTAAAAATAATGAATTGTTAACCAAAAATATAGAATCATTGAAGGAGGATTTCAAAGGGGAGTTAAACAAGAAGACGGAGGAGACAAATAAAATCATAGCTTCATTGAAGGAAGACACCCAAGAATTGAGCAAGAAGATTGATGACAGCATCGAAGATAGTAATAAAAAGATTGAAATTATCAGCCAGAGACTCGAAGACAGTCACGAAAAATTGAATACGAAAATAGGAGAGGAGATAACCGAAGTTAGACGGGAAGTTTCTGAAATCGGCGAGAGGTGTGAAGAGAACCAACAAGAAATACAGAGAGCGAAAGAGACACTTCAAACCCGATTAAATAACATCGAAGAATCGCATTTAAATAAATTCGAAGTCATGACCAAGAAACAAGAAGACTTGGGGACGAGATGTGAAGAAATCACCGCTACCGTGAATGACGTTCGGGAGCAAGTACACACTGACAAGGAGAAGATGGCTGAACTTCAACGGCGAGAACTCAATAATTTCAGGGAAGAAATTAATTTATTCCGGAGTCAACCAATCCAAGTGACCGGAATAACGAACATAGAAAATCGTGAACTGATAAATTTCCAACATTATAAAAGGAATCCAATGGAGTTCATCGAAAGAGTGGAAGAAAATATCGCCCGTACACGCGAAACTAGATGGTCGACTATCAGAACCATGTTAGACGAGTACTTTAAGGACGTGCGTGATAACTGGTGGACGGCTACCCGACATGATATACAGAATTATGCGGAGTTCAAGGCGCTGTTTAAAACGAAGTACTGGTCCGAATCGGCACAGAACATAGTGCGGGACGACATCTGCAACGGGAAGTATGACCGCAGCAAAGGGGCATCACTCACCGCATACTTCTTAGGCAAGGTGTGTATGGCCAGAAATCTTGAGCCAAAGATACCTGAAGAATGCCTCGTCACGAAATTGGCGTATCACTTCGAAGAGGGCGTGGCCAGAGCGAGACTGAACGGACAAATACGGACAATCCAAACTATGTCCGCACTATTAGAAAACTATGAGCAGGAGAAGTATTATCGGAGGAGTCGGCAGGGACCCGACCCATACTTTGATAGAAACGGTCAGGCCGGATACCGAAATAATTATCGAGGTAATTATAATAATTCAAACCGAGATAATACTGACCAGAATCCGAGGCCAAATAGTAACGGGAATAATCATCCGCCAGATAGAAATAGCCCGAATTATAGGCCGAATTATAATAATAATTATAATCAGAATCCTCCTAATAACAACCACCGTCCTAATTATAATAGTGGAAATCAACATCGGCCAAACAATGGTAACCACCCCTACCGTCCAAATAACAACAATCGCCAGTACCGACCGAACAACGGGAATAACCACAACCCGAGCAATTTCAGAAGAGCTAATTACGTTCGTGCTGACGACAGAAACGGAGGGAGACGCTTCTATCAGGGACGTCGAAGCTTCAATGAAGATAATAACCCGTATAGTCAGGACGTAAGGAATAGCAAATCCGGGTACGATACACGAAGGAGCCGCAGTAGCGAAGATACAAACAGAAATAATAATAGCGGACGTCAATACAACCATCCGACTAGACCCGAAGGAAGGGAGGATGCCGAAAATGTACGGCGGGTTCATCATATTGAAGGAGTCAGATCCGGACGCGGGAACCAAGGACAGGACGATCCATCTACGAGGGTCCGGATGGCTTACAATCAACAAAACCCACCAGAACGCTGGCTTCCCTTAAGAGGCACGGGATTCCAATCCAATGCACCCCAGAGAGGGGGAGACGAAATAGATGAAGAAGAGGAAACGGCCGACCGATGGAACGCCTAATCCAAAATAAACAAACCAAAACTCTTTACCAAATACAATATGAGTGCACTACAATAATAACTAAATGAGAATGAGGCCAACGACTATTGGGTAAACGACAAATACTAAAGAAAAATATTTATCAAACAACCCTACCTACTCCACTAAAAATGAAGAAATATAACCATCCAGAATAAAGGTTCACCCAACTAACCTTTGAAGGAGTAGAGAGGCAGAAGATCAAAGAGAGTATAAAGAAAGAAGGATATTATTATGGAAAGTAAAAAGAGAGAAAAAATGTTTATTAAATGAATAATGTAACCCCGAGAATGTCTATAAAATCAAATATTAATATGTTGTTATTATGTTATCACATTATATCATAACTATCAAATATTGTATACCCAATAACTCACCAACAGAAGAAGAGGCTATTCTTATGGAAAGAAGAAAAAGAAAAATGTTTATTAAGTGAATATTGTATATAAAAGAAGAAATTTTATTAATCAAATATTATATTAAATATTGAACGAAAAATGTTTGTCAAATGAATGTTATATGTAACACGAGAAAAAGAAGACTAGTATCTGATGACTAAACCATAACGAAAACAAGCAACTAGTGAACACACTTAAGATATTTTAAACAATGTTTACTATCACTTTGAGAAAAATTGTGTACTATTCAAAATAAAATGTTAAAAAATTATGACATTTTCTAGAGGAGAAAGGGAGACCATTAATGAGAATATTATGTAGAAAAGATAGTGAAAAGGAGAATTGACCAAGAAAAAAGAAGAAAGAACCAATCAATGTGAAGAACAATTTTGTCACGATAAGGAGGGAAGAAAAAATGAAGAATATTTACAAATGCTATTTGTCAACAACATTAACTACTGAAGATCTGCAGAAGTGAAGAAGGGATCCAGAAGAGAGTGTATAATAAAATATAAAAGGCAAGAAAATGAATAACCCCAAGAGTGTTTATTATTATTAGTCGAAAGAGACTGCTTATGAGTATTATTATTTGATGAATTGACTGTAGAAAAGTTCCAGCAATCATTTAACTGGGCAGGGATGAGGTACCCGTGATCTCAGAAAGAATGTAGTTATGGACGACGGAGTTAGGTAAGCCATAGAGCCCACCCGAATCGATTCCAGCTACCAAGTTAGGGAAAAATGTTAGGAAAATTAAATATTTAAGGGAAAAAACATGACAAGCCAAGAATATAATTAAACAAGATTCCAAGAGTATGAAGAAGAAGGAGATGTAGAGAATATAGTGAACTGAAGACAAGTGTAAGAGTAAATACAAGATATGAAAACATTATATGTGACTTAAGAGTGAAATAAAAAATTGATAATTTCTTCAATCATAAAACGAAGATATCAGAAATGATCAATTCTAATAAGGAGGCAATATGTAACAGTACATATGTCACCACATCCACCTAAGTACTGAAAATTAATTTAAAGGCCACCAACAAAAAAAATACATTAAAAGGTCTAGAATACCACCAAGTATACTAAAGAAAAGTACCATAAGTTTGAATAAGTGAAGCATCATTGAAAGGAATTCACTAGTAAATGCACCAAGAAAGAAGAAAAGAAGAATAAAGACGAGACGACCGACATACTATACCCAATAGATCAGTAAGAAGGACACAACACAACAAAAGAAAAAAGAAAAATCAGTGAGAAGGACACAAGACAACAAAAGAAGAAAGAAGAGTCAGGGAGAAGGATACAACAAGGACAACTTCAAGAAAGAAGAAGGAAGAAACAGTGTGAAGAAGACAAGTGAAAACCTCATCATGTATAAAACAAACAATAGTGAGGAGGAGATCAGTGAAGAAAGAAGAAAGAAGAAGGAAGATAACCAGACCAAACACAAGAATAAGGGAAGAAAATTGAAGTAGAACAAACTAACATAAACATTGAAAGAATAATTGTATTAAGAAGAAGGAAGAAGTGTTAAATAATTATGTGATATAAATCCCTAAGCTGTATAGTAAAGTCAACACTGACAACAACTCATTTAATGAACACATTTATTGTTTACATGAAACACATTATTGTAAATAAGGATTAAATATTGTAAATAAAGAGTCACAAGCAACCTGAATGAGGACAAGATGAGTTTATGATAGCTAAATGATGTGTAGTTATAGAATAAACAGAGGAATATGCAACCAAAATAGTGAATGACCAATTGTACAGTGGGAATGATGTACATACCAGCTCACTAATTAACAACAAATAAGATAGTACAGGAGTAAACTAAATGTGAACTATTGATAACCAATAACCAATGTACAAACATGAAACGAAAACCAGTCGAATAGACTAAGATAGAAATACACAGCCATAAACAACACACTAATGTTTACTGAACCTATGACATAACCTAATCTGGGCATTCAGTTTCCAATAAAACTTGATAAAAAATGAATCAAAACAATGTTAGACCAAAATGTAATGAGCTAGGAAGTAAATAGAGCATATAAGGAATGTTTTGTACACGATAGCTAATAGTATAACAGGATATAAAAGCTATATTTATGTAATACAAGTATGACCAAATGCTGGTAATGGCAAAGTGACACTATGCAACCAAAATTATGTAATAAACACATTGTACAAAGAAAGTAACCCAATTAATGATTTGATGTCAGACAGAATATTATTCATATGAGCAATTGCAACCAAAATAACCATTTAAATCGTTTATATAAATGTAATTATAACTAAACCATTATGACAAGTAGCTGCAAGTAAAGTTTACAGCAACCAAACCTTGCTAATAACAGGGTCAAATGCAGAATGAACTGCATCACAATAACGATAAGGTCCTAGTGACTATTTCAGTTATCAATTAGAAAACAATACAACTAAAATGTCTATGATATTAAGCATACTACCAGGTAACGCCATATAGGCATAACAAGTCTGATTCATAAGTGATAGTTAAGGCATTAAACAAATAATGTAGGGAAAAAGAACACTGTCAGTAGTGACTTAACCCATCAATATTTAATTACAACATGTTAAAAGCTAATTAAATACTCTTATTACTGAGTAATAAGCAAAACAAAAATGTATGACAATAAGTTTAAGTGTGAATCTATGAAAACGGACATAGTATTAATATTAGGACATAGTTTTAAGGGAAAATTGTACAGTAGCTTAAGAATGAGACATTACAATAGAAAATAAAATAAAAACCATGAAATATTAATAATTAATGGTTTAATGGACAATAAGCATAAATGCTAAGTGCTAAGTCAGCTAACCCTAATCAGAAATATATGATAAGGGGACTCAAATTAATCGTCTTTCAAAAACACGAACAATGAGAGTAAACACAACATCCTCAGTACAATTATAAGAAAGATATTAGACTTTTAAAAATAATTGTATTGTGCTTAGCCCTTCCGCGTGGGCGTGTGAACCAGAATTTGTTAATCTTGTTCCCAAAGACTGACGCTTATGATAGTGTCTATTTTGACGAAGTCTACCGTAAATAAACGAATTGGAAAAAACTGACCAATCAGAGCCTATAAAAAATCCGAAATTCATCATTCCAACCAAGGAACCACATACAGTCTTTCAACAAGAGCAAAGCGGACTGCACGCTCGGCGACGCCTCAGAAAAACGTGCATTTGACAGCAACACAGCGTCAACCATATTAACCTCAAAGTGAGACATAAATTACCTACATTGAAGAATCAGTGCAGTATATTTACAAGTGTACTCTATTCGGAGTTTATGCGCATAGGAGTGTGTGCAGTGTTGTGATCAAGTTTAAATAATTAATTAATAAATTTTAATTAATTAAAAAAGTGTTTATAATTAAAAAAGTGTAACCCTTCGAACGACGAGAGACGCAAGTATTCATAACCACAAATATAATGTTATGATTAGTTTATAAGCATAATAACTGAACGCTAAAAGCGATAAAACTTGAAATATAGAAACAATTAAATTCCCTATCCTCAACAGAAGGGAACTGATAAAATACAAATGAACAATGTTGAAATTGAACGTTCTGAGTAATGACAGTTTTAACTATTTGTATACAATAAATACCTAGGATAAGTGAAGACATTGTAACAGCAATGAAGAGTATATGTGCTCTTATGCTATCAGTAGACTAGAGTATGAAATATTTTGTTCCTAAATTCAATTAATAGTTTTCGCCGGAGTGCGATAACTATGATAAATAAATTACCATTACCTGGAATAGGAATATCCAATTTCACAGATGATTATAGTACCTGATACTGGATTATCACCATTACTATTAATTAATAATAAATAATTCACTACTTTTAACCAAATCAGGTTGCACTAAACAATATGTAAAACATGTGCCTAACTATGAACAGTAGTTCATATTTTATCTTTTTGCATTAATAATCATTGAATTTTTATTTTATAGGTTTGTTCTAACCGTAGCTATTATTTCAAATAAGTGTATTTTGCAGTCTAAAAGAACCTACTACTTTTATTATTATAATCATTATTCAATTTTCAAGTCGAACCATCCGACATAACCTATATGTTTGTCAAAACACATTTTATTACTAACCAGAGACAGTCATGCCAACTAGAGCTCATCATTTGTTTTAGAGTCAATGTTCACTTTTAAAATATTAATTGTTAACCAAAAAGAAGAGCAAAACGCCTTATTGTATTGAATTTCACTGTGTGTTATTTGAATAAATTACCATTATTATTTTTTAACGGTGAAAGAGTTGACTTTTATTGTATCAGTAAAAATACAGCTTAGAGGAGAAAAACGAGGCGGTTGGTACCATGCTGAGAATGCGAATTATTCAAATTGAATGATTCCTTGTTTTGTTTACAACCGCTCAGATCAATATATTTACAATCTTATACAATAATACTATACATGAGTTATTATGTGTACCATGCCTATGTTTGTGTATGTTAGTGTATAGGAAGAAACAACTGATCTCCTCACAACCACTGATCAACAAAGTGTCAACGGAACGTCAAGTGGACATCATAACAGTGAATATAATACATAAAATTAAACTATTTAAACAGACAGCTAATCCGACAAAAAAAAAGAGTAAGTACCGACTTATTCTATCCTGGATTCAACAATAGGTTGAATTGAGGGGAATAAGTCCCTAAACGGTAAAATAATAATAAAATTTGATATTGAACAATAACGATTAGCCGAGAGCAAGACCCATTAACAGTAAAAGAACCCTGAGACTACCATTCAATAATAATAATCAAGCTATAAACGATAGACGCAAACGCGTTGTATAAGAAATTGGCGCACAACGTTCGAGCAAAATTAGGCGAAAAATATCCAACCTAATTTACTAAATAATTATCAACCTAATTTTCGAGGCAGCTGCAATACACAGGACCAAAAATGCAACGGAGAGCAACCTCTAACAGACGTGCGGTGGAAGCAGATAAAGAAATAGACATGGATGATAAGGAGGCGACGCCGGTCGAAGATCTAGAAGAAATATTACCTCCTACAGAGCCCAGCCGACCTGTACAACAAGAGGAACCAATGGAGAGACCCACGCAAACGAGGGACATAGACCTGTTAGAAACGATGAAGAGAATGATGGGCGAATTCAACGAAACATTGAAAAATAATAACAAGGAGTTAAAAGAAGAATTTAATGAGAAATTAAATAAAAATAATGAGTCTTTGGAATCATTAAAAGAAGAATTGAAGGAAGACGGGCAGAAGAATATTGAACTATTAAAGGAAGAATTGAAGGAAGACGGCCAGAAGAATATTGCGTTATTAAAAGAAGATTTTAACGAGAATTTAATTAAAAATAATGAATTGTTAACCAAAAATATAGAATCATTGAAGGAGGATTTCAAAGGGGAGTTAAACAAGAAGACGGAGGAGACAAATAAAATCATAGCTTCATTGAAGGAAGACACCCAAGAATTGAGCAAGAAGATTGATGACAGTATCGAAGATAGTAATAAAAAGATTGAAATTATCAGCCAGAGACTCGAAGACAGTCACGAAAAATTGAATACGAAAATAGGAGAGGAGATAACCGAAGTTAGACGGGAAGTTTCTGAAATCGGCGAGAGGTGTGAAGAGAACCAACAAGAAATACAGAGAGCGAAAGAGACACTTCAAACCCGATTAAATAACATCGAAGAATCGCATTTAAATAAATTCGAAGTCATGACCAAGAAACAAGAAGACTTGGGGACGAGATGTGAAGAAATCACCGCTACCGTGAATGACGTTCGGGAGCAAGTACACACTGACAAGGAGAAGATGGCTGAACTTCAACGGCGAGAACTCAATAATTTCAGGGAAGAAATTAATTTATTCCGGAGTCAACCAATCCAAGTGACCGGAATAACGAACATAGAAAATCGTGAACTGATAAATTTCCAACATTATAAAAGGAATCCAATGGAGTTCATCGAAAGAGTGGAAGAAAATATCGCCCGTACACGCGAAACTAGATGGTCGACTATCAGAACCATGTTAGACGAGTACTTTAAGGACGTGCGTGATAACTGGTGGACGGCTACCCGACATGATATACAGAATTATGCGGAGTTCAAGGCGCTGTTTAAAACGAAGTACTGGTCCGAATCGGCACAGAACATAGTGCGGGACGACATCTGCAACGGGAAGTATGACCGCAGCAAAGTGGCATCACTCACCGCATACTTCTTAGGCAAGGTGTGTATGGCCAGAAATCTTGAGCCAAAGATACCTGAAGAATGCCTCGTCACGAAATTGGCGTATCACTTCGAAGAGGGCGTGGCCAGAGCGAGACTGAACGGACAAATACGGACAATCCAAACTATGTCCGCACTATTAGAAAACTATGAGCAGGAGAAGTATTATCGGAGGAGTCGGCAGGGACCCGACCCATACTTTGATAGAAACGGTCAGGCCGGATACCGAAATAATTATCGAGGTAATTATAATAATTCAAACCGAGATAATACTGACCAGAATCCGAGGCCAAATAGTAACGGGAATAATCATCCGCCAGATAGAAATAGCCCGAATTATAGGCCGAATTATAATAATAATTATAATCAGAATCCTCCTAATAACAACCACCGTCCTAATTATAATAGTGGAAATCAACATCGGCCAAACAATGGTAACCACCCCTACCGTCCAAATAACAACAATCGCCAGTACCGACCGAACAACGGGAATAACCACAACCCGAGCAATTTCAGAAGAGCTAATTACGTTCGTGCTGACGACAGAAACGGAGGGAGACGCTTCTATCAGGGACGTCGAAGCTTCAATGAAGATAATAACCCGTATAGTCAGGACGTAAGGAATAGCAAATCCGGGTACGATACACGAAGGAGCCGCAGTAGCGAAGATACAAACAGAAATAATAATAGCGGACGTCAATACAACCATCCGACTAGACCCGAAGGAAGGGAGGATGCCGAAAATGTACGGCGGGTTCATCATATTGAAGGAGTCAGATCCGGACGCGGGAACCAAGGACAGGACGATCCATCTACGAGGGTCCGGATGGCTTACAATCAACAAAACCCACCAGAACGCTGGCTTCCCTTAAGAGGCACGGGATTCCAATCCAATGCACCCCAGAGAGGGGGAGACGAAATAGATGAAGAAGAGGAAACGGCCGACCGATGGAACGCCTAATCCAAAATAAACAAACCAAAACTCTTTACCAAATACAATATGAGTGCACTACAATAATAACTAAATGAGAATGAGGCCAACGACTATTGGGTAAACTACAAATACTAAAGAAAAATATTTATCAAACAACCCTACCTACTCCACTAAAAATGAAGAAATATAACCATCCAGAATAAAGGTTCACCCAACTAACCTTTGAAGGAGTAGAGAGGCAGAAGATCAAAGAGAGTATAAAGAAAGAAGGATATTATTATGGAAAGTAAAAAGAGAGAAAAAATGTTTATTAAATGAATAATGTAACCCCGAGAATGTCTATAAAATCAAATATTAATATGTTGTTATTATGTTATCACATTATATCATAACTATCAAATATTGTATACCCAATAACTCACCAACAGAAGAAGAGGCTATTCTTATGGAAAGAAGAAAAAGAAAAATGTTTATTAAGTGAATATTGTATATAAAAGAAGAAATTTTATTAATCAAATATTATATTAAATATTGAACGAAAAATGTTTGTCAAATGAATGTTATATGTAACACGAGAAAAAGAAGACTAGTATCTGATGACTAAACCATAACGAAAACAAGCAACTAGTGAACACACTTAAGATATTTTAAACAATGTTTACTATCACTTTGAGAAAAATTGTGTACTATTCAAAATAAAATGTTAAAAAATTATGACATTTTCTAGAGGAGAAAGGGAGACCATTAATGAGAATATTATGTAGAAAAGATAGTGAAAAGGAGAATTGACCAAGAAAAAAGAAGAAAGAACCAATCAATGTGAAGAACAATTTTGTCACGATAAGGAGGGAAGAAAAAATGAAGAATATTTACAAATGCTATTTGTCAACAACATTAACTACTGAAGATCTGCAGAAGTGAAGAAGGAATCCAGAAGAGAGTGTATAATAAAATATAAAAGGCAAGAAAATGAATAACCCCAAGAGTGTTTATTATTATTAGTCGAAAGAGACTGCTTATGAGTATTATTATTTGATGAATTGACTGTAGAAAAGTTCCAGCAATCATTTAACTGGGCAGGGATGAGGTACCCGTGATCTCAGAAAGAATGTAGTTATGGACGACGGAGTTAGGTAAGCCATAGAGCCCACCCGAATCGATTCCAGCTACCAAGTTAGGGAAAAATGTTAGGGAAATTAAATATTTAAGGGAAAAAACATGACAAGCCAAGAATATAATTAAACAAGATTCCAAGAGTATGAAGAAGAAGGAGATGTAGAGAATATAGTGAACTGAAGACAAGTGTAAGAGTAAATACAAGATATGAAAACATTATATGTGACTTAAGAGTGAAATAAAAAATTGATAATTTCTTCAATCATAAAACGAAGATATCAGAAATGATCAATTCTAATAAGGAGGCAATATGTAACAGTACATATGTCACCACATCCACCTAAGTACTGAAAATTAATTTAAAGGCCACCAACAAAAAAAATACATTAAAAGGTCTAGAATACCACCAAGTATACTAAAGAAAAGTACCATAAGTTTGAATAAGTGAAGCATCATTGAAAGGAATTCACTAGTAAATGCACCAAGAAAGAAGAAAAGAAGAATAAAGACGAGACGACCGACATACTATACCCAATAGATCAGTAAGAAGGACACAACACAACAAAAGAAAAAAGAAAAATCAGTGAGAAGGACACAAGACAACAAAAGAAGAAAGAAGAGTCAGGGAGAAGGATACAACAAGGACAACTTCAAGAAAGAAGAAGGAAGAAACAGTGTGAAGAAGACAAGTGAAAGCCTCATCATGTATAAAACAAACAATAGTGAGGAGGAGATCAGTGAAGAAAGAAGAAAGAAGAAGGAAGATAACCAGACCAAACACAAGAATAAGGGAAGAAAATTGAAGTAGAACAAACTAACATAAACATTGAAAGAATAATTGTATTAAGAAGAAGGAAGAAGTGTTAAATAATTATGTGATATAAATCCCTAAGCTGTATAGTAAAGTCAACACTGACAACAACTCATTTAATTAACACATTTATTGTTTACATGAAACACATTATTGTAAATAAGGATTAAATATTGTAAATAAAGAGTCACAAGCAACCTGAATGAGGACAAGATGAGTTTATGATAGCTAAATGATGTGTAGTTATAGAATAAACAGAGGAATATGCAACCAAAATAGTGAATGACCAATTGTACAGTGGGAATGATGTACATACCAGCTCACTAATTAACAACAAATAAGATAGTACAGGAGTAAACTAAATGTGAACTATTGATAACCAATAACCAATGTACAAACATGAAACGAAAACCAGTCGAATAGACTAAGATAGAAATACACAGCCATAAACAACACACTAATGTTTACTGAACCTATGACATAACCTAATCTGGGCATTCAGTTTCCAATAAAACTTGATAAAAAATGAATCAAAACAATGTTAGACCAAAATGTAATGAGCTAGGAAGTAAATAGAGCATATAAGGAATGTTTTGTACACGATAGCTAATAGTATAACAGGATATAAAAGCTATATTTATGTAATACAAGTATGACCAAATGCTGGTAATGGCAAAGTGACACTATGCAACCAAAATTATGTAATAAACACATTGTACAAAGAAAGTAACCCAATTAATGATTTGATGTCAGACAGAATATTATTCATATGAGCAATTGCAACCAAAATAACCATTTAAATCGTTTATATAAATGTAATTATAACTAAACCATTATGACAAGTAGCTGCAAGTAAAGTTTACAGCAACCAAACCTTGCTAATAACAGGGTCAAATGCAGAATGAACTGCATCACAATAACGATAAGGTCCTAGTGACTATTTCAGTTATCAATTAGAAAACAATACAACTAAAATGTCTATGATATTAAGCATACTACCAGGTAACGCCATATAGGCATAACAAGTCTGATTCATAAGTGATAGTTAAGGCATTAAACAAATAATGTAGGGAAAAAGAACACTGTCAGTAGTGACTTAACCCATCAATATTTAATTACAACATGTTAAAAGCTAATTAAATACTCTTATTACTGAGTAATAAGCAAAACAAAAATGTATGACAATAAGTTTAAGTGTGAATCTATGAAAACGGACATAGTATTAATATTAGGACATAGTTTTAAGGGAAAATTGTACAGTAGCTTAAGAATGAGACATTACAATAGAAAATAAAATAAAAACCATGAAATATTAATAATTAATGGTTTAATGGACAATAAGCATAAATGCTAAGTGCTAAGTCAGCTAACCCTAATCAGAAATATATGATAAGGGGACTCAAATTAATCGTCTTTCAAAAACACGAACAATGAGAGTAAACACAACATCCTCAGTACAATTATAAGAAAGATATTAGACTTTTAAAAATAATTGTATTGTGCTTAGCCCTTCCGCGTGGGCGTGTGAACCAGAATTTGTTAATCTTGTTCCCAAAGACTGACGCTTATGATAGCGTCTATTTTGACGAAGTCTACCGTAAATAAACGAATTGGAAAAAACTGACCAATCAGAGCCTATAAAAAATCCGAAATTCATCATTCCAACCAAGGAACCACATACAGTCTTTCAACAAGAGCAAAGCGGACTGCACGCTCGGCGACGCCTCAGAAAAACGTGCATTTGACAGCAACACAGCGTCAACCATATTAACCTCAAAGTGAGACATAAATTACCTACATTGAAGAATCAGTGCAGTATATTTACAAGTGTACTCTATTCGGAGTTTATGCGCATAGGAGTGTGTGCAGTGTTGTGATCAAGTTTAAATAATTAATTAATAAATTTTAATTAATTAAAAAAGTGTTTATAATTAAAAAAGTGTAACCCTTCGAACGACGAGAGACGCAAGTATTCATAACCACAAATATAATGTTATGATTAGTTTATAAGCATAATAACTGAACGCTAAAAGCGATAAAACTTGAAATATAGAAACAATTAAATTCCCTATCCTCAACAGAAGGGAACTGATAAAATACAAATGAACAATGTTGAAATTGAACGTTCTGAGTAATGACAGTTTTAACTATTTGTATACAATAAATACCTAGGATAAGTGAAGACATTGTAACAGCAATGAAGAGTATATGTGCTCTTATGCTATCAGTAGACTAGAGTATGAAATATTTTGTTCCTAAATTCAATTAATAGTTTTCGCCGGAGTGCGATAACTATGATAAATAAATTACCATTACCTGGAATAGGAATATCCAATTTCACAGATGATTATAGTACCTGATACTGGATTATCACCATTACTATTAATTAATAATAAATAATTCACTACTTTTAACCAAATCAGGTTGCACTAAACAATATGTAAAGCATGTGCCTAACTATGAACAGTAGTTCATATTTTATCTTTTTTCATTAATAATCATTGAATTTTTATTTTATAGGTTTGTTCTAACCGTAGCTATTATTTCAAATAAGTGTATTTTGCAGTCTAAAAGAACCTACTACTTTTATTATTATAATCATTATTCAATTTTCAAGTCGAACCATCCGACATAACCTATATGTTTGTCAAAACACATTGTATTTCTAACCAGAGACAGTCATGCCAACTAGAGCTCATCATTTGTTTTAGAGTCAATGTTCACTTTTAAAATATTAATTGTTAACCAAAAAGAAGAGCAAAACGCCTTATTGTATTGAATTTCACTGTGTGTTATTTGAATAAATTACCATTATTATTTTTTAACGGTGAAAGAGTTGACTTTTATTGTATCAGTAAAAATACAGCTTAGAGGAGAAAAACGAGGCGGTTGGTACCATGCTGAGAATGCGAATTATTCAAATTGAATGATTCCTTGTTTTGTTTACAACCGCTCAGATCAATATATTTACAATCTTATACAATAATACTATACATGAGTTATTATGTGTACCATGCCTATGTTTGTGTATGTTAGTGTATAGGAAGAAACAACTGATCTCCTCACAACCACTGATCAACAAAGTGTCAACGGAACGTCAAGTGGACATCATAACAGTGAATATAATACATAAAATTAAACTATTTAAACAGACAGCTAATCCGACAAAAAAAAAGAGTAAGTACCGACTTATTCTATCCTGGATTCAACAATAGGTTGAATTGAGGGGAATAAGTCCCTAAACGGTAAAATAATAATAAAATTTGATATTGAACAATAACGATTAGCCGAGAGCAAGACCCATTAACAGTAAAAGAACCCTGAGACTACCATTCAATAATAATAATCAAGCTATAAACGATAGACGCAAACGCGTTGTATAAGAAATTGGCGCACAACGTTCGAGCAAAATTAGGCGAAAAATATCCAACCTAATTTACTAAATAATTATCAACCTAATTTTCGAGGCAGCTGCAATACACAGGACCAAAAATGCAACGGAGAGCAACCTCTAACAGACGTGCGGTGGAAGCAGATAAAGAAATAGACATGGATGATAAGGAGGCGACGCCGGTCGAAGATCTAGAAGAAATATTACCTCCTACAGAGCCCAGCCGACCTGTACAACAAGAGGAACCAATGGAGAGACCCACGCAAACGAGGGACATAGACCTGTTAGAAACGATGAAGAGAATGATGGGCGAATTCAACGAAACATTGAAAAATAATAACAAGGAGTTAAAAGAAGAATTTAATGAGAAATTAAATAAAAATAATGAGTCTTTGGAATCATTAAAAGAAGAATTGAAGGAAGACGGGCAGAAGAATATTGAACTATTAAAGGAAGAATTGAAGGAAGACGGCCAGAAGAATATTGCGTTATTAAAAGAAGATTTTAACGAGAAATTAATTAAAAATAATGAATTGTTAACCAAAAATATAGAATCATTGAAGGAGGATTTCAAAGGGGAGTTAAACAAGAAGACGGAGGAGACAAATAAAATCATAGCTTCATTGAAGGAAGACACCCAAGAATTGAGCAAGAAGATTGATGACAGTATCGAAGATAGTAATAAAAAGATTGAAATTATCAGCCAGAGACTCGAAGACAGTCACGAAAAATTGAATACGAAAATAGGAGAGGAGATAACCGAAGTTAGACGGGAAGTTTCTGAAATCGGCGAGAGGTGTGAAGAGAACCAACAAGAAATACAGAGAGCGAAAGAGACACTTCAAACCCGATTAAATAACATCGAAGAATCGCATTTAAATAAATTCGAAGTCATGACCAAGAAACAAGAAGACTTGGGGATGAGATGTGAAGAAATCACCGCTACCGTGAATGACGTTCGGGAGCAAGTACACACTGACAAGGAGAAGATGGCTGAACTTCAACGGCGAGAACTCAATAATTTCAGGGAAGAAATTAATTTATTCCGGAGTCAACCAATCCAAGTGACCGGAATAACGAACATAGAAAATCGTGAACTGATAAATTTCCAACATTATAAAAGGAATCCAATGGAGTTCATCGAAAGAGTGGAAGAAAATATCGCCCGTACACGCGAAACTAGATGGTCGACTATCAGAACCATGTTAGACGAGTACTTTAAGGACGTGCGTGATAACTGGTGGACGGCTACCCGACATGATATACAGAATTATGCGGAGTTCAAGGCGCTGTTTAAAACGAAGTACTGGTCCGAATCGGCACAGAACATAGTGCGGGACGACATCTGCAACGGGAAGTATGACCGCAGCAAAGGGGCATCACTCACCGCATACTTCTTAGGCAAGGTGTGTATGGCCAGAAATCTTGAGCCAAAGATACCTGAAGAATGCCTCGTCACGAAATTGGCGTATCATTTCGAAGAGGGCGTGGCCAGAGCGAGACTGAACGGACAAATACGGACAATCCAAACTATGTCCGCACTATTAGAAAACTATGAGCAGGAGAAGTATTATCGGAGGAGTCGGCAGGGACCCGACCCATACTTTGATAGAAACGGTCAGGCCGGATACCGAAATAATTATCGAGGTAATTATAATAATTCAAACCGAGATAATACTGACCAGAATCCGAGGCCAAATAGTAACGGGAATAATCATCCGCCAGATAGAAATAGCCCGAATTATAGGCCGAATTATAATAATAATTATAATCAGAATCCTCCTAATAACAACCACCGTCCTAATTATAATAGTGGAAATCAACATCGGCCAAACAATGGTAACCACCCCTACCGTCCAAATAACAACAATCGCCAGTACCGACCGAACAACGGGAATAACCACAACCCGAGCAATTTCAGAAGAGCTAATTACGTTCGTGCTGACAACAGAAACGGAGGGAGACGCTTCTATCAGGGACGTCGAAGCTTCAATGAAGATAATAACCCGTATAGTCAGGACGTAAGGAATAGCAAATCCGGGTACGATACACGAAGGAGCCGCAGTAGCGAAGATACAAACAGAAATAATAATAGCGGACGTCAATACAACCATCCGACTAGACCCGAAGGAAGGGAGGATGCCGAAAATGTACGGCGGGTTCATCATATTGAAGGAGTCAGATCCGGACGCGGGAACCAAGGACAGGACGATCCATCTACGAGGGTCCGGATGGCTTACAATCAACAAAACCCACCAGAACGCTGGCTTCCCTTAAGAGGCACGGGATTCCAATCCAATGCACCCCAGAGAGGGGGAGACGAAATAGATGAAGAAGAGGAAACGGCCGACCGATGGAACGCCTAATCCAAAATAAACAAACCAAAACTCTTTACCAAATACAATATGAGTGCACTACAATAATAACTAAATGAGAATGAGGCCAACGACTATTGGGTAAACGACAAATACTAAAGAAAAATATTTATCAAACAACCCTACCTACTCCACTAAAAATGAAGAAATATAACCATCCAGAATAAAGGTTCACCCAACTAACCTTTGAAGGAGTAGAGAGGCAGAAGATCAAAGAGAGTATAAAGAAAGAAGGATATTATTATGGAAAGTAAAAAGAGAGAAAAAATGTTTATTAAATGAATAATGTAACCCCGAGAATGTCTATAAAATCAAATATTAATATGTTGTTATTATGTTATCACATTATATCATAACTATCAAATATTGTATACCCAATAACTCACCAACAGAAGAAGAGGCTATTCTTATGGAAAGAAGAAAAAGAAAAATGTTTATTAAGTGAATATTGTATATAAAAGAAGAAATTTTATTAATCAAATATTATATTAAATATTGAACGAAAAATGTTTGTCAAATGAATGTTATATGTAACACGAGAAAAAGAAGACTAGTATCTGATGACTAAACCATAACGAAAACAAGCAACTAGTGAACACACTTAAGATATTTTAAACAATGTTTACTATCACTTTGAGAAAAATTGTGTACTATTCAAAATAAAATGTTAAAAAATTATGACATTTTCTAGAGGAGAAAGGGAGACCATTAATGAGAATATTATGTAGAAAAGATAGTGAAAAGGAGAATTGACCAAGAAAAAAGAAGAAAGAACCAATCAATGTGAAGAACAATTTTGTCACGATAAGGAGGGAAGAAAAAATGAAGAATATTTACAAATGCTATTTGTCAACAACATTAACTAATGAAGATCTGCAGAAGTGAAGAAGGAATCCAGAAGAGAGTGTATAATAAAATATAAAAGGCAAGAAAATGAATAACCCCAAGAGTGTTTATTATTATTAGTCGAAAGAGACTGCTTATGAGTATTATTATTTGATGAATTGACTGTAGAAAAGTTCCAGCAATCATTTAACTGGGCAGGGATGAGGTACCCGTGATCTCAGAAAGAATGTAGTTATGGACGACGGAGTTAGGTAAGCCATAGAGCCCACCCGAATCGATTACAGCTACCAAGTTAGGGAAAAATGTTAGGGAAATTAAATATTTAAGGGAAAAAACATGACAAGCCAAGAATATAATTAAACAAGATTCCAAGAGTATGAAGAAGAAGGAGATGTAGAGAATATAGTGAACTGAAGACAAGTGTAAGAGTAAATACAAGATATGAAAACATTATATGTGACTTAAGAGTGAAATAAAAAATTGATAATTTCTTCAATCATAAAACGAAGATATCAGAAATGATCAATTCTAATAAGGAGGCAATATGTAACAGTACATATGTCACCACATCCACCTAAGTACTGAAAATTAATTTAAAGGCCACCACTAGAAAAAATACATTAAAAGGTCTAGAATACCACCAAGTATACTAAAGAAAAGTACCATAAGTTTGAATAAGTGAAGCATCATTGAAAGGAATTCACTAGTAAATGCACCAAGAAAGAAGAAAAGAAGAATAAAGACGAGACGACCGACATACTATACCCAATAGATCAGTAAGAAGGACACAACACAACAAAAGAAAAAAGAAAAATCAGTGAGAAGGACACAAGACAACAAAAGAAGAAAGAAGAGTCAGGGAGAAGGATACAACAAGGACAACTTCAAGAAAGAAGAAGGAAGAAACAGTGTGAAGAAGACAAGTGAAAACCTCATCATGTATAAAACAAACAATAGTGAGTAGGAGATCAGTGAAGAAAGAAGAAAGAAGAAGGAAGATAACCAGACCAAACACAAGAATAAGGGAAGAAAATTGAAGTAGAACAAACTAACATAAACATTGAAAGAATAATTGTATTAAGAAGAAGGAAGAAGTGTTAAATAATTATGTGATATAAATCCCTAAGCTGTATAGTAAAGTCAACACTGACAACAACTCATTTAATGAACACATTTATTGTTTACGTGAAACACATTATTGTAAATAAGGATTAAATATTGTAAATAAAGAGTCACAAGCAACCTGTATGAGGACAAGATGAGTTTATGATAGCTAAATGATGTGTAGTTATAGAATAAACAGAGGAATATGCAACCAAAATAGTGAATGACCAATTGTACAGTGGGAATGATGTACATACCAGCTCACTAATTAACAACAAATAAGATAGTACAGGAGTAAACTAAATGTGAACTATTGATAACCAATAACCAATGTACAAACATGAAACGAAAACCAGTCGAATAGACTAAGATAGAAATACACAGCCATAAACAACACACTAATGTTTACTGAACCTATGACATAACCTAATCTGGGCATTCAGTTTCCAATAAAACTTGATAAAAAATGAATCAAAACAATGTTAGACCAAAATGTAATGAGCTAGGAAGTAAATAGAGCATATAAGGAATGTTTTGTACACGATAGCTAATAGTATAACAGGATATAAAAGCTATATTTATGTAATACAAGTATGACCAAATGCTGGTAATGGCAAAGTGACACTATGCAACCAAAATTATGTAATAAACACATTGTACAAAGAAAGTAACCCAATTAATGATTTGATGTCAGACAGAATATTATTCATATGAGCAATTGCAACCAAAATAACCATTTAAATCGTTTATATAAATGTAATTATAACTACACCATTATGACAAGTAGCTGCAAGTAAAGTTTACAGCAACCAAACCTTGCTAATAACAGGGTCAAATGCAGAATGAACTGCATCACAATAACGATAAGGTCCTAGTGACTATTTCAATTATCAATTAGAAAACAATACAACTAAAATGTCTATGATATTAAGCATACTACCAGGTAACGCCATATAGGCGTAACAAGTCTGATTCATAAGTGATAGTTAAGGCATTAAACAAATAATGTAGGGAAAAAGAACACTGTCAGTAGTGACTTAACCCATCAATATTTAATTACAACATGTTAAAAGCTAATTAAATACTCTTATTACTGAGTAATAAGCAAAACAAAAATGTATGACAATAAGTTTAAGTGTGAATCTATGAAAACGGACATAGTATTAATATTAGGACATAGTTTTAAGGGAAAATTGTATAGTAGCTTAAGAATGAGACATTACAATAGAAAATAAAATAAAAACCATGAAATATTAATAATTAATGGTTTAATGGACAATAAGCATAAATGCTAAGTGCTAAGTCAGCTAACCCTAAGCATAAATATATGATAAGGGGACTCAAATTAATCGTCTTTCAAAAACACGAACAATGAGAGTAAACACAACATCCTCAGTACAATTATAAGAAAGATATTAGACTTTTAAAAATAATTGTATTGTGCTTAGCCCTTCCGCGTGGGCGTGTGAACCAGAATTTGTTAATCTTGTTCCCAAAGACTGACGCTTATGATAGCGTCTATTTTGACGAAGTCTACCGTAAATAAACGAATTGGAAAAAACTGACCAATCAGAGCCTATAAAAAATCCGAAATTCATCATTCCAACCAAGGAACCACATACAGTCTTTCAACAAGAGCAAAGCGGACTGCACGCTCGCCGACGCCTCAGAAAAACGTGCATTTGACAGCAACACAGCGTCAACCATATTAACCTCAAAGTGAGACATAAATTACCTACATTGAAGAATCAGTGCAGTATATTTACAAGTGTACTCTATTCGGAGTTTATGCGCATAGGAGTGTGTGCAGTGTTGTGATCAAGTTTAAATAATTAATTAATAAATTTTAATTAATTAAAAAAGTGTTTATAATTAAAAAAGTGTAACCCTTCGAACGACGAGAGACGCAAGTATTCATAACCACAAATATAATGTTATGATTAGTTTATAAGCATAATAACTGAACGCTAAAAGCGATAAAACTTGAAATATAGAAACAATTAAATTCCCTATCCTCAACAGAAGGGAACTGATAAAATACAAATGAACAATGTTGAAATTGAACGTTCTGAGTAATGACAGTTTTAACTATTTGTATACAATAAATACCTAGGATAAGTGAAGACATTGTAACAGCAATGAAGAGTATATGTGCTCTTATGCTATCAGTAGACTAGAGTATGAAATATTTTGTTCCTAAATTCAATTAATAGTTTTCGCCGGAGTGCGATAACTATGATAAATAAATTACCATTACCTGGAATAGGAATATCCAATTTCACAGATGATTATAGTACCTGATACTGGATTATCACCATTACTATTAATTAATAATAAATAATTCACTACTTTTAACCAAATCAGGTTGCACTAAACAATATGTAAAGCATGTGCCTAACTATGAACAGTAGTTCATATTTTATCTTTTTTCATTAATAATCATTGAATTTTTATTTTATAGATTTGTTCTAACCGTAGCTATTATTTCAAATAAGTGTATTTTGCAGTCTAAAAGAACCTACTACTTTTATTATTATAATCATTATTCAATTTTCAAGTCGAACCATCCGACATAACCTATATGTTTGTCAAAACACATTGTATTTCTAACCAGAGACAGTCATGCCAACTAGAGCTCATCATTTGTTTTAGAGTCAATGTTCACTTTTAAAATATTAATTGTTAACCAAAAAGAAGAGCAAAACGCCTTATTGTATTGAATTTCACTGTGTGTTATTTGAATAAATTACCATTATTATTTTTTAACGGTGAAAGAGTTGACTTTTATTGTATCAGTAAAAATACAGCTTAGAGGAGAAAAACGAGGCGGTTGGTACCATGCTGAGAATGCGAATTATTCAAATTGAATGATTCCTTGTTTTGTTTACAACCGCTCAGATCAATATATTTACAATCTTATACAATAATACTATACATGAGTTATTATGTGTACCATGCCTATGTTTGTGTATGTTAGTGTATAGGAAGAAACAACTGATCTCCTCACAACCACTGATCAACAAAGTGTCAACGGAACGTCAAGTGGACATCATAACAGTGAATATAATACATAAAATTAAACTATTTAAACAGACAGCTAATCCGACAAAAAAAAAGAGTAAGTACCGACTTATTCTATCCTGGATTCAACAATAGGTTGAATTGAGGGGAATAAGTCCCTAAACGGTAAAATAATAATAAAATTTGATATTGAACAATAACGATTAGCCGAGAGCAAGACCCATTAACAGTAAAAGAACCCTGAGACTACCATTCAATAATAATAATCAAGCTATAAACGATAGACGCAAACGCGTTGTATAAGAAATTGGCGCACAACGTTCGAGCAAAATTAGGCGAAAAATATCCAACCTAATTTACTAAATAATTATCAACCTAATTTTCGAGGCAGCTGCAATACACAGGACCAAAAATGCAACGGAGAGCAACCTCTAACAGACGTGCGGTGGAAGCAGATAAAGAAATAGACATGGATGATAAGGAGGCGACGCCGGTCGAAGATCTAGAAGAAATATTACCTCCTACAGAGCCCAGCCGACCTGTACAACAAGAGGAACCAATGGAGAGACCCACGCAAACGAGGGACATAGACCTGTTAGAAACGATGAAGAGAATGATGGGCGAATTCAACGAAACATTGAAAAATAATAACAAGGAGTTAAAAGAAGAATTTAATGAGAAATTAAATAAAAATAATGAGTCTTTGGAATCATTAAAAGAAGAATTGAAGGAAGACGGGCAGAAGAATATTGAACTATTAAAGGAAGAATTGAAGGAAGACGGCCAGAAGAATATTGCGTTATTAAAAGAAGATTTTAACGAGAAATTAATTAAAAATAATGAATTGTTAACCAAAAATATAGAATCATTGAAGGAGGATTTCAAAGGGGAGTTAAACAAGAAGACGGAGGAGACAAATAAAATCATAGCTTCACTGAAGGAAGACACCCAAGAATTGAGCAAGAAGATTGATGACAGCATCAAAGATAGTAATAAAAAGATTGAAATTATCAGCCAGAGACTCGAAGACAGTCACGAAAAATTGAATACGAAAATAGGAGAGGAGATAACCGAAGTTAGACGGGAAGTTTCTGAAATCGGCGAGAGGTGTGAAGAGAACCAACAAGAAATACAGAGAGCGAAAGAGACACTTCAAACCCGATTAAATAACATCGAAGAATCGCATTTAAATAAATTCGAAGTCATGACCAAGAAACAAGAAGACTTGGGGACGAGATGTGAAGAAATCACCGCTACCGTGAATGACGTTCGGGAGCAAGTACACACTGACAAGGAGAAGATGGCTGAACTTCAACGGCGAGAACTCAATAATTTCAGGGAAGAAATTAATTTATTCCGGAGTCAACCAATCCAAGTGACCGGAATAACGAACATAGAAAATCGTGAACTGATAAATTTCCAACATTATAAAAGGAATCCAATGGAGTTCATCGAAAGAGTGGAAGAAAATATCGCCCGTACACGCGAAACTAGATGGTCGACTATCAGAACCATGTTAGACGAGTACTTTAAGGACGTGCGTGATAACTGGTGGACGGCTACCCGACATGATATACAGAATTATGCGGAGTTCAAGGCGCTGTTTAAAACGAAGTACTGGTCCGAATCGGCACAGAACATAGTGCGGGACGACATCTGCAACGGGAAGTATGACCGCAGCAAAGGGGCATCACTCACCGCATACTTCTTAGGCAAGGTGTGTATGGCCAGAAATCTTGAGCCAAAGATACCTGAAGAATGCCTCGTCACGAAATTGGCGTATCACTTCGAAGAGGGCGTGGCCAGAGCGAGACTGAACGGACAAATACGGACAATCCAAACTATGTCCGCACTATTAGAAAACTATGAGCAGGAGAAGTATTATCGGAGGAGTCGGCAGGGACCCGACCCATACTTTGATAGAAACGGTCAGGCCGGATACCGAAATAATTATCGAGGTAATTATAATAATTCAAACCGAGATAATACTGACCAGAATCCGAGGCCAAATAGTAACGGGAATAATCATCCGCCAGATAGAAATAGCCCGAATTATAGGCCGAATTATAATAATAATTATAATCAGAATCCTCCTAATAACAACCACCGTCCTAATTATAATAGTGGAAATCAACATCGGCCAAACAATGGTAACCACCCCTACCGTCCAAATAACAACAATCGCCAGTACCGACCGAACAACGGGAATAACCACAACCCGAGCAATTTCAGAAGAGCTAATTACGTTCGTGCTGACAACAGAAACGGAGGGAGACGCTTCTATCAGGGACGTCGAAGCTTCAATGAAGATAATAACCCGTATAGTCAGGACGTAAGGAATAGCAAATCCGGGTACGATACACGAAGGAGCCGCAGTAGCGAAGATACAAACAGAAATAATAATAGCGGACGTCAATACAACCATCCGACTAGACCCGAAGGAAGGGAGGATGCCGAAAATGTACGGCGGGTTCATCATATTGAAGGAGTCAGATCCGGACGCGGGAACCAAGGACAGGACGATCCATCTACGAGGGTCCGGATGGCTTACAATCAACAAAACCCACCAGAACGCTGGCTTCCCTTAAGAGGCACGGGATTCCAATCCAATGCACCCCAGAGAGGGGGAGACGAAATAGATGAAGAAGAGGAAACGGCCGACCGATGGAACGCCTAATCCAAAATAAACAAACCAAAACTCTTTACCAAATACAATATGAGTGCACTACAATAATAACTAAATGAGAATGAGGCCAACGACTATTGGGTAAACGACAAATACTAAAGAAAAATATTTATCAAACAACCCTACCTACTCCACTAAAAATGAAGAAATATAACCATCCAGAATAAAGGTTCACCCAACTAACCTTTGAAGGAGTAGAGAGGCAGAAGATCAAAGAGAGTATAAAGAAAGAAGGATATTATTATGGAAAGTAAAAAGAGAGAAAAAATGTTTATTAAATGAATAATGTAACCCCAAGAATGTCTATAAAATCAAATATTAATATGTTGTTATTATGTTATCACATTATATCATAACTATCAAATATTGTATACCCAATAACTCACCAACAGAAGAAGAGGCTATTCTTATGGAAAGAAGAAAAAGAAAAATGTTTATTAAGTGAATATTGTATATAAAAGAAGAAATTTTATTAATCAAATATTATATTAAATATTGAACGAAAAATGTTTGTCAAATGAATGTTATATGTAACACGAGAAAAAGAAGACTAGTATCTGATGACTAAACCATAACGAAAACAAGCAACTAGTGAACACACTTAAGATATTTTAAACAATGTTTACTATCACTTTGAGAAAAATTGTGTACTATTCAAAATAAAATGTTAAAAAATTATGACATTTTCTAGAGGAGAAAGGGAGACCATTAATGAGAATATTATGTAGAAAAGATAGTGAAAAGGAGAATTGACCAAGAAAAAAGAAGAAAGAACCAATCAATGTGAAGAACAATTTTGTCACGATAAGGAGGGAAGAAAAAATGAAGAATATTTACAAATGCTATTTGTCAACAACATTAACTAATGAAGATCTGCAGAAGTGAAGAAGGAATCCAGAAGAGAGTGTATAATAAAATATAAAAGGCAAGAAAATGAATAACCCCAAGAGTGTTTATTATTATTAGTCGAAAGAGACTGCTTATGAGTATTATTATTTGATGAATTGACTGTAGAAAAGTTCCAGCTATCATTTAACTGGGCAGGGATGAGGTACCCGTGATCTCAGAAAGAATGTAGTTATGGACGACGGAGTTAGGTAAGCCATAGAGCCCACCCGAATCGATTCCAGCTACCAAGTTAGGGAAAAATGTTAGGGAAATTAAATATTTAAGGGAAAAAACATGACAAGCCAAGAATATAATTAAACAAGATTCCAAGAGTATGAAGAAGAAGGAGATGTAGAGAATATAGTGAACTGAAGACAAGTGTAAGAGTAAATACAAGATATGAAAACATTATATGTGACTTAAGAGTGAAATAAAAAATTGATAATTTCTTCAATCATAAAACGAAGATATCAGAAATGATCAATTCTAATAAGGAGGCAATATGTAACAGTACATATGTCACCACATCCACCTAAGTACTGAAAATTAATTTAAAGGCCACCACTAGAAAAAATACATTAAAAGGTCTAGAATACCACCAAGTATACTAAAGAAAAGTACCATAAGTTTGAATAAGTGAAGCATCATTGAAAGGAATTCACTAGTAAATGCACCAAGAAAGAAGAAAAGAAGAATAAAGACGAGACGACCGACATACTATACCCAATAGATCAGTAAGAAGGACACAACACAACAAAAGAAAAAAGAAAAATCAGTGAGAAGGACACAAGACAACAAAAGAAGAAAGAAGAGTCAGGGAGAAGGATACAACAAGGACAACTTCAAGAAAGAAGAAGGAAGAAACAGTGTGAAGAAGACAAGTGAAAACCTCATCATGTATAAAACAAACAATAGTGAGGAGGAGATCAGTGAAGAAAGAAGAAAGAAGAAGGAAGATAACCAGACCAAACACAAGAATAAGGGAAGAAAATTGAAGTAGAACAAACTAACATAAACATTGAAAGAATAATTGTATTAAGAAGAAGGAAGAAGTGTTAAATAATTATGTGATATAAATCCCTAAGCTGTATAGTAAAGTCAACACTGACAACAACTCATTTAATGAACACATTTATTGTTTACGTGAAACACATTATTGTAAATAAGGATTAAATATTGTAAATAAAGAGTCACAAGCAACCTGTATGAGGACAAGATGAGTTTATGATAGCTAAATGATGTGTAGTTATAGAATAAACAGAGGAATATGCAACCAAAATAGTGAATGACCAATTGTACAGTGGGAATGATGTACATACCAGCTCACTAATTAACAACAAATAAGATAGTACAGGAGTAAACTAAATGTGAACTATTGATAACCAATAACCAATGTACAAACATGAAACGAAAACCAGTCGAATAGACTAAGATAGAAATACACAGCCATAAACAACACACTAATGTTTACTGAACCTATGACATAACCTAATCTGGGCATTCAGTTTCCAATAAAACTTGATAAAAAATGAATCAAAACAATGTTAGACCAAAATGTAATGAGCTAGGAAGTAAATAGAGCATATAAGGAATGTTTTGTACACGATAGCTAATAGTATAACAGGATATAAAAGCTATATTTATGTAATACAAGTATGACCAAATGCTGGTAATGGCAAAGTGACACTATGCAACCAAAATTATGTAATAAACACATTGTACAAAGAAAGTAACCCAATTAATGATTTGATGTCAGACAGAATATTATTCATATGAGCAATTGCAACCAAAATAACCATTTAAATCGTTTATATAAATGTAATTATAACTACACCATTATGACAAGTAGCTGCAAGTAAAGTTTACAGCAACCAAACCTTGCTAATAACAGGGTCAAATGCAGAATGAACTGCATCACAATAACGATAAGGTCCTAGTGACTATTTCAGTTATCAATTAGAAAACAATACAACTAAAATGTCTATGATATTAAGCATACTACCAGGTAACGCCATATAGGCGTAACAAGTCTGATTCATAAGTGATAGTTAAGGCATTAAACAAATAATGTAGGGAAAAAGAACACTGTCAGTAGTGACTTAACCCATCAATATTTAATTACAACATGTTAAAAGCTAATTAAATACTCTTATTACTGAGTAATAAGCAAAACAAAAATGTATGACAATAAGTTTAAGTGTGAATCTATGAAAACGGACATAGTATTAATATTAGGACATAGTTTTAAGGGAAAATTGTATAGTAGCTTAAGAATGAGACATTACAATAGAAAATAAAATAAAAACCATGAAATATTAATAATTAATGGTTTAATGGACAATAAGCATAAATGCTAAGTGCTAAGTCAGCTAACCCTAAGCAGAAATATATGATAAGGGGACTCAAATTAATCGTCTTTCAAAAACACGAACAATGAGAGTAAACACAACATACTCAGTACAATGATAAGAATGATATTATACTTTTAAAAATAATTGTATTGTGCTTAGCCCTTCCGCGTGGGCGTGTGAACCAGAATTTGTTAATCTTGTTCCCAAAGACTGACGCTTATGATAGCGTCTATTTTGACGAAGTCTACCGTAAATAAACGAATTGGAAAAAACTGACCAATCAGAGCCTATAAAAAATCCGAAATTCATCATTCCAACCAAGGAACCACATACAGTCTTTCAACAAGAGCAAAGCGGACTGCACGCTCGCCGACGCCTCAGAAAAACGTGCATTTGACAGCAACACAGCGTCAACCATATTAACCTCAAAGTGAGACATAAATTACCTACATTGAAGAATCAGTGCAGTATATTTACAAGTGTACTCTATTCGGAGTTTATGCGCATAGGAGTGTGTGCAGTGTTGTGATCAAGTTTAAATAATTAATTAATAAATTTTAATTAATTAAAAAAGTGTTTATAATTAAAAAAGTGTAACCCTTCGAACGACGAGAGACACAAGTATTCATAACCACAAATATAATGTTATGATTAGTTTATAAGCATAATAACTGAACGCTAAAAGCGATAAAACTTGAAATATAGAAACAATTAAATTCCCTATCCTCAACAGAAGGGAACTGATAAAATACAAATGAACAATGTTGAAATTGAACGTTCTGAGTAATGACAGTTTCAACTATTTGTATACAATAAATAGCTAGGATAAGTGAAGACATTGTAACAGCAATGAAGAGTATATGTGCTCTTATGCTATCAGTAGACTAGAGTATGAAATATTTTGTTCCTAAATTCAATTAATAGTTTTTGCCGGAGTGCGATAACTATGATAAATAAATTACCATTACCTGGAATAGGAATATCCAATTTCACAGATGATTATAGTACCTGATACTGGATTATCACCAGTACTATTAATTAATAATAAATAATTCACTACTTTTAACCAAATCAGGTTGCACTAAACAATATGTAAAACATGTGCCTAACTATGAACAGTAGTTCATATTTTATCTTTTTTCATTAATAATCATTGAATTTTTATTTTATAGGTTTGTTCTAACCGTAGCTATTATTTCAAATAAGTGTATTTTGCAGTCTAAAAGAACCTACTACTTTTATTATTATAATCATTATTCAATTTTCAAGTCGAACCATCCGACATAACCTATATGTTTGTCAAAACACATTGTATTACTAACCAGAGACAGTCATGCCAACTAGAGCTCATCATTTGTTTTAGAGTCAATGTTCACTTTTAAAATATTAATTGTTAACCAAAAAGAAGAGCAAAACGCCTTATTGTATTGAATTTCACTGTGTGTTATTTGAATAAATTACCATTATTATTTTTTAACGGTGAAAGAGTTGACTTTTATTGTATCAGTAAAAATACAGCTTAGAGGAGAAAAACGAGGCAGTTGGTACCATGCTGAGAATGCGAATTATTCAAATTGAATGATTCCTTGTTTTGTTTACAACCGCTCAGATCAATATATTTACAATCTTATACAATAATACTATACATGAGTTATTATGTGTACCATGCCTATGTTTGTGTATGTTAGTGTATAGGAAGAAACAACTGATCTCCTCACAACCACTGATCAACAAAGTGTCAACGGAATGTCAAGTGGACATCATAACAGTGAATATAATACATAAAATTAAACTATTTAAACAGACAGCTAATCCGACAAAAAAAAAGAGTAAGTACCGACTTATTCTATCCTGGATTCAACAATAGGTTGAATTCAGGGGAATAAGTCCCTAAACGGTAAAATAATAATAAAATTTGATATTGAACAATAACGATTAGCCGAGAGCAAGACCCATTAACAGTAAAAGAACCCTGAGACTACCATTCAATAATAATAATCAAGCTATAAACGATAGACGCAAACGCGTTGTACAAGAGTATTCATGTAATAAACATAGTTACTAATATAAGAAAGAAATTTGAAGATATTTTATAGATTTAAACTAAAATAAAACGTTAGAATATAACAATGACATAAATTAACGACCAATGAGAATTAGCATAATTTAATAGGTAACCATAGCAACCGAAATTTATTGCCAAAAAACCGTTGGAATTTTAATTAATCTATTATTGACCGACGCGGAGGGCGGATGTATGCAGCTCTCAAGCCAAATTTTACTATAAATACATAAATTTTGACCGAAATCAGAAGGAAGAAAGATAGTAAGAGCCACCTATGGAACACCTGATAAACTAATTATTATTAAAATACTCACAAAATAAAATTATCAGTGGAAATTAAGAAGACTTCAAGAAACATGGCTGACGACTCATCCCAAAGGAAGAAAAGGAGCGATCCACTACAACCGAAGAAGACGAACGACTGCGGAACGAGAGGGAAGCCGAACTTTATGGAAAAACCATCTGAACGAGATTGATGAACATCCGAAGAGTAGAAGATGACCAGATCCATCCGGAAGAAGTAGACGTCCATCGAGGAAGCCCCAACGAGAACTGATGAGTATAAAACAATAATCTCACTACAAACGAATTCCCATTTTTTATCCATAATAACAAATCACAATTTTCACTTCACTGATCACTATTTTGAACAAGAACTGAAGGTATTTATAATATCACTACTATTGAGCTTTAATCAATTAATAACCAGTTAAACTGATCTATGATAAATTATTAATAAACATAACTTGTTGTCAAAATCCTAACCAAAAACTATACTAACTCTCATTGATGATTACTTACTTGGATGTATTAATGTATTGAATATTGTGTACCTAGTTTTAAGAAATATTATAAATTTGTGCATTTTAGCTGTTAATCCAAAACTTCTGTAGTCAAAAGGACTTATTAACACGCCCTGTGAAAAATTTTATTGTAAACAAACATTATTCGCCAACCAGCATCCCATGATACAACGACTGAGCCTGCCAACTGAGCAACTGTAAAAGCCGGTACCAATATAAAATAATGTACTATTAAATAACTGAAAATTATTAAAGGGTTTAATAAATCTTATTGTTCTGCAACGCTGTATGTTTGATTCGTACAAAATAAGGTAATATATAGAGAATTATTAAAGTGAAAACAACAAAACACCAGTTAGCGAAGTCGACACTGCGAGACGGCGTGCGCCGATCAGGTGGCGAGGCGGCAATATTCAAACCGAACGCCGAGAGATACGGTTTGCCCGTAAGTAGTAAGAAAAAGTAAAACTCGACTCGCTACATACAAATAACATTCACAGAAGTAACTGAACTGATTAATACCATCAATTTTACACATATACTATACCACAAACGCAACGAGCGAATTAAAAAACGCTCGTCACGCACACATTTACTATACGAGTAATAGAACGGGTGAACAAAAATTATAAAACTCAAACACACTATTCCAATACACACCACTCGATAGTTTTATTACAAAGTGGCGCTCACAACAGTGGGGCATCATCATCTTCTATTTGCAAGTTCTATTACAAAGTGGCGCGCCAACTAGTAGGGCTAGAATAATTAAGAAATCATACCATTAAACCTTACAGATTCTAGCAGCGACTACAGAAATGGAACCGGCAAAGCACGACACGAGATACCAGACTAAGATACGCGAGAAGGAGGCGGAAAAGTGAGCAAAGGGATCAGAAAAGGAGATCGAGAAAGGCGCCGGAATGGAAGAAAAGGAAATAACTTCGGTGGAAGATGTAGAAGAATTATTAAATCCTGTGGAACAAGATAAACCCGCACAACCAGAGAACCTGACCTTACAGGACATGATACGGTTAATGGGCGATTTCAGTAAAACAATAAAAGAAGACAATGAAACAATGTTAAAACAGGAATTAAAACAAAATAATGAGAAGATGGAGAAGAAACTAGACAAAAAATTCGAGTCATTAAATGAAACCCTGACACAGAAAATGGAGGAGGAGAATAAACGGATCAGCGAAAAGATAGACAGAAGTAATGAGAAAACCAGCAAAACCTTGAGACTAATGAAAGAGGATATCGAAATGCTGAACAATAAAATCGATAGTAACAGTGAAACTATACAACGACAATTAATAGCGTATCGTAAAGAAGTAAAGCAGACAAAAATGGAGATGAGTCAGAGATGGAAAGAAACAAATGACACAACCGATCAGATCAAGGAAACATTATATAATGGTTTCAAGAAGGTGAATGAAACACTAGAAAGAGTTTCTGAAGGTATTAAAGAAACATTGAATGAGAACGGAAAACCGGGAAATAAGAAAATAGAAGACGGTAGGGAGGAAACAGAATTAAAAGAAGACAAAAGTATACTGTTATCAGCAAATAAAAATAACAGCAACAAGGAGAATAATAAATACTTGGAAATGAAGACCAAGGAAATAAGAAAAATATATAGAAGGAAAATAATAAATACCAGAGAAGAATTGGAGATGATGAAGAATGGACTACTTGAGATGTTTAATATACCAATTGACGGCCAGAATGAAATAATGAATTTTAAAAATAACAGAAGGAACTTACTAGAAACTTTAGAAAGGAATCACTACAAAACAGTGTGTAACAGAATAAGAAGGAGAAGACACTTAATAGACATGCATAACCCAATATCAACGATAGCATCTACGATGGAAATAGCATTGACCTATTCGTTGTATAAACAAAATAATGAAATTATTGAGATAGCAATGGAAACAAGTGAAAATGTTATGACAGAAACATGTAAGTACAAGACAGTAGCAAGAAAGTGGACAAGAACAGAAGTCATTCTGAAAACGACAGCAATCCTAACAACAGGGGTAACTCATATAATCATGGACCATGGCTAAACCAAGTGCGGAGGAACACTGAGAAATGGGACTGATTTTAAGTAGACCGACCATGCGAACCAATTAATGTATAAATGAGAAGAAAAAGAATTTGGAGAGTAAACATTATCTAAATTCAAAAAATTAAAGTAAGCACAACTTACAAATAACTATTTGATTGAAATTATTATATGAATGAAAAAGAATTTAGAAGAAAGATTAGCTAAATTCAAAATAAAGTAAGTACAAACTTACAACCAAGTGTGAAACAAAATGAGTAAACCCATGTAATTTTGAAAAAATAATATATATAATGAAATATCATAAAAAATTGATATAAAATAATAAAATGTTACACAAATAATGATGACGCTACATAACATCATTAACTAACCCTATTACAAAAGGGAATAATAAAGAATTAACGTTTCACAAAAGAAAAGGCAAGACAATCAAATAAAAAATGACAATGAAACATTAACTGGACAATCAATGAATAAAAAATAAGTGAGCCAGAAACCAGCTACAATGTTAATATTGAATATAAATGAGAAATAAAGTGATAACAAATAAAATCACTACCATATGAAGTAAGTTGATGAAACAATGCAAAATACCTATTAAATATCGCCATAAGCTTAGAAAAAGGAATCCAAATAAGTCACTGAGAAGAAAGGTCATGAGATGTATAAAAGAGAGAATAATTAATCCCAAAAGTGTTTTATAGTATTGATATTATATGAGTCGAAAACAGACGACTATTATTATGATTATTATGAATATTATTATGTGATGATTTTATGTTGAGATACGTCCAACAATTAATTTATGTTATTGAGCAGATAGGCAAGACCTCTGAACTCAAAATGTGTATAAATGGATAGCAGAGTAATAGAGCCACACGTGCCCTCTGGCTAGTACCAATTTATATAAATGGGAGAAGAAAAATTTTAGAGAAATAGAACATACAAGGGATAACACTCGTAATAAAAGAATAAAGAAAGAAATTAATACCAAATACCATACCATGAACCATGACTTAATAAAAGTAAATAAAGAAGAAAGTAGCGATTGATGAATTCCTGAATAATAACAACTTGATTAAATGAACTATATTGATGATTTCAGAAAAAACATAATGATCTTTGTTTTGAAATAATCAATTTTGGTGGCGACGCATTATGTAACATGACATAAGGTAGTGAAAAATACATTGATAATTAATTATAAAACAAAGAAGCTGAAGACAAGAAGAAAGGTCAAGAACTTATAAACTCAAAGACTAATAACCAAATGACAAAATGACAAATGACTAATAAACTGACGATGACTTGACTCAACAGATTGGATAAATACAAGAAAAACAATGGAACAAGGAAGAAGGAACCAGGAACCAAATGTAATCAAGAAATTGATAACGAACATTGTAATCCCCTAATAATGACCATAAAATGTATGTAAACAAATGCACTAATTGTAATTAGAGTATAGATGAGATGTACCTAGGGTGATAATGACTAATAAGATAGTAATGTTATGTATATTTTATTAATGAAGGAATGTACATATAAATATAAGATAGGGAGTTAATAATAAACACACCTAAATGAATACTGATAAATATAATCAAAACCAGTAAACCATACCCTGAGGCAAATAAAGGCCACAGTTAACAATCAAAAGTGATCATTAGTGAAGGGAAAATAAAGTAAATGCTCATAACCAATAACCACACGATGATGTTAACATAAATAAACAACATAGTGAATAATATCAAGTGAGTGGAATAAAGAGTGTATTAATACAAAAGAGGTGACATGCAGTTATAGCATGTTACATAAAAAGGTGAAAGTGAATAAATAAAAAACCTTCTATGAAGGAAAAAGTGTAGTAGGTGAACATAAAAAGGTATTTTAATTAGTAGACTGTATTAGAATATCTGAAAGACCTGTGATAAACTTTATGCTAGCAAGTAAGATGAACTAATTATACTGTGTTTAATTTAAGCAACAGTTAGTAAGAATTATGAAATAAGATAGAAATTAAGTCATTAGAATGAAAGGTAAACAAGAAAGATAGACACCGTTTTCTAGTGAAGGAATGAGGGAATAGAGTATATTGTGTAAAGTACAGTTTAATAGTAGTATAATAAGAGTTTTGTTGTTGTTTAAAAAACCAATATAAAGTAATGAATTATAAGTTAAAACAAATAGTAGTAAGAAACAGAAAGGTAGTTAGAAGTTTATTTCAGGCTTGAACCTGTCAAGAAAATGTTTATTGTTATAATAAGAGGTGTAGTTAGAATCACCAATGTTTATTATTTGTTTCTAGTAAAAAATTGTTTTAACGTACCATGTATAAAGGTAAGGAGTTACAAAGAATGTTAGATAGTAGTATAGGAAAATCTAGGCTCTAGGCCTAACAGTTAATGAAGAATTTTGTAAATTTAAGGACAAACAATAGCCCAGTATCAAATCAGAATATACCAAATGTTTAAACGAGTTAAGTAGGTATACCTAATACCAAAATGTATAAATAACATCCAGTTTTAGATAAAATATATATTGTTACGACGGTCTACATGATCGTCGTAGGTACAGTGGAAACAAAATAAGTACAAGACACCAATTAAGTCACTAATCACACCTTTAATTGTTATAGTAAAACAGTTCGTAATTAACAACACAGTGTCTACAACAAATCAAATGAAAATTGTTCATACGCAATAAAATGTCCACTAATATTAAAACTCAACTGTATTACAATTATACCGTCTGAATATAAAACACAACACTTCACTAATAACTACTTGAATGTACACCGTAATAACTCGAACCGCTCTGTAAATATATCGCACTAATACTCTCGAACCGCACAGTCAAAAATCTCGCATTGAACTCAAAACTAAGGCCGCGATGCGATGTATTTATAGTTACGCTCACACACCAGAAGCTTCCAAACTGTGTCTTATCTCTCGCGAACTACGTAATTGCTATGGCCTTGACACAGTCCGAGCGCCCGAGCGAAGCCTGGCACAGTCGAGAAAATTCTCGCAAAATGCGTCTAGTAGCACGTACACCACACGCTAACGTCGAGATCTTTCTGGCGCATTCGATAAACGCGTAGATTGTTCTGTGCTGTCGTAGCACTGCCCCCTCCTTAAGCCTGTTCGTCCCGAACTGGCAAAGCATCTCTAAATTTGTATTTAGCCAGGCGATCTAGGTGGACGACCTTGAACTTTCGCTGTCCTTCCTGTTGAATCCGATAAACAACATCGTTAATTCTTTTTTTACAGTGTAGGGTCCTTCCCAGTTAGACTGAAGCTTAGGTGAGCGACCACGACGGCGCTTTGGATTGAACAACCAGATCTGATCTCCTTCTTGGAAACCCACACTATTGCTGCGAATGTCATACCGAGTTTTCATTTTATCACTGGCAATCTTCAGCCGTCCTCTTACCAAGCGATTCATTTCTCGCAGTTGGTTTTCTAATTGTGAGGAATAGTTCTTTGGCTCTTGGGACTGAGTCTCAGGTGATCCAAACATCAAGTCCCCAGGAAGACGAATCTCCCGCCCAAACACCAATTTTGCTGGAGTCATGCCGGTTGTGTCATGTACTGATGACCTATACGCCATAAGGAATAGTGGTATACGTTGGTCCCAGTCTGTTTGGTTCTCGTCAACAACTTTCGAAAGATCCTGCTCAAGTGTCCTGTTGACTCTCTCAACCATCCCGTCCGACTGAGGATGCAGAGGCGTTGTCCTGGTCTTTCGAATTCCGAGTAGACGGCATAATTCTTTAAACACTCCTGATTCGAAATTCCTCCCTTGATCCGTATGGATTTCCATAGGGGCTCCATAACAGCAACAGAAGTTGTGAACTAACTTCTTTGCCACAGTGATAACCTCCTGATTTGGAATTGCGTAGGCTTCCACCCACTTAGTAAAGTAGTCACCTACAACCATGATGTACCGGTTTCCATCGTCAGTGACTGGGAATGGTCCAGCAATGTCTATTGCAATTCTCTCGAAAGGTTGTCCAACGTTATACTGTCTCATTTTTCCCCTGCTTCTGGTTTGTGGGCCCTTGCTTGCAGCACATATTTCACACGTCCGAACCCATTCCTCTACGTCGTGCCAAAGATGAAGCCAATAGAATCGCTTCCGTATTTTGTCAAGGGTTTTGTTAACGCCAAGATGGCCTCCAGATGTTCCATCATGCATCTCCTTCAAAACAGACTGCACTTTACTTCGGGGAACTATCAACTGCATGACCACGTCTCGTCCATCTGCACTTTCCCAAGCCCTTTTCAGCAATCCGTTTTCTAAGGTGAGAGATTCCCATTGTGCCCAGTAGCCCTTCAGCACTTCGGAACCATGGCAGATATCTTGCCAATCCGGGCGGCGACCTTCCTCTTTTGCTGTCAAGATCGGTCCAATGTCTTCATCAGTCATCTGTTCTTGTCGACAGTCTTGTGTTGTCCAGCCATCAGCCAGGAAATCTAGAGTGATGGCTTCAACATGTTCGCTTGAGTTTTGTTCTTCCTTTCTGTCGCAATGTCGGCAGTCTTCCGGGCACGGTCTTCGTGATAAGCCATCTGCATTACCGTGCAGGTGCCCCCGCCGATGTTGTACCTTGAAGTTGTACTCTTGCAGACGTTCGAGCCACCTTGCCAACTGTCCTTCCGGATTTTTAAATCTCAAGAGCCATGCAAGTGCAGCATGGTCAGTACGTAGTGAAAACTCTCTCCCATAGAGGTATTTATGGAAGTGCTCCAAAGCTCTGACAATTGCCAACAACTCTCTTCTTGTAACACAATAATTTCTCTCTGGTTTAGAAAGCGTCTTGCTGTAATACGCTATTACTCGTTCTTCACCGTTCTGCACTTGAGACAAAACTGCTCCTAGACCAGTATTGCTTGCGTCTGTGTCTACGATGTACTTCCCTTCGGAAGCTGGAAAAGCGAGAATTGGCTGCGAACATAATGCAATCTTCAACGTTCTAAATGCTTGTTCACACTCTCTCGACCATTGGAAGTTTCGTTTATTTTCCGTTAGCTCATGTAGTGGTTTAGCAATAGTAGCGAAGCCTTTCACAAAACGTCGGTAATATGAGCATAACCCCAGGAAACTCCGAACTTCGTGTTTATTCTTCGGAACTGGCCAGTCTCTTACGGTGTCTACTTTATTAGGATCCATGCTAACGCCCGCTGCCGAAACCAGATGGCCTAAATACTGTACTTCCTTCTGGAATAGAGAACACTTCTTCGGGCTCAGCTTCAGTTGTGCACCGTGAATTCTAGTTAGAATTTCCTTAAGGTTTTCCAAATGATCTTCGAAAGTCTTCCCGATCACTATGACATCGTCTAAGTAAACAAGGCAAGTTTTCCACGTCAGGCCTCGGAGTATCAGGTCCATCAATCTCTCAAATGTTGTCGGTGCATTACAGAGTCCAAATGGCATGACGTTAAATTGGAATAAGCCACTTGGGGTCGAGAAAGCGGTCTTTTCCTTGTCTTCTTGATGAAGACCCACTTGCCAATATCCACTCTTCAGGTCCAATGTGGAAAACCACTGTGCTCCGGACAACGTGTCGAGTGTATCGTCAACGCGAGGTAATTGATAGCAGTCTTTCTTTGTAACGTCATTTAACCTCCGGTAGTCTACGCAGAAACGCAATCCACCATCCTTCTTCGCTACCAGCATTACAGGGGAAGACCAAGCACTTGACGAAGGTTCAATTACTCCCTCTGTCAACATGTCCTGTACTAACCGAGACATCTCCTCTTGTTTAGATAATGGAGGCCTTCGAGGAGGTTGGCGTATCGGTGTTGTATCCCCGGTATTGACGCGATGTTGCACAAGAGAGGTTCTTCCCAGTGACTGTCCCCGAACTGCAAAACAATCTTTGAATTCGTGTAAAAACTGTCCAAGTTCTTTTACCTCACCACTTGAGAGGTCGTTAGAAGATCTGTTCAATAATTCTTGCAGTTCCTCTGGTAATTTAGAAGTATCCGAAGAACTGGGTCTTCGTTGCGTTATTCCGGCTACCCAGGCCACAGGAGTCAATTTGCCTAGGAGCGTATTGCTTTGTAAAGTGATAGCTTGATCCAAAATATTCGCCACTCTAATAGGTACATTCCCGGTTTCGTCAGGTTTTACTAAACTTCTAGCAATTAGTATGCCCGGTGTGCTGACTACCTGGGGTTCGAATATAGAGCACTGATTGCCCCTAGTATCTACCGCAGTTCTAACCATGATGATCTTTTCGGAGTTTGGCGGAACAGTTACGGCCACTTGGTTTATGACGTCCATCGATTTTTCTGCTGTCGTCATTGTTGATAGCATTACCTCTTCGCCTCCGATTCTCAAGACATTGTTTTTAAAGTCGACTATAAATCCGTATGCGTTCATAACGTCCACACCAAGAATTGCTTCATCCACAATGTCTGCAACAAGTACTTGATGATTAAACTCAAGTCTACCGAGGCGTAGGTGTATCTCCACTTTTCCATACACTTTTACAGGCCATCCAGTAGCTGTTCGCAAGCTGCAAGAGCACCAGATTGGCTTGAGATCTTTCACCACGTCGGGGCGCACAATAGAAACTGTTGCGCCTGTGTCAACTGTAATCGAGGTTGGCCTTTCTTGAACAAATCCGGTAACTACCAAGCTCCCGGTGTTTTTCTGAAGCGTAGAAATTGCGTATTCTCTAGGGGCTTCGTTCCTCCAGTTAGTCAGCACACGCCCCGTTGCACCGACTATTGCTCGTTTCCCTGCTGCTGAATTCTAACCCGACAATCTCGTTGTAGATGTCCAGGTTTCCCACATCGATAACACTTCGGTCTTCCATCCTTTCTTATTTTATTCTGTGGCGCCGACCGTCGAGTCTCTGTTCCTTGTTCTTCTTCCTCATCGTCTGTACCGTCGCGATCTTTTAGCTCGCGCACTTTATGACTTGTCCAACCAGACGCTGATTTGGCGGCCTCAAATTGCAAAGCATGTACCAGGGCGTCCGCACTGTTCTGGTGTCTTGCCATTCGTAACACTTGCTGTAGTTCGTTATCTCGGACACCGGCAGTAAATGTCTGCATCGCAAAACGCATTCGAAAATCTTCTGGCGCTTCAGGATAGGCCAGTCTAATTAGTCTGTCGATACTTGCTTCAAACTCTTGAAGACTTTCCCCGGAATGCTGTCGCCTTGCTCTCAACTGGGTGCAGTACACATCTCGCAAATGTTTATCACCATACCGTAATTCCAGAGCTTTTATCAACTCGGCATAGGTGTTCTGGCTGTCAGGTGGCACTTTCTGTAGTAGTTCTGCCGCGGGTCCTTTTAATGCAAGAACAAGTGAAACAGCCTTGTCTTTTTCTGTGCAATTATTTGCGCATGCAGCAGCTTCAAATTGGCGGAGGTACGTTGCCCAGTGAGTGCTTCCGTCAAAGGTTAGAGCTTTGACATGAACTGTCCCTACTGCAGGCAAAGTGACTTTCTCTGTTAACTTATTTTCTGTCTTGATCACTGGTACAATCTGTTCAGAAATTTGTGTTGGTTGAATCTTCATGCACTGTTCAACTTCAATTTTGATTTGTTCTCTTATGTTTGCCATTGAGTTTTCTACTGCAGATATTTTTGTTGACATAACGTCTTCCACAGTCAAGACAGATTTTTCTACTTTAGCTATTTTATTTGACATGGATTCTTCTACGTCAGATATTCTGGTAATCTGATTGTTGAGCTCACCTCGTAACTCACCTACGTCACCACGTAGGAGACCCAATTCTGCGGTAGTATGTTCTTGTAACTGTTTCTGCATAGTTTCAAAGAGAGCTTCCGTTTTATCTTTTTGTCTTTATTCTGTCTCTAGCATTAGTGCTTTCTGACGTTCCTCAGCTTCTTCTCTTTCCTGCCTGCGTTTTTCATCCTGTCGTTTTTCTGCGTCTTCTCTTTCTTGTCTTCGTTCTTCTTTTTGTCGTCTTTCTGCTTCTTCTGCATCCTGTCGTCGTCGTTCTTCTGTCTGCAACAACAGCGGCTGGAAATTTTCCATCATCTGACTGGCATCCATTGTTTTTCTATTAATTACGAATTACACTCGTCTTGTACAAAGTATCCACTGTTTCCACTGTTAACCGTTCTATCCCCATTCTGACACCACTGTTACGACGGTCTACACGATCGTCGTAGGTACAGTGGAAACAAAATAAGTACAAGACACCAATTAAGTCACTAATCACACCTTTAATTGTTATAGTAAAACAGTTCGTAATTAACAACACAGTGTCTACAACAAATCAAATGAAAATTGTTCATACGCAATAAAATGTCCACTAATATTAAAACTCAACTGTATTACAATTATACCGTCCGAATATAAAACGCAACACTTCACTAATAACTACTTGAACGTACACCGAAATAACTCGAACCGCTCTGTAAATATATCGCACTAATACTCTCGAACCGCACAGTCAAAATTCTCGCATTGAACTCAAAACTAAGGCCGCGACGCGATGTATTTATAGTTACGCTCACACACCAGAAGCTTCCAAACTGCGTCTTATCTCTCGCGAACTACGTAATTGCTACGGCCTTGACACAGTCCGAGCGCCCGAGCGAAGCCTGGCACAGTCGAGAAAATTCTCGCAAAATGCGTCTAGTAGCACGTACACCACACGCTTACGTCGAGATCTTTCTGGCGCATTCGATAAACGCGTAGATTGTTCTGTGCTGTCGTAGCAATATGAAATATAAATAAGAAAAATAACAAAAATGTGATTAACTACTCAAAAATAACCATGAGGGGTATCAAAATGATCCTTATCAAAAATTATGAACAATGGTATTCATGTAATAAACATAGTTACTAATATAAGAAAGAAATCTTAATTTGAAGATATTTTATAGATTTAAACTAAAATAAAACGTTAGAATATAACAATGACATAAATTAACGACCAATGAGAATTAGCATAATTTAATAGGTAACCATAGCAACCGAAATTTATTGCCAAAAAACCGTTGGAATTTTAATTAATCTATTATTGACCGACGCGGAGGGCGGATGTATGCAGCTCTTAACCCAAATTTTACTATAAATACATAAATTTTGACCGAAATCAGAAGGAAGAAAGATAGTAATAGCCACCTATGGAACACCTGATAAACTAATTATTATTAAAATACTCACAAAATAAAATTATCAGTGGAAATTAAGAAGACTTCAAGAAACATAGCTGACGACTCATCCCGAAGGAAGAAAAGGAGCGATCTACTACAACCGAAGAAGACGAACGACTGCGGAACGAGAGGGAAGCCGAACTTTATGGAAAACCCATCTGAACGAGATTGATGAACATCCGAAGAGTAGAAGACGACCAGATCCATCCGGAAGAAGTAGACGTCCATCGAGGAAGCCCCAACGAGAACTGATGAGTATAAAACAATAATCTCACTACAAACGAATTCCTATTTTTTATCCATAATAACAAATCACAATTTTCACTTCACTGATCACTATTTTGAACAAGAACTGAAGGTATTTATAATATCACTACTATTGAGCTTTAATCAATTAATAACCAGTTAAACTGATCTATGATAAATTATTAATAAACATAACTTGTTGTCAAAATCCTAACCAAAAACTATACTAACTCTCATTGATGATTACTTACTTGGATGTATTAATGTATTGAATATTGTGTACCTAGTTTTAAGAAATATTATAAATTTGTGCATTTTAGCTGTTAATCCAAAACTTCTGTAGTCAAAAGGACTTATTAACACGCCCTGTGAAAAATTTTATTGTAAACAAACATTATTCGCCAACCAGCGTCCCATGATACAACGACTGAGCCTGCCAACTGAGCAACTGTAAAAGCCGGTACCAATATAAAATAATGTACTATTAAATAACTGAAAATTATTAAAGGGTTTAATAAATCTTATTGTTCTGCAACGCTGTATGTTTGATTCGTACAAAATAAGGTAATATATAGAGAATTATTAAAGTGAAAACAACAAAACACCAGTTAGCGAAGTCGACACTGCGAGACGGCGTGCGCCAATCAGGTGGCGAGGCGGCAATATTCAAACCGAACGCTGAGAGATACGGTTTGCCCGTAAGTAGTAAGAAAAAGTAAAACTCGACTCGCTACATACAAATAACATTCACAGAAGTAACTGAACTGATTAATACCATCAATTTTACACATATACTATACCACAAATGCAACGAGCGAATTAAAAAACGCTCGTCACACACACATTTACTATACGAGTAATAGAACGGGTGAACAAAAATTATAAAACTCAAACACACTATTCCAATACACACCACTCGATAGTTTTATTACAAAGTGGCGCTCACAACAGTGGGGCATCATCATCTTCTATTTGCAAGTTTTATTACAATATATATATATATATATGTGTTCTCTTTTATGAATGTATTTACAGGGCATAATTTATACCCATATATTGAAGTTTCTTTACTTGAATAATGTTAATAAATAAGTGTTTATTCTACTAAGTATTTATGCGTTCATTATTGTCAAATTTACCTTGTAACAGACATTAACGTCACTTGAATGATTTGTAGTAAATTCTTTATATCATTATATATAATTATCAGAGTCTCATTGCAGTAATTATGCTAATCATTAATGAACATAGTAACTAACATCAAGGTTATTAAAATATCACGTAAATTCAATCAATTTGGTATAAAATTAACCTAGTTGGATAATTGGACAATTACATGATTAGACTCCACAAATTAGCATAATTGCATAATATACATATATAAGTGGGGCACAACAAATATTAATTACAACCCCATATTACATAATTTGGCGCCCATCGCACGGCAAAGAGCAGGCAGCAGATAGAATAAGCATATATATTTTCATGTTAGTTATAAGAACGAAATATTATTAGTGTAAGGTTAGTTAGACTGGATGTTAACGCGAAGTAAGGCCGCAAAAATGACGACTAGTAGTTCCGATTCTATGAACTTCGATATCAACAACCAGCAGGGTGTACCTGATAACGAACGTGAAGAATCGCCAATCGAATCACAAATGACCGAGGAGACGTCAGACGTCAGAGCACGGGGACAGGAGTCCCAACAACCACAGGAGGAGGTGACGTTGCGCGCGTTAATGGACTTCATGAGTAGGAAATTTGAAGAAACCAGAAGAGAACAGAATGAGAAGTTTGATGAGAAGTTCGACAAACTAGAAGAAAAGTTAGACAAGCATAAGGAGGAAGCCACACAGCAGATGGCCGAGCAGATCGCACAAATACACGTGGAAATGCGGGAGTACAGGACTACTTGTGACCAGAAGATAAACGAAGTCCAGAAGCAGCAGGACGAGACCATAAAAGAGTTGAAAAACGACACCGATAGGAAGTTCGAAGAGATACGAGAAACTAGAGAAATAGACCGTCAGGAACTAAAGAATATTACCCAAAACACACAAACAAGCATCAAGAAGATTAACAACAGAGTAGAGACACACATTAAAGAAAACCATAAGAAACAGGAGGAGTTGAAAGTCGAGCTATTCCAGACAGTAAGACAGCTACAACAGGAACAGGGAGAAGCAAACAGCACAGTACAGCAAAAGATTAACGAGGTAGATGGAAGACTGGATGAAAACACCAGGGAGAAAACAACTCGCATCAATGAACTAAAGTCTCAAATAGAACGGCTGCAATGACAACTAATCGAAGGTGAGTCCGGAATAATCAGTAGGATTAACGGGCATGCACACGTCGAACTAAAATACAATGGCACTGATAGGTTCCCGATGGAATTCCTGAAGGAATTATCAGAGATTCAGGAGCTATACTACACCAACAGCGACATTAAGTGGATAGGAAGGCATTTGGAGATGGACGCTGGGATATGGTGGCGTGTGATAAGAAATCAAATATCCACGTTCGAAGAATTCAAGGAAGCCTTCACCTTGAAGTACTGGGGTCAAGAACGCCAAGACAATATCCGCGACAACATCGAGTACGGTAGATACGAATGGAATGGGCCGGTCACAGCCATCCAATACGTTGAGAGAATCTTACTAGAAAGCCGGCAACTATCACCTACATTGACTGATAGACAGCTTATCAGGAAGGTATCCCGCCATTTTGGGAGGGATTTACAGCTTGCCGTGATCACGCGCTGTATCACAAACATACCAAATTTCAAGGCGTTGATTACCGAATACACAAGTATCCAGTCCAGTAGTGAAAACAGCCGTAAGCCACATTATCGACCCTACAGTGAAGGGAAAGTGAACGCAAGAGAGAGGGACATTACAACAAAAGTGAAAACGACCGACAGCCGAGGGGTCGCTTTGACAACAAACAATATATCAACACTGTACAGTTTACACCCGGGAGGCGGGCCCGAGCAGAGCAGTTAATGACACCACCCCTAGGGCGAACGGTAATAGTGACAGCAGCAAAAAAAAAAAAATATGTCAACTTAGTAAATAAGATAGAAATTTTGAGTGACCTAGTCCCGACCGAGAATGTAAACATACTACTACCAGACCTACGAAATGATTTACTACAAGAGGATGATGAAATTATTAATAAACAAGTATTAAAATGTCCTGAGATTATCATCAAGTTTAATAATGACGTAATTGTACAAGCCTTGCTTGACACGGGATGCCTCATTAACGGTTTATCGGAGACGTGGTTTAACAACCATAAGAAGAGCATCGGACCGTATGAAACACTACCCGTGACGAATACCCTTATCATAAGTGCTGTAGGAAATAAATCTAAATTAGTTAGGAAGCAAATATTGTGCGACATCGAGATTGATGGTGTTCGATATGAATGTGTGTTTTTAATAATACCAGAGTTAGTTAAACCATGTATACTAGGGATTAGTTTTTTACAAGAAGTTGGGTGTCGCATTGACATCGGAAACAAGATAATTAACTTAAAGAACAAAACTGATGAAGAGGAGCACGTTATACCGATCATGAACATTGAAGTGATAAACAGTGAAGAAGAAGAGGAAGTACTGCGATGTATCGACGAAAAGGTAGGGAGTATAGATTGCGTGGATGAAGAAATACTGCAACGCCCGAAGGAGATTTTAGTAAGGAATAGGAATGTTTTTAGGGAATGCCCGGGGAGAATAGAGGGTTACGCACATGAGTTTCATGTTACGGACAGGACACCTTATTTTCAAAGAGGTTGGCCTGTACCACTTGCTTACAGAGAAAAGGTGAACGATGAAATCAATCGAATGTTACGATATGGAGTGAATGAAGAGATATAATGAGAGAGACAGAGAGAGTGAAAGAGAGAGAGTGAATGATGAAGAGAGATAATGAGAGGGAGAGAGAGAGAGAGAGTGTGAGAGCGAAGGGTGAAGAGTGAGAGAGGGAAGAAGGGAGACAGTGAGTGAGATGTAGAAGAGAGAGAGAGAGAGAGAGAGCGAGTGAGTGGGGTGATAGTGAGTGATAGATCGATTTCAGGTTAGAGTGAGAGGCTGGGTGGACTGGCGGGGGGAGCATGGGTGAAAGAGAAGGGTGATTGTGGACACATACATAAATTACATTATTCTATAGTACTCTTGACTATATTTTACAATATGATTACAATTACCGTATTATCCAAGTTCACCTGTTAGTAAAATTTACCAGAAACTTTTGTGTGTAACCTTTGTCAACTATCTGATTTAAGTCGTAATGTTTTACAATATTGTGTAAATTGTATGTTTCTAAATTATGATTGTTTGCTAACACCAGTAGGGAGTGAAACATGGTAAAAATAACTTTTAATAATTACGTAGTGAACATCCCCTAATCTGTTTTAGTTATAGGTAATATATTACTTTGCTATATGTAGACTGTTGTAGGTATAAACAATTTTTGTACCAATCTAATATCCAATTGTTGGTTACTGTTTGTTTAATTAATTAAAATAACATTATATTTAGTAATTTAAATTGTAATACTGTATAAATTAAGTTCTCTCATACTATAATTTGCTCGCTTTCTTAAATATAATTTGAAGATGTAAACAAACTATCATAAGTCTTCACATAAAAAATGATACATACATACGCACGCACACACTCACATCACCAACACGTTCACCCAAATATTTAATTGTTTCGTTATGTTTGATATTTCTATTGTATTTCATACACAGGTCCTGAAGATGACAATAAATATTGTCGAAACGTCGACGCAAAATAACTAAAAGTTGTATTATTGACCAATCCTCACTAACCATCCACTAAAACATTCACTGATTGACGGTCACTAAAAATTTAAGGATTTAATTATTTATACTATTAATAAGTTCATGTCTTTATAGAGTTCTTTATTACATATAACTCTAATTCTTGGGTTAGTGTACTTTTATTTATCGTGTAACAGGGAAAAAGGGGGGTTTTTTATTTTATTAAAAATGTTAAATTCATTTTTCCTCTGTGTGGACAGCCACGTGTTTAAATAAAGCGTAGTGAACAAAGAAACGGTGATGATGCCAATGCAATGGAATGTGCGGGTTGAAGATTCTTAGAACTTTGATGCTGTGTGACACCTGCGCCCAAACGCACTAACATCGGCGGAGCGCATACCCACGCTAAGCGAAAGGTGCACAAGATGGCCCAAAGACAATATTTTTCGCCACGTGTATCGGAGGTGACGGAAACGAAACTTAGTCCTGCCCACATTTGTGATGTCGACCAGTGAACACTAAATATCGTCAATGTCCAGCACCCAGGAGTTTGCACTTGTTGAATGTGTCACCGCTATGACTAAAAAGTACCAGGCATTGGTTTCCGTCTTCTACAACCAAAATCTAGTAGAGGGGACTTAGAGACGCTACTCGCAGTCTCTCATTGAAGCTCGCCTGCGCAGGCAGCCGGCCAAACAGGGCCCATTAACAAAAGTTCAAGATTCAGTAAAAGTGCGAGCAGTTTTCCAAAAAATTCGGTAGTGAGAGAAGTTTCACGGCGAAAATGAATTAATAAATTGTTTTTCGGACAAAGTAGCGGAGTTTGGAAGTGAGGGGCCATGAAGACGGGGAGACGCCAATTTGCCGGCAGGGTAGATGATCAATTTTAATTAAATGGGGTTTTTCTGAATAACGGGGTAAATTTAATATAGTGTGAATGTTGAGTGAGAGCAGGCTGGGCTGTCTGTTGTAATTAAGGTAAGATGTTTAGTGTAATATTATAATTGTAATTGTCGTAAATCTCAGAAAAAAGTGTTATGCATATATTTTTTTATTTTTTTTATTTTGGAGAAATAATCGTTTGAGATAAGAGGCAAGAAATAATATGATTTGAAGTTTAAAAATTTTAATAATAAAATAAAATCTTAGTTTGTTTCTATTCACAAAAATGAGAGTTGCGTCAGTTATTGAAATAACCTTAAATCATTCTTGCATTCCAACGTTCGTGTGACGTGACTCTGGGCTGAGAGAAGATTTTTTAAGGTAAGTGGAAGATAAATAATTTTGATGATTTTAATGTATTAAAAAAATATAATATATCACAATCGGGTTTTATCAATTATCATTTACATTTATCATTTAGTCAATACTAATACTTATTTTTTACATTGGTTAGTTACTGGTTTCGTTTCCTTTATGATATTTGAGTGTATCATTTCTCCTTTTCATATTCTATATTATTTGTCTGTGTTTTCTCATTCGGTTTCACTTTATTTCCTTTATACTTGGTTTGTTTCATTTCTATTTTCCTTCTTCTTCTCCTTCATTTTCATTATTTGGTTTCGGTTTTCCCCTTCTCCTTTTGTTTCCTTTTATTTGGTCAATCACTTGGGTTACGTCATGTCATTGTTTGTCACGTCATTGTCATTTTATTTTCATTAGTTTAAACATTTTGTATAGATGAGTCTTCATTTTTATCCCTGGTATTGGGGTGGCTTATTTGTGTTGTAACAATATGTATGTTTTTCTTTTAATGCAAAATTTTTTTTAATTTCATTTATCAGATATAAACCGACATACTGCATGTTTCTTGTCAGTGATGATGTATTATTGTGTGAGCATAAATTGAATTAACAAGGTACCTATAGAATTGTTATTTAGCAACTTTAGTTAAACTCTGATTTAAAATGCCATTTGAATAAATGTTAATACATAGAAATGTCGGCTTATGTTGGAACAGTGTACTTAAATGTGTTGAATAATTTGTTGTTTGTTAATAATATTGCCAATTGTGATTAATACTACTTGATAGACAAATGTCTATGAAATGAACATTGAGAATTCAATTGTGTACACTGGATTTTGCAAGTCCTGTCACGATGAGTTCACCACAATTTTTCTTCCATCTAGACCACGAGTCTAGTTTTAAGAATTAAGTAACGACCCCTAAAAAAAAAAAAAAAAAAAAAAAAAAAAAAAAAAAAAAAACGGGGACGTTTCAAGTTGCTGCAGCAGCAAAGGAAAGGTATAACATGCAGGATAGCCGTTGGTCTTGTTTGAGACACTGGTGTGGGTGCCACAGATACTACACTGGTGTGGGTGCCACAGATACTATTAACAAATGTTACTCTAAACAGTTTCTTATTAAATACAAAATGTGTCAAAAAAAAATCAGTTTAAAAGTAATTCTGATTACTATTGAGTTTATTTTATATATTTTAACAATAATCTGAACAACTCTCTTGAAGGCAACCTACCTAATTGTATCAGCATATTTGTCAATGCTGCTTATCAAGGATACAAAACGCATTTTGAAACATCTGAATGGATGCATCTTGCAAATAAATCCATTGCCCCCAAAATAGACATAACATCAAAATTGCATATATGTTCATACAATATAATTAATTCAGGCAGTACAAATACGAGGGCGATTTGAAAAGTTTGTGGCCTACTACAGAAACGAATGTGTGCCGTTTCTGTTTTTTACCGCATCATGGCGTCACGTTCGCCCCACGAACAGCAGTGAAGCGTCAAGTCATTACCCCATCACTTACCTTGTTGAGGAAGTCCAATTCTTCTAGATCCTCAAAATAACCGTTTACTGCCGCTTTCAGCTTGTCATCTGAGGAAAATCGCTTCCCCCCGAAAATTTGTTGAGGTCTGGGAATAGATGAAAGTCAGATGGCGCTAAATAAGGCGGATGGTGCAACAGGTCGTACTTCAACTCGGCGACCTTGCCAAAGACACAATGCATATGTAAGGGCGTGCATTATCCTGATGGAAAATGATCTTCTTTGCTAAACCTGGTCTTCTTTCTCAAATTTTTACATTTAATTGGCCCAAAAGGTTAGCATAGTACTCTCCATTCATCGTTTGACCCTTTTCAAGGCAATCTAGTAACAATATCCCCTTAGCATCCCATAACAATGGATCCATACACTTTCCAGCCGACAAAATTGATTTACCGATTTTGGAGGTGGCGTATGCAGCCATTGTTTCGACCGTTGTTTTGTTTCTAGAGTGAAGTAATGGACCAAAGTTTCATCAGGTGTTACAAATCTACGAATAAAATCTTTCGGATTTTTCTTTAAACGGTCCAAACATTCCTGAGAAGCTTGCATTCGCATGCGTTTTTGGTCACTTGTCAACAAACCCAGCACCCATCTTGCAGACAGCTTTTTGAATTTCAGAAACGACACATGACATTTTCATTGTTTTGAGAAAAACAAAAAAAAACTTTTTTTCGAAATTGCTTGGAATAAAATTTTGGAAAAATTACCTTGTATTTAATTAACTATCTGACACCCTGCAAACTAAATTTAATGTCAATCTGTCATTATACAAGCCTATACGTTATGTTTGAAAATTTTGCACATGTGTCGTTTATGCACTCTACAAATTTTCCGAATGTCTTTGAATGGTTTTAAATAAAGAAAACGTGATAAATGAATATTACAATATTCATTTACAAATTACAAGGTAATATTGATAGAATACAAACTACATAGAAGTGAAAAAGTATTTACAGAGTCTCAGGTGTTGTGGAATCATCAAGCTTGTGATGAAGTAAGACCGACCAGTTAGTCATTGTGGGCTGTGCCATTGTCATCACTACAGTCAGCTGCTGTTGTTGAGGGCCAATTCAAAATTTCATCATAAAAATCTTCATAGCCAATAATGTAATTTTTCAGCTTTCCTATATCAGCAATTTTTTTGGCATTGATTGGAATTTTGCCCATTGGATAAGCTTTTAACGACGGAACAATAGGTGCAGCTTCAGTTTTGGCAAGGGAAAATGTGTTAGATGTCAGACCACCTATGAACTCCTTTGCTGTAACTGTTCCTTTGTTTTCATTCTTATAGATAAATTGTCTATAAGTTGAAACTTTGAAAGTTACTTTGGCCATTTTTGGAATTCCATGACCTGCTGTTTCTTCTGAGCAAACTGTCTTTTTGTAGACTCTAGGCCACCATGTATGGAAGTTTAGTATTGTCTCTGTTTCAACATAATGTAATTTGAATCTACCTTCCTTACCTGAACGTAAGAACAGTTCACCATATTGTTCTACTAAGTAGATTCTGTCTGTTTCATTTAAAAAACGTTTTAGAGAACCGAAATCATGGTCACAAGGAATGAACGAGTGTCCTCGAACCGGGAAAAAATGAATGATGCAGTCAAATCTTCCTGTGTCACATAGGCTCAGAAGAAACCGCACCACCGTGTGGTTTTTGTTCTGTCCACCTGTGCCATCACTGAAAAGGTGGGGGTTTTGTCACCGAACTTGGTAAAGTTTGAATATATTGCCACAAAAAAGTACATACTTCATTTGGTGACTTACTTGTTTGTCCCTCATGATATGGATACAAGCCAGCTATGTCCGTTTTTAAGTTATGAATACAAAAAATATTTACAGACAGTTCCCTCAAGTAGTAAACCTCTTGTACTGGAATGCGAGGCAGGGGTTGTGTTGCCATAAAGTCAAAGGCAAGTGCAACAGTATCGTCATCCTCGTTTTCCAATGCAACTTGTAGAGCGCTATAAAACTTTTTTGCACGCCTTTTATGTAACATTTGCTCAGCTGCTACATTCCGTTTAGCATTGTCACTCAAGTTTCTATCTTTCATTTTCATAGAGAAACCTTCACAGGTACTACAAACGTCTATCTGTGGTCTTCCAAAACTGTAATTAAAATTTTTGTTGAAAAACTCCTTAAAAAAATCATACTTCACTTTGTTTTTACATTCTGGTTTGGCTTCCAAAAACATGTTGTGCATAACCTTAATGCTTAATCTAGCGTCCAAATACTTGTTTTGCCTTCTGCCACAGTGAGTTTTTTTCACCTCGTATTTTACTATGTGGTTATAGATTAATTGGCAAATTTCGCCGTTAGTAGTGTTTCCGCTTCTTGATTTGGCCCCCAAGATCACATGGACTTTTTCCAGCAATCAAAATATTACATAAATGACAAACACGACTTACTGTAATGCCATATAGTTTCATAAAGGTATTTTTACACACCTCTTGGATATGACCATAAATTTTCACATTATAAGTAAAAAAGTTATGTTTTTCTTTAGACTGTCTCTTATCCTTATTCCTACTTTCCTCTTGCTCCATGTCTTCCTCAACGTTTTCGTCAACTTCCGGTTTTTCAGTGCCATTGGGACTATATGTCTTCTCTTTGGTTCTCTTCTTTCAATTAAACTTTGGAGGAAAGTATCTTGTTCATTCTTGCTGCATAGGGAATAAAAATATTCCCACAAAACGCTTTCACTTTCCTCTGATACATTAGAGTAGCATCTTTCAGCACACTTACAATTAAACGTATCCTGAATTTTAGCATGAACATTTTTACCTTTATAAGACGTGTAGGATTCACCTTTTACTCTGGCTTTTTTGATTACATTCCTTTTGTAAGTTTCTTCATTAGTCACTCCTTTCCTCTTTTTAGGCTTATCACTAATTTCACCACAATCACTTTCACTCGACATTGTAACAAGATGTTTGGAAGGTAAACAAACGCTAACCTCAATGACTTTTCGCTCCAATCAACAGCTGCGCAATAATGCATATAAATCACAGCTGTTGCTATCAAAACAGGTTAGGAAGCAGGTGTACCAACGAAATCTAGGAACAAAGAAAAATTCGTCCAGTGCAGAAAGAACACGTGATTTCACTTGTGTTGTTTCTGCATGGGACGAATTTTTCGAAGTAGATTTTAATGCCTTAAAAGTATAGCATATGTGTCATTTCTGCACTAAACGATGCGCCCAGAAATACTGAATAAAACTCCATTCTTAACTCAATACCGCCAAAAATGTCACATGTCGTTTCTGAAATTTGTGATTATAATGTGATGTACCCTTTCATCTGAGATGCCCACAGGCTTAACAATTTCAGACACCTTCAAACGGTGATCTTCCAAAACAATATCGTGCACTTTATTGATGATTTCTGGTGTAGTGGCACTTTTCTGATGCCCAGTACGTAGGTCATCTCCTAACTTGCACAACCACGTTTAAATTCAGTAGCCCATTTTTCCACTGTAGAAAATGAAGGTCCAACACATTCTTCATCTCATTAAAAATTTCTGTTGGCTGTTACCTTTCTGTTTCTGTTAAACCTTTCTTAACAAAAAATTTGATGTTCAGTTTTCTCCATTTTCAGCGTTGCTGTGAGATAACCTTATTTATACAGCTGTTTCTCCACAACAATGACCTGACCCAACTTGACGATTCACAGCTGTTCATGAACATGATGCCACGGTGCAGTAAAAAACAGAAATACCACACATTCATTTATATGGTAGACCGCGAACTTTTCAAATCACCCCCTATACAATACACAATATTTGACTTTTTTATATTGTGTAAAAGAAGTGTGTACATCCATGCACACATGCATACACATATGCGAAAACAAAATCCATCAATTTATGTACCTGCATTGCTTGGTGCTGTTGCTGCTGCTGTTGAGCAATGTTTGCTGTATTGACTATCAGTGCTTGTGGAGTTACTGCCTGAGCAACTGATGAAGCTGCAGCCTGATTCTGTGCTTGAATCATCCCCTGTTGAGAACCATCATGATTTAACTGTACTTGGGTTTGCTGTGGTTGCTGTGGGTCCTGTATTGACACATTGGTTGTTTGATGTTGTTGCTGCTGTGGTTGCTGTTGTTGCTGCTGCTGCTGTTGCTGCTGCTGCTTATTGACATCAGTTAATTCGTTCATTGTTAGCAACCAAAACACCAAAATTCACCTGAGTTTTCTTACTCCTGTAAAAAATGTACACAAATAAGTTAAATAATGTATACAAACATAATTAGGAAGTTTACTCTAGCAAAATTAAACATACAAAATTTCAGAAAACAAAAAATATACTTCACCACTTAATTAGTATAATACGGTACATTATTTAAAATGGCAAACACATAAATTATTTTATTATAATCTAATTAAAACTTACATAATTAATATTATTATTAACATAAGAATCTATACCTTTTAATTACATAATAGACTTGCACGAAAATTATTTTTTTAAAATTTCATTAAATCTACTTTCCATTAGGAATCAAAATAAACAGGAAAATGTAGTTATAAAGACAGTTTTCTGTGCTTGTTTGTGGACAGATCCATTTCACAAAGATTCTGGACATGGAACTAATGCCCTTGACATAGCTAGTATCAAGGCATTCCTAGTCAACCTACAAGTCATAGTGCTGTTGGATTTCTCATCCAATCACAACCCCATACTAATAACTTTAGGCTACCATCGAACTTGCCCACAAATTTCGATCGTAGGATTAATTGTCATACCTACCAAAATGACCTGAAGTTACCACCTTTTCTACACATTCACCCACCACCATTTGGTTCAAGATAAAGCACCTGACTAAACTTTGGTTAATACCAACTGTGTTATTTGCAGCTGCTATCACCAAGCATCTGTACAAAGATGAAATCAGCAAGTTCTTCAGTAAAGTCTGGCACGAAGGCCTGCTCTTCAAACTGCCCCTATCTACAGTTTCTACATACATTTTCTACAGAATTACCTCTGTGACCAGATATTCAATAACAGAGTCTAATCTTCAGACTGTACTGCCACCACCTAAATTCCCCAAGAATATATCCTTGATCTTGTTCAATGTACAAGAATGACTGAACTGTACCTTGATATCGCACTGTTGTTATATGCTCCGCTATAGTTCCTTATATCTAGAAGAAACAAGTGTAATATTTCATAATTCCAGACTGACTGCAGAGTAGCACAGAAACAAATCAAAAGCAATCAGATTTAAATGCAAGCTTACAGCAAGTTCATAAGTCAATTCCTCTACTGGTGGGGAGATCTATAGTATGTGTTGACATGGTTAAACTACTTGGATATCCAGCTAGTCCATACCAGTGCCATAACTACGGAGGAGACGGAGTATAACCCCCCCGTTATTAAAAATTTAAGTGAAATTTCATGATCACTTAAGCAGGCCTACTTCTAAACCAGTTGTGTGTGTTAACATAAGGCTTATAAACAATTATATGGGAAGAATCTGGGAGGAATTATATGAAGAAAATGGGAAGTCCAACCTTCAAGCTAATTTCAATCCCCTCAGAAACTAATATCATCCCCTCCCTCAGGGGCAGCTCCTACTTATGCCCCTGGTCCTTAGCATCTACTCTAATGCCACAAAACAAGATACCTTTGTCAAAGCTCAAAGCTTCAGAGCAAGCTCTTCCCAGTGCTAATATGGTCAGTATCATCTAAAGTCTGTCTTTATAGGCTGATTAGATTCTCTCTTATTTCAGCACATCTCTTCTAAATCAACTGTACATGTACAGGTTGTACAGAATTGGGAAATTTAAATTAGCGATTCTAATTTGCTTATATTCTTCTGACAACTAGGCTAATCAGAATACATTTAGAAATTAATATATAAATCTATTTATATGAATTCACCTGGGCAAGAGAAGTGTCCGCAAAATCTTTATATAACTTCCCTCAAAATAACAGAAAGTTGCTTGAGCTCCTACATACTCGGGGACATACTAGAATGTGCTAAAAATGTCATGATTACTGGTGATGTTATTAATGGTGTTAGTATAATTACGTATTATACTTGAGATTATTATACATTATGATTATACTTGAGATATTGAGTTGGTCTTCCTGGTGGTAGATTTCCCAATATTTCATTAAAAATACTTAATAATTAATGATAATTTCTGGAATTATCATTAATGAAAATGATAATTCCAGAAATTATCATTTGGAAAGGTGAGAAGCATTATGTAGGATACCAAACTGAGACAGCATTTTAAACAACATTTTTAATCAGTTTGTGCTTCCTGTAATTACCTATATACATCGACAAAAAAACAGAGAGATACTCAGAATCTCTTCAGAAGAGAAGCACAGTAGAGTCTAACATAGGGAGAGAAAACAAAGGCTATGAAATCCAACTACAGTAAATGATACACCATTTACAGAATAAATCAAATTAAATGGAATATAGTCGAGACAGTTGACTAGGCAAGAAGATGGCAGATAGTCACAAAGATTGTGAGATTAAATGTTAAAAGATATATACGGGTCATTCCAAATCAAATCATCCAGCATGAAATTTCTTTACAGCATCTATGGACAAATATAACAACCTGTATTTTTCATTTTTGCCAAATTCACTTCAGTTTTTCTTAATGATTTTTTGAAAAAAAGTCCATTTTTAGCCGATTTGTTAGTCGCGGCGCGAGATCTAAAGGGCACTTTTCAATAAAAACTCTACTTGTATGATATTATTTAATATTAAGTTATGAAACTCACAATACTTACTTGAAATTTCACAAGGATTCCAAATATAGAGTCAAAAATAACATTTTGACTCATATAAAAATTGTTTTTCCACTTCAAAGTTGGGAATTCTGAATTTTTTTTCTCCATATATTTTTTCTCTGTTATATTGAACTAATTTTGGAGCTAGATGATGACAACCAAAATGCTTACATCAATTTTATGCATCCTCACTGGCCATCAAAAACATTTTTTTGGCCAGAACACAGAAATGTTGGGAGAGAGGATAAGTGCTGGGTCCCTTTTACAAACATAATTTGCTGTATAGATGTACCTGAATTAAGTGCTTAGGTGGGCTGAATGCTTTTCAGACTATCCAAAAAAAGTATTCAAAATATTAATGCTGCCTCTGGCCAAGGAAAAATTAAGTTTCATATCAATCAAGAAGTACCTGTATATATTATAAATATCCTGTAATACCATTTAAGACTGAAAAGGTAAGCTAACTCAACAAGTAAATACCTAAGCAAGTTATTATTTTTAAAATACGGACAAATCTTCTTTAAAATCTATATTGTTTTAGTTTTGACAGGTAGTTAGACACTGATAAGCCTAATTTTAACTGAAGGTTTTAGTACAGAAAAATATAAGTATACCTTAAGTAAAAAAATCCTCATTGGCCACACAAGATAGGGTACTATGCAAAATATTTCAATGAAATATCAAATATAAACTTTGTACTTAAATTATAAAATGATGTCATTAAATACCCATGACTTTTATTTTATGCTATTATATTACATTTCATTCTCTTTCAAATGAGACCTTTTGTCAGCCTCATAGGACCAGACAGAAAAACGTTATAAACATTTACATAAAAGCCTGCATGAAGAAAAAAAATTCAGAATTGCCAACTTTGAAGTAGAAAAACAAGTTTTATATGAGTCAAAATGTTATTTTTGACTCTATGTTTGGAATCCTTGTGAAATTTGAAGTAAGTATTGTGAGTTTCATAACTTAATATTAAATAATAACCATACAAGTAGTTTTTATTGAAAAGTGCCCTTTAGATCTCGCGCTGTAACAAATCGGCTAAAAATGGAGTTTTTTTCAAAAAATCGTTAAAAAAAACTAAAGCGAATTTGGCAAAAATGAAAAATACGGGTTGTTATATTTGTCCATAGATCCTGTAAAAAAAATTTCATGAAAATCTGAGAGGGTGGGGTGTACACCCCTGGATGATTTGACTTGGAATGACTCATACAGATGCTACGTTGCAACCAATGACAACTGTTTGCAACAAGAATGGTCTCTTGTGGTACACTTACAAGTTAATAATCACAAGCTATTAATTACACATAATATAGGCATTATTATCATGCAGTCGTCATCTGGGTGAAAACTGCTTTCTGGCAAGAGTTATCAATGAAGAGAGGGGAGGCATTCACCCAGCAACAAGCAAATGAAGATGACACGTAATCCACATGGTGAAACTCTGCAATTTCAAAACTGTATAATATCTTCAACACTAAAACTCATTTATGCTTAGCTAACAGCAGCACTCCATACCCCGTGCATGGGCAACCTTTTTCTAGCCAAGAACTGTACCACATTTTCCAATATGATCGCATGCTGCAATGGTTTGTTGACTCATTCACTCATTCGCCATATATTGCCGCTTCCAGTTAGTTATTCAACTACATATAAATTATCCTTTTTGTTACAAGAATTAACATTTTGTTCACCTGTGTTATTATACTAGTGAGTTACATTAATTCTGACTTATGCTGATAAAAAAAAAGATACTACTTTGTTAACAGTGAGAGTCACTGGTTTTCACATTAATACTGGCTGAATTTTCAACTTTAGAATGTAACATTAAATCAGTCTGTTTACTTATTCCTTATCCATTATTAGACTGGTATTTAAAGTAGATTATTCCCTATCCTGTACATACCAAACCACCTTGCAGTATTATTAAATTATCCTACTTTAATATAAATTGGTATTGACCATGACAGTTATTTCGGTAGTTATTTCTTAAGATGCTCCAGGAATGTGCACAGAAAAAACAAAAATTGATAAGTATTGTTAATGTGGCTTGTCACACAAATTTCCAGCTTGATTTACAAAAATTTAGTAGTTTATAAAAAAAAATATGCACGTTACAAAAAAAACGAGAAATGCTGGGCACAGTATGCCTGGCCAGTTATTCTGATTTTTGACCGATTTATAGAAAAAAAAAACTGCAGTTTGTACAAAACATATAACTACAAAAACCGATAGTTTATATGTATAAATTTACAGAAGAAAAATAGTCATCTCCCCCCTCCCCCGTTAATTTGAGAAAAATAGAAAAATTATTGAAAATATTGTATAAAATTAACTGTCTTATTAGCCCCACATGAAGTGCTTACATTAACAAAATTAACAACTAATTTTAGTAAAAACAATAGCGACTAAACTTCTAGATGCAAATAACAAACGTAACACTTAGGTATTACTTTCTATCTGGCGAAATAGCAGCTACTAAAGCATTGCGTGTGGGAAAAAGTCGATTTCATTGTATTAAATTTTAAGTCACTAAAGTGTATTGGCCTAAAAGCTAGGTCAACTAGAACAGACGGGTTATCAGCATATGACAAAGAAAATCCTAGTGGCACGGGTGTATAAAAATAGTAAGAAGATTCGACCTAGGATACAATGTGCTAGAAGATCTCAAAAGAATGGTCGTGAGAAGTTACGCTGAGACGGCAACGGGTGGGAGACATTCGAGAACATGATGTTGGAGGCCAGGGCTCACGTTGGGCTGTAGTTCTGCAGAAGAAGAAGCAAGTGGATTGCACTCTAAAGAGGTCTACTAATAATGACATCACATGATTCAATTCTTCGCTTACACAGTATTGCCATTGTTAGCCTACTCTGTATAACTTAATCCCTTCAAACTGTAATAACTACGATTAAATGTAGGCCTAACTATAACAGAAATAACTGGAAGCCGTACCACGGTAAAGATTAGTATGAAAAATAATAACTTATTAGAATACAGTAGATTTTATTATTATATCGTCACCATTATTATTATTTTATAAAACACGATTAAAACAAATATTAATCCTACAAAATTCAAAATATTTACAAAAATTTTAGTTATAACTGTGTAAATGATAATCATACTGATATAGAAAATACTCTTGCATATAATTCATTATAGTATTGACAAATTACTACTGGGAAAATCGTAAAGGAATAAAAACTATTATAAAGAAACGCGTTTAAATAATTTAAAATCTCCCGCACGCAAATACTGGCCACTGAGAAAAGCATGCACACAAACCTAAGTGTTAACTCATACTATTTGCTCTTGTACGTATACAACATTCACTACTTTATAGAGTAGTCTATATTTTATTCAAAAAAGACTAAAATTCCAAATTAAACGTTATTAAATTGAGGTTAGGTGTTACTTTGAACTTACATAAAATAACACTCACTGACAACATCATACGCTTAAATAGGTACACTTCACTAACTCAGTCGTCATTTACATGCCAATAAACACAAAAAAAAAGGTATCCGTGAAGAAAAACAAAACCTCACTTTACTCACAGAAACAACATCAAAACAAACCTCACTCTTCCCACAAAAGATGAACGTACATAATAAATCCAATATGGCCACAGATGGCTTGCGCCTTCACACTATCTGTGCCAGACGCGCATGCGTACTGTATAAAAGCGAAAAAAACCAATTGGAATGTTCGTAAAATTTTCCCCTTACCAACTACAGAGCCAATCAGAAGTCAGCTATGAAAAGTCTGTTTCTAAGGAGACAATAATGGACACTTCACAGTGATGCGCGTGTGGTAATAATTGAAAGCTTCCAACCAAGTTACAAATTACATTAAGTGGGGTTTTGTTGCGCGCGTTCCCTATTGTTACTACTTCCAAAATTAGCAAACATGACCGTGTGAGACCACATTTAGTATTTTGCACATTTTTATTTAAGGTTTATTTATAGGCCTACTGTAAATATCTGAACAGTTATTATTAAATGAGTATATTATTTATATTAACAAATTGTAACAAATATAGTTATAGGCCTATTTTTTATTAGTATGAAAATACCTTAGGTACATCATATGAGTATGTCACAGGAAGTTAACAGTTCAAATTTACCCTAAACGTATTTTTCAACTTATAGACCTAAGTATGTAGTTTTTCAACCTATTCACGCGAAAAATGTGAGGAATGTTTAAGAGGTACAATCCTACGTAGCCTATAGGATATAATACCTGCTACAATATTTTTGTGTATACTTCATGCTTTAAAAATTATGAAATTTATCGTAGGTCTACTTTAAAAGAAAGCGTGTGTGTGTGTGGTAGAGAGAGAGAGAGAGAGAGAGAGAGAGAGAATACTGCGATAGAGGCAGAGAGATTGAACGAGAGAGACCGGCCACGTTTGGAGGGGTATGGGAAGCGGTAACGAAGGGCAGGAATACCAACAATCAGAAAGAAGAAACAAGGCTACTGCAGATGATATTCCCAGATTGAAACAAAAACCAACGTTATACTCTGTTCCGATCTAAATAGTAGGCTACTGTTCTTGGGGAAAAAACTAATAGCTGAGAAATATGTAGCCGTTTGACTACGTACTTCCAGTGTATAGGCCTAATCAAATCAGATTGCTATCTGGTTGCCATCATCCACTTTCACTTGGAAACATTGTACAGTATCAGCAACAATATCATTTATAAATCCAGATAATCTCTTCTTCTTCTTCGGCACTACAGCCTAACATAAGCCCTAGCCTCCAACACCAATCTTCTCCGACGTCTTCTATTCGTTACCATCTGAGCGTAGCCCCTCACGTCCGCTTTTTTGAGCTCCTTCAGGACACCATCCAACCACATCTTAGGTCGACCCCTCTTTCTGCTTTTATACGCCTGTGCCCTCAGGATTTTCTTTGACATACGCAAAACGGTTATCCATCCGTTGTAGGTGAGCTTGCCACTATATTCGTTGAGCTTTTTCGATTCTTACGATGTCCTCATGCTTCTATACCGTAGCTCATCTATCTCCTAGTTATTTTTTACTCTCCATTCATTTTCCTTAACCGGGCCATAAAGACGTAATTCAGATAACCTCATCATAAAATATTCCATTTATTTAATGTAAATACGTATAAATAGAGAAGTAGCCAACTTTGTTTCCTAAAGTCTTGCTTTTTAGTAGCCTATCCGTCTTTCGTCTCAGCATGTTGATGTTTTTATGTCAAGTTACTGTTTAAATTAGGCGTCTCACCGTCTTGTTTGGACCTATCACAATCAGCAATCTTACGTTTTAAATTTTGTCCTGAGACTATCTTCGAGTTTACGTTTTGCTAAGCTACTAATTTTAGCTTCCATAAAGCTACGTTTAGTTAATACGCGTAAACATCGAATCTGCATTACCTTAAGTTCGCTGTAGTTCGTACGTACCAAACAGATGGCACTGTGAGCAACATGCAATACACATTGAACACGTTTTCTCAATCAACAATAGACTTCGAAAAAAATTTAAATTCCCTTAATAGCTTAGGTAAAATTGGAGCTTTATAAATGTGTTTCTATAACACACTCAGTTTATATAGGCCCTACCTATATACAATACTAGATAATATAAACAACTGTTCTATAAATAGCCCTACTTCCAAAGTTGTTAGAGATAAAATTTTATTGGTTTAATGTATTAATGTTCTTATTGGTCAGTTACTTGGAAATGATCTCGTCCAATTGGCCCTGCTCCGGTACATCCCATTATCCCGTTATGACTTCTTACGGACTTCAGGCCCATACAGCCTATTATTAACATGATAGTGTTTTTAAGCTGGGGGTCATAACACAAAATTCGTGATGCGTCATCGAAAAATGTGACGCTTCCACACTTTCGATTCCCCACAGTCTAGAAATCTTTTGTTTATAAAACATGCTTCGATGTTTCGGTTTCGTCGAAATTCTTTATGCGCGCGCGCGCGTGTGTGTGTAGGGGAGGAGAGAGAGAGAGAGAGATTTTTACATTCATGATCTTTAAAAATTTTGTATTTGTTTGAGAATAATAGAGTAATAATAATTTAATTTAACTAAATTAATTTTATTTCATATTCATACGAAGATCTGAATTGTAGTTTACATGCTCTAAAAACCACTTACATGCTGTTTGATTTTTTTTATCTCAGTCTGTCCTAAAAATATCTCACTTGGTAAGAAGTTAATCATGAAGGTATCGTAAGGTAGGCTATTTAGCAGGCACGGGTGTATGCGAGTGTTTCCACCTTCCTTTTCCAGAAAAACTAGAAAGTACATTTTTTTGGTTAAATTATGAAATTTTAACTGAGCTATAACACCCCGTGGCGTAGGGTATATGTACACCACAACAGAAGAAACACGACGCCAAGAAACAGCGCACTGAAAATATTGATTGCGAAGGTATGTGGTGCAGATTCTGCTGAACCAATTACATTCCTGCCGACTTATGAGTAGCATTACCACGCTTTTACCAAAATTTTACCAAAAGAATTCCGTAACAATCATACATTGCGTTTTATGTAAAATTACGTAAGGACGTAATATGTATAAATTTAACAATATTAACGCAATCCTACAAACTGGTACAGTAGGTCTAGTAGATCAAATGAGGCCTACGAAATTTTAAAGGTTTATTTTTAAAACGTTACATATATTATATAATGATAACTCAGTGGGGATAGGTAGGCCTACAATAACGAGGCTAAATCGACGATACAACACTGAAAATTTTACAGCAGGCCTAAACAGTAGGTAGGCCTACGCTAAAGACAACTATTTTATTTTGTTTTGAATTCTGCATTTAAAATTAACAGTCTGGTAGTGGCCATATTTATGTAGAGCGAGAACAAAAATTCCGTCGTTACCTACATCGAAGAAGCCGTTGAAGAATTGTAAACTCCATGTGTTTATACTCAAAATTAATACAACGTTTACATGCATACGATAAATATAAAACTCATTAAACCTCTACACTGTCGATTCCGACATAATTGTGTAACATTTAATTTAACTATTAATTTCTGTCAGAAAAACTGTTTTTACTGTAGAAATTTCAGTTCGATTTCTGACGTGTTTTGCCTTAAGCGTCCAAATTGCCTCGTAGTCTTATAAAAGAATTCGTGCAGTTAGTGTTGTTACGGGATAGCATATAGGCCTGTACCCTATGTTTTGTGTTTTCATATAGGCCTATTCTCTGTGACGGGAGTTAATTGTACAGGAGGCCTACTAGGCTAATCAAGTTCCGCTGTTTGAAATTCAATTGCTTAAATGTAGGATGATTCTAAGGCAGATAACAGTAGGCAGTCAAGGGAATTGAGGTTGGGTCAAAAAGCCAGTAGTATTAAAAATAAGCAATTGTTTTTAAGTACAAATAAGCTTCAATTTTTGCCTTCTTTCAATATAGGCTATGCTCATGTTGAAAACACTCCCGCGACAGCAGTAATCCAGTTAGCAATAGGCCTACTTCTGTTTATAAATCAGAAATCGGTTTCTTGTTGATTAGTCCTAGTGGCACAGTAGGACTATTGATTTCTGGGGCATTTAAATGCAAACTGGATATAAAAATCTCGACACTGAAAGATTCTGTCAAGCAGTCGTATTTATTTAGCCACTAACGTTCTTTAACCAGTATCACGATTCTAGTCTTCGACATGAGTTCTTGTTTTCTGATGACGTTTATGGTCTTACATTTTGGATGGACTATTTTCCTTTTTGCGACCAGGCAAATGAAGAGTAACTGAGATGTCCACGACTTGCAACGGTTCGGTGTGTAGGCTATTTGTCTGCAAAATTTTCACATCGTTTTCTTACCAACAAAGCAGAATCAAATCGGCCTGCAGGGTGCGAATACAAGATATGTTATATGTTATTGTCTGGTCTAAATAATGCATAGCCTAACAGACATACAGAAGTAACCTACTTTCTTCCCAACAAAGCCTGTCTCTTTTAGTGTGCGCATTCGTCTCAGTACTAGGCCTACACATGTTTATATTTTAAGTTAGTGTTTAAATAATACGAGGTCACTACGCAATTTTACGTTGACATTTCAATCGCTGTCAGGGTTTGTGAGAACCGTTTCGTTTTACAAGAAAACCTCGAACGTATAACAGATAGCCTAATTCTACGTAAAATCGTAATTGATAATCGCTTCTTAGCAATGGTACTTATACTTACCAATTTCCGATAATTTCCAAGTAGCCTACTTATATTTTATTTACAGACGTTTACAGAAAACATAGCTATTTTAAGAATGTGGTGAGTGATCATGTTGGAATTCAGGGCCTTGGAAGTTTTGCTAGTACATGCCATTTGCAACGCTTTTAGGCCTACGTGTATTACTAAAGCTTGGTGTTAAGGAAACAGGGTCTAAATAAAACTGAAGCCTCTAAATAAATTTTTGGTAGACAACTTGCAAGCGAGAGGGATGTAGGCCTATTACAAAAAGGCCCACCAGAAGTACAAATATTATTTAGGCCTAACTATGGTAAAATCAATGAGCATAAACAGAACCAAGCAGCACCACGATGAAGTGTGAACACCAAATGTCATAAAAAATTCGAAACTACGCAATATTCTGAAACTACTTTTTCAGAAAAGATTTAGCCTGTGCTTCCTGAAATTCATTCTATAGAAGATTGCCACTCACTTGTTTAGGTTATAAGCTTACAGTTTCTTTTTTTTTTAACTACACTTGTACTTTGTAGGCTGAAAATAAGCAATGCTGAAAACGTGAGTCATTTACGTCCATCTGTTTTAAAGTCTTGAAAAGTTATAAAATTTGTTCAGCGCACTTAGCTATAGTCATACAAACATACCAAACAATTTACCTATTGAATATGACCCGAGATCAAAGTGAAGGAGAAATGGGCAAAGATAATTAATTATATGCTCTATATTTGACATACCGTAGTTGTAATTTATATTCCAGTTATATTGATTTAGCATATTCTACAGTAGCCTATTATTCTTATAGGGAGTTAAGTATCGTGGGTTTCAATGTTGGGCAAAGCTAGAGATATACCATGCACCTGTTATACAGAGAACCTGTTACACGGAAAGGGCTGTAAGATCGGCATAATTGACTGGCGCGGGCACAGATAGGCCTATGTTTACTGTGTGAAGCAATAGGCCCCTACAGTCCACTCGCGGAGCGTCACCATTCAGATGTGTCACGTGTGTCGCACACGACTACTATAAACACTCTGCAAATATTAAACACATTAAATTTCTACTCTCCTCCTGCTATCAATCGGATTATCAGAACCTGATAAACACAGCATACATTGGAATTCTAATTCCACTGATTACGTAAACACGGTTTTGGCAAACTGCACCAATCCTTCGCGTGTTTATAAGAACAGTATTAAATTATTGCAAAAGGGGCAGTAAGTAGCAAGGAAAGGGAAATCTCGTGTCACCAATAAAACCAGGGAAGGCCTAGCGGTCTAGGGCTCTGTGAACGAAGTGGAAGCAATGAAATAAGCTTGTCAGTGGAGGGGCAGCACAGCGTTGCCAAGTCAGTTCGCTATTTACCAATCCAAAAACATTTGTCTGTACCTAATACAGTAGTAATATGTCTTTTAACTAAAGACAGCGCCGTCGTGTAGACGCAGACAACATCATTACTTCATATAAAGTGAATGTATCTAACGCTTGGCGTATTAGTGTAAACAGCGTTTGTTTACTTCATTTGTGTAACTGTAGTAAGTAGCGAACAGCTGAACGCGCGCGGGCTGTACGTTTGAGATGTGAAGAGGGGAGCGAGTGTAACATCTTTTTCGTGTCTAGTAAGACTTCCGATCGACTCCGTACACTTGCTCTTTCCCACTCGCCAGTGGTCAGCTGCAATCTTACCGCCTATCGTTCGTTATCGATCAGTTTACAAAAAAAATTATCAAGAGCTGACTGAAAAGATCCGGTGTAATAGTAAGCAGCCTAAGTGACTGGCGCAAAGACTGCGTGCTGTACGATAGTTTTAAGCTGAAATCCTTCACGTTTCGTGTAGGCCTACCGTTATGACAATCTGATACCATGGATTTATCTACCAAAACGTATCGATATCAACTAATTACACGAAATAGGCCTGGTAGTTAATTACGAATACTATTTCAATTCGGTATTTTACAACGATTATTAGGCCTACTCATAAATAGACCTGATGATGATATAAATAATAATTAGGCTTATAATGGAAAACAAATAACCATAGGCACTACAATAAACATTATTGGTTGTAGGGCTCTAATGTTAATATTTCTGAATAATTTTAATTTTTCGAGCTAATTTGTAAATAGGAACGTTATAATGAAGTCAGTAATACTTTGTAATGTACATTAACACTGCGTAAGCCCACATTTGATACAATGTAGCCTACACGGTACCTGTAGCTTACCAATTCTGTTGTCTGCATGCGCGTAGATATAGGCCTAGGCCTACACGTAATCACAAACCCGAAATACAGTTTTATCAAATACACAACAAAACACAAGAAAAATAACGTTATTTAATTTTTACGCTAAGTCCGTTGAGACTAAATATTATTTTATTAATAAAGTTGTGTTAGTAGTTATAATCACAAACAGAATTAACACTGTTGCAACCACTATGGAAAAATTATTCCGATTAGCGCTTTCAAGCTTCACAGCTCATCATCAGATCGGAAACCTTTGGCTTTAATTATTTTTTCCGATCTGATGATGAGCTGTGAAGCTTGAAAGCGCTAATCGGAATAATTTTTCTATAGTGGTGTGCAACAGTGTTAAATTTTTTTAATTGTCAAATCGTAACTATTTAGGCTACAATCGGTCGTACAGCAATAGGTAGCCTAGTCATTTATGTCAATTCTCAATAATGAAATAACACCTATGATCTTGTAGCTCAAATATTTGTTTCTTAATTACAGTCTTCCACAAAAATCGTCATTAATTATATTTTGATGACATAGCCAGTGGGTATGGCGCCTGGCTACAAATCTAGAGTTCCGGGCAAAACATCAAGGTGCGTTTTTCAGTTCCCGAGTTGACTCGGCCTGTGAAAATAAGTAGGCCTAGGTTCTTGGGATAACTTCCCGGGAGGGATAATGGGAAGCGGCTGATGCGTAACGTTGGACACTTATAAGCCGCACGGTTACGTAAGTCTGCCTAACTCGTACACTGTTTAGGTAATTGTTATTGATTTAGTTATACTTTACAACAACACTTGTGCCTCACAGAACTATAAAATCTCCTTTTGATCTTACAAAATTTTAAGTTAAAGTTGGGGCGGTTTTTCCTGTTGTAACAAATCCAAATAGCTTATGATCCGACAGCATTACGACTAATGGAATCAATTATTTCGCTTATAAACGGACACACAGGCCCCGTATGAATCGTTACTAGATACACAATCATTCAATATTAGGCCTAATAATGTTTGTCACTGTTAACTGTTCTTTTCAAAATTCGCTACGGATAAGTGGGATTACATAAACGCAAACGGAATTCTGCCTGTTTGCTGCATACTGGAAACGTCTTCCCTTTTCTCTTTCATCAAACACAGGCTACAAGTTTCTGCCCGAAAGTAGGCCAATATAGAATTTTAAAGAAGGACAGAGAAAATCCATTTATTTACCTATCTTTTGTTCAATTTCTCTCCCCCTCCTCACGCACAGGGGCGCGCGCGCATGTGTCTTGGTGAACGTTCATAAATTTTCGTTTTCTCAAGGGTATGAGTGCGTCTATCTCAGTAGTTAAAAGCAGGTTTTACTTTACCGGACGTTTATTAGCTTCCGAATTCTCTAAATATTTGATAAGACTTCTAAATTTAGGTTTTTTATTACTTAGACATAATTGTCATATGATGATAAAGAATAAGTAGGCCTACGAATAATTTTGTAGAATCTAGCTCCGACTTCTTTGCTGAAAGCTTTTGAAATCAGAAAAGTCAATTTTACAGACAGGCCTAATTTTGGCTCTGCAGTTGTTCTCGTATTTTCATTATTTCTGTATGGCTCCGCGCGCGCGCGCGCGTGTGTGTGTGTGTGTGTGTGTGTGAGAGAGAGAGAGAGAGAGAGAGAGAGAGAGAGAGAGAGAGAGAGAGAGAGAGAGAGAGAGAGAGTCTGTGTGTGAACGTGCGGCGTGAAGCACATAAGGAATATTGACAAAATTAAGAAACTAAGCCTGTTACGAACCAAATTAAGAAAATAAAATATATACAGTTGGGTAGAGTAGCTTATTTGGCTGGGCAAGAAGTAGCAGATGGTCATGAAGACGATGACTGACTATAGACTACAGCGAACTGGAGAAGATTAATCTGGATATTGACAGGGGAAAGACAAGTGGTAGTGCTTTTAGGATTACGATGATATAGGCTAAGTATATTTACGCGTTCATTAAGGGGTTTTCCTGTATTAGCTAGTACTTTCACTATTACATTTTATAATATAATAACAATAGTTTCGTTTTTACCTTCAAGTATTAGGTAATAGTAAAAGTAATAGGTAACTTTTATACCTATACGAGAGGCAATATAGGCTACCAAGCTTGAAAAGGAAAACAGCTTTTACTTATGTTTATGCTTTTTATTACACCTGATGTTCCTCCGTTATATATTTCCATAGGTTGAATCCACCTGGAGATTAAAAACATTACTTGATTTTTACGGAATCGATCTTGAAACCTCTATCAATAATCAAGTGCCATACTGATTTACTCAGTAAATCGTGTAGCCAACAAATTAACTTTATGTTTGATGGACGCATTTCAAAACTTTATATTGTCTTCTCTATACATACATACATACATACATACATCAACCACATACATACATAGGCATACATGCATACACCATGTATATAAATACATAAATTGGCTTCCCACATACATCAACCACAAAATTAAAAATAACGTCAGATGATAGGGTGTAGGCCTACAAGAAACCATCTTGTAGTAGGCCTACGTATAACAAATGTATAGGCCTAGACATTAACTTTATGCCTCACGAAACTAAGAAGCATGTGTATACTTCATACATAAAGCATGTATGTAGGCCTATAGGCCTAGTATACTGATTTTGGATATTTTTCCTTTGATAAACTTTTTATGTGCCAACCAGTAGGTAATAGTCTATTTACTCTTTTGCAATTAGGCTGCAAGGTATATCAATTCGGCCACTATTAAGACAACTAAACATAGGCCTAAACACAAAAAATCGCTAGGTCTAAACTGTAAATGTATTAGATTTTCAGGTGAAGGTTTGAGGCCTGTTTATCCAACAATCACAGTCAATAGGAATACTGACAACATATTTTGAATACTAAATTCTTTATTACCACAGAATATTTCTTCTCTGGGGCCTGTTCATCAGAAAAAGAAAAAATTAAATATTTCGACTTGATAAGTACTACAAACGAACAAAGTAAAGTTGTTCACTCCACCAACATGAAATGAATAATTTAAAACATTCAAACTAAAGGACGACATGTAACATTCATACATACAAACTGAAACTAATAATTCGAAACGTTCAATCCATATTACTCCCGCGTGTAAAATGTATGACACACACATAGGTCTATAGAAGAAATAAATACAAAATTGTAATAATACACCAAACAGCAGAAGATGATGAGCCTGTACCTAGTAAGTAAATAAAATAGAATACAAACCCCTAACTAAGAAATAACTGGAAAAAAAAACAAGTAAAGAAAAAATGGGTCATATTTACATAAACCACCCACAAAATTAAAAATATCGTCAGAAGATAATAGGGTTTACAAGAAACGATCTTGTAGTACGTAGGCCTATAACTTATTACAAAATGTATGAACATTAATTCTATGCCTCATGAAACTAATAAGCGGGTGTATACTTCATACATAAAGCCTGTAGGCCTATGTACTGATTATGACTAAACCGCAAGAAAACAGTTTTTCATTTTCGTTTATTCATTTTGTAATTACTGTTTAATCCTTGTAGGAAGTACAAATGTGCGCTACTGCAAACGCTGTTGTAATCTTAGTGGACAGTTACATTCGCTCATTAACAGAGAGAAACGACAGAATAGTCAAAACTAAGCAAAAGAACTGCAAGAATTTCATTCATCAGTGTCACAGTCAACCGGCACAACTTGAAACTGGAATCGCGGACCTGGAAATTCCAGCTGCTAATTCACAATTAAAGTCATTAAGAACAGGATTCTAAGGTCTTGTATTAAGATAATACAACATATTAAATTCTTGGATTTCGTTGTCCATGACGTGTCCGTTTCTTAACTAAATATAATTATTTCACTACGACTCGGAACACAAAACGTTTTATGGGTAAAAACGTAAAAGCTTTACCTTTACAACCTGAACCGGTTTTCACTTTTAAAAAAGTGACCAACCTCTGAAGAAGCTTTTTAAAAGTGAAAACCGGTTCAGTTTGTAAGGTAAAGCTTTTACGTTTTTACCCATAAAAAGTTTTGTGTTCCGAGTCGTAGTGAAATAATTATATTTACAACATATTACATAGGCCTGTTTTCTCGCACCATCCATATTCTGAAAACTAGAAATTTTAAGGACAATTAAGCACTCATGTATAGCCTAATTATATTTTTGTTCTTAAGCCTAGTAGGAAAACACGGAGATGTTTTGTTCAAATAGTCCTATATCTGCCCATCTCTTTTAAACGCTGACTTCTTATAACTCTAAACAAGCAAACTCCGCTATCAGATTTATAGCGATCAAAAAATTAAAAATTTTAATTTTCCTTCTCGACCAGTTTGTTCACACGCAGCTGTGGCAACGACTCCAAGAAAAGGCTACAAACAAAGTTAACTGGGAAAGGCGACAACCAACGCCAATATCAGACAATGGAAGTGTGTTCAGCACGATGTAACAAAAGGAACGACGACTCAAGTTGACAGGAGAGGACCAACTGAGAATTATGACACCAAAACAAACCGAACAATGTACTTGGGCTCATTCACACGTTTACACAGAATCGAAGCGAGGATAAATTTAGGGGTTTAGTTAAGAAACGAGATCACGACAAAAACGAGGCGAGGTCACAAAGGATTGAAGAAGCGAAGCACTCTTTAGAAACGATACGTGAAACAAATTGTGAATAGGAGCAACGAGGTTGCACAGCGGGATGTAACGTCTAAGTTACATGCTGAGATTTACAACGAGAAAGCGTGGTGGCTGCAGCAGCTGACACTTGACGGAAAATGGTTAATTGCCAGAACGCGGGGTTACAAACATGAACAATACTCCAGGGTGTTAGGGCAACCCTTGCTTAAAACTCTAGACAATAAGTTGACTGACAGGCGCGCAATGTCTTGCATTTCTCCGAACGAGAGTAACGCCTGAACAGCCGATTCAAAGGACATACCCAACCACCTATCAGAATAGAGTATTTTACGAAGAGAGCGAAGGAGAAGCCAGTTTCCATAGTAACCAGGAGAAGAACAAATCAGACGGTAGAAGACTTCGAAATGGTGGGAAAAGATTTCGAGAGAGGGTATTTGTTCAGCCTATCATGGTGATCTTAGGCGTGGACAAGCTGGAGACCAAATTCTAGTAGGGAGACGTTGATAAAAACTAAGTGTCCGCCACGGGACAGCCGCAGTCTTATAATAATTTTTGCTCAGTCTTATAATAAAATTTAGGCAGTCATACAGAAAAATTCGTCAGTCACATAGACATTTTCGCGCAGTTTAGAGAGACACATAACTCTCGTGATCAGTCTTACAATGTTGCGGACAGTTTCATAATTTTATTAAGTGCAATAACAGTATCGACAACAATCACGTGAACTTTCGAACAGTGAATCAGTAAAGCGATCAGTCGCAAAATCTTCAAGTACGCGGAATGGAGAACGATAACGTACACAGTATGTTTAGAAGTGAGCTTTGTTGAACTTAGAAATTTTAGAATCGTTTCGCGACCTAGTGAAAATATAACGAACAACTATTTACGATGTGCATGAAAGACAAAGTAATGTTCATAATCTTCAATAATCGAGGCACATTTATCTAAAAGAACTATTCTATAACCACATATTATTACTTAGTGGGCACACACAAAGAATTACGTTGAATACTTGAGTAAGCATTTATAACACAAACACAAAGTCCACACAACTGATTAATGATGGTTGTACGCGGGAACGAGTCGAATTGTGCAGACAAGCCGTGAATAAACATAACACACCTACACTATTCTGTTGACGACGCGTGTGCATAAGTGAATAGCCAGTGAAAGTGATCTCATCATCATCATCCAATGGAGCACCGTCTTCAAAAAATCGTCATCATCTGGAATCTAGCACCGATGGAGTATAATGGATAAACACTTGTCAAGTAATACTTTATGATTTTAGTAGCATAATTAAACTACTGTCCTGTCTCATTCAAAGAATCTCTACCCTGAGTAATTATAGTAAAAGTTATTAAAGGAAGGTTGCATTTAAGATAGAATCACGGTCAATTAAAGCTAATCCATCTGGGTGAATGAACGCATTAAATAAAGTAAATATTATTTGATTTTATTGTATGTATATTTCATATATGTTATATGTATTTCAGATAGCGATTAAGAAGGAAATTATATTTTGATATGTATATGTTCGATGTTTTGATGTATTTACAGGTACCAGGAATATATATATATATATATATTTGTTATTGAATACAATTGTTTAAACGTATAATAAATTAGTACGTAAGCAGATCAAATAATGCGTTCATCATTATCAGAAACCCTAATGTATAATCTACAAATCAATTAACTATTATAATGACATAAATCCTTGTGCATTGAGTGAACACCCTTGAGAATTCTAGAATCTTATATTAGCATAAGATTGCACTATAGTAAATGGCTCGCAAAAAACGTGGGACTCCACAAACATAAATCACATTAAAATCACTAAATATATATATATATATATATATATATATTGTAGCATAACAAAATTATTACGCTAAACATTTAACTTAATGCAACATAAATAAAGAAGAAAAGTTCCATAGTGAGTGAGAAGAATGAATTGTTTTAAGGATTAAACTAGAAACTGTATATTAAGTCAATAAAATGTTAATAAGAATAAAAAATAACAAAGAAAACCATTGATCAAAATAACTTACTATGTAAAAACCCAATAAACCAGCAGTATACCCAGTAGATTGGGGAAGCAGAAAAAAAAAGGGGAAAAGACTAGAAAAAGGAGATAAAAGGGTGAAAACAATATTAATAATGGAAATTTATAAGGTCAAGAAGCAGAGAAACCACAAGACCAGAAATGACTAATATAATAATGAAGAAAGGACAAATATGTCAAGATTCCTACAAAGAGCCTAGAAACAAGAAGGGCTATTCCAAAAAATGTTAATAATGGAATACATACCATTGAACAAAATTAAAACCAATATATTTAGACCCAGTAACTCAAGTTACAAGATACAATCCAAAGAAAACCGAATTGTAAACTAGTTATAAGTATAATATGTGAAAAATTATTAAAAAGACTACCACTAGTGTAGACAAAAATAAGTGACACACTATAATAAAGTGTAGTGTAAGAAATAGAAATCTATTAAAAGGACTACCATCAGTGTAGGGAAATATTATATAAAAAAATAAAAGACAGTCTAATGACTGAGGTCAATTTTAATAATAAAAGTGTTTAAAAAAAAAATTAAATAGTATAAGAAAATAATAGGTATAAGACGTTTTTATTTTATTGAATTACCAAGACAGTTATAGTAATTGAAAGAGACAGTTAACAACTGAAGGTGTCATTAGTTATAAGATGTTTTTATTTTTATTTCATTGTGTTACCAAAATAATTATAGTGAACACTAGAGACAGTTAATAACTGAAGGTGTCATTAGTTATAAGATATTTTCATTTCATTGTATTACCAAAATAATTATAGTGAACACTAGAGACAGTTAATAACTGAAGGTGTCATTAGTTATAAGATATTTTCATTTCATTGTGTTACCAAAATAATTATAGTGAACACTAGAGACAGTTAATAACTGAAGGTGTCATTAGTTATAAGATATTTTCATTTCATTGTATTACCAAAATAATTATAGTGAACACAAGAGACAGTTGATAACTGAAAGTGTTATTAGGCATAAGATGTTTTTGTTATGTTTAAATGATATAAAAAAAAAGGTTAGTAGATATAAGATATTCTGTTGTATTTTAAAATCATGTTATTTAATTTTAAGTTTGTAAGGCAGAGAGGCAAGTAGGAAATAGAAATGTAATAATTTTATTCAAAACTGTAAACCATATGAAAGATACAAAGCAGATTAGCTAAGACACCACTTTAGAAAACACAGACTAGTAATGTAAACCCAAAACTATCTATCAGAGAATCAAACTACATAATAGGGGATAAAATTCAGTACATACAACACAGAAATTGAAAATATAATTAATACAGATACAATTAATAACGAATAGAATGACAAAGGAAAGAAAATTAACTTCCTTTGGAAACAAATAATACTAGGCCTATGATGGTAATCAAATCAGACTAAACAGTAAATTAATCAATATTGAAGTGTTTTAACAACAAAATTATTAACAAAAAAGATAATCACGGAGTTATTAAGATTATTCCATGGAAATATTATCAGAAAAAACACTTAAAAACCATTTAAACACTAAATTTGTACAAAATATGAGGCCTACAATAATTATAAAAAATTGTAATTTTTGGGCTTAAATGAACTTGAAACAAACCCAGCTATATATCCAAATATGTAAAATTAATTAATCAATATTACTGAGTAGTTAGATTTATGTAAAATTAAGAAATATTTGAAATACAGTAAAAAATAAGAAAACTTATTATGTATATTTAGATGATGAACCAAGTCTGAGACATATATTTTTATAAGTGAACAATAGAAAGAGGAAAAAGACATATCACAAATTACCCTAAAACGACGACGTTCAGGTTTTAGTCTATTGTTAATCGTGAAGACGACTAGTTGAGAATGTACTAACAGAATACCGAAAAAGAATAATTTTGTGTAAAACCGAGTGTGGTTATAAAAAGTATAACAGAGGTTAACTAAAATGAAAATAACCTTAACCATTAACATTTAACACCTCACTAATTCCGAACAACAGTAATAACACCATCAAACACAAGCACAAGAAATCAACGGCCATTTTGAGACGATTTTGGACCATATTAGCAGAACACGAATACACATATTTGAACACCGGACACTTCACTAGTAACCCATCCCGAAACGACATCGCAGGAGAAGAGAGGACACTCTACACCATATTCCTGGACCAACACTACTTCGCAGAGAAGGGAATATTCATTTATTTCTGCGGGAGAAGCCCAACCAGTTCCAGCAGTGTATAGCAGCTAAAATCGAGGTGACGGCAGCCATACTGGATTTCCGAACCAGCACAAGACACAGCCAGCTTGAAGGGAGTGACGTCATTTCGACGAATGGTTCGATATTAATTTTCATAATTGACAATTTAAATAATAATATTGTTTTATTTCAGCCATAATAATTTAGTTTAAGAATACCTGTAAGAATGTATCTTGTTCCTTGTCCTCTGACCATTTCGACTCGTTAAAAGAACCATAATTACTTAACCTTGTAAAAAATATATTTTGTTAATCTTGTTCGCTACCGACTGGAGCAAAATATCAGCCAATTCCTTGGCCATGCGCAGTTTGAATGGCGCATAATTTTAAATGTCAATAAATGAACATCATTATTCAGTTACCAGAGTTGTATTTATTTGTATAATGAATGTTAACTATTTTTTTTTTCTAAACAAAAATAATTTACAGTGCTAGAATAAATATCTGAGAACAGTACACACACAATTAATTAATTAATTAAATTAACCAATTGAACAAAAAACTAAATATTAGTAAAAATTTTATAACTTACAAAATTTTATTTTATTATCAATCAATCACACTTAATTATAAAACATTATTTATATTTAATTTATTCTTTGTAATTGGTGAATCCAAAGTGGAGCTGTATCATCGGCGAGTTCAACACCGAGATTCAGACCACATTTATTAGCAACACAATAATTCTGGCTATCTTTAAGGAGACTAATCTTGTGTGACTAAGAACAATAACAATATATTTATTTATTATTTATATTTGTAATATTATTTATATTACAAATTGGCGTCCAACTAAAGGTCTTTAAATAGGAGGTAATAGAGTTACAAAATAAGGACGATTGTCCAGTTTCCTATTTTTAGCTCGGCAGCGGTCAATAGGTCGGAAGAAGGAGCGAGATGCACAGGAGAGCTACATCAAGAAAAAGGGCTATGGAGGCCGAGCAGGAGGTAGACATGGAGGATAAAGAGGCGACACCAGTGGAAGATGTGGAGTCGATGTTACCGCCAGCAGAACCAAACAAGCCTGCACCACAGGAGGAACAGCCGGAGAAATCCACCACAAAGGAAGATACAAAATTGGATAGAATGATGGAGATGTTACTCAGAGAATTTAAAACGACGAAGGAAGAATTAAAAGAAGAGTTGAGTAATAAAATCGGAGATACCAACAAGAAAATCGAAGAAAATAGTAAGGAAATGAAAAGTGATAACCAACGATTGAAGGAGGAAATGAAGAATGATAACCAACGATTGAAGGAGGAAATGAGAGAAAACAGTAAGAAGATGGAGGAGAAGATGGAAGAAAATAGTAAGAAGCTGGAAAACGATAACCAACAATTGAAGGAGGAATTAAGTAATAAAATTGGAGATACCAGTAAGAAGATGGAGGAGAAGGTGGAAGAAATAAAAAACGAAAATAAATTATTAATGGAGGAAAATATTAAGAAGATCGAGGAGAAGATGGAGGAAAATATTCAGAAGATTGAGGAGAAAATGGAGGAAATAAAAACTGACAATAAACAATCGAAGGAGGAATTGACCCAGATAAGCCAGAAACTGGAAGAAACCAATAAAAAGATGGAAAATAATAGTCAAAATTAAGAGAAGAATTAAGAGAGACGAACCAAGAGAATATGAACCGATTAGATGGAAAGATGGAAGCATTGAAGGAAGAACTGGGGCAAAAGATAGCTGAAAATAATGAAACAATCAGCAAGAAGGTAGAAGAGGAAATAACGGTAATCGAACAAAAGGTTACAAGAGCTGACGAAAGATGGAGTCAAACCGAACGAGAAGTACAGAGTATCAAGACAGAAATAAACACTAAGGTAAACAACATTGAAGAAACGACTAGGAAGACATTGGAGGAAAGACTAAAAGAAACACGTGAAGACTGGGAGCGAGTGCAGGACCGATTCACAGAAAAATGTGACGGCATTGAAGCTACTGTGACCAGTGTCAACAGTCAGGTGCGACAGAACCAAACAGATATAAACCTGTTCCATAGTCGACCGACAAGCATTACCAGTTGTCCTAACAACGAGAATCGTGAAGGAATTAACTTCAGGTTTTATAAAAACAAACCGATGGAGTTCCTAGCCAGAATCGAAGAGTACTTCACCAAACACAGAGGCAATCGCTGGAGGGAGAATAAAGAAGTACTTGACGAATCGTTCAAGGAGATAGCAGATAATTGGTGGATGGCGATAAGGGACGAAGTGACCGACTACCAACAATTCAAAAGGCTATTCAAAGCCAAATATTGGTCGGAATCGACACAAAATATCGCCAGAGACGGGATCTGTCATGGAAAATACAACCCGTATGGAAACCAGACTCTAACAGCGTACTTCTTGGGAAAGGTGTGCGTGGCCAAACATCTAGAGCCCAGAATACCGGAAGAATGCCTGGTCAGCAAGCTCTCATACCATTATGAGGAAGATATAATAAGAGCTAGAAGAAACAGTCAAATAAAGACTGTACAAGCAATGACCGAGCTCTTAGAAATGTATGAGCATGAAGATTATTACCGCCAAAGTCGCAGGAGATATGAAAAGCCGGAACCAAGAAGTAACACCAATAATTCGAATAATAATAATCGGCAGAATGTGGGCAACAACAATAATTATAATTCCGCAAATCGGAATAATGCCGAATACAATTATAACACCCGTAATAACAATAATGTACCTAGATTTAATAACAATAATAATAATAATCATGTTCCTCGCATTAATAATAATGACAGCAACAACAACAATAATAATAATAATAACCGTCCACAAAACAACAACGGTTATTATAATAATAACCGTAATTATGTTCCAAATGGTCAGAGGAACCCCAACCCCTCTAATAACAATTATCATCGTAATTATAACAGGAATTACCCGAATGAAGGTAATAACAATAATTACAGGACATATCGACCCCATATTAACTACATCAGAGCGGAAGGCAGTGGACAGAGGAGGTACCAGCCTCAACGAAGGAGCCGATATTATGAATACGAGACCTTTCAAGGAAGTCAGGGAAGTAATCGTTACAGAGAGTACGAGCCCAGACGTAGTTCCAGCCTGGACAATCAACGAAGACTACCTGTAACGGAAGCCCAACAGGACGATCATGCTGAACCGAACGAAGCAGTTTCAGGACTCCAAGTTGATGCTTCCAACGGCCTAATCCGTAATGATGCGGAACATTTAAACGAACGGAGGCAGTAATAAACTCCAATAACCCTTTACTGCTCCAATCTGCTGGGTTTGACCAAGAAAGAAATTTGAAGAAAGAAAGAAAAAATTTTACCATAATATACAGTAATTATTTGAAAGATATCCGTAAGGACCTGCTAGAAGAAAGCGAAGTTGACATTAATAATAATGACAATGAAATAATATATATAATTGCAGAAATTGAGGGTATTTCTGTTCCTACAATGATAGACACTGGAGCCAATGTCTCTATAATAAATCGTAATGAGTTGGACCGGATACAGCAGGAATGCCACAAAAACTTACCGGTACTACCTATTAATAATATTGTACCTGTAGGAGCTACCGGCCGACAGAACAAGACCATAAGAAAACAGGTATCCCTAAGTGTCAACAGTCAGGGCATTAGTGTGGATATGATATTTCTTGTTGCAGCCGGATTACCTTTCAACATCATGATAGGATGTGACATATTGCGCAGAAACTCAGCAGTTATCGACTTGTGCCGAGGGAAGGTATCACTCTTTTCTGAAGGTTCGACCTGGGTAGCCAATTTAAGTAACAACAAGATGTTAGACTCCAGACAACTTCTCGACCACAAAGATAAGGTGAATTACTTGTCAAACTACTCGACAAACAACAAGCCAGTACATCAGGATTCGGAGGATGACCTATGGCAACAAAAGATGCAGGAGATACGTAACTTCCAGTGCCATAATACTACCGAGCAATTAGAGGAAAACCAGCTGAATCAATTAGTCAACATATATGAAAAATATCGAGCTGTATTTTCGGACGAACCTGGAAAGATCCGGAACTACCAATGTTCCATACGATTCAGAGAACCGGTAGAATTTAATCGAAAGTCGTATCCTATAGCACAATCTTTGAAGGAAGCCGTACGCACAGAGATCCAGAATATGATCAGTAAAGATATTATCGAGAGCAGTCAATCGCCATACACTAGCCCAATTGTGGCTATACAAAAGAAAAATGGAAAGGTAAGGCTTTGCCTTGACGCACGTGAGATAAATAAAATGATTATTAACGATCGTACCTCACCTGGCGAAATTGATGAGATATTGAAGAGATTTCACGGAACGAAGTTCATTACGACGTGGGATACCGTTTGCGGCTATTGGCAGGTGGAGTTGCACCCAGCAAGCCGGCAATACATGGCGTTCATCTTCGAAGGGCGCAATTATCAGTTTAAGAGGTTGCCCTTCGGGTTGGTGAACTCAGTAGCTGTTTTTGTCGCCTGTATGGATCATATACTCGGACCAGAAGCGCTCCAATTCACGACTGTCTATGTTGATGATCTCCTAATAACATCAACCAATTGGGAAGAACACTGTTACCGTGTGGAGCATGTCTTGAAGAAGCTTGCTGAAAATAATGTTACCCTTAAACTAGACAAGTCCAAGCTTATAGCTAAAGAAGTACAATTCTTGGGTTTCCAGTTAAACAGTCAAGGAATAACACCATCAACAGAAAAGGTAGAAGCCATACAACGATTCCCTATACCAAAAAACAGAAGGCAACTACAATCATTTTTAGGCCTGTGTAACTACTATAGGAAGTTCCAAAATAATTATTCCGAACTGACGGCCCGGTTTCAGTACCAGTTATCGTCCAAGAATAAATGGCGATGGGGTCAAGAACAAGACGAAACCTTCAAATCAATTAAGGAGAAGTTCTTAGAAGCAGTAATGCTCAACCATCCGGATTTAACCGACCCTTCTTTCTAAACTGTGACGCTAGTAACATTAGCTTGGGATCAACACTGTACCAAGAAGATGAAAGTGGAAACCATCTAGTAGTGAGCTTTGCTAGCAGAACCCTTAACCAGTGTGAAAAGAACTATAACGTGACGGAAAAAGAACTGCTAAGTGTAGTCTTTGCCTGTGGGAAGTTTCGGACGTATATCCTCGGATATCCGGTGACCGTTCGAACAGATCACAAATCTATATCATTTCTGAGAAGATGCAAGTTAAGCCATGGTAGATTGACCAGATGGGTACTTGCCCTGCAGGAATACGATATACAGTGGGAGTATGTTCCTGGAAGTAAAAATGTAGTAGCCGACGTATTGTCGAGAGTAAATCTGGAAGAACAAACGTTCGAAGGCGAAAAGGAGAGCATCTTGAAAATCTATAATATTATTAAGGACAGATCCGATTTAGAAAAGATAGTGCAGGACATCAGCAAACACCAGCAGTCCGACCCGAAGTTAAACCACATTAAACTTCGTCTCTCCAACCAAGATGACACAATAACCAAATTTTATTGTGTACATAACGAAATATTATTCATCAAAACATCCCTTGATGAAGAGATATGGAAGGTCATGATCCCTACTACAATCGAAAAGGATATCATCCTGGACTATCATCTACGATACGGTCACATGGGAGCCATGAAGGTGATCAAGGCGATAGAAGAGAATTGTCATATAAAAAGTATCAATAGAAAGACGAGAAACTACCTCAAAACCTGTCTGATATGTCAATTGGTGAAAACCAACAATGAGAGAAAAGAGGGTATGATGATACCAATTACCTCACAAGCCAAACTGGAAAAGGTCTTTCTGGACATCTGTGGTCCATTTCCCCGCAGTGGCGGACGCCATCGATACAAATACATTATTATCATGATGGATCACTTCACAAAATTCACAAAACTGTACCCTGTGAACAGAGCCACCACTTTGAAGACTCTAGGAATAATAACAAATCATTACATTCCAGAGATAGGGAGCCCGGCATCCATAATCACAGACCATGGAACGCAATTTAAGGGTTGGAGGTGGAGAAACACTCTAAATATGTTGGGCATTAAGACATACAAGACATCTGTCTACCACCCCAGCAGCAATCCAGCGGAGAGGGTGCTGCGAGAAGTCGGAAGAATATTACGGACTTATTGCTATAATCAACAAAGGAAGTGGCAAGAATATTTATTAGCTACTGAAGAATTCCTTAATTTGTCATATCACCCCGCTATAGGTACCACGCCATACACGGCAATGTATGAAAAACCGCCTCCAAGAGAAATACAAGACATAATAGAGTTCCCCAGGAGTCAAGAATACAAATTCAATCGAATCAGATTCTACAATAAATTGGCAGAAGACCAGGAAAGGCGCAAGAACAAGTATCAAAAGGTGATTAAGAAAATAATAAGCTATGAAGTCAGAGAAAAGGTACTGCTAAAAAACAGGGAATTACCCAGTACTTTGGAAGGCATTACCAAAAAGTTGTTACTGCTGTATACCGGCCCATACCTGATTATTAAAAACAATAATAACAATACGTATGTACTAAAGGATATCATTTCAAATAAAGTAAAAGGAACTTATAATCAGTTATCCATTAAAAAATATTTAGAGGAGAAATAAAAAATTTTCCAAATTCAAAAAATCAGTAAGTACAACTTACACCAAACATTCGAAAATTTATGAATGAATGATGAAAAAAGAATTTGGATGAATAAAAAATTTCCAAATTCAAAAAATTAGTAAGTACAATTTACATCAAACATTCGAAGAATTATGAATGATGAAAAAAGAATTTGATGAATAAAAAGAATTTCCAAATTCAAAAAATTAGTAAGTACAACTTACACTGATCATTTGAAAGACTATTATGAATGAGAAAAGAATTTTGATGAACGAAAATTTTAAAATTCAAACAATAATAAGTACAACTTACACCAAAATATTTGAAAAACAGCTATGAATAAGAAAGAATTTAGTTGAATAAAAATATCTAAAGTTAAAAAATAGTAAGCTCATATCATTACTCATACGAATGATGAGAAATAACTCATAAATATGAAAAAAGATTTTGTAAGAAAGAGATACAAAATTCTAAAGGAGAAAGGAAACCAGAATATCATATGACTTAATCGAAACAACTTAACCAAACTCACAAAGAAAATAATTTAATAAAAATGGAACACTGAAGAAGGACCAACTCAGTAAAGACCAAATAGTGAGACCAGAAACCAAAAACCCTGATACTATTAATGATAATGTAGTTGCAATAACCACTGTTATAGTGAAAGTGATAAAGAATTAATTCATGTTATGCCATGAGCAATAAAAATAACTCATTGGATACCAGATGGTGGAAAAAATAAATATAAATACTAATTACTATGTAAACATGATGAAATGATGAAATGTATATTATACCACATACCTAAACCACATAATATGGAATAAGCTTTAAGAGAGAAGAAGAGTCAAGTGTATAAAAGTATTAATTAATATAAAAGTATTATGAAGTGAAGAATCTAAAGATGTTTATTTTAGTCAAAAGAGACTACTTTTACTGTTTATTTATTTTTATGACTGGATGTAGAAAATGCCATCAGTCTTATATTTTGAGCAGAGATGATAATGCCTCTGGACTCAATTAATTGAAGTATTGGACAGCAGGGATTGGAGCCAAAAGTGCCACTCTGAACTGTTCCAATTAATTTGTTAGGGAATGTTAGGGAGTAAACATACTGGTGAGGAAGCACCAAATAAGAAAGGATATAAAATGATAATGTTATACACAAGATTGAAGATCACTTATTAATGAAGAAAGAAACTAATGAAGGAGATACACATCATCTGAGAGGAAGCAACGGTGGAAAAGAAGGTATATAAAGTGAAAACATGTAATCACGAAGAAAATATGGTAAATACAAAAGAATTAGTAGTAATTATTTCATCCATACTAAGAGTATGATCTGCCCTAATCACTTTTACAGGAGAGCATATGTAGCATAACAAAATTATCACGCTAAACATTTAACTTAATGCAACATAAATAAAGAAGAAAAGTTCCATAGTGAGTGAGAAGAATGAATTGTTTTAAGGATTAAACTAGAAACTGTATATTAAGTCAATAAAATGTTATAAGAATAAAAAATAACAAAGAAAACCATTGATCAAAATAACTTACTATGTAAAAACCCAATAAACCAGCAGTATACCCAGTAGATTGGGGAAGCAGAAAAAAAAGGGGAAAAGACTAGGAAAAGGAGATAAAAGGGTGAAAACAATATTAATAATGGAAATTTATAAGGTCAAGAAGCAGAGAAACCACAAGACCAGAAATGACTAATATAATAATGAAGAAAGGACAAAATATGTCAAGATTCCTACAAAGAGCCTAGAAACAAGAAGGGCTATTCCAAAAATGTTAATAATGGAATACATACCATTGAACAAAATTAAAACCAATATATTTAGACCCAGTAACTCAAGTTACAAGATACAATCCAAAGAAAACCGAACTGTAAACTAGTTATAAGTATAATATGTGAAAAATTATTAAAAAGACTACCATTAGTGTAGACAAAAATAAGTGACACACTATAATAAAGTGTAGTGTAAGAAATAGAAATCTATTAAAAGGACTACCATCAGTGTAGGGAAATATTATATAAAAAAATAAAAGACAGTCTAATGACTGAGGTCAATTTTAATAATAAAAGTGTTTTAAAAAAAAAAAATTAAGTAGTATAAGAAAATAATAGGTATAAGACGTTTTTATTTTATTGAATTACCAAGACAGTTATAGTAATTTAAAGAGACAGTTAACAACTGAAGGTGTCATTAGTTATAAGATGTTTTTATTTTTATTTCATTGTGTTACCAAAATAATTATAGTGAACACTAGAGATAGTTAATAACTGAAGATGTCATTAGTTATAAGATATTTTCATTTCATTGTATTACCAAAATAATTATAGTGAACACTAGAGACAGTTAATAACTGAAGGTGTCATTAGTTATAAGATATTTTCATTTCATTGTGTTACCAAAATAATTATAGTGAACACTAGAGACAGTTAATAACTGAAGGTGTCATTAGTTATAAGATATTTTCATTTCATTGTATTACCAAAATAATTATAGTGAACACAAGAGACAGTTGATAACTGAAAGTGTTATTAGGCATAAGATGTTTTTGTTATGTTTAAATGATATAAAAAAAAAGGTTAGTAGATATAAGATATTCTGTTGTATTTTAAAATCATGTTATTTAATTTTCAAGTTTGTAAGGCAGAGAGGCAAGTAGGAAATAGAAATGTAATAATTTTATTCAAAACTGTAAACCATATGAAAGATAAAAAGCAGATTAGCTAAGACACCACTTTAGAAAACACAGACTAGTAATGTAAACCCAAAACTATCTATCAGAGAATCAAACTACATAATAGGGGATAAAATTCAGTACATACAACACAGAAATTGAAAATATAATTAATACAGATACAATTAATAACGAATAGAATGACAAAGGAAAGAAAATTAACTTCCTTTGGAAACAAATAATACTAGGCCTATGATGGTAATCAAATCAGACTAAACAGTAAATTAATCAATATTGAAGTGTTTTAACAACAAAATTATTAACAAAAAAGATAATCACGGAGTTATTAAGATTATTCCATGGAAATATTATCAGAAAAAACACTTAAAAACCATTTAAACACTAAATTTGTACAAAATATGAGGCCTACAATAATTATAAAAAATTGTAATTTTTGGGCTTAAATGAACTTGAAACAAACCCAGCTATATATCCAAATATGTAAAATTAATTAATCAATATTACTGAGTAGTTAGATTTATGTAAAATTAAGAAATATTTGAAATACAGTAAAAAATAAGAAAACTTATTATGTATATTTAGATGATGAACCAAGTCTGAGATATATATTTTTATAAATGAACAATAGAAAGAGGAAAAAGACATATCGCAAATTACCCTAAAACGACGACGTTCAGGTTTTAGTCTATTGTTAATCGTGAAGACGACTAGTTGAGAATGTACTAACAGAATACCGAAAAAGAATAATTTTGTGTAAAACCGAGTGTGGTTATAAAAAGTGTAACAGAGGTTAACTAAAATGAAAATAACCTTAACCATTAACATTTAACACCTCACTAATTCCGAACAACAGTAATAACACCATCAAACACAAGCACAAGAAATCAGCGGCCATTTTGAGACGATTTTGGACCATATTAGCAGAACACGAATACACATATTTGAACACCGGACACTTCACTAGTAACCCATCCCGAAACGACATCGCAGGAGAAGAGAGGACACTCTACACCATATTCCTGGACCAACACTACTTCGCAGAGAAGGGAATATTCATTTATTTCTACGGGAGAAGCCCAACCAGTTCCAGCAGTGTATAGCAGCTAAAATCGAGGTGACGGCAGCCATACTGGATTTCCGAACCAGCACAAGACACAGCCAGCTTGAAGGGAGTGACGTCATTTCGACGAATGGTTCGATATTAATTTTCATAATTGACAATTTAAATAATAATATTGTTTTATTTCAGCCATAATAATTTAGTTTAAGAATACCTGTAAGAATGTATCTTGTTCCTTGTCCTCTGACCATTTCGACTCGTTAAAAGAACCATAATTACTTAACCTTGTAAAAAATATATTTTGTTAATCTTGTTCGCTACCGACTGGAGCAAAATATCAGCCAATGCCTTGGCCATGCGCAGTTTGAATGGCGCATAATTTTAAATGTCAATAAATGAACATCATTATTCAGTTACCAGAGTTGTATTTATTTGTATAATGAATGTTATTACTTAACTTTTATTGATGTTGTTATTCTACTGCAATATAAGTATATATTTAGTGATGTGTAGTGTGCTTGCAGATACGCTCCGGTATCTGCTGTGATGTTGTTTTTCTAAAAACTGCTCCAATTATAATTATTAGGAGTTATTAGTGTGATTGTATAATCTGTATAAGTGTCTATGAATCATTCACTCTTCTGATTTAAGTAGGTTTCGCGCACTTTTGTTGTATGCCTCCCTCACTTACCACAAGTATCTGTTTCAGTCCTGTTCTGTGACGGTTGTTGCTGAAATACATACACTAAAAATGCACACAAATATTCAATTTGAATATTCAAAACAGTTAGTACACACAATGTGAATGAATTAGCACATATAGATAATACTTTAAATTACTCTCTGTTTGAATTCTTCCGCCACCTTTGGTAGAACTGATTTAAAAGAAATAATTTAATTTATATTTGAAATGATACTCTTGTTCATAGGTAAATAAGTGAAGGTTTATTAACAATTTTAAAATAGCAAATTTCAAAAAAACAATTAACAATCATTTGGGCTAATAACCCTTTAAATAATAATTACAATTGATTAATTTTAACATAAAACTCTGTCCAGGCTCAATGCTGGTAGTCCTGTCATTGGTACAATAATTTGAACTTAATAGGTTATGTTTTCTTGTCAATGTATTTTCAGGTTGTTAGGTTCTTTGAGGTGACATGATATCAGTGTCAAGATGTAATATTAATAGAATTAAGAAAGTTGAACAATGGTTAATAAATAACAAATAAATATCAAAAAACAAACGTTGGTACCATATATCTGAGAATTATGGTACTACTGTACTTGGGAATGCGCACGCACCTTATTACTTGTTAGCCAGCGTCAAACTCGTGGCTTGTACAGTTTCTATGTATCGTTTTATTTTCAACAATTAGTTTGAAAAATATATATATTCAAGAGAAAAAATTAATAAAATACAAAAAAAAACTCTTTATATGAATTCCATTTGGTTTGGAAATTATTTGAGAACAGATGCAACAGTTAAATTAACAAGCTACCGCTACTATTTTGAGGTTAGCTATCACAGGTAATGTTATTATGGTAAATGATTTCTTAACGGTTATCATTTCTTAATTTATATTTCTGAACATATTATTAGTAACATTTTGACATGTTGCTATTAGAATTACTTTTATACTTTTGTTTGAAAGTTATTATTATTTATTTCAAAACATCGAAATAATCTAAACAAACTAAGTTTAGTCAAAAGAGTGACTAAATGTTAACTCTTGTAATTAATGACAATTACTTCAAACATAATTATTAAAATTATGAAAATTAATTAAAATATTTATCTAATATTTTAATAAGTATAAATTGACATTTCTTGGAATTCTAATAATTCCATTATAAGTTTAACCTTTTGCTAGTACTTGACTCGCGTAGTATTCATATATGTCTATTTAAAATTATTATTTTTTAAACCAAAGTTATTTAAATAAAATATTGTACTCCCTGTTTATTTATCACAACACACGCGAGTACGACCGGGATTATACACTATCGTACTTGTATCTCTCGATAATACCGCACATTCCACTCGGAAGTATTTTTGTTGTGTCAAGGTTATGTATGTTTATCAACTTATTGTTAATGGACGCGCACAAATTTGAAAATAATACTTTTCCATGGTGTAGAGCTGCGTGGCCACTTCGTCTGAAGGCTGATCGTAGACTGTTACATTTTGCCGGAGCGTCTCTTTCGAGTCTGACAAAATGCGTTGATTTGATTGGTTGTAAACACTATAGTCTTCACCCCAAAAGCCTATGTTTTATTAAAATATTTGGTGTTTTACCAAATTTTGACTTTGGGTTGGAGTTTATGTGACGTAAGCACTAGTGTAAAAAATAATTGAAAAGTTAATAATTACAATAACTTCCTTACTGAACGTCCTATCGTTACATGAGTTATGTCATTGAATTATAGACATTTTCTTCTTTAATTTAAGTCTAAACAACATTATTTTATTTACATCGCTTCTCTTAATATAACGTTTTTATTAATTATCTTTGGTGTTTCTTATTTTTATAAGTCTTTGTCACCAGATTTAATTATTTTTAATAAAAACACTTTCTAAATAAACACTTGGAGTCCATTTCTCACTTGGTTTAGTTTATTATTTGGAAATAATTATTTCCTTAACAATAGCTCATTATAGCGTCATTAGGCGTCCATCTTTGTTTTTATATAAATGTATTTAAAATGAGTTTCCCTTATTTAATACAAGTAATCTTACAATCTAATAATACTAAAACGATTATTTACATGATTTCACACTAAAATATCTTTACATGATTGTATTAAATATAATATACATACTGTCTTATTCCTCTTCTACCTGTTTCATACAATTGTCAACATAATTTTAGTCTTTTCTATGTAAATTATATTATGTATTAAATGTCATTAGTGTACATATATTGTACTTAATGCATTACATATAGTGGTCAGCTTCTAGCTAGTTTAGAACCCTTCAATTCTTCAATAATGGGTTTGTTCCTATGGTGTCTCATCATAGTGGTCATTTATTTTTCATAAAAACAATAATTAAACTGTTATTGTTACATTTTGTTTGTGTTTCTATATTGGTATTAGACATTACTCGTACTTCTGGTAATGTTCTCAGTTACTCTTAGACAAATTTATAGGTCATATTTTCCTAAGTAACTTACTTAACATGGTTTGTTTACATCTGATTTCTGTCACTATGGTCAGTTGGTTTCTAATCATTTGCATATATACTGACTGTTTTTATGGTTCTAATCTGTTCTCAAAGTTGTATTGAGTTTCCCTCTAACTACTGGTAATATTGTGAACAATCTGTGTTTAATCTTTAATACACTATTTTCCTTAACTAATGGGCCATACAGTGGTCCATCTTACATCTGATTGTTTTTACATGGTTAGTTAGTTTACATCATTTTGTTTATAATAATGTTGTTATTATGTTAATGATCTGTTCTCAAACCATTACCAGATATTGATCTTTCTACTGGTAATATTGTTATTCACTTTAGCATTGGTTTTGTTATTGCACTTTGCCTAATTGGATTGGCATATTTGTTGCATCTTTGCTATCTCTGTTTGCCATTGCATTTGATTGGTTTTATTTACTTGGTTGCATTTTAATGCATTGTCTATTAGGATGTATTGTTATTTATAACAATTCCTTAATTGATATCATTGTTGATAATCATTTATTTTCATTGATATGTTTGGTTTTCTGTTTAACAGGTACCTTCTCTATGGGTTATGTAACAATGTACCATCTGTTTTAATGCAGTATGTCTCTACTACTTACATGGTTTCAGCATGGTATTCCACAATAATATTTTACTTATTTTGTTACACATGTTTATACATTCCTTCTTAAACACTAACACGTATCTTATTGTATTATTTATTATATTTTTCTAGTCATAGGTTGAATTCAATTCAATCCATTTTGTTTGATACAAGGGTTTTTTATTTGTTGTCAGTTCTTTACCAAAAAAAAAAAATAATTATATTGTTCTATTTTGTTTTATTCTGGTGGTCTTATGATTTTCTGTGTTTATCACAACTTCATTAAATGCGTCACACTCATTGTTCGTGTCTATTTGACTTATTTAACATCTTGTTGTTTTCATCATGGAATTAACATATTTTCATATACTTATACATATACTTATACATACTTATATATACATACATACTTATATATACTTATACATACTTATACATACATATACTTATCAGTATCGGTCGTGCATTCGTAGAGTGCGGTTATAAGTTTGTGCTCCGTTATCTCTTGTGTTATCTCTTGTGTTATTGTTTTGTTATGTTTATGAATATAGTTTATCATCTTAGTTTAACATTTATCTAATCTGTATATACTGTGTCTGTTTAGACTTCCAGTGCGTGCGTGCGCTGTGTGTGTGTGGTTGTGTGCTAGTGTGTGTCCAACTTGTCAACATACAATAATGAATTATCAGCAACCAGGCCTGTCAACTAACGTTGAACCTGTTCCTACAGTCCACTCAGGAACTCAGTACCTCCAATGTCACAAAATGCCCCTCAATCCTATAACAGTCAACAGCCAGGCAGAAATGTTAATGTTGATTTCACACAAAACGGATCCCACAGCTGGCAGATGGTGAAAAAACGAAAAAGAAGTCGTCAATCTTCAGAAAACACATCTGAAACACACACTCAGCTTAATGACCACAATAGATTTACGGTGTTACCTATAGATGACCCTGTTGACGTCCAACCTACTCAAGTCTTAGCTCAGCCGAAAGTACCTAGACCTCCTCCTGTATACCTTCATGGTATCGTCAATTACAGTGAAATGATCAATAATCTTACAGCAATTTTGGAATCAGAACAGTACACTACTAAATCGTTCGATGACAATACGGTGAAAATCAACACTTTTGCACCTGATTCTTACAGAAAATTAATTCGTCACCTCGAGGACGAAAAAATTATTTACCATACTTATCAAATTAAAGACCAGCGAGCATACCGGGTTGTCATAAGAAACATTCATCCTAGCATCGGTGTACACTTTATTAAAGAAGCACTAAAAGAAAAAGGACACTCGGTCAGAAACATAATCAACGTTCGACACAGAGTCGAGAAAACACCCCTCCCTCTCTTCTTTGTTGATCTTGAACCTGCAGCAAACAATAAACAAATATATAGCCTAAGGTCTTTAGGTAACATGCAGATTGCTGTAGAACCACCTCGGAGAAAAAACTTTATCATACAGTGCACTCGTTGTCAGTCATACGGTCACAGTAAGACGTATTGTAGGAAACCTTTCCAGTGTGTCAAGTGCGGAGGTGAACACAACTCCGCAACTTGTTCCAAATCTAAGGATACACCAGCCACATGTGCATTATGTGATGGTCCTCATACAGCTAATTATAAGGGCTGTGAAGTTTATCAAAACCTGCAGGCCAGAAAAAGCCCCGTACGAAACTCCACACCTAGGAGAACCCCTTCAACGTTTAGGACTATGAACACGGAACAGAACATGAATACCCGTAACGTCTCTTCTCCTACTTACGCTCAAATTGCAGGACTACCGCAACACTCAGAATCATCGCCCCCTTATGACAGCAATCTCAAACAGACAGCAAATGAGGACATCACTCTTTCACACTTCCTGACAAAATTCGAGACTATGTTCAGTCAACTCATGCAGCAAAATAGCGTCATGCTTAATCTCCTTACAACACTTGTCAATAAACTTTCTAATTAATAATGAATAACAATTACAGGATTGGATTATGGAACGCCAATGGACTCTCTCAACGCACCCTAGAACTCAAAGCTTTTCTTCTTGAAAACAGATTAGACGTAATGCTTATATCTGAGACACACTTCACAGACAGAAGCCATATTAGGATTCCAGGCTTTACTGTTTATGATACCCAACATCCGGACGGGACAGCTCGTGGCGGAACCGCTCTGTTAATCCGAAACAATATAAAACATTATCTCTTCTCTAACGTCAAAACTGCTCACCTACAGGCGACCAACGTTTTAATTGAAGATCAAAGAGGCCCTCTAATTGTTTCTGCAGTCTACTGTCCCCCAAAACACAGAATCAATGAAACTGACTTCAGCTCTTTTCTTGGAACTCTTGGTGCACGTTTTTTGGTGGGAGGTGACTTTAACGCAAAACACCCGCAATGGGGTTCGAGATTAGCTAATCCAAGAGGTAGAATTTTATATAACGTCATTAGACAAGAATCCCTGTCCTTTCTGTCCACTGGTCAACCAACCTATTGGCCTTCTGACACAAATAAAATACCTGACCTAATTGATTTCTTCTTAATACGAGGCTTGTCTCAAAAATACTACAAAGTTGAATCTTGCCTTGATTTGTCCTCTGACCACACTCCAATTATTGCCACTATTAGCAATACTATAATTGAGTCTGAAAGTCTACCAACACTCACAACTCGTCTTACTGACTGGGATTACTTTAGAGAGCTTGTAAATTATAATATCTCGCTCGAACTTCCACTCCACACGCCTGCTGAATTGGATGCGGCTGTAAATTCTCTCACCAGTACTTTTCAAAAATCAGCCTGGGAAGCTACACCTTGCAATACAGCGAAGAATAAGCACTTGAACCTTCCTCTGGTTGTCCGGAAGAAATTAGCTGAGAAGCGTAAATTGCGACGAATTTGGCAGCATACTCATCATCCGGATGATAAAAGAAAGTGGAATTCCGCGGCCAGACAACTTAAACGATTGTTGGAAAATCTAAAGAATGAAGGGATTCAGGATTATCTAGAAAATCTGTCACCAAATGAAAGTACTGATTATTCTCTGTGGAAGGCTACTAAACGATTAAAAAGGCCACTATTACAAATACCACCAATACATAAACCAGATGGTAGCTGGGCGCGCAGCAATACAGAGAAATCCCAGGTTTCTGCCGAACATTTGGTCAACGTTTTTCAACCTGAAGCCAGCAAGAACGTCTCTTTCGATGAAGAGGTACAAAGATACTTACACTCCCCGCTCCAAATGACTCTACCTATTAAGCCTTTTAAAGTTAAGGAAATCAAGGAAATAATCTTGTATAATTTGAAAAGTAAAAAGGCTCCCGGCATTGATTTGCTATCGGGGAAAGTTCTAAAGGAGCTGCCTCACAAAGGCGTTGTACTAATAACATACATTTTCAATGCCATACTCAGACTCGAATACTTTCCTCTTCTCTGGAAATCGGCTCAAGTTATCATGGTCTTAAAACCTGGTAAAAACCCTCAAGAGCCCTCTTCTTATCGACCCATAAGCCTTCTACCGATACTTGGTAAGATCTTTGAAAAGCTGTTTGTAAAACGACTTATGCCAACAATTGTAGAAAACAACCTAATTCCCGATCACCAATTTGGTTTTCGAGAAAAGCACTCTACGGTAGATCAAATACACAGACTAACAAATGTTATCAATAAATCGCTGGAATCGAAGATGTTCTGCTCAGGTGTGTTTCTCGACGTTTCCCAGGCATTTGACAAAGTCTGGCATCTTGGACTCTTATATAAAATAAAGAAAAATCTGCCACATAATTGTTACCGTATCTTACATTCCTACTTAGTGGGCAGAGTGTTTCAAGTCAAGTACTCCGATGCTACTTCTCCTCTATTACCAGTGGGGTCGGGTGTTCCGCAGGGTAGTGTCCTGGGTCCTCTGCTCTACCTCCTGTTCACCTCGGACTTACCGTCAGCAAGTGAAACCACTGTTGCTACCTACGCCGATGACACAGCGATCCTAGCGACACACTCCGACCCCTCAATAGCATCTCTTATACTACAAGAATCATTAAACAGCGTTCAGTTATGGCTTGATAATTGGCGCATAAAAATCAATTCATCGAAGTCAGTCCACGTTACCTTCACCACACGTAAGGCAAACTGCCCTCCAGTCACAATTAACGGTCAACCAGTACCGCAAGCTGAAAGTGCTAAGTACCTTGGGATGCATCTGGACAGGAGATTAACATGGAAAAAACATATAACATCTAAGAAGCTTCAACTTAATCACAAGGTCAGAAACATCTATTGGCTTATAGGCAGACAATCACGGTTAAGTCTCGTCAACAAACTCTTGATCTATAAAGTCGTGCTTAAACCGGTATGGACTTATGGTATTCAACTTTGGGGTACTGCAAGTACAAGTAATATTGAGATTATCCAGCGCTTTCAGTCCAAAACACTTAGATTAATAGTCGACGCTCCTTGGTTTGTCTCAAATAACTCTATACACCGCGACCTCAAAGTTTCAACCGTGAAAGAAGAAATCATGCGCCTCTGCAGGACTCACATCTCCAAACTAGAACAGCATCCCAACCACCTGGCTATTAACTTGTTAGACAACAGTGAAGATATTTATAGACTAAAAAGACACAAACTATTAGACTTACCATTCAGGTTTAACTCATAATGTATTCTCTGTATTTTCTGTATTGTACTGTCTGTGATATCTGTTCTGTATGTTTTTGTATTCGTGTCATTCATACGTGTTAATGTCAACCTGTATATGTGCCTTATGGGCCCAGTGTTTAATGTTTGAACTTATTGTATCATGCCAGCAGGAAGTGATAGTGACTTTTGTTCATTTGTTTACATGTTTTTATCATTTAGTTTTGTATTTTGTTACCTCTTTAATCTATTATCAAAACCAGAAGAGCTGTCAATGGTCAGCTCTTCATAATCCTGTGTGTGTTGTCAGCCAATTTGTTAAATGTTCGCTCAGTCGAACAGCTTACAGATCTCCAAAAAAAAAAAAAAAAAAAAAAAAAAAAAAAAAAAAAAAAAAAAAAAAAAAAAAACTTCATCACTATAATTGTTTGTGTGGTTTTATCAGTAGAAATAGTTAGTTATTCACATGTTTCACATCTATTAAGTACGCACTGTTATTGTTTGTGTTTCCTTAAATGCTAAACACTGGTTTTTTTTTCTTCATATTTTATAATCAAATATCACTATAATATTGTCGACTCGGAACACAAAGTTTTTTATAAGTAAAAACGTAAAGTTTTACCTTACAGCCTAAACCGGCTTTCACCTATAGAAGGCTTCATCAGAGGCTGTCGTTAGTAGCGCTGCTCGTCTTGTTGTTGGCGACGAGAAAGTGTTTCGAAAGATTGAAGCTGTGTGTGTGTGGTGAGATGTGTTCGAATAATGCGTGCGATTTGAATTGTGTCTGTTCGTTTAGGATGTCGTTTTTATTTGTTTTTGTGTGTTTGTATATTTCTAATTGTTCTAGAGTGTCTAGTTTTCGGCCTTTTGTGTGTACGTGTAGTATGTTCATGTTGTTGTCGATGTTTTTATATGTGTGGTTTGCTTCAATGAGGTGGTTTGCGAAGGTAGATTCTGTAGTGGTGTGGAGTGCTTTTGTGTGTTCAATGTATCTCTGTTTGAAGCTACGTCCTGTCTGGCCTATGTAGAATTTACTGCAATTTGAACAATTTAGTTTATATACACCGGGTAGATCGAATTTGTTTTGTGCTTTGGGCATGCGTTTTGATAGTGTGTGTTCTGTTTTGTTAGTAGTTTTGTAAGCGATTCTGTATCCTGCTTTTTTGAATTTGTGGGCAATTTTTTCTGTTTGTTTGTTGATGTATGTTAGTGTTATGAATTTGTTGTTTTCTGTCTTTGTCTGTTGTTTGTTTTGTGTTTTGTGTAGGAGTTTACTGACTATTGTTCTGTCATAACCGTTAGATTCTGCTAGATATTTTATCGTGTTTAGTTCGTCTTTGTAGTCTATTTCATCTAAGGGGATGTTGTTAAGTCTATGTATCATGGTTCTAAAAGCAGCTAGTTTGTGTTGTATTGGGTGATTGGAGGTGTTGTGTATTAGTGTGTCAGTTGTAGTTGGTTTTCTGTATATACTGAATTTGTGCCTGTGTTCTAGTTTTGTGATGGAGAGGTCTAAGAAGTTTATGGTATTGTTGTGTTCGTATTCGGCAGTGAAGGTTATGTTTTTATGTATTTTGTTTATGTGCGTTAGTAACTGTTCACATTGTCTTTTGTTTCCCCTGTATAGTATTAGAATGTCATCAACGTATCTGTGCCAATATAGTATTTTATGTGAGTGTCTGTCATTGTTTGTGAGTATTTTTGTTTTTTCTAAGTGTTGGAGGAAGACTTCTGCTAGAATGCTGGATATGGGGGAGCCCATGGGTAGGCCATCGTTCTGTGTGTAGTATTTATTGTTATAAGTAAAGTAGTTTTGTTTTGTGATAATGTTCAGAGTTTCTGTTATTTCATTGATTAGTTCGTCTGGCGTGTTGTTCTGTTTGAGTTTGTTTTGTAGGATGGTGATTTTTTCAGAGATGGGGATGTTTGTGTACAGGTTAGTTAAGTAACGGACACGTCATGGACAACGAAATCCAAGGATTTTATAATCATCATTTCACTTGTCACTTATATAGTCTTTGGTACACGTGGTTTTATATTGATTACTGGTATGATTTATTCATCTTCTTCTCTCTTCTGAGTCATCTTTCTTGTCCTTCTTCTTTCTTCTTCCTCGTTATTTTCATCGTAGTCATTATTTCTTAATTGTTCCTCTCGCTGTTTGAGTTTGTTAATCCTTATTTCGTTGTTTCCCCTCACTTTTGGATCCTATTGGGTCTAGTTACTGGTATTTTGTTTTGGCTCATGTCATTTTCTTTCTTATGTTTCGTAGTTGATGTCACTAGGTTGATATTATCTTATTCATAGTTGGATTTTCATATTAACACATTTGTAGATACACACTTTATATACATGGATTTACTTATCTAGATTTACATTCATATTTTTCTCTTACTTGCCGTCCTTTAAGCACATTTTATGTAACTGCCATATTTGGTTATGTTACATATGCCTTCCTTTAAGAATTGATTAATTCTGAGTTATGATTATACTATATTTTTCTATGAAGAATTTATCAATTATTGTACATTCCATGTTGATTCACATGTTTTTCCATATATCCTTTCACTTTCTGCTCTTTGAATCATATTTATTTCTTCTCTATGTAATTACTTCCCTCGTTTATTTAGTTCCCTAACATACATTTAGCTGGGGCAGTTTAGAGCGGCTCACTTTGGCTATTCAACTCTACTGGCCATACTAATTTCAATAAATATGGAGGCAAATCATCTCCTTTAATAATAATAAATGATTGCTGGCATTACTCTTCAGTCAATTCATCTCAAATCATTAATAATAATAATAGTGGTCGTTTTTCCGACAAATAATAAATATTCTTGGGATTAATTCACGCATCTGCGGTTTGTACATTGTGATTCTCTCTTTTCTTGATTCAACTTAACTAATTCTTCACATATCATCGGGATATTTTGTTTTACATTTCCTCATTGGTATACTCTCATGATTTTCTTCGTTAGTATATTCTTTTTTATTCTTCTTCATCATAGATTAATCTCTTCATTCTGTGTTACCTTGAACGTCATTTCGTCATAATCTTCGTTCCAAATTCATTCTTCTAGATACTATTTATTAGTACATTTATTTTTTCTTTCCTTTTCCAGGTTTTAGTTGGTATTTGTACTTCATGTAGTGTTGGCTTTTCTTTATTCAAATACAAATTTGTCGTGTGTGGTTGTTTCTCTACAGTAATAGCGTTCATTTGGTTTATTCTTCCAACTCTTCTTTTTCTTATAGTAGTACGGGTGAGATGTTGTTGTTCTACTGGTTGACGTGGCTCTTGGAATTAGTTGGTGCCAAGGATGATGTTTGTCGTTCTCGTATTGACATCTTTTTTTTTTTATAGTAGTAGTTTTTATTGATGAATACAATGTTCTGATTCCTTTACATAAATTCTCTGGGATCATTTTTTCCCACATTATAAAATGACAATATACATTCAATGTTTAACACATAATTACATAGTTACTTTTCATTTAATATAAACATATAATAATCTTCATGACAATAATTCACCCTTTTTCTTCAGTCAACATCTATTTTTATAATCATATTTTCACTTTTCATTTTATAAATAATAATAATCTTCATGGCCACATTTCATTTTTCATCTTGATATAGTCAACAGTTATATTCATAATTATCTTTTCATTTTACACAACAAACATTTTCATCCTTTTCGTAATATTAATAATAAAATAATCCTTATCGCTCACTTTTCACTTGTACTTTCATATCTTAATTGTCAACATATTTTTTCATGGAAGTTTGATTATAGGTATTACCGGTTATCATAATATTCGGTCCCATAATCCAGTGTATATGTTATGTTTTAGCCGTAATCGTCATTCTCCTCTCTCCTTGTCGATCGGACTTCTTTAGTGTCCATATTCCTGTCCGTTCTTGATCTATATCGGGCTATTATCTGGTTTTTCCATTTGCAAGTTGTTAGGTCTGAGTCCGCCTTCCATTCTTCTGTCTTCTTCCTCTCGCTCTCTTCAATACATTTGTTTCTGTTGTTCTTCTGGTGGCTTTCCTTACTGATGTTTGATAACTCCCTCAATTTGGTTTGGGTACCTTCATCTATCCTTTGATTGTGTACTTCCGTTATTTGACTCCTCTTCTTCCGCATTTTTCTTATCTCTCTGGCGTATACTTCGACAATCCGGTCCCATTTCTCTTGGTCGCTTTCCTTTTTCTTAAAGTATCTTACTCTTCTTTTGGAAATACGTGGTTGAGATATTCTGTTGGTCATCTTCTTCTTTGTTGTTACATAATTTTCCTTCTCGTCCATCTCCATGATACTCCTCCGATACTCTTTCCTGAGGACCCCTTCTTCATGGTTAATGATTGGTATGTTGACCACATTAATCAGACCATTTCTAGTCATTTCAATTAACACTTTGGTAACTCTTGCCTTCCTCGGACGTAGGGTTCTTCTTTCTTCCATCTTCACTTCTTCCGTTTCCATAATTATTGGGATCTTCTTGTCTCCACTATCTTTGGGCTCTAGATTCGTCGGTTCCATGTTTGTAGCTTCAGGTACTTCTTCAAATTCCATTTGGTCGTCATCCATTGGTAGCTCATTTGGTTCCAAGTGTTCCTCCCCGGGTACCTCTTCAATCTTTGGTTTGTCGTCATCTATCTTTGGGCTGGCTTGTTCCCTCTGTTCTCTCTCTCTTCTTAATTTTTCTCCTAATTTCCTGTTCTCTTCTATGGTTTCATCCATTTTCTTACTTATTGACTCCACTATGGATCGATTGGCTTCTTCTATTTTGCTGTTTAAGTCCGCCTTCAAATTCTGATTGTCCTTTTTGGATGATTTCAGGCCTTCCTCTATTTTATTGTTTAGTGACCGATTGTCTTCTTTCAACGACTCCATCATTCGTCTCATCCACTCTTGGAATGCTAATTCTCTTAGTGGCGTTGTTTGTTCAGGTTGGCTTGGTTCCGGTGGAGCTTCTTGAATCATCACTTCCGGTTCCTCCATAGGTTGTTGAACCCCCTCCGCCGGTTCAATTTGTTTGTCTTTTACTTCCACTACTATCTCCTCCACATCTTCCGTTGACATAGCTTCCTTCTCTTCTTTTCTGGTTTCCTTCTCTGCTTGCGCCATCCTTTTTCTTGACGTTGACCTTGATTTTGATCTTGATTTCAATCTGTCTGTATACATCTTGATCTTCTGATAATGTTCCTGCTGTCTTCTCACGAATTAGTGTATTTAGGTTATTGGTTATTGTATATCTCCCTAACTCGTGCTCGGACGTTGGGCGCCAATCTATTACTTAACTTTTATTGATGTTGTTATTCTACTGCAATATAAGTATATATTTAGTGATGTGTAGTGTGCTTGCAGATACGCTCCGGTATCTGCTGTGATGTTGTTTTTCTAAAAACTGCTCCAATTATAATTATTAGGAGTTATTAGTGTGATTGTATAATCTGTATAAGTGTCTATGAATCATTCACTCTTCTGATTTAAGTAGGTTTCGCGCACTTTTGTTGTATGCCTCCCTCACTTACCACAAGTATCTGTTTCAGTCCTGTTCTGTGACGGTTGTTGCTGAAATACATACACTTAAAATGCACACAAATATTCAATTTGAATATTCAAAACAGTTAGTACACACAATATGAATGAATTAGCACATATAGATAATACTTTAAATTACTCTCTGTTTGAATTCTTCCGCCACCTTTGGTAGAACTGATTTAAAAGAAATAATTTAATTTATATTTGAAATGATACTCTTGTTCATAGGTAAATAAGTGAAGGTTTATTAACAATTTTAAAATAGCAAATTTCAAAAAAACAATTAACAACCATTTGGGTTAATAACCCTTTAAATAATAATTACAATTGATTAATTTTAACATAAAACTCTGTCCAGGCTCAATGCTGGTAGTCCTGTCATTGGTACAATAATTTGAACTTAATAGGTTATGTTTTCTTGTCAATGTATTTTCAGGTTGTTAGGTTCTTTGAGGTGACATGATATCAGTGTCAAGATGTAATATTAATAGAATTAAGAAAGTTGAACAATGGTTAATAAATAACAAATAAATATCAAAAAACAAACGTTGGTACCATATATCTGAGAATTATGGTACTACTGTACTTGGGAATGCGCACGCACCTTATTACTTGTTAGCCAGCGTCAAACTCGTGGCTTGTACAGTTTCTATGTATCGTTTTATTTTCAACAATTAGTTTGAAAATATATATATATTCAAGAGAAAAAATTAATAAAATACAAAAAAAAACTCTTGATATGAATTCCATTTGGTTTGGATATTATTTGAGAACAGATGCAACAGTTAAATTAACAAGCTACCGCTACTATTTTGAGGTTAGCTATCACAGGTAATGTTATTATGGTAAATGATTTCTTAACGGTTATCATTTCTTAATTTATATTTCTGAACATATTATTAGTAACATTTTGACATGTTGCTATTAGAATTACTTTTATACTTTTGTTTGAAAGTTATTATTATTTATTTCAAAACATCGAAATAATCTAAACAAACTAAGTTTAGTCAAAAGAGTGACTAAATGTTAACTCTTGTAATTAATGACAATTACTTCAAACATAATTATTAAAATTATGAAAATTAATTAAAATATTTATCTAATATTTTAATAAGTATAAATTGACATTTCTTGGAATTCTAATAATTCCATTATAAGTTTAACCTTTCGCTAGTACTTGACTCGCGTAGTATTCATATATGTCTATTTAAAATTATTATTTTTTAAACCAAAGTTATTTAAATAAAATATTGTACTCCCTGTTTATTTATCACAACACACGCGAGTACGACCGGGATTATACACTATCGTACTTGTATCTCTCGATAATACCGCACATTCCACTCGGAAGTATTTTTGTTGTGTCAAGGTTATGTATGTTTATCAACTTATTGTTAATGGACGCGCACAAATTTGAAAATAATACTTTTCCATGGTGTAGAGCTGCGTGGCCACTTCGTCTGAAGGCTGATCGTAGACTGTTACATTTTGCCGGAGCGTCTCTTTCGAGTCTGACAAAATGCGTTGATTTGATTGGTTGTAAACACTATAGTCTTCACCCCAAAAGCCTATGTTTTATTAAAATATTTGGTGTTTTACCAAATTTTTACTTTGGGTTGGAGTTTATGTGACGTAAGCACTAGTGTAAAAAATAATTGAAAAGTTAATAATTACAATAACTTCCTTACTGAACGTCCTATCGTTACATGAGTTATGTCATTGAATTATAGACATTTTCTTCTTTAATTTAAGTCTAAACAACATTATTTTATTTACATCGCTTCTCTTAATATAACGTTTTTATTAATTATCTTTGGTGTTTCTTATTTTTATAAGTCTTTGTCACCAGATTTAATTATTTTTAATAAAAACACTTTCTAAATAAACACTTGGAGTCCATTTCTCACTTGGTTTAGTTTATTATTTGGAAATAATTATTTCCTTAACAATAGCTCATTATAGCGTCATTAGGCGTCCATCTTTGTTTTTATATAAATGTATTTAAAATGAGTTTCCCTTATTTAATACAAGTAATCTTACAATCTAATAATACTAAAACGATTATTTACATGATTTCACACTAAAATATCTTTACATGATTGTATTAAATATAATATACATACTGTCTTATTCCTCTTCTACCTGTTTCATACAATTGTCAACATAATTTTAGTCTTTTCTATGTAAATTATATTATCACGATATTAATTGATGACTCGTTGGGCACTTGGTGAAACATATTAATACAAAGGTTTTGTAAAATATATAAAAACACTTGGTAAGTTTCACAAATTTATGAAACATTTATGAATATAAATTTGTGAAACTTACCAAGTGTTTTTATATATTTTACAAAATTATATTATGTATTAAATGTCATTAGTGTACATATATTGTACTTAATGCATTACATATAGTGGTCAGCTTCTAGCTAGTTTAGAACCCTTCAATTCTTCAATAATGGGTTTGTTCCTATGGTGTCTCATCATAGTGGTCATTTATTTTTCATAAAAACAATAATTAAACTGTTATTGTTACATTTTGTTTGTGTTTCTATATTGGTATAAGACATTACTCGTACTTCTGGTAATGTTCTCAGTTACTCTTAGACAAATTTATAGGTCATATTTTCCTAAGTAACTTACTTAACATGGTTTGTTTACATCTGATTTCTGTCACTATGGTCAGTTGGTTTCTAATCATTTGCATATATACTGACTGTTTTTATGGTTCTAATCTGTTCTCAAAGTTGTATTGAGTTTCCCTCTAACTACTGGTAATATTGTGAACAATCTGTGTTTAATCTTTAATACACTATTTTCCTTAACTAATGGGCCATACAGTGGTCCATCTTACATCTGATTGTTTTTACATGGTTAGTTAGTTTACATCATTTTGTTTATAATAATGTTGTTATTATGTTAATGATCTGTTCTCAAACCATTACCAGATATTGATCTTTCTACTGGTAATATTGTTATTCACTTTAGCATTGGTTTTGTTATTGCACTTTGCCTAATTGGATTGGCATATTTGTTGCATCTTTGCTATCTCTGTTTGCCATTGCATTTGATTGGTTTTATTTACTTGGTTGCATTTTAATGCATTGTCTATTAGGATGTATTGTTATTTATAACAATTCCTTAATTGATATCATTGTTGATAATCATTTATTTTCATTGATATGTTTGGTTTTCTGTTTAACAGGTACCTTCTCTATGGGTTATGTAACAATGTACCATCTGTTTTAATGCAGTATGTCTCTACTACTTACATGGTTTCAGCATGGTATTCCACAATAATATTTTACTTATTTTGTTACACATGTTTATACATTCCTTCTTAAACACTAACACGTATCTTATTGTATTATTTATTATATTTTTCTAGTCATAGGTTGAATTCAATTCAATCCATTTTGTTTGATACAAGGGTTTTTTATTTGTTGTCAGTTCTTTACCAAAAAAAAAAAATAATTATATTGTTCTATTTTGTTTTATTCTGGTGGTCTTATGATTTTCTGTGTTTATCACAACTTCATTAAATGCGTCACACTCATTGTTCGTGTCTATTTGACTTATTTAACATCTTGTTGTTTTCATCATGGAATTAACATATTTTCATATACTTATAAACTTCATCACTATAATTGTTTGTGTGGTTTTATCAGTAGAAATAGTTAGTTATTCACATGTTTCACATCTATTAAGTACGCACTGTTATTGTTTGTGTTTCCTTAAATGCTAAACACTGGTTTTTTTTTCCTCATATTTTATAATCAAATATCACTATAATATTGTCGACTCGGAACACAAAGTTTTTTATAAGTAAAAACGTAAAGTTTTACCTTACAGCCTAAACCGGCTTTCACCTATAGAAGGCTTCATCAGAGGCTGTCGTTAGTAGCGCTGCTCGTCTTGTTGTTGGCGACGAGAAAGTGTTTCGAAAGATTGAAGCTGTGTGTATGTGGTGAGATGTGTTCGAATAATGCGTGCGATTTGAATTGTGTCTGTTCGTTTAGGATGTCGTTTTTATTTGTTTTTGTGTGTTTGTATATTTCTAATTGTTCTAGAGTGTCTAGTTTTCGGCCTTTTGTGTGTACGTGTAGTATGTTCATGTTATTGTCGATGTTTTTATATGTGTGGTTTGCTTCAATGAGGTGGTTTGCGAAGGTAGATTCTGTAGTGGTGTGGAGTGCTTTTGTGTGTTCAATGTATCTCTGTTTGAAGCTACGTCCTGTCTGGCCTATGTAGAATTTACTGCAATTTGAACAATTTAGTTTATATACACCGGGTAGATCGAATTTGTTTTGTGCTTTGGGCATGCGTTTTGATAGTGTGTGTTCTGTTTTGTTAGTAGTTTTGTAAGCGATTCTGTATCCTGCTTTTTTGAATTTGTGGGCAATTTTTTCTGTTTGTTTGTTGATGTATGTTAGTGTTATGAATTTGTTGTTTTCTGTCTTTGTCTGTTGTTTGTTTTGTGTTTTGTGTAGGAGTTTACTGACTATTGTTCTGTCATAACCGTTAGATTCTGCTAGATATTTTATCGTGTTTAGTTCGTCTTTGTAGTCTATTTCATCTAAGGGGATGTTGTTAAGTCTATGTATCATGGTTCTAAAAGCAGCTAGTTTGTGTTGTATTGGGTGATTGGAGGTGTTGTGTATTAGTGTGTCAGTTGTAGTTGGTTTTCTGTATATACTGAATTTGTGCCTGTGTTCTAGTTTTGTGATGGAGAGGTCTAAGAAGTTTATGGTATTGTTGTGTTCGTATTCGGCAGTGAAGGTTATGTTTTTATGTATTTTGTTTATGTGCGTTAGTAACTGTTCACATTGTCTTTTGTTTCCCCTGTATAGTATTAGAATGTCATCAACGTATCTGTGCCAATATAGTATTTTATGTGAGTGTCTGTCATTGTTTGTGAGTATTTTTGTTTTTTCTAAGTGTTGGAGGAAGACTTCTGCTAGAATGCTGGATATGGGGGAGCCCATGGGTAGGCCATCGTTCTGTGTGTAGTATTTATTGTTATAAGTAAAGTAGTTTTGTTTTGTGATAATGTTCAGAGTTTCTGTTATTTCATTGATAAGTTCGTCTGGTGTGTTGTTCTGTTTGAGTTTGTTTTGTAGGATGGTGATTGTTTCAGAGATGGGGATGTTTGTGTACAGGTTAGTTAAGTAACGGACACGTCATGGACAACGAAATCCAAGGATTTTATAATCATCATTTCACTTGTCACTTATATAGTCTTTGGTACACGTGGTTTTATATTGATTACTGGTATGATTTATTCATCTTCTTCTCTCTTCTGAGTCATCTTTCTTGTCCTTCTTCTTTCTTCTTCCTCGTTATTTTCATCGTAGTCATTATTTCTTAATTGTTCCTCTCGCTGTTTGAGTTTGTTAATCCTTATTTCGTTGTTTCCCCTCACTTTTGGATCCTATTGGGTCTAGTTACTGGTATTTTGTTTTGGCTCATGTCATTTTCTTTCTTACGTTTCGTAGTTGATGTCACTAGGTTGATATTATCTTATTCATAGTTGGATTTTCATATTAACACATTTGTAGATACACACTTTATATACATGGATTTACTTATCTAGATTTACATTCATATTTTTCTCTTACTTGCCGTCCTTTAAGCTCATTTTATGTAACTGCCATATTTGGTTATGTTACAATGTTAACTATTTTTTTTTTCTAAACAAAAATAATTTACAGTGCTAGAATAAATATCTGAGAACAGTACACACACAATTAATTAATTATTTATTAATTAATTAAATTAACCAATTGAACAAAAAACTAAATATTAGTAAAAATTTTATAACTTACAAAATTTTATTTTATTATCAATCAATCACACTTAATTATAAAACATTATTTATATTTAATTTATTCTTTGTAATTGGTGAATCCAAAGTGGAGCTGTGTCATCGGCGAGTTCAACACCGAGATTCAGACCACATTTATTAGCAACACAATAATTCTTGCTATCTTTAAGGAGACTAATCTTGTGTGACTAAGAACAATAACAATATATTTATTTATTATTTATATTTGTGATATTATTTATATTACTATATATATATATATATATATATATACGGTGCAACCAACACCATTGTAGTAAATGACATCCAATCGCGAGGTTTATGAAGGATACCATTCGCTACTTTATACGTAATTAAGGTAATTAATTAATTGATTCATAGAATAATTAATTGCATTGTTGTAAATGGCGACTAACGCATGGCTCGATCTACATTATTGATTGATCAATAAACATAAATAACCATATTAATCATAAAGTAAGCAACCTGAGTAATTAAAAAGATTTGCATTTTAATTACATTGTTGATTCGTAAAACCCATATTCATTTTAATAGTCCTATATCTTTATGTGTTTAACATTACACATTTAGGTTTGACCTCTTCTGTTGATAACCTTTTTTCGTTTTTTATTCTTCTTATAGACGGAAAGCTTCTTTCTAGTTCAGTCTCACTTGTAGAATAGTTAACAAACAGTTTCAGTAAATGTGTTTAAATCGTTTATTCCAAAATACACAATGCTAAACGTTTTGAACACGTGTAGGGATATATTGTTTTTCTTAAAACTGTAAAAATTATTTACTGACTACCTCGATGTTAATTTAATTTCACAAGGTCATTTAATTGATAATTTTATATTTGCAATATTAATTTAAAATAAATACTGATTAGCATTAAAGACTGATTGATTGGTTATTATTGACTATTACTTACTTCTGTTGACAATTATCAATTAAACTGAAGTGGAATTGGAACTCGATGTACGATGTATGTAGGCCTAATAAGCTAACGCGATGTACGATGAATGCTCGGTCAGTGTGCACACTTTATAAACATCAGTATAACTGGTCGTCGAAACATATCAGGCTTTTTAAATTACACTAGAACAACAACTATTATCAGAATGATCGGTATTAGCAGGATTCGATTGGAAAATGTTAGGAAATAATTCACACATGTAACGCGGAAATGGAAAACATTACATGTAGTCCCTATATGTGACAGAAATATGAAAATCGTGCGCGTTATACGGTGTAGGCCTGCGTTTAGAAAAGTAGCCTACAACATACAACATAGCGGTTACAAAGGATATTTAACCATAAGTGCGAATAGACCTTTCAACCTATTTCGTATAGGTATTACGTTAAATTTAAAAATAGACCTACATAAGGGAGCAGTAGAATCGAAACCGTGTACTGTATTCGAAAAAACAACTCTTCAGAGAACACACTAATTCATTAGACCATAGGTTACAACATGTTGAAGTAGACGGTCTGTCGCCGTTCATGTTTCCTAGCAGGGGCGAACCTAAGGGGGGGATATGGGGGATATATACCCCCCGAAATTCGAAAAAATTAAAAAATGGTCTGAGGTTAACCTCACTCTGGTGAATATCGCTTTGTGTTTTGTGTTCTTTTTGTCCTTTATGACTGCGTAGTTTAAAGTGAATAGCGTTTTTATACGTGACATCAGCCTTTATTTGTTGTGTTCAAAATGTCAAAAAGGAAGTTTATGATTGAAGACTTTTTCAAACGCAAAAAAATCCCCCCCCCCCCGAAATGAAATCCTTGGTTTGCCCCTGTTTCCTAGATTACCTTATGTCCTAAACTTTATTTTATCTCTGCGCGAGGGGAATGGCGTATAATCGGCATCTTACCGTGGTGCGCACTGTACTAGACGCACAATTTCCTTTTATTATCCACGACCAACCATGACTGATTCCTCCTGAAAACTGTTTCCTAGTTATTCCAGTCGTAAATGTCATCTCACTAGCCGTGCCATCTGCTTTTGTGTTTCTCAGGCCTTCTGTTCCATATCGGATAATGTGATACGGGTAAGAAAACTTCTTGTATTTCCTCTGCGTTCTTTCTTACTCACAGTAATACTGGAGTCCTGATTACAAAGTTGATTTACTTTGCGTACACGCTGGTTCTTTTCCTAATCAGCATTTCCGTCTGAGCATAAAACTACAATATCGTAGTGGTAGGATAGAATGATGGATACTGTAACGAGCAAAAATTTAAAAATTTTTAAATTTTCTCCTCGACGGAGTGCGTTCACACGGAGCTGTGTCAACGACTCCTAGTTGACGCAATAAATAAAGCGTAATGAGATGTCAGAGCAGCGTCGCTAACTAGACAATAAGAAGACGTTAAGTTCGACCCGGCTATAGAAATTGGATGTACGAGATGACAGGGAAAGTTTAGTTTAGAATTATTACCCGCAACAGCCGAAACAATGTAGGCGAGGACATTCACACGTGTACAGGAATTGAAGCAGATGTTCAACCAAGTTACGTCAGTATACGATGTACTGCAAAAAAGGGAAACAATATGTTTACAAAGGAACGGACGTACAGCACTTTAAGAAACAATACGTGAAGTAGAGAGTGGACAAAACTCAAATCGTGTTACTCAGCTGGAGATAACGTCTAAGTGTCAGACGCAATTTACGAGTGGAAAGTTGGGGTGACTTCACCAACTAGCAGATGTCCAAAATTATTAATAGTTACAAAAAAGGGGTGTAAGAGAGAACAATACTTCGGACAGACCCAAGAACAGATGTAAGGCAACTCAGAAAAACACTGCGTTTACCTCAGACAATAGATTGATCGACAGGCGTATAATAGCTAGAGATTCTACGAGATAGGTCAACGTTCGACAGAGCAAAATCGGGGGATGTCTGGCAACCTATCAGAAGACCAGAGCTACGAAAAACACTGGTGGAGAGGACAGTTTCCATAGTGACAAAAACAAAGAACCTATCAGAAGAACGATGACGGAGAATCCTAACATAGTGGGACAAACTATTCCAGGAAAACTAAAAACTGACCTATCACGAGTAAGGAAGGCGTGAACAGCGCGATAGACAAAATTTTGAGTAGGGACGAATTAATAAAACTATATGTCCAACACAGGGACGAAGCCAGTTTTACTTCAATTTTTCAAGAGTTTACTTTAAATTCGGGGCCAGTTTTACTTCAATTTTCATGTAGTATACTTTAATTGTTCGGAGAGTATAACTCAAGTTTCGGGAGTTAGTACATCAAATCGTAAATTAACAGACTTAGTGAAATCGTCAGACTTAGTAAACTTTTGATAGTGAATTACAAAGTGCGATGTAACGGACTTAAATAGTAATCATTTAAAGCGAACAATACTATCGCAACACGTACAAATATCATCACATATGTATTGTACAAAACAGACGAACTTACATTTATTCAGTGTTACTACATCTCATTAAAACGTTATAGAACATGAAACATTGAACTAATTAATCTAATCACACATATATTGATAAAAAGGTGATATAAGTGGCGAACAGACATAAACAGTAACGTCAAAATGAACATACAACACTCATGGTAAGATGAATTATTCAAACGAACACTAAAACATTACTTATTTACATAACTCTACTTCGACGCGAGTGATCGTGGGTGTGTGCAAGTGTTTGTGATATCAGCGGCAGTCAACGTGATGTGTCTTCATGTCATCATCACCACCGAGACCGGACATCACAGGAGACTAATGGATATTTCATAAACTCAAGTAACCATTATTTTAATTATTACTATTAAGCTGCTGCTACTGACCTGATTCTTTCAAAGAATTCCTCCCTGGGAAAATTATTAGTAAACGTAATGAATATAAATCAGATTTAAAAGTATAAGTAACGAATATGTTAACAAAACTATCTGGGATTAATGAACGCATCAATAATTAGAATATGAATTGTTATCTCATATGATTTATATATGTATGTATGTCTTCTTTGTTTCAGCAGATATTTAAACTTGAATTTGTTTTTTTATAAAAATATGTATGTATTTACAGGTACATCGATGCTTTATATGTATGATTATAACTTACTATGAATGATAAATAAATTAGTTATTTAAGTTGATTCTACATATGCGTTTATTATTACTACAGATAACCCAGATGTTAACTTAATTTTTAAATAAAATCACAAAGTAAAATTTTAAGAGTTTCTTTTGCTCAGTAATATAAATTGAATTTACAATATTAATTATTAAATGATATCAAGTGTTGAGCTATAAATAATCAGAATAGTTATTCATTGTATTAATGACGCATCCAATGCGTGGCACGAGAAAATAGATTCGACTAGATAATCATAATCAAAAGAAGCTTATATAATTAAAAGATAATTAATTTATGCAAGTAATTTGCATATTATTTATTATAATACTTATATCCTAGGAAACCAGCCGGGAGAGGGATGTGCCGAAACGTTGCAGTAAATCTTTCAGGGGAAACAGGACACGACATATTACACCCACAAAATTCTAAGAATAATCATTGGTTTTTTGTGAGTTTTCATGTTTTCATAGAAGAGATGTCGTTAATAAAGTTTGATAAGCACGGTCATATAGGAGTTATTGATAAGTTCAGTCAAATGGAATTATTATGTAGGCGTAGGCCTATCTAGTAACAGAACGCCTATAGATAGTAGGATGACATTTAATAAGACTATAACTGTGATAACACTTGTACGGAAGTTGTCTTGGTTGTTGAAATAAAGGACATGAGACTGGTTGAGATGGGATTCCTTCGCACGGTAGATGTTTATATAGACATACGAACACATAGAGGAATACAATCGAAACGAGTAAAATATTTTAGCGGGCGCACATACACATATAAATAATAATAAATAGCCTACTTACAACACACACACACACGCGCGCGCGCGCAGAACTCGTGTTATAATAGATAATATATTATAAAATATTAATAGGTATTATAAACGTGAGAATGAATTTTTTTTTTGGCCCTTTTTCAGTTTCATGCTGAAGGGTTTCTGTTACCAACAATTTCCTGGGTCTACTTACAAATTTTCGTCGTGTGTTCCTGTGAGTAGCTTGCATGCCGCGTGCTACACCACGCTTAGCTAGCTTCGCAACCATAATAGGAGCAGAACCTGCTGGATTCGCTTGGTTCCAGGCTTGGGTTTTGCCTGTCTGTGTTAATGCATGTTCTCTGGAGCTGCACACCCCGTTTTACATCATTCGGCGACGGCGCCTATCGCCTCCGTCAATACTGTCTCAACTCCTGCAGGTCAACTCTTAAGAGAACCTGAGACACGGTATCAGGTCGGTGACAACTTCAAACAAATCAGCACCTGTCTTCACTTGTATGCCAAATAGTACAAGGGGATCCGCAACCTAACTTCCTTATACTACAAAGACATGATGAAGGAAACTGAACCTGTTGTCATGACAGTTTGCACAGACTTAATATTTATTTCTGTGAATCGGACACACCCTACGTATAAACTGACGCTGAATATTCTAAAGTCTTACATTGATATGCCAGTCAGACTCAAAACTATGTTTCCTCGCAGCTCTTCTGTAACTCGGTCGTAAAATTACGCAGACGACTGAGAAGTTGCTCAAGCCACGCAGCAAAGATCTGAGCAAGCTGACCTTCAATAAAATTAGCTCTAACAACATAGGAGACACGAGCGGTAGAAACTTCCAACAGAAACGACGCGCACATCAGCAGCCAACGAGGACAACGCACGGAATCGCCGAACGTGAGCTTGCTCGGCAGACAATTTTATACATTTTCAGGGGGGATGATTTTCAGAATATAAGTTTTAAATAGGAGTCGGCTGTGGCTGTAGGGTACACGAGTCAAGCTAATTACAGTAGCAGATATGACTGTGCACCGCACTACGTGAACAATAAGTTATAATTTTCCATAGTTACACTGCACACTGTAATATTTATACTGCACAACTAAAACGTTTTTATATTAATAGGAAACAATGTAACGCCATACAAAAATAAAATAACTGAAAACGGGTAAGGCACTTGTGGTAGGCCTACAATGTGGAGTATTTATTGGGTAGTGGATAACAGGATTTATGTTTCCTTCACGAAAAACATATAGCTCCTTAACTGCACAATAACATTCCCAGAGTTACATGTCATCTGTGCACATTCGATCCAAGCCCGTAGCCCCAGACGTGGGCCAGGACGGGCACCGCCCATCCTGGAATAAATTTTGACCGATCTAACGCGTTTGAAAAAATGTCTTTCCAAAGTTTGAATGACCATTTTAAAAAGTCTCATTGAATTTAAAAATGCGAATCTGAAAAACTAACAAACGAATAAAGACAACTAGGCCTAATTAAAACAACGTTTACGCCACTTGACTTGCGTGGCCTCGTTATAGGCCTACACTTGCTATCGTGTCACTTAGCATGTTGGGAATATGTTTAAAGTGTAGCCATCATTTAAATGTGTAGGCCTATATTGTTTGTTGAATAAATAATGGGAACTGAGTTTTCTTAGGAGGTGTGCAGTTTTGTGATTACTGTGATCAGTGAATGTAGGCCTACCATAGGACAATCAGGAAGTTAAAATGAGTTTTACGGCTGTAGATAAACGTTTGTTTTTAAACCAGAAACTATAGGCAAACAGGAAGCAGTAGTATTGCATCTTGTAGGCCTAAAGTAATTATTATGAAACCCTGGACTACAAAGTGGGCCAAATACCAATAGCAGCATCTAGTACGGTAGTACTTAATTGACTGAACCTTCAGGATGAGCATAGATGGGGTGCGTGCTCTCGGAATTGCCGCGACGATGCTAGCTTTCCTCAAGAATCTAAACCCAACCCCGTTCTTATCAGATATACATGAACGACCTACCAATGTATCCTGCAGTCACGTTGTTCCTCTTTGATGACGAAGCGATGTTCCATGATAGCTTACTGTTGCCCTGGCAGCCGAGCTTAAAGATGCACTGCGAATCGGACATTCTTCCGGTCTGGCTGCGGGAATGGCACATAGCTACCGAACACATAAATCCGAGAATTCCTGTTTTCGCGTAAGTTCATTACCGCATGCCACTTGCTCTTCTTGGAGGGGAGACACATCCAGAGGGCCGAATTGGTGAAGTACCTTGGCGTTCGGCTAGACCAGCACCTTAACTTAAACAACTACCTGACTGACACCCTAGGAAAGCCTCGAAGCAACAGAGGTAAAGTTTTCCCCATGCTTTCGTGCAACATCATGCTTTCGCCTGGCTGTCCGCATCAAGATATCATTGCATCTGTTCTTCTTATGGGCAGTAATTACGTAAGCAGCGCCCGCCTGGTGGCCTCTCCTGTCGCCCTCCAACAAGCGTAGGCTGCCATCATTTCAAAACCATACGCTCCGGTTCCTCTCGGGGACTCCGTGGTATAGAAATGATGTTCTTCATCAGGGTCCCCTCGTTTCTTCCCTTGAGGATTTCATCTGAATCCTGGCAATTAATCTGTTCACAAAGGCCGCGAAATCCTCCTTCCTGCACATCCATCAACTAAACTGTACGGACAACGCACCGCCCCACGGGCGCACGGTGTCAAACGCCCTCGAGCGCTACTTGACAAACCATCATAGTCCATTCTTCACATGATCCCCGAACCATAGGACCATCTTCGTAATCCGTTCCTGGCTAAAGCCAGACAACATCGCATGGCAGCGGCTTCTCCACTCTTCTCAAGCCAAGGTCTGGATCAAAATTCAGCAACAGACAGAACAGAAACAATCCTCGCACGGACCAGCGCATCGATTTGGCCAACAGAACTGCACCCGAGGCATGGAGTTAGGTCGGAATGCACCAAAGTCCTTACTTGCACGTCCTATCGTGCAAAGGGGATCCGCATCCTAACACAGGACCGCGCTGCAGCGCAAGAAACTGCTTTTCATCGAGTTGGTATCCGGACAACGCATACCAGGACGCTAAGACACCTAGTGAAACTTCTGTCTGTCAAAATCAATTCGCAACATTAACGTCACCAGGTAGACTATATTTACCATGAACAGAAATAACGAATCTACAGATTTACTTACAAAGATGGAGCCAATTAAACACATCATAGTTCATGACTTCCCGAAACAAAATAGGCTAATAGCCGTTTTTCGTGCTGCTTGTTATAATGGCTGGAGTCCACTATGGCAAAACATACGGCATTTTGCTACAGTATATGACTTTCAACAGTGTATGACTTTTAGACAGTGTGTGAACTTCTTGTTTACAGAACTGAACATTCTATCAATTGAAGAACTCGGGGTTATCAAAACTTTTCAAAACAGTGTTGGGGATAAGAAAAAGGTGGAGGCATACTGTGGCCTGACCGAGAATGCGAGGGTAAAAGAATAAAATTTAATCGAAGGATAAAAGTAATATGGAACGACTGAATTATTTGTGTGACATTTTAACTTTTCGAAGTTCGTTTCAGTTTATCACAAATATAACGGGAAAAGTTATACGAATATTTCGTTTGCAAGTTAGTCGTAGGCCTACATACTTTTAACTCATGCATATTTCATAGATGAAAGCAGCATCAGCAGAGACGATAGAAGAAGAATGACTAACTAATCTGAGTGTGTGTGTGTCATGGACATATTTCCGGTTGGGGGGACGAATTGACGAATTTTGTTAATCTCTTAATTTTGGAGGCAGTTTTACTATTTTTGCAGCTGTTTACGCTAATAGGCCTATTGTAGTAACTCTTTTTACTTCCATGTTCCTTAAGGAAATGGAAGTATGGTGATGGCAAAAAAAATCGTGTTCGATATTATTGCAGATTCTGATTGTACTACACTCAAAACATGAAAAAAGGCATTTTTCGAAAACTGTCTGTGTGTCTGTGTGTGTCTGTAGATTTTTACTTCCATGTTCCTTAAGGAAATGGAAGATGGTGATGGCAAAAAAATAGTGTTCGAGATTATTGCAGATTCTGATTGTACTACACTCAAAACATGAAAAAAAGTCATTTTTCGTAAAGTGTGTGTGTGTGTGTGTGTGTGTGTGTGTCTGTGTGTCTAAGTCTAGATTTTTTTCTATGGCAAACGATAACAGTCGCAAATTCAAACAGAATCAAATCATTTTTTGCATACAGCCCTTATTTGTAGAGTACTCAAGATCTATTGTTTTTGGTGAAGATCGATTAAGGCAAAGGGGTAGTTTACCAGAAACCTTTTACGTTTTAACAACAGTAAAGTACTTGAAAATTCATTTAAACTTTTTCAAACAATGGTAATTGTTAAAAATAAAATAATTTTGTTGCCAGGCAATAAAATTATAATTTTTTCATTTTAATGTAAATTATGTATGAGTTAATATACATGTATAAAATAATATATCGTTCGTGGCAGGTAAGCATATCTCAGTTATGTAATGTTTACGTTTCCATTTTATTATTATGACTACAGCAATAAAAAGGCAGGGAAGACACACACGCACGCGCGCGCACGCACACACACACACAAAATTCGCGTTATTTCTGGCCTCACTCATGTTTATTTTCTTACATTTGCACGCTTTTTAAATGGAAAGTGTCGAAACCCACACCAACATAACGCGTGCAAGCCGAAAAAATGTCCAGCGTGAATAGCGATTTGCTTCCTGTGGATCGCTGGGCAGTGTAACTGCACGTGTTTACAGAGGAACGATTCATAGACAGACTTTTCGTCTTTAGGGAATGAACCCTCTGCAAGATTCTGAGGGTCCATGAGTGACTTCGGAGCGCTCCTTCTTTTTCGCGTGTTTGTTCTGTGAAACATACACTGTAGATTCGCATCTTTACTCTAAGCAACGCTCAATAGGAAATGTTGAAAATTTTAGTCCACGGTGTACCCTCATTCACACTAAACTTGCTCTGATGTTATAATTACGGACATCATAATATTAAAACTTTGGAAACTTGAGCACTACTTAATGGAGATCAATCATTAAATTAAACAAGCCATTAAATTTATGCATATTTTTTATATATATGCGTACACCGTTATCGGCAACAAAGAAGTAGTTTTTGTTAAAATTCCTTCCCGGGATATTTGGCCGTAGTCCAATGTTTTCTACAAAACCAGACGTTTCGGCAATGCCATCGACTTCCATCATCAGTGAAAATCGAGTGCGATAACGTGAGGTGGTATACGTTAATGACCACAGTACTGTGGTTAAGGCTGAAGCAGTAAGTAGAAAGAAGTAGTGTCTATGGTAATATTTCATTTCGAAAATGATTTTAAATATAAATCTTAGAATATGGAAGTCATGTATAGTTCTCCATAACGATATTTTCTATGACGAACGATAACTGCCGCGCATTCAAACAGAATCAAATATTTTTTTGCATACGTTCCTCAATTGTAAAAGACTGAAGGCCTGTTGATTTTGGTGAATATCGGTTAAGGGAAAGGGGTAGTTTACCGGCAACGTTTTATATTTTAACAAGGGTATTTTCGATGGCAAACGATAAGAGCCGCAAATTGAAACAGAATCAAATAATGTTTTGCATACAGCCCTGAATTGTAGAGTACTCAAGACCTATTGTTTTTGGTGAAGATCGGTTAAGGGAAAAGGGTAGTTTACCATCAACGTTGTTTTTTTATCAAGGGTAATTTTTACTTCCATGTTCCTTAAGGAAATGGAAGTATGGTGATGGCAAAAAAAATCGTGTTCGAGATTATTGCAGAATATTATTGTACTACACTCAAAACATGAAAAAAAGTCATTTTTCGAAAAGTGTCTGTGTGTGTGTCTGTGTGTCTATCTGTCTGTCTCTCTATAGATTTTTTTTCTATGGCAAACGATAACAGCCGCAAATTCAAACAGAATCAAACAAAATTTTGCATACAGCCCTGATTTGTAGAGTACTCGCGACCTATTGTTTTTGGTGCAGATCGGTTAGGGAAAGGGGTAGTTTACCTGCAACGGTTTTTTTTTATCAAGGGTAATTTTGTTTGTTTGGCAAACAATAACAGCCGCAAATTCAAACAGAATCAAATAATGTTTCGCATACAGCCCTAAATTGTACAGTTCTCAAGATCTGTTGATTTTGGTAAAGATCGGTTATGGGAAAGGGGTAGTTTACCTGCAACGTCTTATGTTTTAACAAGTGTATTTTCTATGGCAAACGATAACAGCCGCAAATTCAAACATAATCAAATAATGTTTTGCATACAGCCCTGAATTGTAGAGTTCTCAAGACGTCTTGATTTTGGTGAAGATCGGTTAAGGGAAAGGGGTAGTTTACCTGCAACGTTTTATGTTTTAAAAGGGTATTTTCTATGGTAAACGATAAGAGCCGCAAATTCAAACAGAATCAAATACGTTTTTGCATATAGCCCTGATTTCTTTAGTACTAAAGACCTATTGTTTTTGGTGAAGATCGTATAAGGGAAAGGGGTAGTTTACCAGCCACGTTTTTTGTTTTATCAAGGGTATTTTGTATGGCAAACGATAACAGCCGCAAATTCAAACAAAATCACATAATAATTTGCATACCGCCCTGAATTGTAGAGTTCTCACGACCTGTCGTTTTTGGTGAAGATCGGTTAATTGAAAGGGGTAGTTTACCGGCAACGGTTTTTTATCAAGGGTAATTTTTTTCTATGGTAAACGATAACAGCCGCAAATTCAAACAGAATCAAACAATTTTTTGCATACAGCCCTGATTTGTAGAGTACTCGCGACCTATTGTTTTTGGTGCAGATCGGTTATGGAAAGGGGTAGTTTACCTGCAACGGTTTTTTTTTATGAAGGGTAATTTTGTTTGTTTGGCAAACAATAACAGCCGCAAATTCAAACAGAATCAAATAATGTTTCGCATACAGTCCTAAATTGTAGCGTTCTCAAGATCTGTTGATTTTGGTAAAGATCGGTTATGGGAAAGGGGTAGTTTACCAGCAACGTTTTATGTTTTAACAAGGGTATTTTTTCTATGACGAACGATAACTGCCGTAAATTCAAAGAGAATCAACTAATGTTTTGCACACAGCCCTGAATTGTAGAGTTCTCAAGACCTATTGTTTTTGGTGAAGATCGGTTAATGGAATAGGGTAGTTTACCAGCAACGTTTTATGTTTTATCAAGGGTGTTTTCTATGGCGAACGATAACAGCCGCAAATTCAAACAGAATCAAATAATTGTTTGCATACAGGCCTGAATTGTAGAGCACCCAAGTCCTGTCGTTTTTGGTGAAGATCGGTTAAGGGAAAGGGGTAGCTTACCAGCAACGGTTGTTTATCAAGGGTAATTTTTTTCCATAGTAAACGATAACAGCCGCAAATTCAAACAGAATCAAATGATGTTTTGCATACATCCCTGTATTGTAAAGTTCTCAATACCTATTGGTGTTGGTGAAGATCGGTTAAGGGAAAGGGGTAGTTTACCGGCAACGTTTTATGTTTTAAAAGGGTATTTTCTATGGCAAACGATAACTGCCGTAAATTCAAACAGAATCAACTAGGTTTTTGCAAACCTTTTTGAACTAAAGAGAGCTCAAGGTCTGTTGATTTTCTTGAAGATCGGTTACGGGAAGGGGTAGTTTATCAACAACGTTTTATGTTTTAAAAAGGGTAATTTTTTTATTACGAACGATAACTGCCGAAAATTCAATGAGAATCAAATACTTTTTTGCAACCTTTCCTGTGTTGCAGAGAGCTCAAGGTCTATTGATTTTGGTGAAGATCAGTTAAGGGAAAGGGGTAGTTTACCAGCAACATTTTATGATTTAACAAGAGTAAAATACTCAATTTTTATAAATAAAGTATCCTGATAAGAAGCTCATAGTAATCCACTGTAGAAACGTAGATGAAATATCTATAAATGAAGAGGTTAGGTGAACGGGGTGGGGGTAATTTTCTATTATTAAAAATTATAGTTGAAGGTGGAGGGGAGAATTTTTTATATGTGTACTACGTTATCGGCAACAAAGAAGTAGTTTTTTGTTAAAATTGCTTCCCGGGCTCTTTAGCCGTAGTCCAATGTTTTATGCAAAACCAGACTTTTCGGCAGTGCCATCGACTGCCATCATCGGTGAAAATCGAGTGCGAAAACGTGAGGTGGTATACGTTAGTGACCACAGTACTGTGGTTAAGGCTGAAGCAGTAAGTAGAAAGAAGTAGTGTCTATGGTAATATTTCATTTCGAAAATGATTTTAAATATAAATCTTAGAATATGGAAGTCATGTATAGTTCTCCATAACGATATTTTCTATGACGAACGATAACTGCCGCGCATTCAAACAGAATCAAATATTTTTTTGCATACGTTCCTCAATTGTAAAAGACTGAAGGCCTGTTGATTTTGGTGAATATCGGTTAAGGGAAAGGGGTAGTTTACCGGCAACGTTTTATATTTTAACAAGGGTATTTTCTATGGCAAACGATAAGAGCCGCAAATTGAAACAGAATCAAATAATGTTTTGCATACAGCCCTGAATTGTAGAGTACTCAAGACCTATTGTTTTTGGTGAAGATCGGTTAAGGGAAAAGGGTAGTTTACCATCAACGTTGTTTTTTTATCAAGGGTAATTTTTACTTCCATGTTCCTTAAGGAAATGGAAGTATGGTGATGGCAAAAAAAATCGTGTTCGAGATTATTGCAGAATATTATTGTACTACACTCAAAACATGAAAAAAAGTCATTTTTCGAAAAGTGTCTGTGTGTGTGTCTGTGTGTCTGTCTGTCTGTCTCTCTATAGATTTTTTTTCTATGGCAAACGATAACAGCTTCAAATTCAAACAGAATCAAACAAAATTTTGCATACAGCCCTGATTTGTAGAGTACTCGCGACCTATTGTTTTTGGTGCAGATCGGTTAGGGAAAGGGGTAGTTTACCTGCAACGGTTTTTTTTTATCAAGGGTAATTTTGTTTGTTTGGCAAACAATAACAGCCGCAAATTCAAACAGAATCAAATAATGTTTCGCATACAGCCCTAAATTGTACAGTTCTCAAGATCTGTTGATTTTGGTAAAGATCGGTTATGGGAAAGGGGTAGTTTACCTGCAACGTCTTATGTTTTAACAAGTGTATTTTCTATGGCAAACGATAACAGCCGCAAATTCAAACATAATCAAATAATGTTTTGCATACAGCCCTGAATTGTAGAGTTCTCAAGACGTCTTGATTTTGGTGAAGATCGGTTAAGGGAAAGGGGTAGTTTACCTGCAACGTTTTATGTTTTAAAAGGGTATTTTCTATGGTAAACGATAAGAGCCGCAAATTCAAACAGAATCAAATACGTTTTTGCATATAGCCCTGATTTCTTTAGTACTAAAGACCTATTGTTTTTGGTGAAGATCGTATAAGGGAAAGGGGTAGTTTACCAGCCACGTTTTTTGTTTTATCAAGGGTATTTTGTATGGCAAACGATAACAGCCGCAAATTCAAACAAAATCACATAATATTTTGCATACCGCCCTGAATTGTAGAGTTCTCACGACCTGTCGTTTTTGGTGAAGATCGGTTAATTGAAAGGGGTAGTTTACCGGCAACGGTTTTTTATCAAGGGTAATTTTTTTCTATGGTAAACGATAACAGCCGCAAATTCAAACAGAATCAAACAATTTTTTGCATACAGCCCTGATTTGTAGAGTACTCGCGACCTATTGTTTTTGGTGCAGATCGGTTATGGAAAGGGGTAGTTTACCTGCAACGGTTTTTTTTTATGAAGGGTAATTTTGTTTGTTTGGCAAACAATAACAGCCGCAAATTCAAACAGAATCAAATAATGTTTCGCATACAGTCCTAAATTGTAGCGTTCTCAAGATCTGTTGATTTTGGTAAAGATCGGTTATGGGAAAGGGGTAGTTTACCAGCAACGTTTTATGTTTTAACAAGGGTATTTTTTCTATGACGAACGATAACTGCCGTAAATTCAAAGAGAATCAACTAATGTTTTGCACACAGCCCTAATTGTAGAGTTCTCAAGACCTATTGTTTTTGGTGAAGATCGGTTAATGGAATAGGGTAGTTTACCAGCAACGTTTTATGTTTTATCAAGGGTGTTTTCTATGGCGAACGATAACAGCCGCAAATTCAAACAGAATCAAATAATTGTTTGCATACAGGCCTGAATTGTAGAGCACCCAAGTCCTGTCGTTTTTGGTGAAGATCGGTTAAGGGAAAGGGGTAGCTTACCAGCAACGGTTGTTTATCAAGGGTAATTTTTTTCCATAGTAAACGATAACAGCCGCAAATTCAAACAGAATCAAATGATGTTTTGCATACATCCCTGTATTGTAAAGTTCTCAATACCTATTGGTGTTGGTGAAGATCGGTTAAGGGAAAGGGGTAGTTTACCGGCAACGTTTTATGTTTTAAAAGGGTATTTTCTATGGCAAACGATAACTGCCGTAAATTCAAACAGAATCAACTAGGTTTTTGCAAACCTTTTTGAACTAAAGAGAGCTCAAGGTCTGTTGATTTTCTTGAAGATCGGTTACGGGAAGGGGTAGTTTATCAACAACGTTTTATGTTTTAAAAAGGGTAATTTTTTTATTACGAACGATAACTGCCGAAAATTCAATGAGAATCAAATACTTTTTTGCAACCTTTCCTGTGTTGCAGAGAGCTCAAGGTCTATTGATTTTGGTGAAGATCAGTTAAGGGAAAGGGGTAGTTTACCAGCAACATTTTATGATTTAACAAGAGTAAAATACTCAATTTTTATAAATAAAGTATCCTGATAAGAAGCTCATAGTAATCCACTGTAGAAACGTAGATGAAATATCTATAAATGAAGAGGTTAGGTGAACGGGGTGGGGGTAATTTTCTATTATTAAAAATTATAGTTGAAGGTGGAGGGGAGAATTTTTTATATGTGTACTACGTTATCGGCAACAAAGAAGTAGTTTTTTGTTAAAATTGCTTCCCGGGCTCTTTAGCCGTAGTCCAATGTTTTATGCAAAACCAGACTTTTCGGCAGTGCCATCGACTGCCATCATCGGTGAAAATCGAGTGCGAAAACGTGAGGTGGTATACGTTAGTGACCACAGTACTGTGGTTAAGGCTGAAGCAGTAAGTAGAAAGAAGTAGTGTCTATGGTAATATTTCATTTCGAAAATGATTTTAAATATAAATCTTAGAATATGGAAGTCATGTATGGTTCTCCATACCGATATTTACTTCCATATTCCTAAAGGAAATGGAAGTATGGTGATGGCAAAAAAAATCGTGTTCGAGATTATTGCAGATTCTGATTGTACTACACTCAAAACATGAAAAAAGTCGTTTTTCGAAAAGTGTCTGTGTGTGTGTCTGTCTATGTGTCTGTCTGTCTATGTGTAGATTTTTTTCTATGGCAAACGATAACAGCCGCAAATTCAAACAGAATCAAACAATTTTTTGCATACAGCGCTGATTTGTAGAGTACTCATGACCTATTGTTTTTGGTGAAGATCGGTTGAGGGAAAGGGGTAGTTTACCTGCAACGGGTTTTTTTTTATCAAGGGAAATTTTTTTTGGCAAACGATAACAGCCGCAAATTCAAACGGAATCAAATAATGTTTTGCATACAGCACTGAATTGTAGAGTTCTCAAGACCTATTGTTTTTGGTGAAGATCGGTTAAGGGAAAGGGGTAGTTTACCAGCTACGTTTTTTTAACAAGGGTATTTTATATGGCAAACGATAACAGCCGCAAATTCAAACAGAATCAAATAATTTTTTGCATACAACCCTGATTTGTAGAGTACTCAAGACCTATTGTTTTTGGTGAAGATCGGTTAAGGGGAAGGGGTAGTTTACCAGAAACCTTTTACGTTTTAACAACAGTAAAGTACTTGAAAACTCATTTAAACTTTTTCAAACAATGGTTAATGTTAAAAATAAAATAATTTTGTTGCCAGGCAATAAAATTATAATTTTTTCATTTTAATGTAAATTATGTATGAGTTAATATACATGTATAAAATAATATATCGTTCGTGGCAGGTAAGCATATCTCAGTTATGTAATGTTTACGTTTCCATTTTATTATTATGACTACAGCAATAAAAAGGCAGGGAAGACACACGCGCGCGCGCGCGCACACACACACACACACACACACACACACACACAAAATTCGCGTTATTTCTGGCCTCACTCATGTTTATTTTCTTACATTTGCGCGCTTTTTAAATGGAAAGTGTCGAAACCCACACCAACATAACGCGTGCAAGCCGAAAAAATGTCCAGCGTGAATAGCGATTTGCTGCTACACCGTTATCGGCAACAAAGAAGTAGTTTTTGTTAGAATTCCTTCCCGGGCTCTTTAGCCGTAGTCCAATGTTTTATGCAAAACCAGACTTTTCGGCAGTGCCATCGACTGCCATCATCGGTGAAAATCGAGTGCGAAAACGTGAGGTGGTATACGTTAGTGACCACAGTACTGTGGTTAAGGCTGAAGCAGTAAGTAGAAAGAAGTAGTGTCTATGGTAATATTTCATTTCGAAAATGATTTTAAATATAAATCTTTGAATATGGAAGTCATGTATGTTTCTCCATACCGATATTTACTTCCGTATTCCTAAAGGAAATGGAAGTATGGTGATGGCAAAAAAAATCGTGTTCGAGATTATTGCAGATTCTGATTGTACTACACTCAAAACATGAAAAAAGTCGTTTTTCGAAAAGTGTCTGTGTCTATGTGTCTGTCTGTCTATGTGTAGATTTTTTTCTATGGCAAACGATAACAGCCGCAAATTCAAACAGAATCAAACAATTTTTTGCATACTGCGCTGATTTGTAGAGTACTCATGACCTATTGTTTTTGGTGCAGATCGGCTAAGGGGAAGGGGTAGTTTACCTGCAACGTTTTTTTATCAAGCGTATTTTCTATGGCAAACGATAACAGCCGCAAATTGAAACAGAATCAAATAATTTTTTGCATACGTCCCTGAATTGCAGAGGTCTCAACGACTTTCGATTTTGGTGAAGATCGGTTAAGGGGAAGGGGTAGTTTACCTGCAACCTTTTACGTTTTAACAAGAGTAAAGTACTTGAAAATTTATTTAAACTTTTTGAAACAATGGTAATTGTTAAAAATAAAATAATTTTGTTGCCAGGCAATAAAATTATAATTTTTTCATTTTAATGTAATATAATATTTTTCATTTAATACAGCAATAAAAAGGCAGGTAAGACACAGCCTGGCTGTTTGGCTGAAAATGATTTTAAATATAAATCTTAGAATATGGAAGTCATGTATGGTTCTCCATACCGATATTTTTCTATGGCAAACGATAAGAGCCGCAAATTCAAACAGAATCAAATAATATTTTGCATACAGCCCTGTATTGTAGAGTTCTCAAGACCTATTGGTGTTGGTGAAGATCGGATAAGGGAAAGGGGTAGTTTACCAGCAACATTTTATGTTTTAAGAAGGGTAATTTTTTTTGACGAAAGATAAGTGCCGTAAATTCAAAGAGAATCAAATAATTTTTTTGCATAAGTTCCTGAATTGTGGGGAACGCAATTTTTCGTGAAGATCGTTTAAGGGAAAGGGGTAGTTTACCTGCAACATTTTATGATGTAACAAGAGAAATGTTTTCTTGATGAACGATAATTGCCACACATTCAAACAGAATCATTTATTTTTTTGCATGCTTCCATGAATTGTAGGGGACTGAAGGTCTATTGATTTTGGTGATGATCGGTTAAGAGAAAGGGGTAGTTTACCTGCAACGTTTTATGTTTTAACAAGAGTAAAGTACTTAATTTTGATAAATAATGTATCCTAATAAGAAGCTCATAATAATCCACTGTAGAAACGTAGATGAAATATCTATAAATGAAGAGGTTAAGTAAACGGGGTGGGGGTAAGTTTCTAATAATGAAAATTATAGTTGATTGGGGAGGGGAGAATTTTTTATATGTGTACTACGTTATCGGCACCAAAGAAGTAGTTCTTTGTTAAAATTCCTTCCCGGGCTGTTTATTATATGTGTACTACGTTATCGGCAACAAAGAAGTAGTTTTTTGTTAAAATTCCTTCCCGGGCTGTTTAGCCGTAGTCCAATGTTTTCTGCAAAACCAGAAGTTTCTGCAGTGCCATCGACTACCATCATCAGTGAAAATCGAGTGCGAAAACGTGAGGTGGAATACGTTAGTGACCACAGTACTGTGGTTAAGGCTGAAGCAATAAGTAGAAAGAAGTAGTTTCTATGGAAATATTTCATTTCGAATATGATTTTAAATATAAATCTTAGAACATGGAAGTCATGTATGGATCTCCATACCGATATTTTACTTCCATATTCCTTAAGGAATGGAAGTATGGTGATGGCAAAAAAAATCGTGTTCGAGATTATTGCAGATTCTGATTCTACTACACTCAAAACATGAAAAAAAGTCGTTTTCCGAAAAGTGTCTGTGTGTGTGTGTCTGTGTGTCTGTCTGTCTGTGTGTCTATCTCTGTGTCTGTCTGTGTGTGTGTCTGTAGATTTTTTTTGTATGGCAAACGATAACTGCCGCAAATTCAAACAGAATCAAATAATTTTTTGCATGCAGCCCTGATTTGCAGAGTACTCGCGACCTATTGTTTTTGGTGAAGATCGGTTGAGGGAAAGGGGTAGTTTACCTACAACGGTTTTTTTTTAGCAAGGGTAATTTTGTTTGTTTGGCAAACGATAACAGCCGCAAATTCACACAGAAGCAAATAATGTTTCGCATACAGCCCTGAATTGTAGAGTTCTCAAGATCTGTTGATTTTGGTTAAGATCGGTTTTCGGAAAGGGGTAGTTTACCAGTAACGTTTTATGTTTTAACAAGGGTATTTCCTATGGCAAACGATAACAGCCGCAAATTCAAACAGAATCAAAAGATTATTTGCATACAGCCCTAAATTGTAGAGTTCTCAAGACCTATTGTTTTTGGTGAAGATCGGTTGAGGGAAAGGGGTAGTTTACCAGCAACGTTTTTTTAACAAGGGTATTTTCTATGGCAAACGATAACAGCCGCAAATTCAAACAGAATCAAATAATGTTTTGCATACAGCCCTGATTTGTAGAGTACTCAAGACCTATTGTTTTTGGTAAAGATCGGTTAAGGGAAAGGAGTAGTTTACCTGTAACGTTTTATGTTTTAACAATGGTATTTCCTATGGCAAACGATAACAGCCGCAAATTCAAACAGAATCAAAAGATTATTTGCATACAGCCCTAAATTGTAGAGTTCTCAAGACCTATTGTTTTTGGTGAAGATCGGTTGAGGGAAAGGGGTAGTTTACCAGCAACATTTTTTTAACAAGGGTATTTTCTATGGCAAACGATAACAGCCGCAAATTCAAACAGAATCAAATAATGTTTTGCATACAGCCCTGATTTGTAGAGTACTCAAGACCTATTGTTTTTGGTGAAGATCGGTTAAGGGGAAGGGGTAGTTTACCAGCAACGTTTTTTTATCAAGCGTATTTTTTTCTATGGTAAACGATAACAGCCGCAAATTTAAACAGAATCAAATGATGTTTTGCATACAGCCCTGTATTGTAGAGTTCTCAATACTTATTGGTGTTGGTGAAGATCGGTTAAGGGAAAGGGGTAGTTTACCGGCAACGTGTTATGTTTTAACTAGGGTATTTTTTCTATGACGAACGATAACTGCCGTAAATTCAAAGAGAATCAACTAATGTTTTGCATACAGCCCTGAATTGTAGAGTTCTCAAGACCTATTGTTTTTGGTGAAGATTGGTTAATGGAATAGGTTAGTTTACGAGCAACGTTTTATGTTTTATCAAGGGTGTTTTCTATGGCAAACGATAACAGCCGCAAATTCAAACAGAATCAAATAATTGTTTGCATACTGGCCTAAATTGTAGAGTACCCAGGACCTGTCGTTTTTGGTGAAGATCGGTTAAGGGAAAGGGGTAGTTTACCTGCAACGGTTTTTTATCAAGGGTAATTTTTTTCTATAGTAAACGATAACAGCCGCAAATTCAAACAGAATCAAATGATGTTTTGCATACAGCCCTGTATTGTAGAGTTCTCAATACCTATTGGTGTTGGTGAACATCGGTTAAGGGAAAGGGGTAGTTTACCAGCAACATTTTATGTTTTAAGAAGGGTAATTTTTTAATGACGAACGATAACTGCCGTAAATTCAAACAGAATCAACTAGGTTTTTACATACCTTTTTGAACTAAAGGGAAATCAAGGTCTGTTGATTTTGTTGAAGATCAGTTAAGGGAAGGGGTAGTTTATCAGCAACGTTTTATGTTTTAAAAAGGGTAATTTTTTTATGACGAACGATAACTGCCGAAAATTCAATGAGAATCAAATAATTTTTTGCACCCTTTCCTGAGTTGCAGAGAGCTCAAGGTCTGTTGATTTTGGTGAAGATCGGTTAAGGGAAAGGGGTACTTTACCTGCAACATTTTATGTTGTAACAAGAGAAATGTTTCCAAGACGAACGATAACTGCCGCACATTTCAACAGAATCAAATATTTTTTTGCATGATTCCCTGAATTGTAGAGGACGGAAGGTCTGTTGATTTTGGAGAAGATCGGTTGAGAGAAAGGGGTAGTTTACCTGAAACATTTTATAATTTAACAAGAGTAAAGTACTTAATTTTTATAAATAAAGTATCCTGATAAGAAGCTCATAGTAATCCACTATAGAAACGTAGATGAAATATCAATAAATGAAGAAGTTAGGTGAACGGGGTGCGGGTAATTTTCTATTATTAAAAATTATAGTTGAAAGTGTAGTTGAATTTTTTATATGTGTACTACGTTATCGGCAACAAAGAAGTAGTTTTTTGTTAAAATTGCTTCCCGGGTTCTTTAGCCGTAGTCCAATGTTTTCTGCAAAACCAGAGTTTTCGGCAGTGCCATCGACTGCCATCATCGGTGAAAATCGAGTGCGAAAACGTTAGGTAGTATACGTTAGTGACCACAGTACTCTGGTTAATGCTGAAGCAATAAGTAGAAAGACGTAGTTTCTATGGAAATATTTCATTTCGAATATGATTTTAAATATAAATCTTAGAACATGGAAGTCATGTATGGTTCTCCATACCGATATTTATTATTATGACTACAGCAATAAAAAGGCAGGGAAGACACACGCGCGCGCGCGCGCGCACACACACACATGGACCATGAGTGACTTCGGAGCGCTCCTTCTTTTTCGCGTGTTTGTTCTGTGAAACATACACTGTAGATTCGCATCTTTACTCTAAGCAACGCTCAATAGGAAATGTTGAAAATTTTAGTCCACGGTGTACCCTCATTCACACTAAACTTGCTCTGATGTTTTAATTACAGACATCATAATATTAAAACTTTGAGCACTACTTAATGGAGATCAATCATTAAATTATACAAGCCATTAAATTTATGCATATTTTTTATATATATGTGTACACCGTTATCGGCAACAAAGAAGTAGTTTTTGTTAAAATTCCTTCCCGGGATATTTGGCCGTAGTCCAATGTTTTCTACAAAACCAGACGTTTCGGCAATGCCATCGACTTCCATCATCAGTGAAAATCGAGTGCGATAACGTGAGGTGGTATACGTTAGTGACCACAGTACTGTGGTTAAGGCTGAAGCAGTAAGTAGAAAGAAGTAGTGTCTATGGTAATATTTCATTTCGAAAATGATTTTAAATATAAATCTTAGAATATGGAAGTCATGTATGGTTCTCCATACCGATATTTTCTATGACGAACGATAACTGCCGCACATTCAAACAGAATCAAATATTTTTTTGCATACGTTCCTCAATTGTAAAAGACTGAAGGCCTGTTGATTTTGGTGAATATCGGTTAAGGGAAAGGGGTAGTTTACCGGCAACGTTTTATATTTTAACAAGGGTATTTTCTATGGCAAACGATAAGAGCCGCAAATTGAAACAGAATCAAATAATGTTTTGCATACAGCCCTGAATTGTAGAGTACTCAAGACCTATTGTTTTTGGTGAAGATCGGTTAAGGGAAAAGGGTAGTTTACCTGCTACGTTTTTTTAACAAGGGTATTTTCTATGGCAAACGATAAGAGCCGCAAATTGAAACAGAATCAAATAATGTTTTGCATACAGCCCTGAATTGTAGAGTACTCAAGACCTCTTGTTTTTGGTGAAGATCGGTTAAGGGGAAGGGGTAGTTTACCAGCAACGTTTTTTTATCAAGCGTATTTTTTTCTATGGTAAACGATAACAGCCGCAAATTTAAACAGAATCAAATGATGTTTTGCATACAGCCCTGTATTGTAGAGTTCTCAATACTTATTGGTGTTGGTGAAGATCGGTTAAGGGAAAGGGGTAGTTTACCGGCAACGTGTTATGTTTTAACTAGGGTATTTTTTCTATGACGAACGATAACTGCCGTAAATTCAAAGAGAATCAACTAATGTTTTGCATACAGCCCTGAATTGTAGAGTTCTCAAGACCTATTGTTTTTGGTGAAGATTGGTTAATGGAATAGGTTAGTTTACGAGCAACGTTTTATGTTTTATCAAGGGTGTTTTCTATGGCAAACGATAACAGCCGCAAATTCAAACAGAATCAAATAATTGTTTGCATACTGGCCTAAATTGTAGAGTACCCAGGACCTGTCGTTTTTGGTGAAGATCGGTTAAGGGAAAGGGGTAGTTTACCTGCAACGGTTTTTTATCAAGGGTAATTTTTTTCTATAGTAAACGATAACAGCCGCAAATTCAAACAGAATCAAATGATGTTTTGCATACAGCCCTGTATTGTAGAGTTCTCAATACCTATTGGTGTTGGTGAACATCGGTTAAGGGAAAGGGGTAGTTTACCAGCAACATTTTATGTTTTAAGAAGGGTAATTTTTTAATGACGAACGATAACTGCCGTAAATTCAAACAGAATCAACTAGGTTTTTACATACCTTTTTGAACTAAAGGGAAATCAAGGTCTGTTGATTTTGTTGAAGATCAGTTAAGGGAAGGGGTAGTTTATCAGCAACGTTTTATGTTTTAAAAAGGGTAATTTTTTTATGACGAACGATAACTGCCGAAAATTCAATGAGAATCAAATAATTTTTTGCACCCTTTCCTGAGTTGCAGAGAGCTCAAGGTCTGTTGATTTTGGTGAAGATCGGTTAAGGGAAAGGGGTACTTTACCTGCAACATTTTATGTTGTAACAAGAGAAATGTTTCCAAGACGAACGATAACTGCCGCACATTTCAACAGAATCAAATATTTTTTTGCATGATTCCCTGAATTGTAGAGGACGGAAGGTCTGTTGATTTTGGAGAAGATCGGTTGAGAGAAAGGGGTAGTTTACCTGAAACATTTTATAATTTAACAAGAGTAAAGTACTTAATTTTTATAAATAAAGTATCCTGATAAGAAGCTCATAGTAATCCACTATAGAAACGTAGATGAAATATCAATAAATGAAGAAGTTAGGTGAACGGGGTGCGGGTAATTTTCTATTATTAAAAATTATAGTTGAAAGTGTAGTTGAATTTTTTATATGTGTACTACGTTATCGGCAACAAAGAAGTAGTTTTTTGTTAAAATTGCTTCCCGGGTTCTTTAGCCGTAGTCCAATGTTTTCTGCAAAACCAGAGTTTTCGGCAGTGCCATCGACTGCCATCATCGGTGAAAATCGAGTGCGAAAACGTTAGGTAGTATACGTTAGTGACCACAGTACTCTGGTTAATGCTGAAGCAATAAGTAGAAAGACGTAGTTTCTATGGAAATATTTCATTTCGAATATGATTTTAAATATAAATCTTAGAACATGGAAGTCATGTATGGTTCTCCATACCGATATTTATTATTATGACTACAGCAATAAAAAGGCAGGGAAGACACACGCGCGCGCGCGCGCGCACACACACACATGGACCATGAGTGACTTCGGAGCGCTCCTTCTTTTTCGCGTGTTTGTTCTGTGAAACATACACTGTAGATTCGCATCTTTACTCTAAGCAACGCTCAATAGGAAATGTTGAAAATTTTAGTCCACGGTGTACCCTCATTCACACTAAACTTGCTCTGATGTTTTAATTACAGACATCATAATATTAAAACTTTGAGCACTACTTAATGGAGATCAATCATTAAATTATACAAGCCATTAAATTTATGCATATTTTTTATATATATGTGTACACCGTTATCGGCAACAAAGAAGTAGTTTTTGTTAAAATTCCTTCCCGGGATATTTGGCCGTAGTCCAATGTTTTCTACAAAACCAGACGTTTCGGCAATGCCATCGACTTCCATCATCAGTGAAAATCGAGTGCGATAACGTGAGGTGGTATACGTTAGTGACCACAGTACTGTGGTTAAGGCTGAAGCAGTAAGTAGAAAGAAGTAGTGTCTATGGTAATATTTCATTTCGAAAATGATTTTAAATATAAATCTTAGAATATGGAAGTCATGTATGGTTCTCCATACCGATATTTTCTATGACGAACGATAACTGCCGCACATTCAAACAGAATCAAATATTTTTTTGCATACGTTCCTCAATTGTAAAAGACTGAAGGCCTGTTGATTTTGGTGAATATCGGTTAAGGGAAAGGGGTAGTTTACCGGCAACGTTTTATATTTTAACAAGGGTATTTTCTATGGCAAACGATAAGAGCCGCAAATTGAAACAGAATCAAATAATGTTTTGCATACAGCCCTGAATTGTAGAGTACTCAAGACCTATTGTTTTTGGTGAAGATCGGTTAAGGGAAAAGGGTAGTTTACCTGCTACGTTTTTTTAACAAGGGTATTTTCTATGGCAAACGATAAGAGCCGCAAATTGAAACAGAATCAAATAATGTTTTGCATACAGCCCTGAATTGTAGAGTACTCAAGACCTATTGTTTTTGGTGAAGATCGGTTAAGGGAAAAGGGTAGTTTATCATCAACGTTGTTTTTTTATCAAGGGTAATTTTTACTTCCATGTTCCTTAAGGAAATGGAAGTATGGTGATGGCAAAAAAAATCGTGTTCGAGATTATTGCAGAATATGATTGTACTACACTCAAAACATGAAAAAAAGTCATTTTTCGAAAAGTGTCTGTGTGTCTGTCTGTCTGTCTATAGATTTTTTTCCTATGGCAAACGATAACAGCCGCAAATTCAAACAGAATCAAACAAAATTTTGCATACAGCCCTGATTTGTAGAGTACTCGCGACCTATTGTTTTTGGTGCAGATCGGTTAGGGAAAGGGGTAGTTTACCTGCAACGGTTTTTTTTATCAAGGGTAATTTTGTTTGTTAGGCAAACAATAACAGCCGCAAATTCAAACAGAATCAAATAATGTTTCGCATACAGCCCTAAATTGCAGAGTTCTCAAAATCTGTTGATTTTGGTAAAGATCGGTTATGGGAAAGGGGTAGTTTACCTGCAACGTTTTATGTTTTAACAAGGGTATTTCCTATGACAAACGATAACAGCCGAAAATTCAAACATAATCAAATAATGTTTTGCATACAGCCCTGAATTGTAGAGTTCTCAAGACCTCTTGTTTTTGGTGAAGATCGGTTAAGGGAAATGGGTAGTTTACCTCCAACGTTTTATGTTTTAAAAGGGTATTTTCTTTGGTAAACGATAAGAGCCGCAAATTCAAACAGAATCAAATACGTTTTTGCATACAGCCCTGTTTTCTTGTGTACTAAAGACCTATTGTTTTTGGTGAAGATCGTATAAGGGAAAGGGGTAGTTTACCGGCCACGTTTTTTGTTTTATCAAGGGTATTTTGTATAGCAAACGATAACAGCCGCAAATTCACACAAAATCACATAATATTTAGCATACGGCCCTGAATTGTTGAGTTCTCAAGACCTATCGTTTTTGGTGAAGATTGGTTAAGGGAAAGGGGTAGTTTACCTGCAACGCTTTTTTATCAAGGGTAATTTATTTTATGGTAAACGATAACAGTCGCAAATTCAAACAGAATCAAACAATTTTTTGCATACAGCCCTGATTTGTAGAGTACTCGCGACCTGTTGTTTTTGGTGCAGATCGGTTAGGGAAAGGGGTAGTTTACCAGCAACGGTTTTTTTTATCAAGGGAAATATTATTTGTTTGGCAAACAATAACAGCCGCAAATTCAAACAGAATCAAATAATGTTTCGCATACAGCCCTAAATTGTAGAGTTCTCAAGATCTGTTGATTTTGGTAAAGATCGGTTACGGGAAAGGGGTAGTTTACCAGCAACGTTTTATGTTTTAACAAGGGTATTTTCTATGGCAAACGATAACAGCCGCAAATTCAAACATAAACAAATAATATTTTGCAAAAAGCCCTGAATTGTAGAGTTCTCAAGACCTCTAGTTTTTGGTGAAGATCGGTTAAGGGAAACGGGTAGTTTACCAGCAACATTTTATGTTTTAAAAGGGTATTTTCTATGGCAAACGAGAAGAGCCGCAAATTCAAACAGAATCAAATACGTTTTTGCATACAGCCCGGATTTCTAGAGTACTAAAGACCTTTTGTTTTTGGTGAAATCGTTTAAGGGAAAGGGGTAGTTTACCTGCCACGTTTTTTGTTTTATCAAGGGTATTTTGTATGGTAAACGATAACAGCCGCAAATTCAAACAGAATCAAACAATTTTTTGCATACAGCCCTGATTTGTAGAGTACTCGCGACCTATTGTTTTTGGTGCAGATCGGTTAGGGAAAGGGGTAGTTTACCTGCAAAGGTTTTTTTTATCAAGGGTAATTTTGTTTGTTTGGCAAACAATAACAGCCGCAAATTAAAACAGAATCAAATAATGTTTCGCATACAGCCCTAAATTGTAGAGTTCTCAAGATCTGTTGATTTTGGTAAAGATCGGTTATGGGAAAGGGGTAGTTTACCAGCAACATTTTATGTTTTAACAAGGGTATTTTATATGGCAAACAATAAAAGCCGCAAATTCAAACAAAATCAAATAATGTTTTGCATACGGCCCTGAATTGTAGAGTTCTCAAGACCTCTTGTTTTTGGTGAAGATCGGTTAAGGGAAATGGGTAGTTTACCTGCAACATTTTATGTTTTAAAAGGGTATTTTCTATGGTAAACGATAAGAGCCGCAAATTCAAACAGAATCAAATAAGTTTTTGCATACAGCCCTGACTTCTTGAGTACTAAAGACCTACTGTTTTTGGTGAAGATCGTTTAAGGGAAAGGGGTAGTTTACCGGCCACGTTTTTTGTTTTATCAAGGGTATTTTGTATGGCAAACGATAACAGCCGCAAATTCAAATAAAATCACATAATATTTTGCATACAGCCCTGTATTGTAGAGTTCTCAATACCTATTGGTGTTGGTGAAGATCGGTTAAGGGAAAGGGGTAGTTTACCAGCAACGTTTTATGTTTTAAAAGGGTATTTTCTATGGCAAACGATAAGAGCCGCAAATTCAAACAGAATCAAATACGTTTTGGCATACAGCTCTGTTTTGTAGAGTACTAAAGACCTATTGTTTTTGGTGAAGATCGTTTAAGGGAAAGGGGTAGTTTACCGGCCACGTTTTTTGTTTTATCAAGGGTATTTTGTATGGCAAACGATAACAGCCGCAAATTCAAATAAAATCACATAATATTTTGCATACAGCCCTGTATTGTAGAGTTCTCAATACCTATTGGTGTTGGTGAAGATCGGTTAAGGGAAAGGGGTAGTTTACCAGACACGTTTTTTGTTTTATCAAGGGTATTTTATATGGCAAACGATAACAACCGCAAATTCAAACAGAATCACACAATATTTTGCATACAGGCCTGAAATGTAGAGTTCTCAATACCTGTTGGTTTTGGTGAAGATCGGTTAAGGGAATAGGGTTGTTTACCAGCTACATTTTATGTTTTATCAAGGGTAATTTTTTTTTGACGAACGATAACTACCGTACATTAAAACAGAATCAACTACTCTTCTGCATACCTTTTCGAATTATACAGAACTCAAGGGCTCTCGATTTTGTTGAAGATCGGTTAAGGGAAAGGGGTAGCTTACCTGCAACGGTTTTTTATCAAGGGTAATTTTTTTCCATAGTAAACGATAACAGCCGCAAATTCAAACAGAATCAAATGATGTTTTGCATACATCCCTGTATTGTAAAGTTCTCAATACCTATTGGTGTTGGTGAAGATCGGTTAAGGGAAAGGGGTAGTTTACCGGCAACGTTTTATGTTTTAACAAGGGTATTTTCTATGGCAAACGATAACAGCCGCAAATTCAAACATAATCAAATAATGTTTTGCAAAAAGCCCTGAATTGTAGAGTTATCAAGACCTATCGTTTTTGGTGAAGATCGGTTAAGGGAAAGGGGTAGTTTACCTGCAACGGTTTTTTTTATCAAGGGTAATTTTGTTTGTTTGGCAAACAATAACAGCCGCAAATTCAAACAGAATCAAATACGTTTTTGCATACAGCCCGGATTTCTAGAGTACTAAAGACCTTTTGTTTTTGGTGAAATCGTTTAAGGGAAAGGGGTAGTTTACCGGCCACGTTTTTTGTTTTATCAAGGGTATTTTGTATGGCAAACGATAACAGCCGCAAATTCAAACAAAATCACATAGTATTTTGCATACAGCCCTGAATTGTAGAGTTCTCACGACCTATCGTTTTTGGTGAAGATCGGTTAAGGGAAAGGGGTAGTTTACCTGCAACGGTTTTTTATCAAGGGTAATTTTTTTCTATGGTAAAAGATAACAGCCGCAAATTCAAACAGAATCAAACAATTTTTTGCATACAGCCCTGATTTGTAGAGTACTCGCGACCTTTTCTTTTTGGTGCAGATCGGTTAGGGAAAGGGGTAGTTTACCTGCAACGGTTTTTTTTATCAAGGGTAATTTTGTTTGTTTGGCAAACAATAACAGCCGCAAATTCAAACAGAATCAAATAATGTTCGCATACAGCCCTAAATTGTAGAGTTCTCAAGATCTGTTGATTTATTAAAGATCGGTTATGGGAAAGGGGTAGTTTACCTGCAACGTTTTATGTTTTAAAAGGGTATTTTCTATGGCAAACGATAACTGCCGTAAATTCAAACAGAATCAACTAGGTTTTTGCAAACCTTTTTGAACTAAAGAGAACTCAAGGTCTGTTGATTTTCTTGAAGATCGGTTACGGGAAGCGGTAGTTTATCAACAACGTTTTATGTTTTAAAAAGGGTAATTTTTTTATTACGAACGATAACTGCCGAAAATTCAATGAGAATCAAATACTTTTTTGCAACCTTTCCTGTGTTGCAGAGAGCTCAAGGTCTATTGATTTTGGTGAAGATCAGTTAAGGGAAAGGGGTAGTTTACCAGCAACATTTTACGATTTAACAAGAGTAAAATACTCAATTTTTATAAATAAAGTATCCTGATAAGAAGCTCATAGTAATCCACTGTAGAAACGTAGATGAAATATCTATAAATGAAGAGGTTAGGTGAACGGGGTGGGGGTAATTTTCTATTATTAAAAATTATAGTTGAAGGTGGAGGGGAGAATTTTTTATATGTGTACTACGTTATCGGCAACAAAGAAGTAGTTTTTTGTTAAAATTGCTTCCCGGGCTCTTTAGCCGTAGTCCAATGTTTTATGCAAAACCAGACTTTTCGGCAGTGCCATCGACTGCCACCATCGGTGAAAATCGAGTGCGAAAACGTGAGGTGGTATACGTTAGTGACCACAGTACTGTGGTTAAGGCTGAAGCAGTAAGTAGAAAGAAGTGGTGTCTATGGTAATATTTCATTTCGAAAATGATTTTAAATATAAATCTTAGAATATGGAAGTCATGTATGGTTCTCCATACCGATATTTCCTTCCATATTCCTATAGGAAATGGAAGTATGGTGATGGCAAAAAAAATCGTGTTCGAGATTATTGCAGATTCTGATTGTACTACACTCAAAACATGAAAAAAGTCGTTTTTCGAAAAGTGTCTGTGTGTGTGTCTGTCTGTGTGTCTGTCTATCTATGTGTAGATTTTTTCCTATGGCAAACGATAACAGCCGCAAATTCACACAGAATCAAACAATTTTTTGCATACAGCGCTGATTTGTACAGTACTCATGACCTATTGTTTTTGGTGAAGATCGGTTGAGGGAAAGGGGTAGTTTACCGGCAACGGGTTTCTTTATCAAGGGAAATTTTTTTTGGCAAACGATAACAGCCGCAAATTCAAACAGAATCAAATAATGTTTTGCATACAGCCCTGAATTGTAGAGTTCTCAAGACGTATTGTTTTTGGTGAAGATCGGTTAAGGGAAAGGGGTAGTTTACCTGCTACGTTTTTTTAACAAGGGTATTTTATATGGCAAACGATAACAGCCGCAAATTCAAACAGAATCAAATAATTTTTTGCATACAACCCTGATTTGTAGAGTACTCAAGACCTATTGTTTTTGGTGAAGATCGGTTACGGGGAAGGGGTAGTTTACCAGAAACCTTTTACGTTTTAACAACAGTAAAGTACTTGAAAACTCATTTAAACTTTTTCAAACAATGGTTAATGTTAAAAATAAAATAATTTTGTTGCCAGGCAATAAAATTATAATTTTTTCATTTTAATGTAAATTATGTATGAGTTAATATACATGTATAAAATAATATATCGTTCGTGGCAGGTAAGCATATCTCAGTTATGTAATGTTTACGTTTCCATTTTATTATGACTACAGCAATAAAAATGCAGGGAAGACACACACGCGCGCGCGCGCGCACACACACACACACACACAAAATTCGCGTTATTTCTGGCCTCACTCATGTTTACTTTCTTACATTTGCACGCTTTTTAAATGGAAAGTGTCGAAACCCACACCAACATAACGCGTGCAAGCCGAAAAAATGTCCAGCGTGAATAGCGATTTGCTTCCTGTGGATCGCTGGGCAGTGTAACTGCACGTGTTTACAGAGGAACGATTCATAGACAGACTTTTCGTCTTTAGGGAATGAACCCTCTGCAAGATTCTGAGGGTCCATGAGTGATTTCGGAGCGCTCCTTCTTTTTCGCGTGTTTGTTCTGTGAAACATACACTGTAGATTCGCATCTTTACTCTAAGCAACGCTCAATAGGAAATGTTGAAAATTTTAGTCCACGGTGTACCCTCATTCACACTAAACTTGCTCTGATGTTTTAATTACGGACATCATAATATTAAAACTTTGAGCACTACTTAATGGAGATCAATCATTAAATTATACAAGCCATTAAATTTATGCATATTTTTTATATATATGTGTACACCGTTATCGGCAACAAAGAAGTAGTTTTTGTTAAAATTCCTTCCCGGGATATTTGGCCGTAGTCCAATGTTTTCTACAAAACCAGACGTTTCGGCAATGCCATCGACTTCCATCATCAGTGAAAATCGAGTGCGATACCGTGAGGTGGTATACGTTAGTGACCACAGTACTGTGGTTAAGGCTGAAGCAGTAAGTAGAAAGAAGTAGTGTCTATGGTAATATTTCATTTCGAAAATGATTTTAAATATAAATCTTAGAATATGGAAGTCATGTATGGTTCTCCATACCGATATTTTCTATGACGAACGATAACTGCCGCACATTCAAACAGAATCAAATATTTTTTTGCATACGTTCCTCAATTGTAAAAGACTGAAGGCCTGTTGATTTTGGTGAATATCGGTTAAGGGAAAGGGGTAGTTTACCGGCAACGTTTTATATTTTAACAAGGGTATTTTCTATGGCAAACGATAAGAGCCGCAAATTGAAACAGAATCAAATAATGTTTTGCATACAGCCCTGAATAGTAGAGTACGCAAGACACATTGTTTTTGGTGAAGATCGGTTAAGGGAAAAGGGTAGTTTACCTGCTACGTTTTTTTAACAAGGGTATTTTCTATGGCAAACGATAAGAGCCGCAAATTGAAACAGAATCAAATAATGTTTTGCATACAGCCCTTAATTGTAGAGTACTCAAGACCTATTGTTTTTGGTGAAGATCGGTTAAGGGAAAAGGGTAGTTTACCATCAACGTTGTTTTTTTTATCAAGGGTAATTTTTACTTCCATGTTCCTTAAGGAAATGGAAGTATGGTGATGGCAAAAAAAATCGTGTTCGAGATTATTGCAGAATATGATTGTACTACACTCAAAACATGAAAAAAAGTCATTTTTCGAAAAGTGTCTGTGTGTGTCTGTCTGTCTGTCTATAGATTTTTTTCTATGGCAAACGATAACAGCCGCAAATTCAAACATAATCAAATAATGTTTTGCATACAGCCCAGAATTGTAGAGTTCTCAAGACCTCTTGTTTTTGCTGAAGATCGGTTAAGGGAAACGGGTAGTTTACCTGCAACGTTTTATGTTTTAAAAGGGTATTTTCTATGGTAAACGATAAGAGCCGCAAATTCAAACAGAATCAAATACGTTTTTGCATACAGCCCTGATTTCTTGAGTACTAAAGACCTATTGTTTTTGGTGAAGATCGTATATGGGAAAGGGGTAGTTTACCGGCCACGTTTTTTGTTTTATCAAGGGTATTTTGTATGGCAAACGATAACAGCCGCAAATTCAAACAAAATCACATAATATTTTGCATACGGCCCTAAGTTGTAGAGTTCTCAAGACCTATCGTTTTTGGTGAAGATCGGTTAAGGGAAAGGGGTAGTTTACCTGCAACGGTTTTTTATCAAGGGTAATTTTTTTTTTGGTAAACGATAACAGCCGCAAATTCAAACAGAATCAAACAATTTTTTGCATACAGCCCTGATTTGTAGAGTACTCGCGACCTGTTGTTTTTGGTGCAGATCGGTTAGGGAAAGGGGTAGTTTACCAGCAACGGTTTTTTTTATCAAGGGTAATATTGTTTGTTTGGCAAACAATAACAGCCGCAAATTCAAACAGAATCAAATAATGTTTCGCATACAGCCCTAAATTGTAGAGTTCTCAAGATCTGTTGATTTTGGTAAAGATCGGTTATGGGAAAGGGGTAGTTTACCAGCAACGTTTTATGTTTTAACAAGGGTATTTTCTATGGCAAACGATAACAGCCGCAAATTCAAACATAATCAAATAATGTTTTGCAAAAAGCCCTGAATTGTAGAGTTCTCAAGACCTCTTGTTTTTGGTGAAAATCGGTTAAGGGAAACGGGTAGTTTAACAGCAACATTTTATGTTTTAAAAGGGTATTTTTTATGGTAAACGATAAGAGCCGCAAATTCAAACAGAATCAAATAAGTTTTTGCATACAGCCCTGATTTCTTGAGTACTAAAGACCTACTGTTTTTGGTGAAGATCGTTTAAGGGAAAGGGGTAGTTTACCGGCAACGTTTTATGTTTTAAAAGGGTATTTTCTATGGCAAACGATAAAAGCCGCAAATTCAAACAGAATCAAATACGTTTTTGCATACAGCTCTGTTTTGTAAAGTACTAAAGACCTATTGTTTTTGGTGAAGATAGGTTAAGGGAAAGGGGTAGTTTACCAGACACGTTTTTTGTTTTTACAAGGGTATTTTGTATGGCAAACGATAACAGCCGCAAATTCAAATAAAATCACATAATATTTTGCATACAGCCCTGTATTGTAGAGTTCCCAATACCTATTGGTGTTGGTGAAGATCGGTTAAGGGAAAGGGGTAGTTTACCTGCAACGTTTTATGTTTTAAAAGGGTATTTTCTATGGCAAACGATAAAAGCCGCAAATTCAAACAGAATCAAATACGTTTTTGCATACAGCTCTGTTTTGTAAAGTACTAAAGACCTATTGTTTTTGGTGAAGATAGGTTAAGGGAAAGGGGTAGTTTACCAGACACGTTTTTTGTTTTTACAAGGGTATTTTATATGGCAAACGATAACAACCGCAAATTCAAACAGAATCACATAATATTTTGCATACAGGCCTGAAATGTAGAGTTCTCAATACCTGTTGGTTTTGGTGAAGATCGGTTAAGGGAATAGGGTTGTTTACCAGCTACATTTTATGTTTTATCAAGGGTAATTTTCTTTTACGAACGATAACTGCCGTACATTAAAACAGAATCAACTACTCTTCTGCATACCTTTTCGAATTATACAGAACTCAAGGGCTCTCGATTTTGTTGAAGATCGGTTAAGGGAAAGGGGTAGTTTACCTGCAACGTTTTATGTTTTAACAAGGGTATTTTTTCTATGACGAACGATAACTGCCGTAAATTCAAAGAGAATCAACTAATATTTTGCACACAGCCCTGAATTGTAGAGTTCTCAAGACCTATTGTTTTTGGTGAAGATCGGTTAATGGAATAGGGTAGTTTACCAGCAACGTTTTATGTTTTATCAAGGGTGTTTTCTATGGCAAACGATAACAGCCGCAAATTCAAACAGAATCAAATAATTGTTTGCATACCGGCCTGAATTGTAGAGCACCCAAGTCCTGTCGTTTTTGGTGAAGATCGGTTAAGGGAAAGGGGTAGCTTACCTGCAACGGTTTTTTATCAAGGGTAATTTTTTTCCATAGTAAACGATAACAGCCGCAAATTCAAACAGAATCAAATGATGTTTTGCATACATCCCTGTATTGTAAAGTTCTCAATACCTATTGGTGTTGGTGAAGATCGGTTAAGGGAAAGGGGAAGTTTACCTGCAACGTTTTATGTTTTAAAAGGGTATTTTCTATGGCAAACGATAACTGCCGTAAATTCAAACAGAATCAACTAGGTTTTTGCAAACCTTTTTGAACTAAAGAGAACTCAAGGTCTGGTGATTTTCTTGAAGATCGGTTACGGGAAGGGGTAGTTTATCAACAACGTTTTATGTTTTAAAAAGGGTAATTTTTTTTATTACGAACGATAACTGCCGAAAATTCAATGAGAATCAAATACTTTTTTGCAACCTTTCCTGTGTTGCAGAGAGCTCAAGGTCTATTGATTTTGGTGAAGATCAGTTAAGGGAAAGGGGTAGTTTACCAGCAACATTTTATGATTTAACAAGAGTAAAATACTCAATTTTTATAAATAAAGTATCCTGATAAGAAGCTCATAGTAATCCACTGTAGAAACGTAGATGAAATATCTATAAATGAAGAGGTTAGGTGAACGGGGTGGGGGTAATTTTCTATTATTAAAAATTATAGTTAAAGATGGAGGGGAGAATTTTTTATATGTGTACTACGTTATCGGCAACAAAGAAGTAGTATTTGTTAAAATTGCTTCCCGGGCTCTTTAGCCGTAGTCCAATGTTTTATGCAAAACCAGACTTTTCGGCAGTGCCATCGACTGCCATCATCGGTGAAAATCGAGTGCGAAAACGTGAGGTGGTATACGTTAGTGACTACAGTACTGTGGTTAAGGCTGAAGCAGTAAGTAGAAAGAAGTAGTGTCTATGGTAATATTTCATTTCGAAAATGATTTTAAATATAAATCTTAGAATATGGAAGTCATGTATGGTTCTCCATACCGATATTTACTTCCATATTCCTAAAGGAAATGGAAGTATGGTGATGGCAAAAAAAATCGTGTTCGAGATTATTGCAGATTCTGATTGTACTACACTCAAAACATGAAAAAAGTCGTTTTTCGAAAAGTGTCTGTGTGTGTGTCTGTCTGTCTATGTAAATTTTTTTTTATGGCAAACGATAACAGCCGCAAATTCAAACAGAATCAAACAATTTTTTGCATACAGCGCTGATTTGTAGAGTACTCATGACCTATTGTTTTTGGTGAAGATCGGTTGAGGGAAAGGGGTAGTTTACCTGCAACGGGTTTTTTTATCAAGGGAAATTTTTTTGGCAAACGATAACAGCCGCAAATTCAAACAGAATCAAATAATGTTTTGCATACAGCCCTGAATTGTAGAGTTCTCAAGACCTATTGTTTTTGGTGAAGATCGGTTGAGGGAAAGGGGTAGTTTACCTGCAACGGGTTTTTTTATCAAGGGAAATTTTTTTTGGCAAACGATAGCAGCCGCAAATTCAAACAGAATCAAATAATGTTTTGCATACAGCCCTGAATTGTAGAGTTCTCAAGACGTATTGTTTTTGGTGAAGATCGGTTAAGGGAAAGGGGTAGTTTACCAGCTACGTTTTTTTAGCAAGGGTATTTTATATGGCAAACGATAACAGCCGCAAATTCAAACAGAATCAAATAATTTTTTGCATACAACCCTGATTTGTAGAGTACTCAAGACCTATTGTTTTTGGTGAAGATCGGTTATGGGAAAGGGGTAGTTTACCAGAAACCTTCTACGTTGTAACTACAGTAAAGTACTTGAAAACTCATTTAAACTTTTTCAAACAATGGTAATTGTTAAAAATAAAATAATTTTGTTGCCAGGCAAAAAAATTATAATTTTTTCATTTTAATGTAAATTATGTATGAGTTAATATACATGTATAAAATAATATATCGTTCGTGGCAGGTAAGCATATCTCAGTTATGTAATGTTTACGTTTCCATTTTATTATTATGACTACAGCAATAAAAAGGCAGGGAAGACACACACGCGCGCGCGCGCGCACACACACACACACACACACACACACAAAATTCGTGTTATTTCTGGCCTCACTCATGTTTATTTTCTTACATTTGCACGCTTTTAAATGGAAAGTGTCGAAACCCACACCAACATAACGCGTGCAAGCCGAAAAAATGTCCAGCGTGAATAGCGATTTGCTTCCTGTGGATCGCTGGGCAGTGTAACTGCACGTGTTTACAGAGGAACGATTCATAGACAGACTTTTCGTCTTTAGGGAATGAACCCTCTGCAAGATGCTGAGGGTCCATGAGTGACTTCGGAGCGCTCCTTCTTTTTCGCGTGTTTGTTCTGTGAAACATACACTGTAGATTCGCATCTTTACTCTAAGCAACGCTCAATAGGAAATGTTGAAAATTTTAGTCCACGGTGTACCCTCATTCACACTAAACTTGCTCTGATGTTTTAATTACGGACATCATAATATTAAAACTTTGAGCACTACTTAATGGAGACCAATCATTAAATTATACAAGCCATTAAATTTATGCATATTTTTTATATATATGTGTACACCGTTATCGGCAACAAAGAAGTAGTTTTTGTTAAAATTCCTTCCCGGGATATTTGGCCGTAGTCCAATGTTTTCTACAAAACCAGACGTTTCGGCAATGCCATCGACTTCCATCATCAGTGAAAATCGAGTGCGATAACGTGAGGTGGTATACGTTAGTGACCACAGTACTGTGGTTAAGGCTGAAGCAGTAAGTAGAAAGAAGTAGTGTATATGGTAATATTTAATTTCGAAAATGATTTTAAATATAAATCTTAGAATATGGAAGTCATGTATGGTTCTCCATACCGATATTTTCTATGACGAACGATAACTGCCGCACATTCAAACAGAATCAAATATTTTTTTACATACGTTCCTCAATTGTAAAAGACTGAAGGCCTGTTGATTTTGGTGAATATCGGTTAAGGGAAAGGGGTAGTTTACCGGCAACGTTTTATATTTTAACAAGGGTATTTTCTATGGCAAACGATAAGAGCCGCAAATTGAAACAGAATCAAATAATGTTTTGCATACAGCCCTGAATTGTAGAGTACTCAAGACCTATTGTTTTTGGTGAAGATCGGTTAAGGGAAAAGGGTAGTTTACCAGCTACGTTTTTTTAACAAGGGTATTTTCTATGGCAAACGATAAGAGCCGCAAATTGAAACAGAATCAAATAATGTTTTGCATACAGCCCTTAATTGTAGAGTACTCAAGACCTATTGTTTTTGGTGAAGATCGGTTAAGGGAAAAGGGTAGTTTACCATCAACGTTGTTTTTTTTATCAAGGGTAATTTTTACTTCCATGTTCCTTAAGGAAATGGAAGTATGGTGATGGCAAAAAAAATCGTGTTCGAGATTATTGCAGAATATGATTGTACTACACTCAAAACATGAAAAAAAGTCATTTTTCGAAAAGTGTCTGTGTGTGTGACTGTGTGTCTGTCTGTCTGTCTGTCTGTCTGTAGATTTTTTTTCTATGGCAAACGATAACAGCCGCAAATTCAAACAGAAGCAAACAAAATTTTGCATACAGCCCTGATTTGTAGAGTACTCGCGACCTATTGTTTTTGGTGCAGATCGGTTAGGGAAAGGGGTAGTTTACCTGCAACGGTTTTTTTTTATCAAGGGTAATTTTGTTTGTTTGGCAAAGAATAACAGCCGCAAATTCAAACAGAATCAAATAATGTTTCGCATACAGCCCTAAATTGTAGAGTTCTCAAGATCTGTTGATTTTGGTAAAGATCGGATATGGGAAAGGGGTAGTTTACCCGCAACGTTTTATGTTTTAACATGGGTATTTCCTATGGCAAACGATAACAGCCGCAAATTCAAACATAATCAAATAATGTTTTGCATACAGCCCTGAATTGTAGAGTTCTCAAGACCTCTTGTTTTTGGTGAAGATCGGTTAAGGGAAACGGGTAGTTTACCTGCAACGTTTTATGTTTTAAAAGGGTATTTTTTATGGTAAACGATAAGAGCCGCAATTTCAAACAGAATCAAATACGTTTTTGCATACAGCCCTGATTTCTTGAGTACTAAAGACCTTTTGTTTTTGGTGAAGATCGGTTAAGGGAAAAGGGTAGTTTACCTGCTACGTTTTTTTAACAAGGGTATTTTCTATGGCAAACAATAAGAGCCGCAAATTCAAACAAAATCACATAATATTTTGCATACAGCCCTGAATTGTAGAGTTCTCAAGACCTATCGTTTTTGGTGAAGATCGGTTAAGGGAAAGGGGTAGTTTACCGGCAACGGTTTTTTATCAAGTGTAATTTTTTTTTTGGTAAACGATAACAGCCGCAAATTCAGACAGAATCAAACAATTTTTTGCATACAGCCCTGATTTGTAGAGTACTCGCGACCTATTGTTTTTGGTGCAGATCGGTTAGGGAAAGGGGTAGTTTACCTGCAACGGTTTTTTTTATCAAGGGTAATTTTGTTTGTTTGGCAAACAATAACAGCCGCAAATTCAAACAGAATCAAATAATGTTTCGCATACAGCCCTAAATTGTAGAGTTCTCAAGATCTGTTGATTTTGGTAAAGATCGGTTTTGGGAAAGGGGTAGTTTACCCGCAACGTTTTATGTTTTAACAAGGGTATTTCCTATGGCAAACGATAACAGCCGCAAATTCAAACATAATCAAATTTTTTTTTGCATACAGCCCTGAATTGTAGAGTTCTCAAGAGCTCTTGTTTTTGGTGAAGATCGGTTAAGGGAAACGGGTAGTTTACCTGCAACGTTTTATGTTTTAAAAGGGTATTTTTTATGGTAAACGATAAGAGCCGCAAATTCAAACAGAATCAAATAAGTTTTTGCATACAGCCCTGATTTCTTGAGTACTAAAGACCTACTGTTTTTGGTGAAGATCGTTTAAGGGAAAGGGGTAGTTTACCAGCCACGTTTTTTGTTTTATCAAGGGTATTTTGTATGGCAAACGATAACAGCCGCAAATTCAAACAAAAAAACATAATGAGGGTATAGGTATAGTTCTCAATACCTATTGGTGTTGGTGAAGATCGGTTAAGGGAAAGGGGTAGTTTACCCGCAACGTTTTATGTTTTAAAAGGGTATTTTCTATGGCAAACGATAAGAGCCGCAATTTCAAACAGAATCAAATAAGTTTTTGCATACAGCTCTGTTTTTTTGAGTACTAAAGACCTATTGTTTTTGGTGAAGATCGGTTAAGGGAAAGGGGTAGTTTACCAGACACGTTTTTTGTTTTATCAAGGGTATTTTATATGGCAAACGATAACAACCGCAAATTCAACAGAATCACATAATATTTTGCATACAGGCCTGAAATGTAGAGTTCTCAAGACCTGTTGGTTTTGGTGAAGATCGGTTAAGGGAATAGGGTTGTTTACCAGCTACATTTTATCAAGGGTAATTTTTTTTTGACGAACGATAACTGCCGTACATTAAAACAGAATCAACTACTCTTCTGCATACCTTTTCGAATTATACAGAACTCAAGGGCTCTCGATTTTGTTGAAGATCGGTTAAGGGAAAGGGGTAGTTTACCTGCAACGTTTTATATTTTAACAAGGGTATTTTTTCTATGACGAACGATAACTGCGTAAATTCAAAGAGAATCAACTAATGTTTTGCACACAGCCCTGAATTGTAGAGTTCTCAAGACCTATTGTTTTTGGTGAAGATCGGTTAATGGAATAGGGTAGTTTACCAGCAACGTTTTATGTTTTATCAAGGGTGTTTTCTATGGCAAACGATAACAGCCGCAAATTCAAACAGAATCAAATAATTGTTTGCATACAGGCCTGAATTGTAGAGCACCCAAGTCCTGTCGTTTTTGGTGAAGATCGGTTAAGGGAAAGGGGTAGCTTACCTGCAACGGTTTTTTATCAAGGGTAATTTTTTTCCATAGTAAACGATAACAGCCGCAAATTCAAACAGAATCAAATGATGTTTTGCATACATCCCTCTATTGTAAAGTTCTGAATACCTATTGGTGTTGGTGAAGATCGGTTAAGGGAAAGGAGTAGTTTACCTGCAACGTTTTATGTTTTAAAAGGGTATTTTCTATGGCAAACGATAACTGCCGTAAATTCAAACAGAATCAACTAGGTTTTTGCAAACCTTTTTGAACTAAAGAGAACTCAAGGTCTGTTGATTTTCTTGAAGATCGGTTACGGGAAGGGGTAGTTTATCAGCAACGTTTTATGTTTTAAAAGTTAATTTTTTTATGACGAACGATAACTGCCGAAAATTCAATGAGAATCAAATACTTTTTTGCAACCTTTCCTGTGTTGCAGAGAGCTCAAGGTCTATTGATTTTGGTGAAGATCAGTTAAGGGAAAGGGGTAGTTTACCAGCAACATTTTATGATTTAACAAGAGTAAAATACTCAATTTTTATAAATAAAGTATCCTGATAAGAAGCTCATAGTAATCCACTGTAGAAACGTAGATGAAATATCTATAAATGAAGAGGTTAGGTGAACGGGGTGGGGGTAATTTTCTATTATTAAAAATTATAGTTGAAGGTGGAGGGGAGAATTTTTTATATGTGTACTACGTTATCGGCAACAAAGAAGTAGTTTTTTGTTAAAATTGCTTCCCGGGCTCTTTAGCCGTAGTCCAATGTTTTCTGCAAACCAGACTTTTCGGCAGTGCCATCGACTGCCATCATCAGTGAAAATCGAGTGCGAAAACGTGAGGTGGTATACGTTAGTGACCACAGTACTGTGGTTAATGCTGAAGCAATAAGTAGAAAGACGTAGTTTCTATGGAAATATTTCATTTCGAATATGATTTTAAATATGAATCTTAGAACATGGAAGTCATGTATGGTTCTCCATACCGATATTTACTTCCATATTCCTAAAGGAAATGGAAGTATGGTGATGGCAAAAAAAATTGTGTTCGAGATTATTGCAGATTCTGATTGTACTACACTCAAAACATGAAAAAAGTCGTTTTTCGAAAAGTGTCTGTGTGCGTGTCTGTCTGTGTGTCTGTCTGTCTATGTGTAGATTTTTTTCTATGGCAAACGATAACAGCCGCAAATTCAAACAGAATCAAACAATTTTTTGCATACAGCGCTGATTTGTAGAGTACTCATGACCTATTGTTTTTGGTGAAGATCGGTTGAGGGAAAGGGGTAGTTTACCTGCAACGGTTTTTTTTTATCAAGGGAATTTTTATTGTGGCAAACGATAACAGCCGCAAATTCAAACAGAATCAAATAATGTTTCGCATACAGCCCTGAATTGTAGATTTCACAAGATCTACTGTTTTTGGTGAAGATCGGTTAAGGAAAAGGGGTAGTTTACCGGCAACGTTTTATGTTTTAACAAGGGTATTTTCTATGGCAAACGATAACAGCCGCAAATTCAAACAGAATCAAAAGATTATTTGCATACAGCCCTAAATTGTAGCGTCCTCAAGACCTATTGTTTTTGGTGAAGATCGGTTAAGGGAAAGGGGTAGTTTACCTGCAACGTTTTTTTAACAAGGGTATTTTCTATGGCAAACGATAACAGCCGCAAATTCAAACAGAATCAAATATTTTTTTGCATACAGCCCTGATTTGTAGAGTACTCAAGACCTATTGTTTTTGGTGAAGATCGGTAAAGGGGAAGGGGTAGTTTACCAGCAACATTTTTTAATCAAGCGTATTTTCTATGGCAAACGATAACAGCCGCAAATTCAAACAGAATCAAATAATTTTTTGCATGCGTCCCTGAATTGTAGAGATCTCAAGGATTTTCGATTTTGGTGAAGATCGGTTAAGGGGAAGGGGTAGTTTACCGGCAACCTTTTACGTTTTAACAACAGTAAAGTACTTGAAAATGCATTTAAACTTTTTCAAACAATGGTAATTGTTAAAAATAAAATAATTTTGTTGCCAGGCAATAAAATTATAATTTTTTCATTTTAATGTAAATTATGTATGAGTTAATATACGAGGTGTGTTCATAAAAAGACCAAACTTTTTGAGTAACACATCAATCCGCACAAACGACGGGCCGCGACTTTGCGCGCACCTAGCGATAGTTTTTGAAACAAACTACCACTTATTGTGTTCCGCTATTAGCAGTAGTCTTTGAGGTATATCACATTGAGTGGGGACGTGCACACGCTGGCCGGCGGATTAGTGACAAAGCGATTAAGAAAGACCGCGAGAACAACGTGTGCGTATGAAATTTTACAGCAAAACTAGGTTAAAACTTTTCAGAGACATTCTGGTTTTCAATTAAGCATACGCGGAAGCCTGCGTGAGGCGAACGATTAGTTTAAGAATTTTTAAAGAGGGAAAAACAATGGTCGGTGCAGATCAAAGCGATATCGAAGATCATGGGAAGAGAGCTCGTGATGTGGTAATTGTAAATCATCGTTTAAATGCCGATACTTTCTGACAGAATCCATTTAAGATCGTAAAATTAAATTTTGATAGAAAAATTTAAATGTATCGTATCACTGAAAAATGCTTACTGTGTTTGTTGACGACGATCAGAAAGAGACCCGTTTTTTTTAAATCGGTCAACAACTGCGTACCAATGCAAATGGTAATGAAAACTTTGGAAGACAATGGAAATAGCTCTGTAAAGATTTTACGAAGTCAGCAGCAAAATTTTATACACACACGTTGTGTTAAGATCTTCATTCTCACTTCGTTATAAATCCGCCGGACGGTGTGTGCCCATGTCCACTACAGCGCGTGTAGCTCGAAAACTGAAGATCGTGACGCAACAGAGAAAACGGCATTCAGGCGTCAAAACCTGTCGCTAGCAGCACTTAATTCTGCAGCTCGCTCTATGCGCTAGTTGACGTGCTACACAAATAGTTCGGTCTTTTTTTGAACACACCTCGTACATGTATAAAATAATATATCGTTCCTGGCAGGTAAGCATATCTCAGTTATGTAATGTTTACGTTTCCATTTTATTATTATGACTACAGCAATAAAAATGCAGGGAAGACACACACACACAAAATTCGCGTTATTTCTGGCCTCACTCATGTTTATTTTCTTACATTTGCACGCTTTTTAAATGGAAAGTGTCGAAACCCACACCAACATAACGCGTGCAAGCCGAAAAAATGGACATCAATTTGCTTCCTGTGGATCGCTGGGGAGTGTAACTGCACGTGTTTACAGAGGAACGATTCATAGATAGACTTTTCGTCTTTAGGGAATGAACCCTCTGCAAGATGCTGAGGGTCCATGAGTGACTTCGGAGCGCTCCTTCTTTTTCGCGTGTTTGTTCTGTGAACAAATGTAGATTCGCAGCTTTACTCTAAGCAACGCTCAATAGGAAATGTTGAAAATTTTAGTCCACGGTGTACCCTCATTCACACTAAACCTGCTCTGATGTTTTAATTACGGACATCATAATATTAAAACTTTGGAAACTTGAGCACTACTTAATGGAGATCAATCATTAACTTATACAAGCCATTAATGTTTTGCATATTTTTTATATATATGTGTACAACGTTATCGGCAACAAAGAAGTAGTTTTTGTTAAAATTCCTTCCCGGGATATTTGGCCGTAGTCCAATGTTTTCTACAAAACCAGACGTTTCGGCAATGCCATCGACTTCCATCATCAGTGAAAATCGAGTGCGATAACGTGAGGTGGTATATGTTAGTGACCACAGTACTGTGGTTAAGGCTGAAGCAGTAAGTAGAAAGAAGTAGTTTCTATGGTAATATTTCATTTCGAAAATGATTTTAAATTTAAATCTTAAAATATGGAAGTCATGTATGGTTCTCCATACCGATATTTTTCTATGGCAAACGATAACAGCCGCAAATTCATACAGAATCAAATAATGTTTTGCATACAGCCCTGAATTGTAGAGTTCTCAAGACCTGTTGGTGTTCGTGAAGATCGGTTAAGGGAACGGGGTAGTTTACCTGCAACATTTTATGTTTTAACAAGAGTAATTTTTTTTATGACGAAAGGTAACTGCCGTAAATTCAAAGAGAATCAAATAGTTTTTTGCACACGTTCCTAAATTGTAGAGGACTGAAGGTCTATTGATTTTGGTGAAGATCGTTTAAGAGAAAGTGGTAGTTTACCAGCAACGCTTTTTGTTTTAACAAGAGTAAAGTACTTAATTTTGATAAATAAAGTATCCTGATAAGAAGCTCATAATAATCCACTGTAGAAACGAAGATGAAATATCTATAAATGAAGAGGTTAGGTGATCGGGATGGGGGTAATTTTCTATTAATGAAAATTATAGTTGAAGGGGGAGGGGAGAATTTTTTATATGTGTACTACGTTATCGGCAACAAAGAAGTAGTTCTTTGTTAAAATTCCTTCCCGGGCTGTTTAGCTGTAGTCCAATGTTTTCTGCAAAACCAGACTTTTCGGCAGTGCCATCGACTGCCATCATCAGTGAAAATCGATGCGAAAACGTGAGGTGGTATACGTTAGTGACAAGAGTACTGTGGTTAAGGCTGAAGCAATAAGTAGAAAGAAGTAGTTTCTATGGAAATATTTCATTTCGAATATGATTTTAAATAGCCTCCTCTAAATCTTAGAACATGGAAGTCATGTATGGTTCTCCATACCGATATTTTTCTATGGCAAACGATAACAGTCGCAAATTCCAACAGAATCAAATAATTTTTTCCATACAGCCCTGATTTGTAGAGTAATCAAGATCTATTATTTTTGGTGAAGATCAGTTAAGGGAAAGGGGTAGTTTACCTGCAACGGTTTTTTTTTAAATCAAGGGTAACTTTTTTCTATGGCAAACGATAACAGCCGCAAATTCAAACAGAATCAAATGATTATTTGCATAAAGCCCTCAATTATAGATTTCACAAGACCTATTGTTTTTGGTGAAGATCGGTTAAGGGAAAGGGGTAGTTTACCTGCAACTTGTTATTTTTTAACAAGGATATTTTCTATGGCAAACGATAAGAGCCGCAAATTCAAACAGAATCAAATAATGTTTTGCATACAGCCCTTATTTGTAGAGTACTCAAGATCTATTGTTTTTGGTGAAGATCGGTGAAGGGAAAGGGGTAGTTTACCTGCAACATTTTATGTTTTAACAACGGTATTTTCTATGGCAAATGATATCAGCCACAAATTCAAACAGAATCAAATGATTATTTGTATACTGTCCTAAATTGTAGAGTGCTCAAGATCTATTGTTTTTGGTGAAGATCGGTCAAGGGAAAGGGGTAGTTTACCTGCAACGTTCTATGTTTTAACAAGGGTAATTTTTTTTTTGACGAACGATAACTGCCGTAAATTCAAAGAGAATCAAATAATTTTATGCATACGGTTCTGAATTATAAAGAAGTGAAGGCCTGTTGATTTTAGTGAAGATCGGTTAAGGGAAAGGGGTAGTTTACCTGCCACTTTTCATGTTTTAACAAGAGTAAAGTACTTAATTTTGATAAACAAGGTATCCTGATAAGAAGCTCATAATAATCCACTGCAGAAACGTAGATGAAATATCTATAAATGAAGAGGCTAGTTATCGGGGTGGGGGTAATTTTCTATTAATGAAAATTATAGTTGAAGAGGGAGGGGAGAATTTTTATATGTGTACTACGTTATCGGCAACAAAGAAGTAGCTTTTTGTTAAAATTCCTTCCCGGGCTGTTTGGCCGTGGTCCAATGTTTTCTGCAAAACCAGACCTTTCGGCAGTGCCATCGACTGCCACCTTCAGTGAAAATCGAGTTCGCTAACATGAGGTCGTATACGTTAGTGACCACAGTACTGTGGTTAAGGCTGAAGAAAGAAGTAGAAAGAAGTAGTTTCTATGGAAATATTTCGTTTCGAATATGATTTTAAATATAAATCTTAGAACAGGGAAGTCATGTATGGTTCTCCATACCGATATTTTAACTACACAAACAGGTTTATTACACAGCATTTGCGTATACGTTTGAAATATCAAATGTAGGAAAATCAAATCAGTCAATAACTATCTTGCAAAATGTTTCAATAACGCGTATTTTTATTGTGTTATTATTGTTTACATTAATGGGACTGATTTCAGCAACTTTAAAGTCAGTAGGATAACGTTTTTTTCTCTTAACTTGGTTTTTCTTTTGTATGAAGCCGACCCGAACCCGGACTTTCCCCAGGCCAAATTCTAAATACGCCGTTGGGGTGTGTGTGTGTGTGTGTGTGTGTGTGTGTGTGTGTGTGTGTGTGTGTGTGTGTGTGTGTGTGTGTGTGTGTGTGTGTGTGTGTGTGTGTGTGTGTGTGTGTGTGTGTGTGTGTGTGTGTGTGTGTGTGTGTGTGTGTGTGTGTGTGTGTGTGTGTGTGTGTGTGTGTGTGTGTGTGTGTGTGATGGAAAATTATAATTATAAGCCCCATATGTAAAAGTTTTGCCCGTCCTGGAAAATATTTTGCCTCTTCCGACAGCTGGTTCTGGTTACGGGCCTGATTCGATGAGGACTGACTTCTAACCCCAGTGATAATGAACAAACTGATGACGGGAGGCTGCAAAGAATAGTAGGCCTACTCGATTACTATGTCTAATCTACACACGGTGGTTGGTTGCGACAGCTTTCCTGAATTGTGGTGTATGAACCACTCAGATGGTCACTGGAATCATGCACTGTAGTAGGCCTACATGAACGGTATACTTTTCAACAGTCACAAGTATACGCTGTAATATATTTTGGCCTACTGAACGGCTACACACTTTTTTAAGAAACTGCGTAAACTATGCAAGACTACAAGTATAAAATAACTAAAACTGGAACTTGTAATGAATACGTAGGAATGGAGAGGCCTCCATAGTTAAGGGTGTTTCAGTAAAAACTTTTAAACCAGTGGCCCTCATTACCGTAGACGAAATTACAGCACTGTCTCATTAGACGGCAATATTATGAAGTAGAAAGTGCTAAACGTTATCACTTAATATGGGAAAAGCTGTCTACTAAGTTACGTACCAAGGTAGGCCTACCCACAGATAACCGGCGGGAAGAGGAACTCGATAAAACAAACGGCATGCACAAGCGAAAGGTGAGAACCCTCTGAACCTAAAGTATGAAAACATACTCAACTCTCGGTAAGTCAACTGACAGTGGGAGATGTATGGTTTATTACAAATACAGATGTTGAAGGAAACATACTCAACTCTCGGTAACTCAAGACAGTGGGAGATGTATGGTTTGTTACATACTCAACTCTCGGTAAGACAACTGACAGTGGGAGATGTATGGTTTATTACATACTCAACTCTCGGTAAGTCAACTAACAGTGGGAGATGTACAGTTTATTACATACTCAACTCTCGGTAAGACAACTGACAGTGGAAGATGTATGGTTTATTACATACTCAACTCTCGGTAAGTCAACTGACAGTGGGAGATGTATGGTTTATTACAAATACAGATGTTGAAGGAAACATACTCAACTCTCGGTAACTCAAGACAGTGGGAGATGTATGGTTTGTTACATACTCAACTCTCGGTAAGACAACTGACAGTGGGAGACGTATGGTTTATTACATACTGAACTCTCGGTAAGTCAACTGACAGTGGGAGATGTATGGTTTATTACATACTCAACTCTCGGTAAGTCAACTGACAGTGGGAGATGTATGGTTTATTACAAATACAGATGTTGAAGGAAACATACTCAACTCTCGGTAAGTCAAGACAGTGGGAGATGTATGGTTTAATACATACTCAACTCTCGGTAAGTCAACTGACAGTGGGAGACGTATGGTTTATTACATACTGAACTCTCGGTAAGTCAACTGACAGTGGGAGATGTATGGTTTATTACATACTCAACTCTCGGTAAGTCAACTGACAGTGGGAGATGTATGGTTTATTATAAATACAGATTTTGAAGGAAACATACTCAACTCTCGGTAAGTCAAAACAGTGGGAGATGTATGGTTTGTTACATACTCTGTGCCGGTTTGTCAACGAACCGGCGCTTATATAAGAAAATTATATATATTGTAACGTGTAAACGTGTTACTCTCGTATATTGTACAAATCTAATATTCGTACTTTCTAAATTGTATTTATTTAGCCTCACTATTGGGATAGCCAATTTGTTACATCCAGAATCGAATCTACGGGTTATTTATCAGAATTTGTATCTTGTTTAACTCGGTTATTATTTGTATATACTTTGTTAATATTAGATTAAGGATGAGTATCTGTTCAGGGGGATGTTTGTTGAGGGCCAATTTGCAATCACCGTTTGCAAATAAATTTTTTTTTTTGTGAAATATCAATAATAAATTTTTGTTAAAATTTATTTAAATAGTATGTGGTTTCTTTATTCTGTAATTAGCTCTCTTTTAATATTTTCTTTCAGCAATGAATATGATAACTTGTGTTCATTAAAACATATCTAAAAAAATCTACTTTCAAATGATGAGGGTTACCAACTTAATCTAATTACTGAAGTCAACTCACAGTATCAGATATTTTGTTCAGTATATCATACCCATTTTGTATTCATGAAATAAGAAACGAATAAACCTTTTTCTGTATTTTGTAAACTCAAATCCTTTATTTATTCTTTAACTTGTTCTAAATGTCAAATATAATTCTTAACAAAGCTTGGCCAGCTGTATTTTAATATGCTCAGAGTGGCAGCAGTAACTCTTATATCTCAGGCATTTTCAACATTTCATATTTTATATTTAATAAATAAAATACAATTATAATGTTTTAAGTAGGTCCTTTTGGCTACAATATAACAACAGTTTTGACAGGGAAAGTACCAAAATACATATGATTAGAAATAGTCACAATGTGTCTTAAAAGGATTATATAAAGAGTGTAAAACAGTTCAGTGTATAGGTTAGGTTCTTAAAATGTTTTTTAGACTTAATTAGCTTTAGATTATATTAGCACTATACATCAATGGTTGTTTATGCTTATGTCCATACTATTAATTATTATTATTCTCAGTAGAAGTTCAAAAATAGTTTTTATAAAAAGTGTACTCAACGTCTTTGAAACCTTTAACCTAGGCTTAACAGGGAATGGTTCAGATTAATTTTAGATCAAAAATACTTCTCTCCCTGTGTCAATTAGTCCAATTTCTTCATAGATGTCCTGGTTTAATTCTGTAGAGTCCTGTAGCACTTCTTTCTTCTATTTTTATCTTGATAAATATAATTATTTAATTGTTTTTATTTAGATGCACTCGTATAACATATATTATAATTTACTTTAGTCACTATCAGTTGTTTTTAAATCAACCTTTCTTCATTCAGATTCCAATAATACTCTTTCTTTTATTCTATCAACATATTAGTTGCTAAGGCCTACCTTAGATATCTCCCTGGTTTCCAATATAACAGTTTTTATATCACCCTGGTGATCTCATATCTTATATATAAAAATGAATGTTTCTTTGTTTGTCCCGTATGCGTTCCTATACCATTCATCCGATTGCTATGAAACTTCGGTGAGTTGTTGTGCGCACGCCCGCGAAGGTTTCTGAATTTTTTTCGATGGGGTCCTTTGGGGGGTTCTTTGGGGTCTTCCACATCTCCTCCTAAACCACTGGACCGATTTCAACCAAACTTGACACAAATATTTTACGCAACGGGAGAACCAACATAGGATAGGTGTTTTTTTCGACGGGGTCCTTTGGGGTCTTCCATATCTCCTCCTAAACCACTGGACCGATTTCAACCAAACTTGGCACAAATATTTTATCCAACGGGAGAAGCAACATAGGATATGTGTTTTTTCGATATGATCCTTCGGGGGGTCCTTTGGGGTCTTCCACATCTCCTCCTAAACCACTGGACCGATTTCAACCAAACTTGGCACAAATATTTTACGCAACGGGGAACCAACACAGGACAGGTGTTTTTTTTCGATACGATCCTCTGGGGGGTCCTTTGGGGTCTTAAAAAACTATTAGATCTGGTTACTATGGCAACCCAATAGAATAGATTCTGTTCTAAATATATTATCGCATTAAATTGAAGACCACGCGAAAGAAGTCGTGGGCAACAGCTATTTATTTTTAAGAAACCTACTTTAATTGAACTTTATTAATTAAACTAACATTTTCATTACGTACAATGTGAAACTCCGTAGCGAAGCACGGGTATTTCGCTAGTTATTAATATAAACAAACTCTTACTATTTTGTATTTCATTTTCTTTAAAAGGATATACCTTTTTTATAAGAGCTTTTATCTTCATTTTATTTGTTTCTTTGTTCTTCTGATAAAAAACTGATCATTTTGACATCACTCTTGACTATTTTCTGATCTATATTTCCTGAGTTAATGATTCACTTTTTTATTATTATTGTTCCAAACTTATTTATTATTATTTCTTTTTGTACCTTTCACTTTCTTAAATTTATTTTATACATTTAGTAATCTTTTAACATAAACTGACATTGTTTCCTTATTATTTTAATACACATTCTTATTCATATAATTTAACTGACTATGATTTTGGTACTTTCTTGTTAAGAATAACATTAGTGTTATTAACACTATCATACATACTAGTAATTAATGTGTCACAAACTAATTACTAATAACTATTAGTAATATGTTATAATTCCCCTTAACTGACTGTGATTATAAATTTACAGTCTGCACAAATAAAACAAAATTCCATAAGTAAGTTCATTAACAGTTTTCTTCTTACTTCTCATCATTGACATCATTTTAACTATGATAAACACAACATACAATAAACAATTAAAATAAAACATGTTCAATTAAGTCTTTCTTAAAAATATTATGTCTCTTGGTACTTTTTACTAATATAATCATAGTATATTTATGTTACTAGGGCATGGTAAAAATGTCATGTAACAATATATATATAAATAATATTTATGTCAAACGCGAAATTGTTAGCGGTATCTTGATTTAACGGGGTAAATCTATTTTGCCGTTGTACCTGCCAGCGCATTCTAGCGGACTGTATATGCGTGATTCGTCTCGGTGCCGACCGATGCCGAATTACGTTGTCTTGCTTCGCCCGCCATACTGCGTACACCTGCGTCTCTCCGACAGAGCTGAAGTCTTTTTCGATCGTTTTGTATCACTATCCAGTGGCTAGATAAACTAGTACAGATCTGCGGGTCCCTGCGCCCAAGTCGAGGACCCGGCCCAGGCATATCCATCTGCTCCTGAACTTATAAAAAGAGGCTCTCGACTTCACCTGTCGGAAGGAACGGCAAGATCATCATGCCTCCGCAAAACTCCACAAACTAGACGTTGGACTCAAGGACCACAGCTTAATTTAAATAAGGTGATATTCAACCATTTCAACCATTTATTATTTCTGGCCTACATAGACACCACCGATTTGTGCAGATAACAATTAATAAAACTTGTGGGATATTTTGTGACACGCCATGATATTGTTTTCATCTTCTAAACGTTTTAATGGGGCCCCGGTCCAACGGGAGATAAGTGTGCGCGGATTTCAGGGACTTTATGTATAGAATTACTTACATTCGACATTAAGTGTACGCCCGTGGGGCCGGCATGGGTCCGAGGCTCATTAAATTTTCATGCACCACATTTTCTCACTCGGATACTGTAAAGGGGGGGGGTGTTCAAGTATTAGGGGACCGGAATTTCAGATATGTAGGTGGGTGCTGTTGGTGACAGGATGAACCCGACCGGCTGGTCTGGTTCAGTTATAATTCCTGTTCGGTTATCTATGGTAATTGCGTTTTATTACATATTTAAATTAGATCATTTGGTTTGCATATTCACATTTGGGTCATGTAAGGGTTATAAGTTTTTTTATTCAGTTATTAAGTCCGGTCCCCTCTTTAGACCTTGCGTAGGCAGTTTTGCAAGCAGATATATGCAGGCCCCATGCACAGGTTACTGTATGTACGGTCATGCTTAGGAACATGTCGGCTACCGGGACAAACCAGATTTTTTAGAAAACTTTATAAATTATCATGTCAAAATATTTTTACAGGCTGTTCATGTCATATAAGAGTTGTAATTTTTTTAAATTATTATTGCTAAACCTGATTTCTTAGAAAACTTTATAAATTATCATGTCACAATATTTTTACATGCTGTCTATGTCATATAAGAGTTGTAACTTTTTAAATTATTATTGCTAAACCAGATTTCTTAGAAAACTTTATAAATTATCATGTCACAATATTTTTACAGGCTGTTCATGTCATATAAGAGTTGTAACTTTTTTAAATTATTATTGCTAAACCAGATTTCTTAGAAAACTTTATAAATTATCATGTCACAATATTCACTCATACTGTTCAGGTCACATAAAAATTGTAGCTTGCTTTCTTTGAGAGTTATTATTGTCAGTTCTGATTTTTTCCAACAACTTGTAATTATAATTTCACTAAGTTTATACGCACGGTTCAAGGGCATTTAAAGTTGTATCTTGCATTCTGGCCAACCCAGATTCTGAGGGCACTAGATGTATGTATACTGAGGTATGTATATGTATTGTAGTTGAAATTTTCATATGACGGGGCGATCTATGTATATAGAGAAAAGATATATAGGCGGGTGGCAAGGCTTTAATGTTATAAGGGTGTTTGTTATTTATGTTGTGATATTGAACATGTGTTTGTGATAGAGGTATATATTTATATGTGCATTTATGTGAACCATGTATGCGTTATTTCTATGTGTTATGTACGGGGACTGTTTATGCAACCATGCAATTATAAAGATTATATTAATATCTATACAAATAAATAAAATTGAAGTGTCTGTTTGTAATATCAAAATAACAGCTTTTTACTAAATGCATATGAAAGTATATAAGGTACTTATAACAAAAAAACAATTTAAAAAATTTTTGTCTGTCTGTCTGTTTGTTCCGGCTAATCTCCGAAACGGCTGGACCGATTTTGACGGGCTTTTCACTGGCAGATAGCTGATGTTATAAGGAGTAACTTAGGCTACTTTTATTTTGGAAAAAAAAAGAAACAAAAAAGAAAAGAAAAAAGTCGAGCAACACGTGCCCCACGCGCACGCCGCTGCCGTCGTCGGACCGAAAGGTGCCACTCACCGCTTCCCCCTCCAACTTCCTCCTACGACTTAATATAACAAAGGTTGCCTGTCGCGCGGGCTCTTGCAGATGGTTGTGTCTCAACGCGCGCCTTAAAAAATTGTTTCTAGCAGTGAGAAAACAATATTAAGTTTTAAGTTATATTGTTAAATTAAACGTAGCCACAACCTCTCAAAATCGTCTCTGTACCGTAATTATGTGCGATAAATGTAAACTAATTTCTGTACTTCCAATAAATACACCCTTTTAATGTACACTAACAACGTAAATCCTAAGGGGCAAACCCCCCCCCCCCATTGTATGTATGTATCTATGTATGTATGTTCCACATCTCCTCCTAAACCACTGGACCGATTTCAACCAAACTTGGCACAAATATTTTACGCAACGGGAGAACCAACATAGGATAGGTGTTTTCTTCGATGGGGTCCTTTGGGGTCTTCCACATCTCCTCCTAAACCACTGGACCGATTTCAACCAAACTTGCACAAATATTTTACGCAACGGGAGAACCAACATAGGATAGGTGTTTTTTCGATACGATCCTTCGGGGGGTCCTTTGGGGTCTTCGACATCTCCTCCTAAACCACTGGACCGATTTCAACCAAACTTGGCACAAATATTTTACGCAACGGGAGAACCAACATAGGACAAGTGTTTTTTCGATACGATCTAATAAGTTATATAATAAATAGTAATAATAGAAATAAAAAATAGCTGTTGCTATGAATGTAAATAAACAAACTAAGAGTTGAGAATTTGTACAATATATCTAATCCTATACTATTAAGCGAGCAATAATTGTACAATTACGTACAACGTGAAACTCCGTAGCGAAGCACGGGTATTTTGCTAGTCAAATATAAAATTTGAATTGAATACTAAATTAAATTATATATATATTAGATTATAAATATTACATTGCTAATTGGGGTAGTTTTGGGGAATAACTTAAAATGGGTGCTGACTGATATGTTAAAATTAAAATTTATATTTATATTAAACTTGAATTGCTGAAATTTAAAATTCATATTTTGTATTCAGATTGAATTATCGAAATTTAGGAATTGTATTTTATATTGAAGTTGAATTATTCCGATTTAATTGGTATATTTGAAATAAAAGTTGTTATTGGTTGTTAATAGTGAGTTTTAATTGCAAGTCCCGTCTCCCTGGACCCATCGCTCTTTTGTTTCTCTACGTCTCCTGCCTAGTTTTAAATATTTAGTGGCCCCTCTTAAAAAAAAAAAAAAAAAAAAAAAAAAAAAAAAAAAAAAAAAAAAAAAAAGAGGGGTTACAACTCAACTCTCGGTAAGTCAACTGACAGTGGGAGATGTATGGTTTATTACAAATACAGATGTTGAAGGGAACGTCGTAGAATAGAAGTGTTCTTCAAAAATGTTTAACAAAATTTGATAAAAATTAAGTTAAATATTTTTGTTTTAATTATTATACCTTACACCTTTCAGGTAACGAAAGGAGTTGATATGATATATGTATATGTTACCGGCAGAGGCGTAGCTAGGGGGGGAGCAAGGGGCAGCCGCCCCGGGCGGCATAGCCAGGAGGGCGGCAAAGTTAGCATAGACTTGAAAAAATTATTTTCACTTTATAAAACTACAAACAACTTGTTTCTTTGATATTCCCTAAGAACTACAGAAATATAAGATTTTCTTAATATACAATTAAGAACTACAAGTTCCAAAGAGTTTACGAAGTCTTTTATTCAAGGAAAATCGAACCCTGAGTGCCAAAATATTACAATTAACAAGGAATCAACTTGCGATCATAAAATAGATGTTATTAGCGACAAGGCAGTTGATAAATACAGTAAAGTTAACGACGTAAATACTTCAAACTGTGAGTGTCAAAGTACAAAAAAAAAACAAAAAAAAATTTAAAGAGGGGTTACATTTGGTAGCAAAGCGTGGTTGTATCTAGGGTTAAACCCTTGGGTCCTTTGGGTGTGACGGGGCTTGCAAACTCAGAAAACATTTGGAGTAGAATGAACTTAGAAAATTTACAAGAAATCAATATATATACATGTGTTGTGTTATGTTCGATGTTTTATTAACTATATGGAGGTATAATTGTCAGCCTGTTGTTATTTGTAAACTTGGTGTCGCCACGAGGTGTGAATTCTTGAGGGGAATTCTTTTTTGAGACTTGAATTACCGCAGATCTGGGGCGCGGTGATAGGAAATGGATTTCGTGTTTTTTGATTTTCAAATAATAGCGAGGGTGTTTATAGGGATGCGGTATGGCCCGCTCGGAAGTCGGTCTCGTCAGAGGTACGGGAGCCGAAGTTATTGTTATAAGTTTTGGGAAATTTGATGTTGTTCGTTGGTTGGCAAAGTTGCTTTCGTGAAATGCGATGTCGCGATAAGTGTTATGTGTGTCGTTGAGCATGTCTTGTGTTAGTGTAAAAATTGTGTTTCTTCTTGGGTGGTGTTGATGAGAGCCAGTTCAGGATAGTGGCTGGGTCCTCGCAACGCTAGGGGGCCCGCAGTCTGCTTGAAGGAAGAGTATAGTACTCAAGGTTTTCTGTTTCGTTTTATTGTCTATTGTTGTCGTGTGTGTGTATTTCGTGGGCCGACCGTGGAGCTCGAGGATGAGCGTCGTGGATCCGGATTTGTTTCTTCGCGACGAGCTAGAGTTTGAGTTACGAGCCCGGGGGAGAAACCCGAAAGGGGCGGTTACTGTGTTGAGAAAGCAGCTCAAAGAGGCGCTGTCCGCGGGCGGCATGCTCTCAGCTGTCGATATCTCGGATAAAGATCGGGAATTGGAAAGGTGTGTCGAGAAGTGGGAGGAGTTGCAGGAGTTAGCCCGATGTGTTGACAATTTGGAGGAGGGACCGGGTTCCTCCAGGGGCGTCCGGCGAATTCGGCAGCGCCTAACTGATTTAAACCTGCGACTGCAGAACCTCGACGACCAATGGGGCACTCTTGAGCAGGCCCATGATATCAAGAGCTTAATAGAACAGGTCACCTCGACCCTGCAGGGGTCTCAATCCAGTAGACCACCCACGCCGGAGGCAGTTCCTGCGTCCGAGGTCTCAGCTTTAGAGTGCTCTCGCGAGCCTGCCGCAAGCGCCCCGGTTTTCTCCGGTATGGTGGAGGCCTCATACCACAAGCTGCCCAATCCACTCTCCCAGATCATCCAGCAATTGCCGATCGTGGATGGGTTAGATGTGGATAAGCTATTGCCTTTCTTTCGGACTGTGTTCCAGTTAGCTGATTTTCCGGGTATGTCGGATCGTGCTCTCCTCGAACTGATTTATCCTTATTGTCGCGGCCCTATCGCTGAGAGGGTAGCTGGCGTAATGCGGCGTAGAGGTGGAATTGCGGAGTTCCACCGGGAGGTGTTGGGGACGTTCGTACCCGGGAGGCTTTTGGAACAATTACGACATCGGCACTTCTACACAGTGCAGTCTAGGGGCGAAAGTCTTGCCCAATTTGTGCACAGCATTAGGGACGCGGCGCGGACACTGGGTCTGGGCTTGTCGGAGGAAGAAGTGGTACAAATAATTCCTGAAGGCGTCTCCTCACAGGAGAGATTGCGGCTTGTATTTGCAGAGCGCCCGCGCCGGTTTGTGGACTTGGACAGACTGTGCGTGATGTCTAAGACCATTCAGACGAATGATGAGGTGAGGGGAGACAGTAGTGGGGACCTACCGATATCTCAGAGAGCAGAAGGACGCAGCGGCCCTTCCCGCCCCCGACAGGCCCAGTCCGTTCGAGATCGTGAGAGCTGGGGAAGCATTATTTGTTATAATTGTAATCGGTCGGGTCATGTGGCTCGATCCTGTCCCCGGGGACGCACGCGTCCAGCACCTCCCTCGCAAGGACCCTCCCCAACAAACTAGGCAGACAGGGGAAGATAGGTCGGAGGATCTTCCCCTCGCTCTAATTCTTTTCTGTTTTCTACTACCTCCAGGGCAGTGATAGGACCCGACTCTTCTGACATCAAGGTCCTGTCTACCATCCCGCAACACACTTCAATATGCCCCTTTCTGTCGCTCGAGGTAAAAGGGGGTCAGCTCAGAGCTTTAGTTGACTCCGGTTCAGCCCGATCCATCATCTCATCTCGAGTGTGTGAGGACCTTGAGAAGCAGGGCTTAATAATGGGGTCGGATCTGTCGTCAGTGGTATGCTGGACTGCATCTCGGGAAATCTTGCCCATCTCCCAGGTGATTTCCTTCAAATTCAAAATCGACGGTTTTTCCTGGGTGTGGCCTTTTCTGGTTTTTTCGGCTCTGGGAGTGGATTGTATTATTGATGCAGACTTCATCGCTAAAAGTGGTCTCGTGTTGGACATCCATGGGCACCAATGTTATTTCAAGTTTAATCGGGGAGTTGTTATTCCGTTCCTTGGATACCAGGGAGCTAAGGGAGGTATCCAAGAGGTGGCTTGTCCCGATTCTGCACGAGATCATCTCACTCCATCCCAGCAGAGGGCCTTAGACCAACTGTGTGAGGAATTTCCCTCGGTGTTAACTCCTACCATGGGGCTCACACACCTGCTGGAGTACAAAATCCGCCTTACAGACTCCAAGATAGTGAGGTCACACCCATACAAATTCGCACCTCCGAAGAAGGCCGTTCTGAGAGAGAAGGTTCAAGAGTTATTAGAACAAGGGGTGATTGAACCTTCTAATTCCAGCTATGCTAGTCCAGCGTTTTTGGTACCCAAGCCTGGGGGTAAGCACCGTATGGTGATAGACTATAGGAAGTTAAATCCAAATATTGTAACGTCTCGCGGGATCTCTCTCAGAGTCTTTTTTATGTCCTATCGTTAATTAAATCTAAGTTTTATTTGCCCTTCGAAAATCTCGCTTTAATGAGAGTCACAGTAATTGTTTAATGAAATAATATTTTATTAGACCCACTGTTGGGTTCGCCAATCTTGTAACGTCCCGCGGGATAAATCGGATAGTATCGTTAGATCTTATCGTCACTCTTGCGATCGTCACAGAATTCGTTATATTTTATGTTTACAGTTCCAAAAAAATGAAATCGAGTGTGTGTGATTTGGGAGAATTCAATGAAGTTGTTTGACCGTAGTTAGGAGAGAGCGTGCAAAAGGTATTATCCTCTTGGCATACAATTACGTAATTTAAATTTCTCCGCTCATGAGACCAGCTGATTTTGATGTTTACAAACAAATTGGAGGTTAAATTAACACCAATTGTCTGTAATATTTTCTGGTTGTTCGTCCTCTTCTTTTCTCCTGACACTCTGTAAACAACTACCCTCTACTGAAAATAATACACATTTTATTATTTATAACAAAGTATTCATGGTATTTATTTATTAAATACACTGTTTTTTATCTTCTCCCAATACAAAAAGTTATAATCGATTCTCCCTGTCAACACAACATTAGTTCGATCTTATTTGGTAAACATAGAAAGTATAACAAAATATCTTTATCCTTTATAAAATATAAAACAATAAAGAATTAATTTATTAATTTCCCAGGGTTAATTGTAAGTTCTTTGTGCTATGAGACGGTCAGAAATGAATAATTTAATACCAAGCTTTACATAAAAAAATAGATTAGATTTGTTTTTTCTTTAGTATGTAGTTCCGGGTTTATCCGCCAGAGTACTGGTTATGTTCTTCGCTACAAACACGGAATTATTTAATGGCGGCTGAAAATTCACAGAGATCCGTTATGCAGATTTTTTGGTTAACAAAAAATAATAAAGTTTGTTTCACCTCTATTCCTGAAGTGTTTACTTATATGGTGCTGTTTCTAGTGTTAGAAGTTATAGCTGAGTTGTAATTTAGTTAATTTTTACTAGGATACGGTCTCACCAAAATCTCGAAGTGCTAGATACTAGGCCTGGAACCAGTCGTTAAGTTTTCTCAAAATTTCGTCAAATACAGGGCTTGGATGGTGCTACTTGAAGAAGTTCTAATAGAAGGTGTACATCTCTCGTCAATTTTTATTAAATTTCGCACTGTTTATTCCGAAAGTATTCATAAATTTTCAAATTTTAAATAGGCTTTACACTTTTTTCAAACGTTCACTTCCCAATCGTTTTAACAATTAATTTCGATCTTGTTAGTTGGTTACTCGTAGTAACCAAGATTTTTTATCGTTTTTTATTGGTGAATCTATATACCTTTGAGTATACAGGCTATTATTAATTATTATACATTTATTTCTTCTTTATAGAAAAATAATCCTTTTTTAATTTTGCTTATAATCCAATTTAATTTATCTAAGGTTTTTCTTTCTATTTTCTCTTAAGCTTATACATAGGTCTTTAATATTTTAATTTCCTTCAATTGTATTTATTTATTATTTGCTTAAAGTATCCTTACTCTAAACTATTTTCCTATGCCATCTTCCTTACATAGTATTATTTTATATTATTATTATTTTATACCTAACCCTGGGTTATCTTATATTTAAACACAATTATTATATTAAACACAAAAATTATACCTAGGTACACGACCTTTGTGGCCTACACAATACAAATTATACAAAATACAAAATTTGTCAGCAGCAATATAGTCCACTGCTACAATTGATTGTTTTTCCATCTACAGTAAAAATCTGTGAGCTGCTCCTCTTTAACAATTTACCCTCTCACTATGTACACTATATCTCACTTTGTACACTATATGTCACTTTGTTATTGTTTATAGTGTTCTGTAGTAGCCTACAAAGTATTCTATAGCTAGGTACATAATACCCATTTCTGACCTTTAGAGTGGGATGATTGTGTTATCATATTTGGGCATGGGTTATGTAACGTTACATAAAGCCCCCCCACTAGAACAGATTTATTTTTGTTTACTGGTTTTAAAATAAATTGTTGAACTCTTCAATCTTCGTATTCTTGCCTTATTCTTCATGATATCTTTTCATTTCTGATTGGTTATATACTCCTTTTTCAATTTGATAATGTAATGTATCTTCCCAATACTCTCCGGTTCTACTTCAAAAGTTCCTTTTTCTAGGTTAATCCTTGACAGTCGGTCTGCTATTATATTCTTCTTCCCTGGGATATATTCCCAATCTAAATTATACTCTTGAAGTATTAACACCCATCTTGTGAGTCTACCGTGGTTAAGTTTACAGTTTTTTAAAAATGAGATTGACCTATGGTCGGTCCTTATGGTTACTGGGTATCCCAATATAAATGTTCGGAATTTTATACATGAGAACACAACACTCAGCAGTTCTTTTTCAGTTACTGTATACTTCCTCTCACAACTACTCAGTACTCTGCTTGCAAAACTGATGACCCAGTGATTTCCTTCCTCATCTTCCTGATATAGTTCACTTCCAAGACTAATGTTGCTGGCATCACAATTTATGAAAAAACGTTTATCGAAATTTGGGTGGTGTAGCATTATGCTATCCAGAAATTTATTTTTTTTTATCTTAAAATTATTGTCTTCCTTTTCTTCCCATTTCCACTTGTTTTTCTTCGAAAGTAAATATTGGAATTTGGCTGTTACTTCTGAATAACCCTGTTGAAATTTCCTATAATAGTTGCAGATCCCCAAAAAGGATTGTAATTGTTTTAAGTTTTTTGGTTTAGGGAAATCTTGGATAGCCTTTACTTTCTCAGGAGATGGTTTAATTCCAGTAGCTGACAGAATGAATCCTAAAAATGGTAATTCATGTGTGATAAATTTAGATTTATTTAGTTTCAAAGTTATATTATATTGTAACAGTTTATTTAACACTGTTTCCACTCTATTACAATGCTCCTCCCATGTACAAGAAGTAATTAATATGTCATCAACATATATAGTAGTGAAGTCTAAAACTTCTTTACCCAAAATTTGATCCATGCATTGGATGAACGCGGCCACAGAATTTACCAATCGGAAAGGCAAACGTTTAAAATGATAATTTCGTCCTTCGAATATGAAAGCAACATATTGTCTGCTGTTAGGGTGCAACTCTATTTGCCAATATCCACAGACTGCATCCCAAGTACTCATGCACTTACATCCATAGAACTTTTTCATTATTTCTTCAATCTCACCTGGAGACGTGCGGTCGTTAATGAGCATTTTATTCAGCTCCCGAGCATCGAGGCATAGTCTTACTTGACCATCTTTCTTTGGTATAGCTATCAATGGGTTGGTATACGGAGAACTGCTTCTTTCAATTATATCTTCTAATATCATTCTCTGAATTTCCTTTCTTGCTGCTTCTTTCAAAGCTTGAGCAATGGGATATGACCGTTTATTAAAATTGACATTTTCTTTGAACTTTAATTCACACACGAAGTTTTTTGCTTTTCCAGGTGAATCCGAGAATACTGATTTATATTTATTATAAATTTTTATAAGTTGTTGTTTTTGTTCTACACTAAATATTTCCTGGGCCTGCCTATCTTGAAACTCTATGATTTCAGTTGGTTCTTGTAACCACGGATCATACCATGGATGATGTTGCACCGTATAGTCTTGAAATTACAGGCGATGAAGGACAGAACATTACTAGCAACAATGTAGACCGTGTTCCCGGTGCTGCTCTACAAGATACGGGAGCTTGGCCAAGCGAGAAATCTCAATCCTTCCGAGACATAATGGTGAATAGAGGAACAAGTCAGTTGCAGAATAAGGACAGCCATTTTCCTGAAGATGTAGCTGGACGATCCTTAAATAAGTATTGGTTTGATAAAACCTTGCAAACTGGCAAATAGGTAAATCGCACTTGGATGTGTTTTCTCCAATTAAAAAATCTCTATTTTGCTTTTGTTGCACTTTATTTCCACAAAAGGCGAAAGTTAAATCCCTGTATTCAGGATCATGAAAATAGTCCTGCTCATCGCTCTACGTTTTTGGAATGGAACATTCTTGAAACTTATGATGATTTACTTCAGGAACAAGTGAGTAAAGCAGTTACGACATGGAAAGAAATCCTCGAACGGGTCATTGCCACAGTACAAACTCTTGGACAACAAAATCTGGCACTGATAGGACATCGAGAGTCAATGACTAACGATCCAAATCCTGGAAACTTTCTGGTTTGTTAAAAATACTTGGATAAATATTTAACATATAAAAATATACTTTGTGCGTAACGTGTTAAAATACCTTGTTATGCTTTGGATAAATAAAGCATTGACACTTCTGGAAACCCTAACGGACAAATTAAAAGTTTAGAGGAGTGAGCTGTGTGGAAATGTCGTTACTAAGGCAGAGTAGATATGTAATGAATAGAGTGTCAGTATAACAAAAAGGATAAGAAAGAAGCGCACGATGCCAGGGGAGTATTCAGACGATTCTGCATTAACAGTCCGGCAAGAAATGCGTCGTTCTCTAATAGGAATTTGGACAAACTGTCAGTTGAAATTTCAAGCCGTTTCTCTAACATAAAAGAGTTAGAAAAACGCTTTTGGTTCCTCTGTAAATTTGAGGCGTACGTAAATGATTGGGATATAAATTTTAAGGAACAGCTTTCCCAAATCAATATTAAGTGCACAGTGCTTGCAAAGCTGTATCCACATGACGTAAACAGTGAAGAATTGTTCAGTGACTTGAAAGACGTAATACTTTTATTTAAAAGGGAAAAGTTAAAGGAGAACAAAAAGACTTTACACCTCAGGGACTGCTACAGTACATTTCTTCAATGAGATTAGAAGCCTACAAAACACTAGCAACAGCTTTAAAATTTTTTCTTACTGTACCCGTCCGTGTCTTCTTGTGAAAGATCGTTTAGTAAGCTTAAACTGATTAAATCGTACCTAGGATCAACAATATCTCAAGACAGGGTATCAAATCTAGCGACACTTTCAACTGAAAACGACATTGCTTCGTCTTTAGATTATAGTTATTTAATAACCCACTTTGAAGCAATTAAGACCATGAAAGTTATTTTTTTAAATGTCTCGTTTTAAATATTTATTAAATAATAAGTGTTTATTAGTAGAAGACGGAACTATTAACCTGTACTGGTAAGTGATTTATTTTATTACTTTTAATGTAATTCTTTGTTTATGTTGGTTTAGGATATTGTTTTGACGATGCGCTTTAGACTTACAAGGAATTTGCATGTTTATTAGAACATTTTTACGTTATACACTTTTTATATTACTACATTTTTTATAGTCTACATGTGTTAATAATAAATGTATACAAACTGAATATCGGTAATATTATAACTTAATATGTAATTTCTTAATTTTGACTTAACAAATATTGTTAAGACGTTTGCTGGACGTGCTTTCATACAAAAATCTATACATTTGCATTTACTAAGTACTTTGTTCACTGGATGAGCCTTCGTTTTGCTCTTTTGTCCCCCTTTAATTGTGAAGGTGAGGCGGCAGACGATCTCCTTGCCCCGGACGCCAAAAAGCCTAGCTACGCCACTGCCGGCAAAGTATGTAATCCAGGCATTGTATAGAATACCTAGGCGTTTCATACAATGCCTGGAGTTTTTTGGCAAAGTATAGAATAGAATACTTTTCAAATGTTTTTTATACCTTTCCCAGGTATTCTGTACATTGCCTAGGCATTCTATATAATGCCAGTGATTCTTTAGGCAAAGTGTAAAATAAGCTTACTACGTTCAAAATGAAAACATTTTATTACCAAATCACACATAATGTTTGATTTTACACAGAGGAGGACTTCGTATGACATTTCGAGATTATCTATTCTCTACTTAATTATGTTCAGATACCATTTTATTAAAATTATACTGTATAAGAACTTTTTTAACCAATCTGGTTAAAAAGTGAAGTACACTTTCTTTCATTTTTTACACAATTATATTTTTTTTGACATTTAGCCTTGCACACACATTTTACGAACCCTTGTCCGGATCCTGATAAATGGGCAGTAGCAGCAGAACGAAGTACGGTTTCTTGTTCAGGAACATCTTCAACCGTCGTTAGTGGTCTTGGGCATACAGTGAACTGCGATCTTGTGTACAGCTGCTTTAACAAGCCGTTAGTGGTTCCCAGTTTGTAAAATCCGTCTTCTGTCACACTCACGACGATTGCTAGAATGTTTCGAAGATCTCCCCACCCCTTGTCTACTTCAGGAATTGGAACACCAACAGACGCGCCCACAGGACTGGGGGAAATTTTTTGTGAGAATTAGATTTCATCTTCTTTGCCTGCAGTTCTAGAAATGATTTTTACCTTTTATATTTTTTCAGTTTGCATTCAGCATGTGGTTGCGACGTTAGGCCTACTGAAGGTCTGCGGGAGGTAGGCGCGTACAACGGTACGGGGTGAGGGAGGGTGGATTCATGTTGTGACATGAAACCATACCGCAGACATTGTTTTCTATACATTACCTAGAAGACGTTAGGCATTCTATACAATGCCTAGGCAATGTATGAAATGTGTTTTATTTCATACTTGCTGCTGGATTCAGGCACTGTATGAAATTCCTAGGCATTCTATAAAATGCCTGATTTTGTACTTTGCCGGTAAGCTATATACAATAAAAATAAGCCTCTTCTGCTGAAGGACAAAGGCATGTGTACTGACTGAACCTTTCACGGTCGCCGTCAACATTGTTAAACTTAGGCTTGGGCCTACTACTACTAGCCGGGCTGTTAGGCCGTGTGGACAAACGTTTCGGCACCATCATCAGTGTCTGAAACAATTGGCACGGTGTCCACCAATTCACCCCAGTGATGAGATGGAGACTATGTATTTTGTCTAAGAAGCCCCACTTATATAAACTTTCATACCAGCACAATTTAACCTGGAAAGCAACATTGACCAATCAGCATCAGATAGCACTTGATGCTAATTAGTCAATGCTACTTTCCAGCTTATATCCTGCTAGTATTAAAGTTTCTATAAGTGGGCCTTCTTAGGCAAAATACATAGACTCCACCTCATCAGTGGGCGAATTGGCGGACCCACCGTGTCAATTGTTTCAGACACTGAAGATGGTCTCCGATGGTGGAACTGAAACATTTGTCCACACCTGTAGCCAACGGCTAGTAGGCCTAGTAGTAATTTTAACTATGTGTACTGACTTTATTCTCATATTGCAACTAGTTAAAATAGGAAACTGAAGAATATAAATTATTCATTTTTTTATACCGATAAACATGAAAATAGTGCAGTAAACAATACACAGTAGTCATAAGAAACTGTAATATAAAACTGAGACAATGCAAAATAGCAAAACAAAAATATGCATCTGTACTTGCGAAAAGCAATGACAGAGATTTAGGTATATAGATCTAAACTTTAAACATTTCTCATCAAAGAAAAAACAACAAAAAGGATGAAAAGAGGACTGTAAAGAATTAAATATATTTTATTATACCTATAAAAAATTAATTGTCATCGGTTTGTCAATGATTGAATAATTAACATTGTGACAGTCATCATAAGACTTGTCAGGTAAATGACGAAATAAATATTTAAAGTGTAAAGTGATAAAATAGGGCATGAAACTAACAAGACAACAAGTAAGACATGAACTGATTAAACTCACAAAAATTAAATTCTGAAACAAAGTAAAGAAAATGGTAGGAATCTATAGAATTGGATCAAATAAGCACAGAAGAACATAAATAACAAAATAAGTGAATACATAATCAAAAGAACAGATGTACCAGTAAAAAGAATTTAAAACACTTCATACACATAAAAGTACTAATGTAAAAAAAGGACAGAAATGGAGAAAACAATTAAGCCGCAAGATGTAATACACTTAAGTCTTCAAACCAACAGGAAAAAAATTACTACAGAAAAATACAATGAATGATTGCAAAAAGAGAGGCACTGTATCAATACATTATGAAGACCGTTAAGAGATAAATACTGAAGTTAATATAGTAAAAAAAGTTTTAATAACAAAAAAGTGAAATTTGTAGGAAAGTCAATGAAGAGTTACATAAAAGTCAAGAGGGACAATAGATACTTCAGATGCTCATCTCCAAATCGAACAAAAATAATAATGCCATTCCAGATACTTTATTGGAAGAAGCAATCAAAGTATTGAGAAATACAAAAATGGTGAAGTAAAGAGAAAGTAGTGATGAACAATATAGGAATTTTGGGGTGCAGAATCTCTGGGAAGTAATTACAAGAGATTGTCAATTTAATGTTTCAAAATTTTTAAAATATTTTTTGACTGTTCTTAAAAGTAATTTTTAATACTTGTATTTTAAAATAAAGCTATAGGCCTACTTACTGGAATAAAATATTTGTCTCTCATTATGGTCATTAAAAATAGTGTTTACATGTGAGAGAGGAATTTGCCTGCATTTTTTCGCTCCTCTAAAGTAACAGCAAATATACCATTGTATGGAGGTATTACAAATGTAGACTTACAAATATGTATATTTATCAGAATGAAAAAAACCTGTGGAATGGAAAAACTGAATGCTGGTCGTAACAATAGAAAAAAGATAGACATGTTTTGAAAAATTATAGAACAATTTTATAGCTATCAAGCTATGCATAGCTTGTGTTGTATGACCTTCACAAGTGATGCAATGAGTACTGAAAATTAGTTTGCATGATTGCTGTTATTGTTTTATTGATTACAAGGAAGGTTTTGATACAGTCTGCAGAGAAGATACAGTTGACAAAAACAAGGACAGGAAAAGGATGTTACTGATTCAGCTGTGTAACTAGGAGCTGCTCCTTGGGGAGTCCAATAGCTTGAAGATTGGACACCCTATCTTTCTCAGGACAAATAAGAAATTTTGGATTCTTCCCACATATAATTTTATAAATAGAGTTTATAAATCCTTTGCGTCTCGAAGTTTATGACATTTTCTGGCACCTGTGTAACAATAGTTTTTTTAATGCTGCAAATATGTAGTTCTTTACAAAATGTTGAGTGATTTCCAATACTAAAAGAACTCTAGCTTTATTTTATCAATATCAATTTACAAATATTGAAATTCCTTTTATTTCTACGGTTGTTTATAAGCCTTATTTAACACATCCAACTGGTTTAGAAAGTAGCATAGCATAGATTCATCCTATGTTAAGTGATTGTCGATTTCACTATGTTTTAATATCTCTGGGAGGGGAACTGATCCCCTTGTTCTTATGCCACTGTACTTATTCAATCTGAAATACATACAAACTCTGGTAGCTTAAATCAATCGTACACATTGTAAAATAAAATAAACATTATTTGTGGCTCTTCATCCCTTCATGGGCCTTGGCCTGTCCTAGTTGATTCCAACTGTCCCTATTTTTCCTCTGCCTCCAGTTTCTAATATTAAGACTTCTCACGTCCTTCTTCACTTGATTCTTCAACCTAATTCTTGGTGTTACTATAGTCCTAATACCCCCTGTTAAAATATTTCTTTTGTCCTGTGTTATTTCCATTCTTTCTATATGTCCAGTCTATCTAAAGGTATTCAGTTAAATAAATCTTATAATATTACAGTGTCCGTGGAGATGGTAGAGCTCAGCATTAACAACCACCCTTAACCAGTCCCTTATAATGCCCTGTTCTTAATACCTTTCTCTCAAAGCGAGCTAACAACTGTTATAATAATTGTTTATTAATTTGTGTTTAATGTTCATGCTTCTGAGACATAAATTAATGAGACCTTAAATAAACACTGGCCTAATAAATATTTGAGAGCATGCACATTTAGTGTCTCTTGAAATGGCATTTGCACTTGGATGCTTGTTTTAAAATAATATTAAAATAAACTGCCACTATGAAAGCGAGTGCAGGGAGATAATCTACCACAAAAGCTGTTACCAGCATTGCTCTAAGATTCGTTCAATGAATAAGAGTATGGAAACATGAGAACTAAAACAAATAGAAAGTGTCTTTCAATTTCGAGCTACTGTTTTACGATGTACTGTAATGATGTTTAGTGAAATAGAATCAAGATGGAGAATGGTGGAGAAGCTTAACCTAAAACAAGTAAAGGTTGATCTGAGAATAAATAGGAAGGTGACAATAACATTTACTAGCTGAATGAAGTGAGGAAGTGAAAATTGATAATAAATGTATGATAACAATGAGTAAAGAAAAATATTTAAGTAAAATAGTAACAAACAATTGAGATGCCATTCCAAAACCTACCAACTGAATGAGGCCAATTCAATTATTTCTTTTGGAAAGATGAAGAATATACTCATATGAAAAAGTAAACATTGGAATAAAACTGCAGACTGCATAGACAGCAATGGAAATTATTATGTTACGAGTAACAGCAAGAGTCGGGAAAACACTGAGTACATTAATAAACTAAAATAGATGGTACTTTTTTCAGAATTATGAAAATAAAATAGGCAAAGGTGGGCAGGACTTTGGACGCAAGAAGGTGGCAAGTAACAAAATTTACTAGATTGAAAGACAAGAATTTTTAATATACCTTATCATATAAAATTATACCATTATTGGGTATTCTAATTTTCTCTCTGTCTCCTGAGAACTACGTGTTTCTGAATATCTAAAATCAGTGATACTAATTTAGAAATTTACAAGCTAGCTTTAAGTCAATGAACATCAGTTAATGCATTATCTTTCTTACAACACTGCTCTATTGTTTGGTCATGATATGTATACTTCAGTTGATTTGTCTAGCCTAAATTCATGCTCACATTCCCATGTTCCATTTTTTTCTCTCACAGACTCATGTGTCAGAATGTTTAAAAATGTCATATTATTTCAGTTGGCAACCATGCTTTAATTATATTGACACAAAATAGCCTACGATGTTACATCCCTAATGGTGAAGCTGAGACTGAAGATGGTAAGCCAAATAAGCTTTGTTTTATTAGAAGAACAAAGGGGGGCGGTTAGTGTTATTAACAATATCAATAAAATGTAGATCTTGACAAAAACAGAGTTGATATTTTTTATTCCCTATTACTGTTACATGTCATGTATAGTTTTATTATATTTAATACTATAAAGTGCATCCTGTAGTTAGTACTGATATTTTTTATCCATAATTTTAATCTGAAAGACATTTTTTCCTTTACCTATATAATTATGTACGACTGCAAAGTAATATATTTCTTTTGCTCATTCCTTAATTATTTCTTAATTTTTATTCACCCAAACACACAATTTTATTATTGTGCTTTAACTTTATATTACTTTGTATGATTCTTCCATAACATTAAGTGCAGGTTGCTACTAGCTAAAGTTTGTCACATTTTCAATTTAACATATTTTATCGACAATTAATTACCATCATCATTATCACACATTTCTTAATTTAACATTACTGTTGAATTTGAAAAATATTATCTTGAACTGAAATAAGATAATACCAGTAGACCCTACTTGTTTCAAACTTGTTTTTATTTCTATACAAAGAAAATATATTTTTTTTATTGATTTTGCTAACAACTTTGTTAGCTACCTATTTAGGCCAGTGTTTCAGATCTGACACTGTACACACTTATACGGAGCATACACGATTATTTTAATTCAATTATAGCATGCAGAACTGTTGTTAAATAAATGCTGTTGATTTTTTTTGCAACAATGAATTCTAAGGAGTCTGTAGGAGCATCCTGATCATCCTTTCCCTACTTTCCACAGTTCTATTTTATTTTATTTTCTATTTTGTTTATTGCATTTTACACCTAGCAACTCGATGTTTTATATTTCTTACTTTTATCATTTCAATTAATTTAGAGATGTTTTATGTAGTCTATTGAAATCAGTGGAAAGTTGTTTTGTATTGTGTAATGATTTGGTCTGGTAGCTCAGATGATGCTGGTGAGTTTTCTGTATATAGCACACATGACCCTGAACATAATTTTTTATAATAGGGTTGATTCTAAATAATCCCTTTTATTATTTTTTCTTTTATGAATGGGTGATTTTTTTCCTTTTTTTAATTTTATCTGGATGTTTACGTTTAATGTTTGATATGTTTGTTTTGATACTGTTTGATAGCTTGGGTATCCATGTCCTGGAAAACTGTGTCAGTTGTAATAATAGATAACGGTATCCCCATAGCTAGACTTTTGTCATTAAATTAATACAAAGGTTTGTGAACATGACTTGTTAAATAAAAAAAATCACCAAAATTTACTATCTGCTTCAAATGTATAACTTCAAATTGTGCATAATTACATTCCATCCCGTCTTGAATATGTGACTACAATTCTTCACTGTGCGCCACAGTTCCTGAATAACATTATGTTAAACTAGCTGTTACCCGCGACTTCGTCCGCGTGGAATTTCATAAAAAATGTTTGTTCAGTTTGCTGAGTTAACGAAAAGTTAATAATTATGCATTCCTCGTAAAGAAATACCCATGCTAAGTTTAGTCTCATTCTTATTCTTTGCGAGTCGATGTTTCGTGTTTTTTAATTTTTTTTTCATTTTTTTTTGTTTTTGTTATTTTTTTGTCTTTTCGTTTTTTAATTTTTTTATTTATTTCTTTGTTTTTGTTCATTTTTTGGCTTTTTGTATTAACCTCATTGAAAAATCTCTTTATATACAATGTTAGGTGTACGACTTCCTTGGGCTAAAACAATAACGCTAGTGGCATCCCTCGCACGTGAACATGCCACGTATAGCTGCCCATGGGTAAAGCAACCCTTAGTTAAATCTATGCCAGCTTTGCTCAAGGTTTGCCCTTGTGACTTGTTGATTGTCATAGCAAAGCTGACATTGATAGGAAATTGCAGTCTTTTGAATTGAAAGGGAAAATTCGACGGTATTATGGGAATTCGTGGTATAAACACTGTCTCACAATCGTTTGTCTGGCAGTGACCAGTCGCCTTTCTCGATCAAAATCGTTTCTGACTGACGAATGGTACTCACTCTTTCACGGAGCTGTGCTAAGCGCTCGATTCTCTGTCCTTGTGACTCATGATATCGATCACATTGTTCTGTGACACGGATGTCATGTTGTTCTTGACTTTCAAATTCACGTTGATTTTGGTGATGACGACGATCACTTTCCAATCGCTGCTCTCTAGAATCATCTGATTCTAGATATCGCGAGACAGCGTGTCGAATACGATCGTTTTCTAGACGCTGTTCTCTAGACTCCTGAGATTCTTGACTCCTTAACAATGAATGACGGGTTCTATCTAACTGTAATCGTTCGTTTCTCTTAGAACTACTTTCAATGGACCTAGACATGGATTGCCTTAATCTACAATTTGTAAGACGACTTTCTCTATCCTGTTGAGATTCATTTTCACGTTGCAATCTTTGATTTTTAGCCTTTCTCGTGTTTTTAGAGAGATTTGATTTTCTTTTAGGCATGACTAATGATTGTAAGTGCACTTTTTAAACTAAAAACCTAATTTAGAAATATGTATTTTAAAAACAACTACCTACGTACTTAACTAAATAAATTTATCAAGTAAATAAAAAAACTTAACTATTTAATACGAACGAATTTTCATGAAAGAAAACCAAACGACGTTAAACATTTATCTCTAATTATATTATAACGTAAAAGTCTCACTGCTAGAAAACAATTTTTTAAGGCGCGCGTTGAGACACAACCATCTGCAACAGCCCGCTCGCGCGTTCTGAGCCCGCGCGACAGGCAACCTTTGTTATATTAACCCGTCAAAATCGGTCCAGCCGTTTCGAAGATTAGCCTTTTATTTATTTGTAGCTTATTTAACATACATAAATAAAGCTATCATATTAATACATAATAATGATCAGCAAGCATAAAGAATTTAAAAATATTTTAATGACGCCTCATAACCCGAATCCAAACAGCGTGGTTACAATATTCTCATACATTATCGTAAATGGAAACACGTACTCGAAAACCTCAAAATAAATAATTTAGTCAATAGTACACGCCTCATAACCCGAATCCAAACCGCGTGGTTACAATATTCTGATACATTATCGTAAATGGAAACACGTACTCGAAAACCTCAAAATAAATAATTTAGTCAATAGTACACGCACTGGCAACACATTCACATTCACATTATACAAACCAAACTAAACTGCACTCTTAAACTGAACCTCATTAACCAACACGTTCACATTATACAAACCAAACTAAACTGCACTCTTAAACTGAACCTCATTAACCACGTAAATTAGTAAAGACAACAGACAACGCCAACCGCCATGACACCGTCATCTAGTACATTTCTGTCCCATCTGTATCACATACTTGGAACGTTCTCTCAGAGTCGAAAGCATTAAAAGTAATGTAAAAATTGTAAAGATAATTAAAAATTGTTGTGTAAAGATAAATATTTTTAAACAAACAAACAGAAATTATCGCGGGTCTTAGGGAATAGTCAGCCGCAAAATGTAACTTCCGTCGCCGCGCGTGTACTACATTTCGGTGTCCGATGTGTACACCAACTGTTTTCTTCACAAGTAACTAATGCCAGCTTATGCAACAGCCCGCGACAGGCAACCTTTGTTATATTAAGTCGGAGGAGGAAGTTGGAGGGGGAAGCGGTCAGTGGCGCCTTTCGGTCCGACGACGGCAGAGGCGTGCGCGTGGGGCACGTGTTGCTCGACTTTTTTCCTTTCTTTTTTCTTTTTTTTTTTCCAAAATAAAAGTAGCCTAAGTTACTCCTTATAACATCAGCTATCTGCCAGTGAAAAGCCCGTCAAAATCGGTCCAGCCGTTTCGGAGATTAGCCGGAACAAACAGACAGACAGACAAAAATTTTTTAAATTGTTTTTTTGTTATAAGTACCTTATATACTTTCATATGCATTTAGAAAAAAGCTGTTATTTTGACATTACAAACAGACACTTCAATTTTATTTATTTATTTGTATAGATATAGATATAGATATAGATATAGATGGAGCCTTTAGACGGATCGACCAAGTCTTTTTGCTGTGGACGGCCGGCCGCCGTGAGCGTGAGCAGCAGGGATTACTATTGTCACCATCGATGTATACTATATGGATCGCGTGCTGACAGGCAAAGTGAAAACGGTCCGAAGCACGTATAACTTCCCACACAATGGTTGGCAATAAAGCGTTTGGCGCTATTTAACACGTGTATTAAACGAGTCATTCAGTCAGTAATGCACTTGTTTTAACAGTTTACAATTATTACATTTGGGACAGTTCTACTGAAAATATGTGCTTATGAAGATTTTATTATTATAACAGTTTGTTTTTATTTTTGCCTAACTGATATAACAGATGACAATAACTTAAGCGTTTACACTCATTTTACTGATTTTGTATCAAGCGGAAAATTAATTTGAGCGTCATTAGACGTTTTAAAGATTGTAAAATATATCTGATTATTAAAATTATATCTGACAGTAAACTTAATACCAAAAAATGATTATATCGGTTTGCAAAAACTTTACCGGCACAGTGTTTAGAAAACATATTTCAAACAATGATTTTTCTGAAGACAGCCATGAAGTGAAACTTATCAAATTAATAGTGACATTATTTTATAAAATCTTGTGCTATAATACTGCTAAGGAAAGAACCGCTGCAGCTACCTTCTCTAAGCTTGGTGTCTGCCAAAAGTTAAATAAATTTGTATTATTTAGTAATGTTTAATGTAAACAATTTTTATACAGTTAATACGTAGCTAATAAAATAAAATAAAATAAATTAATATAAATTAGCATTGCTTATTGAACACTTTAACGACCATGGCGAGCGTATACGCTAGCTTCTTTTACGCAATAAACATTTTAAAGTTTACGGCTCACGTCTTTTATTCTTTGTTTCACTTATTCTTATCTTTATTCGTCTGGCTTCAATAATAAATGCTCATAAATAAGAACGCAACAGAACTGTTTATGAACGCAACAGAACTTACCGATAAACTTAAATAATGTGTCAGAATACTGAAATCTTACAGTGAAACAAATGAGTTTATTTTGTAAAAGAACTTATTAAAAACCTCCCACTTTAGAGTCATTAATTGTTAAAATGACACAGCTATACCATTTAACGCAAAATATAATCCGCTAAAGCAACAAAAGCTATAACAAAGCAGAAATGTCAGACTTTGTACAGGTACAGTATAGGGTGACCAAACGTCCCGGAAAACCGGGATTGTCCCAGTTTTTCATCACAACATGATCAAAAATTGTTTCGGGACGCTCATAAGTTTTTAGAGATTTCGCTCGATTAAACGGAATACGACACGATAAATTAATACATTTTAGCAATCAACCCCATCTACAAGCGCTCAGTAATAGTTAAAGCTTACACAGTGAATTCAAAAAGTCCCGGGACTGATGCTGCTATAGACATACAGATGGAGCTATCTCTGTGTCACAGCTGGAACATTATGTGACAACCTTCACCCACTTCCTGTGACAATTGCATTGTTGAGGACTCATTCCATAGTAAACAGCGACACTGTTAAGTTTATCTGGTTTTTCCTTGTCATAATTTTCGAGATGGAGCAAAGAGCTGCAATTAAATTTTGTTTTAAATGTGGAAAAAGTGCGACAGAAACGTTTTCGATAATGCAACTTGCATATGGAAAAGAATGTTTAAGTCGTAGCAAAGTGTTCGAGTGGTATGCACGTTTTAAAAATGGTCGTGAGTCTCTAGAAGATGATCCAAGAGATGGGCGCCCCTCCACAAGCGTGACTGACGAGAATGTCAAGCGTGTCTGTGGTGCACTGCCCGTCAACCGTCGGCTGAGCGTCCAGATTTTATCAGAAGAGATCGGCATCAGTATGGGTAGTATTTACACTATCGTGCATGACGTACTCGGCAAACGGAAACTGTGTGCCAGGTTCGTTCCACACTCGTTAACAGCAGAGCAAAAATGAACAACGTGTGGAAGCGTCGCGAAGTCTCGTTGAATGGGGCGATGACAACCCGAATTTCTTACAGAACATTGTCACAGGCGACGGATCGTGGTGTTTCCAGTATGACCCATCTACCAAACGTCAAACAGCTGAATGGCGCGACCCAGGAGATGGCAGACCCATGAAAGTGAGGGCCACAAAATCAAAAGTGAAAACAATGCTGATCACATTTTTTGATTCAAGGGGACTGATCCACAAAGAATTCTTGCCACCCGACCAGACTGTAACTGGACCATTTTACAAAGAGGTACTTGATCGCCTTTTGAAAAGAATTCGCAGGGTTAGGCCAGAAATGTACCGATCAGGGGAGTGGTTTCTTCTGCATGACAATGCACCAGTCCACTCATCATTGATTGTCTCACAATTTCTCGCTGGAAAATCAGTCACAGTGATTAACCATCCACCCTACTCACCAGATTTGGCTCCGGCTGACTTCTTTCTGTTCCCTAAGCTGAAGGTGGCACTGAAGGGGCAGCGTTTTGATAATATAGAGACAATTCAGAAGAATGTGACAGCTGTTTTAAACACGATTTCGAAGGAGAACTATGCGCATGCCTTTCAACGATTGTATGAGCGATCTAAAATCTGTATAGAGAGGGAAGGGATGTATGTTGAATAATAAATAATAAAATTTCATTTATCTGAAAAGTTGTGTCCTTAATAGCGTTAGTCCCGGAACTTTTGGAATGCAGTATGTATGTTAATTTTACTTTATTAAAAATTTCATGGCTATAATATTTTGAAAAATCATAATAAATTTGTTTTTTATTATGTATATTAAATATCATTAATTAAACAGATGTTGTAGAAATAAATCAGAGTAAATTTGTTTGTATCCTTTTTACTAATAGTAAATAGGCTATCATCGGGTTAACAAAATGTATTAACAAAACATTAATATTAAAAATTAAAAAACCTGGGTACATTTGGGGAGGTCCATTGGAGCCCGGCTGGTTGTGTCCCAGTTTTCTCCGAAAATGATTTGGTCACCCTAAGTATATAGCATACGCAGTGTTCTTGCCAACCACTGATGCAGCGGTCGGACCGAATTCAATGAATGCAGCACGCGATCCATATAGTATACATCGATGATTGTCACAAATGGAGCTTTTCACACGGCAGGGCGCGACGGGCTGAGTTCCCCTTTCAGGCCATTTACTGTGTGATCCCTGTCAGCTCGCACTCACTCAGCTATTGATTTTACAGAAAAAAACGCCAATTAACTTCAGAAAAAAGTTATTTAAGAAACCATCCGGGTAGTTTGTAAACCGGGAGCTAACTGTCACACGGATGGAGATCCTGGTCAGTAATGGATTCCCAGCTCTCTAATAAGTAAATGCTATCTGGATCAACTGGTCAAGCTCTTGGCAGTCTGGAAAAACGCCAAATGGTTGGCTGAGTGTTTCGAACGACAGGTTTCGATGGCCAGGGTCCAATTTCCAATCAGTCAAGCTAGAAACAATCTCATGGAACGAAGTAGGCGATCGGCTAATTGAACTGAAACCACACAAAGGCGGTTCAGGCGCTGGCAAAGTTAGTTGTTCAGGAAGTGTGAAAGCTGTTTCTAATTGATTTGCTCCAATACCTGAAATAGAATACGGACAACGTGATCGTGATTCCAAAATTGGGAAAGTCCACATCAATAATGTGGAGAATCTCCGAGATACTTTTTTCTTTAACCATTCAGAGAATCACCTAGACTGCTAATTCTCGAATAGATCGGTTCATCAGCTGATGAAGATGATCAAAACAAACAACATATTAACAGAAATAGAAGCTAACGGCGTCCTTATTAGTTGTAGAGATGGCATAACACATCTGCTTTAGTCCTCTTCGGCGAAGCTAACGCGTTTGAAAATAGGTCACGTACTCACTACGAAGAGGTGAACTAATATAAGTTTTTCACAGGTCAGCGTCGAGAGTAGGCTTAATAGGAGTGGAGCGTACCACCAAATCCACGTAAACTCTGTGGCTTTAAGCTCCACCGCCGACGAAACAAGTTTTGCCTAGTATTGACGCACCAAACGCAAGAAGTCGGTTCGCGTAAGGTCGAATTGCCGTAAACCAGCCATGACAAGAACCGCTTCGGCTTCCATGACGACTTCCGACTGCTGACACCCAGCTGAACGAAGATAGGCCTACATGTTATTGGCAAACACTCATCAACATAACTCAGTAGAGTTCGCACGTGCTTTGGAGTCCCGACACATGTCACAGGTAATCACGCACGTTGCTCTCGTGTGAGGCTACTTGAAATTTAATATAAAACTTAAATGTTTAGCGCTTAGTACATATGTTATCGGAGTTGCCTAATTCGGTCATTGTCCGATATTTTTTGTTCACTTCGCGCAGTACGAATGGCAGAAGCCTCATTTCGCGAAGTGAGCATTTTATTCGGACAATGGGCAACATGAATCCGCAGAACTAAGTATTTACATTTACGCACGTGTTGAAATTAAACTTTGTTTCGGAGTTCGTGCAACTCAAGAGAATCACTTCGCGAAGTGCACATTTCTCAACAGTCGAACTGACTAGTCCATCGTCACCGTGAATCTATAAGCGCACTGCAACATGTCAACATGTCTGTCACATGTTGTAAAAGTAAATGCAAAAGAATTTTAAAGTGAACTTCAAAAACAAGCAGAAAAACTATATCAAACTCTCAAAAAATTTACCATCTGCATTTATTGGGGGACAATGTCCTTCTAGCTCCATATAATGTATTCGCTATTACAACAGAAATACTGGAATTAGATTTATTCTAGGAACAAAACATGGAAAATGGACAAGATTTGGGCAGCAGGAATCAGTTTCAAGCAGTTCCAAGTAACTTTCTTAAGTTATCGAGATTTTCGACAATTCAAGTAGTTTACGAAAGGAAGCAATGGTATCTTCAGGATCCAAACAGGACTTTGTACGTTGTGAGTGTACGAAGAAATCCAGTGACAAATCATGCAGCTGCTTCAAACATTAGTTAAAATGCAATTCAAGCTGATATAGGCCTATCAGCGCCTCTTGTAGAAGTAGGCCTATGTAGTTATTAAATTGTACTTGTAGAAGTACAAAGTAGTACTTTCTACAAGTAGAAATACTACTTGTAGAAGTAGGCCTAGTTATTAAATATGTTAGTAATTAGATTATAGCCTCCTCAGGAGAAACTTTGATTGCCTTATTCAAAGATAATTTACTAGTAAGAAAGGATTTCAATTAGTCATTAGTTTTTTAATTGTTACGTAATAAACAAGTTTATTTTTACTTATAGCCTTAAATGGGTTACAGTCTATTAGTTAATGGGCAGTAGATTATGTCCTCTGAAATTATTCTGCAATAAAGTTGTAGGCCTACCAATTACTAATTTTATGGAATGTATAGAAAGTAATGTCTCGTAATTATGGAAGGCATGGAATTATGAATTAAACACTACACAATCAAACACCTACTTTCAGGAACAAAAATACACAATGTACGCGCGGGGGGGAATGTATCTGTAATTTTTGTGTGTTAACAAGTCCTGAGCATAAGTAAAGTAAAAGTAAAATGTGAACAAAATAAAATGCTTACTATGCGGAATGGATATTTTGATTTGCACAGACCCCAGAATAGAGTATCGTTCGTCTCGTGCGTAAAGGAAAATACCCAGTCGGCAGAGTTAGCAAATCATTGTCCCCATTCCCTGAATAAAATGCTCATTTCGTCAAAAGTGAGTATTCCGTACTGATTGGAATATTGGCCGAATTCGACAGTTACGAATTCTTGTTCTTTGGCCCGCTCTTCTGTCCCGTTACTAAGGAATTTCGTTACGGCAACATACTAATTTGGATACTCGCGACGCTATCTAGTAGCGACACGGCGCGACTTGAGTTTCTCTGTTCCGCTGTGTGGGGGCGTTGTTGGTGGTTCGGCTTTAGACTCGTGGCGATCTGTCTCTCTCTCGAGCGTGTGCCTTCAATGCAGTGATACGTTTTTTGTCAGGCTGCTGAAGAAAGTTTTCATTGTTTTCTTTAATACCGGGCGTATGATTTTTATTATGGCCGGCTGAGTACCGAGGTGTGCCCTGGGGTTTCTACGGCCCGTTCATCCGTTACCCGATTGTCAGGCCAAGAGGAAATGTAAGAAAATCAAGGAACTTATTAGTGGCTAGTGTGCTAAGGCCAATCTAGACAGGTATGTCTCGGAACAATGTTTCTGGTGTGCTGGGTGAGCGAACTTTTGCAAAAAAAAATTAACTTAATTCCTAGGGTTGCATTTGGCACCACTTGATTCTCTCGTCAAGTGAGGTCCTGGCTAGTTATCTTAACACAAAAAAAAAAAAAAAGAAAAGAGACTTTGGCTGTAATTCTTGATGCTTCTTACTTTACTTAATATCCGGAATACCCAGGTTATTTTAATGATAGCAAATTCATTTCTGAACTATAGTTTTTTTCTTTCAATATTCTGTTGAACTGGACTGGCATCTGATATTTCTTTTAATTGTCAGACCATGGTTAATGTGTTGTGATGTCATTGATGAGCGGCTCAGTCCACCGTCTCCATCTGTTCCTGTCCATACATATAGCCTTCATTTCCTCTAAAGTAAGCAGTTGCAAAAGACACATGTAAATGGTTTGTAAGTATTTTATGACAAGCCATCAAAGGCAGAACACGACGTTATTTTCTGCACATAACCAGCAGATACCAGGCATCAATTGTACCCTATGATTTGTTGTTAGCTTCAAATAGAATTGAGGCGTTAGACGTGTTTGTAGTTTCTTTGAGGCGCGCGCGCGTGTGGTATCTGCTACATTTCAAATGGCGTGCACATCATTTCCTCGAACTATTATGGAAAGTATAGAAATTATCAAATTATGTAAACATAGAACTTCCTATAGTCACTGAAAGTGACAAGTTTAGTGTTACAAGTGTTAAAATGACAACTATTCCATTATGTTTACATTGTATAATGGTACGGTTGTAAATAACCTAAATGGAAAGTGTTTTAAGCATCAACTTAGCTTCTAGACTCAGTCAGACCTGCAACCTTACTGTACTGGATCGGGTAACCAAAGGTTACCAGTGTTACTATTACGACCTGGTCTGTTTTTTTGTAGTTGCCTTGAAAATGTCTGAAAAGATTTTTAAAAGACATGAAAAATTGTTTTGAGCAGTAATGGGTTTCCACGCGACATGAATAGAAGAGATTCTGTTCGGGAAACCATACCCAACCAACCAAACAAGAGTGCCAAGCATCTCAAACATGGGCATCTCAAGTACATATCCCAGGAGTGTCCGGCATCGGGGCGGAAGGACCTAGGCAGAGGACGCGGCATCTAGTCCTTGGTTACACAGCTGATTTTTACACATTCGAAATTTAGAGTTTTGTACCCTAAAAACAATGGCTGCTTGGCTCCTGACACTTGTTTAAAAACAACTTAATTAGCACAGTCCCATTAAAGTATTCATATCCATTAATGCTTTACGCTAAGTTATATCCTTTATCCACTGCTTTAATTAACATTACCTCTCATTATTGCTGTGAGTGATTTGAGTGAGTGACTATTTTCGAATTTGAGGTTACGAACCTTATTTCAGATCAAATATGACTCGAAAAAGGCACTTAAATATGGCCATAATAATTATTATTGAAAGTGATATTGGCACATACACAAAACAGTATTCTCTTGCGCTGTATTGTTAATGACAGCATACTGATACAAATGATGAGAACATAAAAAAACGTCGAGTGTGGTCGTAGAAAACAATTCAATACTTTTAATACAGTAATTTATTGATATTTTGATGTTAACAAATTGTAAGATTAATTATAAATAAAAGTGTTTGGTTTATATTAAGAATGGTTTCCTGTTTATGTTCACTCAACTGACGTGTTCACCACTAAACCGATTAACACACAAACCATGTCTCCGGCGGTAAGGCAGTGACACCATCTAAAGGGCAGTTATTAGTAAAGCATTATCGCTACAATAACTTAGGTACGTTCAGAGTTAACACTACCAAACATACCGTCATTTATGTCATTACATATTATGTCATGTCATATTCATTTACTTCACTAGTTGCTAACGTGAGTTAATAACCGTAATTCAGTGATGTCATTACGGTGGGAGGGTCAGGGGATCAATCCTTCCCAGAACTATTAAAAATTTCAGCGAAATTCGGTATTCATTCAACCAGCTTCCATAATATTTCTAATAACATGGTAAACGAAGACAAAATTTCGACAAATTTGTGCAAAAATTTCGATCAGGATGAAAATTTGGATTTAGGTAGCTAAAGATGTATACTTTACAATAAGAAAACCTTACCATCGCGGCGGGACCCCGTTCCGGGAAAATCGATCGGAAAAGTCGTGATTGTCGGTTTTCTTCACATAATTGTTTAAATAATGAAAATAAAGCAAAATGTTTCAAATAAATGTTGTAGCTTATGATTTTATCTACAAATTTTGTTTATACAATTTTTCGATATCTGAATTAGTTTACGAGATATAGTCGATTTTCCACGACCTACCGCCGCGCGTCCGCTTTTTTAGCGTTCGTTTTTCTGTTATAGTCATTTAAAAAATGGAAATAGCGAAAAATGTTTCAAATGAATGTTGTAGCTCGTAATTTTCCCTACAAAACTGGTTGAAAATATTTGTTGATATATTAATGCGTTACAGAGATAACGCCGATTTTCCACTTACACCTCTCGTCATTTTTTCCTTTTTGATATATAGCTTCTAAAAAAATGAAAATTTGTAAAAAACAAGAATGTTACCTCATACTGGTAATGGTACCTCATACTTTTACCTACAAAACTTGTCTAAACAATTTTTCGATCTATTAATTTGTTTCCGAGATATAAACGATTTTCCACGACCTTCCGCCGCGCGTCGGCCTTTTTAGCCATTCATTTTCCGTCCTACTCATTTAAAATATGGAAATAGCAAAACACTTGTATATGAATCTTGTAGCTCGTGATTTTCTCAGCAAGATTGGTTAAAAAAGTTTTTTAAAAATATTAATGCCTTACGGAGATAACGCCGATTTTCCACTTACACCTCTCGTCATTTTTTCCTTTTTTGGTATATAGCTTCTAAAAAATGAAAATTTGTAAAAAACAAGAATGTTACTGTGGTACCTCATACTTTTACCTACACAATTTATGTAGTAAAATGTACGATAGATGTGGGGGAATCTCGGCACCTAAGGGTTTGTAGCTACTTTTATGTTTATTTCTTAAATTCTGTAAGGAAAATGATCAATGTAATTGTTTGTATAAACTATTCCGAATATTATAATGCTGAAAATTCATCAGTTACCGCCACCACTTTGTATAAAAATATAAAAGGGGAGTACGTTCATAATTATGATTAATTTGAAGTTCATTTTTTGTTGAACACGCCGAAAATATATTTACTACTATAGCACTGCTTATTTCAGTACATTTCATACATTACTTACCAGGTGCGTGTGTACACTCTAAACGCCAAAGTGTACAAACAGCTCGAAAAAAGTGTACATCGAGCAAATTAAACTTTCGAAAAGTCTACATCGATTTTAATATAAATAAATTTAATTTTTAACTAAATAAATAAAATTTTTTTTACTTCATAAGTTCGCTGAAATTTGCCACCATACGCACAGTTATCGGCAAAAAAAACATGGTTCTCGGCATATGATATTACGTGTTAAGTAATATGTAGATAACCTATAAGAACAAATATTTCTTTTAGAGTCTACATTGATCGATCGACTTTAGAAAGTTTAATTTGCTCGATTTACATTTTTAGAAAGTTTAAATTCATCGATTTACACTTTTACAAAGTTAAAATTGATCGATTTACACTTTCTACAAGTTTAAATCGATCAATGTAGACTTTTTCGGAGCTGTTTTTAAACTGTGGCGTTTAGAGTGTAAATGCGCGCGTGTGTGCTTTATTATATTATGCATGCATGGAGGGTTTTTAAATGCATGTATACGACAAAAGTAAAATGTAAAATGGTAAAAACTTTTTTATTTATCTAATAATACAAAATAATCATTTAATATTAAATACTGTCACAGCTCAATGAGCTGTATCAGGAATATGTTGTTCTTCGTCTTCATCTGAGGAACTGATTTCAGAATCAACAGCATTGTCAATAACGTTTTTGATACAGTCGTTAACTTGCATTTCTTCAGAATTTAAAATATTTTCATCATCTTCCTCATCAGAATGGATGCCATCTTCTTTTTTGTAATTACTGCAATTTCCAGTTTGACAGTGGCCACATGCAGCTGAACAACGTAATCCAGATTTTCTACAACTGCAGGATTTTTTACATCCGGTCTTGCAGTTGCAGAAGATCATGTTCAACATTTCTGCCGGAGCAGCCTCTTGCGTCATTTTTACTGGAAGTAAAGTATCTCCTTTTTTCCAACCCCAACCTTCAGGTGACATTTTTGATGATAGCCACAGCTGAATCTGGTAATAAACTCTGAAGAAATGTCGAGCAGCGTCGGATGTCGGAGGAAGAGTACACAACTTTACAGTTTTCTTTTTTAAAACTGATTTTGAGAACATTACATATCGTAGCTCATTGATTCACTTCATTTTTGTAGGAGCTTTGTATAACCGTAAAAGGCATATAATGCCATTTTCAAAAATGTCTTGTTTATTGGCATTTTCGCGGTAGAAGTAATTAATAGCTTCTGTCAATTTGTCGTCGTGATTTTTTTCGAAATAATTGAATACACTTTTCTTCCCTTCATTGTAGAATGCTGATGTTGTGTCACATCCTGTCATGGCATGTACAAATAGAATATGCTGCTTACAAAACGGGTATTTATCGAAACTCTTTGACGAATACACGATATTTTCCTCGTTGTCCTTTCCTAATTTTAGGAAATAAACTTGTTCGTTGCTGACACTTAGTGCAATGAATAAAACTAAAACATCCGTGTCTTCGGAAACAATAACTGCACGTTGACATGAAATTGAGAGGGCACTTTTAACAATCAGTACATCTGCATCGTCTTCTGCTTGCTTGACAATAATATTATTGTTTTGTAGAGCTTTGGTTAAGAAGGTTATGAATCTTCTTTTGTTGTTCATATTCCCAAAAAATTTCTCTTGCTGAACGGTTATGGACATGTTTTCCATAAATAGAATATCTGCACTTGAGGCGATATTTGAACGTCGAAAACGTTCAACAGACTTTGTACTTGACGTGTTACAATTGTAGCCATCAAAAACCACAATTACATCATTTCCAAAATGATTTTTCAAATACGATAAATACTTGTTTAAGATGTCTTCGAGCATACTATTTTGGGACCATCGAACTCGATGGAGAAGCATCCCACCATCAATTACAAATACACACTCATTTGGATTGAAACCATTCGTTTCGATTTCAAATAAATCGAATATCTTCGATTTTGGTGTCTTCCGCATTAATCCTTCCGATTAATTAAAAATTGACATCGGATATGGAGCTAGCTCATACTGTAGATAATCCTTCAGTTCCTTATCATTGTTTTTTATAACATTCATCCTTTGAAATAATAAATTAGGATCTATAGGTACAACGACGTTGTCTTTATTTTTTATGCTGCTACTCATAGCACTCAATGGTAGGACTCTCTTACTTCTAGACATTTTGACGGTGGAAAAGGTTTTTCCAACCATTTCTTCTACACTTTTTCTTCCAATTTCATAACAGTCGTAACAGTTAATATTATCTCCACCAGTTACGCCTGTAGATATTGATGTGACAAAGGGATTTTGTGGAAATGGATTATGCTCCTTAAACCATTCAAACATTTGTAACATGTCAGCATTATCTCTTTTCATTCGTGCATCTGTAACGTCTATATGCTGTGCAGAAGTTGAAAAATGAATTCCGCAAAACTTTTCGATTTCTTTGCAAATATCATTGGTGTACGGTATCGTTAAAGTCCACCTCGCTAAAAGTGTTCTCTGTTATAGCACGTCCAACCATGCCGCCGTCAACTTTTAATACTCTCATCAAATCCTGTTCTATTACCATATCACTGAACACGCCAGACCAAAAAGTTGATGCTCTTCTAGTCGTGCAATATCCATTTTCGAATAAATTTGTGAGGTGATTTATTCTACTGAAATTGTTGGACTTTGACGTCTCAGTCTCTTTCTCAATGAATTCTATCATTTTCTGAATGTACACATGAGCGCATTTTGCATAGTGAAAGTGACCAGCAGCATGAAAATATGGCAGCATTTGAGAGAGAATACTTAATTGCTCTGTAATATCGCCCATTTTTTCCGATCGAGTAAAATTTTTTACTAGAACAACCATGCGCATATACGATATCCATAACTTGGCAGTCTTACCTCTATTTTCGATTTCTTTCATTTCATTCAAAAATTTTCTTACTATTGCAGTTAAGGGCTGAGATGATTGTACATCGTGATAGGTGATCATTCCTTCCATTAAATGGTCTGCAAAATTTTTCAGAAATGTTTGCTCTTCTTCAGAAAAATTGATTTCTGATAAAATAACCTTGCATAAGGTTTCTTAAGTAAACCAAGTTATGACCACGAATTGCTCGAGCATAAGAACGACCATCCAACATTTTAACAACCGAACATTTGGCATAACAAACGCCTAACACATCTGCCGGCCCGCTTCCACACATAATGTAGCCAATACAACCGAGGAATGACATTAATGTGTGGAAACCCCCTAGCCTTGTGTGCACTGTTGTCAATTCATTTTCCTTTGCCTGTATGATATCAAGACTTTTCTCATAAAGAGGTTGATCGAATGTAACAAAACACACAGGTAAGTTAAGTATTTGTGCACGTTCTTTTGCATATAAGAGAGCTGAATAAATGGTATTGTAATCCGTGGCTGAATAATTTAAAAATTTTTTTTTTTTTTTTTTTTTTTTAATTTATTGGAGATCTGTAAGCTGTTCGACTGAGCGAACATTTAACAAATTGGCTGACAACACACACAGGATTATGAAGAGCTGACCATTGACAGTTCTTCTTGTTTTGATAATAGATTAAAGAGGTAACAAAATACCAAACTAAATGATAAAAACATGTAAACAAATGAACAAAAGTCACTATCACTTCCTGCTGGCATGATACAATAAGTTCAAACATTAAACACTGGGCCCATAAGGCACATATACAGGTTGACATTAACACGTATGAATGACACGAATACAAAAACATACAGAACAGATATCACAGACAGTACAATACAGAAAATACAGAGAATACATTATGAGTTAAACCTGAATGGTAAGTCTAATAGTTTGTGTCTTTTTAGTCTATAAATATCTTCACTGTTGTCTAACAAGTTAATTGCCAGGTGGTTGGGATGCTGTTCTAGTTTGGAGATGTGAGTCCTGCAGAGGCGCATGATTTCTTCTTTCACGGTTGAAACTTTGAGGTCGCGGTGTATAGAGTTATTTGAGACAAACCAAGGAGCGTCGACTATTGATCTAAGTGTTTTGGACTGAAAGCGCTGGATAATCTCAATATTACTTGTACTTGCAGTACCCCAAAGTTGAATACCATAAGTCCATACCGGTTTAAGCACGACTTTATAGATCAAGAGTTTGTTGACGAGACTTAACCGTGATTGTCTGCCTATAAGCCAATAGATGTTTCTGACCTTGTGATTAAGTTGAAGCTTCTTAGATGTTATATGTTTTTTCCATGTTAGTCTCCTATCCAGATGCATCCCAAGGTACTTAGCACTTTCAGCTTGCGGTACTGGTTGACCGTTAATTGTGACTGGAGGGCAGTTTGCCTTACGTGTGGTGAAGGTAACGTGGACTGACTTCGATGAATTGATTTTTATGCGCCAATTATCAAGCCATAACTGAACGCTGTTTAATGATTCTTGTAGTATAAGAGATGCTATTGAGGGGTCGGAGTGTGTCGCTAGGATCGCTGTGTCATCGGCGTAGGTAGCAACAGTGGTTTCACTTGCTGACGGTAAGTCCGAGGTGAACAGGAGGTAGAGCAGAGGACCCAGGACACTACCCTGCGGAACACCCGACCCCACTGGTAATAGAGGAGAAGTAGCATCGGAGTACTTGACTTGAAACACTCTGCCCACTAAGTAGGAATGTAAGATACGGTAACAATTATGTGGCAGATTTTTCTTTATTTTATATAAGAGTCCAAGATGCCAGACTTTGTCAAATGCCTGGGAAACGTCGAGAAACACACCTGAGCAGAACATCTTCGATTCCAGCGATTTATTGATAACATTTGTTAGTCTGTGTATTTGATCTACCGTAGAGTGCTTTTCTCGAAAACCAAATTGGTGATCCGGTATTAGGTTGTTTTCTACAATTGTTGGCATAAGTCGTTTTACAAACAGCTTTTCAAAGATCTTACCAAGTATCGGTAGAAGGCTTATGGGTCGATAAGAAGAGGGCTCTTGAGGGTTTTTACCAGGTTTTAAGACCATGATAACTTGAGCCGATTTCCAGAGAAGAGGAAAGTATTCGAGTCTGAGTATGGCATTGAAAATGTATGTTATTTGTACAACGCCTTTGTGAGGCAGCTCCTTTAGAACTTTCCCCGATAGCAAATCAATGCCGGGAGCCTTTTTACTTTTCAAATTATACAGGATTATTTCCTTGATTTCCTTAACTTTAAAAGGCTTAATAGGTAGAGTCATTTGGAGCGGGGAGTGTAAGTATCTTTGTACCTCTTCATCGAAAGAGACGTTCTTGCTGGCTTCAGGTTGAAAAACGTTGAATTTAAAAATGGTAGGCATATTATTTGAGATCCTTCATACACTAAATCCTTAGTAATTGTTGACATAAATCCATTGTACCCAGGATAATCAGGCAGCAATGCTTTGGAATATGTCCAAATGAAATCTGCCAAACTCATATTATTTATGTCAAAATCATTAATTGTTAACAGTTTAAAAACGGTTTTACGTAATCCCGATGAGTGAATACTTTCAAATTTTTGATAAGGAATTTTTTCAATTTCACTAGAAGTAGCTCGATTCTTCAATCTGGGAATATCCGTTTTATCAGTATAACAGTTTATTGGAGTTGTGATCTGGATTCCTCCCATACTATGAAAAGTATTTTTTCCATCAATAGTATTAACACTGTAATCTGCGTTGTCAAAAACCCACTGTGCAAAAACTCCTGATGTAATTCTTGGCTGACCATGAACTAATAAACTATCTTCACATAAGAGAACTTCAGTGTACGAAGAACATAAACCCAAATTGTAGAAAATATCGATTATTCGACGAGAACCAAATTTCCTGTGTAACATTACACTAAGAGCCACTTGTAATGAAGAAAAAAAGATCTAGGACGAGCAGCACTTAAAATAGAATGACAAATTACAGTTATTTTTCTATTGTACGCATCCAAATTGTACCTTTTGTTAGTCAGAATAATCTGTTCTAATGGGAACTTCAATTTTTGAGGAATTTCTGTATCGATATAATCTAATATTTTGTCACTAGGTGGATAAGAATTCTTTATAGATGTACATAAATTAATGTCATTTCTAATTATACTGGCTGCTATTTTTATGCCTTCAAATCTTCTTCTTCTGGAATTTTTTTCTCATTTTTCCATACTGTACATAAAGCTGCATATTCAGAGTCAACAAAAATAATGATTTTTACTCCTCGAGGTTTTGAAATAAATTTTATTTCATCTTTGTAGTGGTCTTTTAATCTAGATTCAGCTGTTCTGGGGTCACAAATGTTCCCTAAGAGAGAAAAGACCACAACATGTACTTGAATAATTTTATGTACACTTCTTCATAAATAATATAAGTGCTTTAAAAGTGTAAAAAGTGAAAATAATATTTGGAACAGGTTATACATGGATAGCAATGCGTTATCTTCTCTCTAACATCCTTTGGCATCTGAACGTGGACTGGCAGGACTATTGTTATATATTAAAAAAATTAATAAAGTAAAAAATGCGTTAAATATTTATGATTAAACTCTCTCACTTTCTACATTTCCTTGATAGTACATGAAAAATGTGTAATTTATGTGCTTTGTTATTTGATTATGTTTGGCGTGAATTTTTGTTTTGTGATAGTTTTCAATGTTTAGAGTTTTGAAAATAGTGTCATACTTTGTATTTGTTCTGGTATTAATAGGTTGTGTTTTATGTTTGTATAGCCTATTTGTAGACTTTCCCAAGTGTTCATGATTTTGTTTGGAATATGTTTTATTAGTGTCATGTTGTTAATAAATGTTCTGGTAATAAACAACAGTATAACAAAAATCACCCATATCATAAGGAAATTATAACCAATATAGATTATATGTTGCTCATGTGCTTTATATACTGTGCAACACATCTGACCTGTTCTTATTTTATCTGGATTAATATTACCACTCCACAAATTAGTATGATTTACTTCAAAAAGAAATAAGAATGGCTAGTAGTTACATAATAGTGACATACTCACCTACACATTAATTATATATGTATACATATATAGTACACATATTAGTAAAAATTTAAGTTACTTTAAAATCCATGATTTTAATCAACTTCACATAATTCAAATATAATGCAGATTAATTTGTATATAACAGGTTAATTATGATATAATTTTGTTTGTTTGTAGAAAGACGGTCTGCATTACAACTGACTGTCAGTATTATCCCAAGGCAATGATTATTTAATAAAGAAAATGAAAGAAAATGAAACAAATTACAATGTACAAGTACACTGACTACAATTTCCTGACGATTTGGGTTGTATTGTATTTAAATTAATTTATGTAATTTGTTTGCTTTTAATAGTATCTGAAGATTTAGTTCAGATACTTCATGTTGTGAAATTTTCATAATTACAAAAAAAGTTATCATTCACTTTGTATAAAAAGAAAATTTCATTTAAGTTATAAAATACAAGGAATGTTCATCGCCCAAAGTGAAAGTAATATTAGAATGAAATTATAATTTCATTGAATATGTATAAAAGTGATTACAATGTGTAATGTAGATTTTATAATGAAATATAAATATGTATCATGAATAATAATAATAATAATGTTTTACTACCTATTACTTCCATAAGTTCTTGGAGAGTAAAACACTTATCGTCACACTTTTCCATGTAATTGTAAATGATTTCCATGCTATCAGAAATGTTTAGTTGTGGACGGCCAACGACACCAAACTTTTCTTCATTAGAATTAATTCCCAGGTATTGTGACATTAATTTATTGTAACATGCAGAATGATATTGAGCCTTTTCGTTTACTAAATTGATACAACTAATTCTTTTCAAAATAATTTTGCAGTCTTCGTCCAACACTGTTTTTAATGCCACTTCTAATTTTTGTTGAAACGTAGGCTTCGTGACAGTGCGAAGCACACCAGAATTTCCTTTTCAGCTGCGTTGAGTATGTGTACACATGAAGCATTTGTCTTTAAATACAAAAAAACCGTCTGATGACGTGCGCAGCTTTTTTTTTAACAGGAATAAATGTCGAAGCATTAACATTTGTAGGAGTATAATTGTACCTAAATTTTCCTCCTCTCTTCATAATATATTTTTCTCTACACCTTTCATGCACTCTAATGGCTTCACGTCCATCAAGTATTTTGTGCCTTTCATCGTTTCTTTCAATACTGACAGCTTTTAATGTTTCTAAACCACGTGTCACAAGAACAACATGTTCTTCACTGTCATTTTCTAAATCTTTTTCACAAATGAAACAAGTGATATTTTATCAACTTTTTCACAATTCTCACTCATTGTTAACGCAAACTGTTTATTATCAAAAAATAATAACCTTAAAATATCAGCTACGTAACAATCATGCGACAACAAGACTGACCAACTTCCCGGCTGTTTAAGGTCCTGCGCCTGCGTGGTCCCTGAGTGCGCCACGTCACGCCGCCTGGCGTTGCGCGCTCAAATACCAAGGTCGCTTTTTTCCCTGACACCTGCATTTTCACCTCACTTAGTAGGCCCTCTCATTTCTACCTTTACAATAGGTGTATTCTCTGTATAGGTGCAATCTCTCTTGTGTGCATTCTTTAATATGCTCTAAAATTTTCAAACAAAAATATTCATTTTGGAAAAAGTTGTATTTATTTTACTAAAATATGGCCAGTTTTGGTACCTATGCATAATAATTTAGCATAATTTAAAAAATATTACGTGTACTGAAAAAATGTTTAATCCTTTTGAAAGAGTATACTTTTAAATACTTATAAGCACATTTTTATTGATTTTGATTAATTCAGATTGAAAATATTGATAAATGAATTCCGGAAAAACACTTAAAAATAAGAATGGAAAACAACCCAAACTTCGACGCAAGATAATTTTTCCCGCTTAACAGTAATCCTTTTCTCGTTTTAATATTATTATTATACAAACATTAAAGAAAGTAAATCCAGAAGGAATTTTCATTCTGATGATTTTCAAAAAAGTTGTGACAAAGTACGAAATTTCTGTTCATAAGATGTAGTTGCCCATTTTTAAACACATTTTTGTATATGATCAATTCTTTAATGAAATATGTAAATATATTCACGTGAAAGCTGAGGTTTTTCTCTATGTCCTATGTCATTTTCAAAATTTTCCGACTTCGATAAATATCCCAAATTATCGATTAATTAATCACATGTTTGAAAATTTTCCAATTTTGGAGATGCGCGCGCATCCACGAGTAGTATAGCGAGAGTACGTGGAAAATCGTTTATATCTCGTAAACTAATTCAGATATCGAAAAATTGTTTAGACACAATTTGTAGATAAAATAATAAGCTACAACATTTATTTGAAACGTTTTGCTTTATTTTCATTATTTAAACAATTACGTGAAGAAAACCGACAATCACGACTTTTCCGATCGATTTTCCCGGAAACGGGGTCCCGCCGCGATGGTAAGTTTTCTTATTTTAAAGTATACATCTTTAGCTACATAAATCCAAATTTTCATCCTGATCGAAATTTTTGTTCAGGCAAATGTCTTCGTTTACCATGCCCCAGTTGCACGGGTTAAAATAAAGCTTATAGATAAGTGCAGAAATAAAGGGAATTACAGTATTCGTAAATAAATACAATAAAATTAGAGTTTTCTTAATAATGACAGTCACTCCACATGTAGTAAATAACGTAGCCATTTGCAGCCTTACGTATATTTGATAAATGTATTTATAAAATTAATAATAAATAATATTTTATATTTTGAGCAAGAATATATTTTTTCATTATTTATTATAATGTTTCGACAGTTTATTTTACATTATCATCATAAAATAAAAATGAATATAAAATTATAAATTAATTTTACGTAACTTATGAAATTATGTGAGAAGGTTCCTAAATTTCTCTTTGTTTCGAGTAAAATAGTGAGCCCAGCCTGCAAACTAATCCCCCCCCCCCCACGAACAGCTCGTAATTACGCCACTGTCGCAATTCATAGTAGGCCTATAGATTCGTGTTACATTGTCGACCAGAGATTTCATGTCTCGAACCATGGCAATACCATTCAGAACCAATTTATTTACCGAAGGGGTTTCGTTAGCAAATCTCGATGGAGTGATCAACACGCCAGTCGGAGTCTTGACTCTCATCCACTAAATTCTAAATTAATATAAATCCTTAATAACTATAATGTTTATGGTTAAAAATAATGATAATTAGATAAACATAATGATTTAAAAACAATTGTTCGGACAAGTTGTTTAAAAACAATTTTCCAGGCAAATGTTTTGTAAACAAGAGGACACTACTCTTTTTAATCTCTTGTGTTATTGTTTTGTTATGTTTATGAATATAGTTTATCATCTTAGTTTAACATTTATCTAATCTGTATATACTGTGTCTGTTTAGACTTCCAGTGCGTGCGTGCGCTGTGTGTGTGTGATTGTGTGTTAGTGTGTGTCCAACTTGCCAACATACAATAATGAATTATCAGCAACCAGGCCTGTCAACTAACGTTGAACCTGTTCCTACAGTCCACTCAGGAACTTCAGTACCTCCAATGTCGCAAAATGCCCCTCAATCCTATAACAGTCAACAGCCAGGCAGAAATGTTAATGTTGATTTCACACAACACGGATCCCACAGCTGGCAGATGGTGAAAAAACGAAAAAGAAGTCGTCAATCTTCAGAAAACACATCTGAAACACACACTCAGCTTAATGACCACAATAGATTTACGGTGTTACCTATAGATGACCCTGATGACGTCCAACCTACTCAAGTCTTAGCTCAGCCGAAAGTACCTAGACCTCCTCCTGTATACCTTCATGGTATCGTCAATTACAGTGAAATGATCAATAATCTTACAGCAATTTTGGAATCAGAACAGTACAGTACTAAATCGTTCGACGACAATACGGTGAAAATCAACACTTTTGCACCTGATTCTTACAGAAAATTAATTCGTCACCTCGAGGACGAAAAAATTATTTACCATACTTATCAAATTAAAGACCAGCGAGCATACCGGGTTGTCATAAGAAACATTCATCCTAGCATCGGTGTACACTTTATTAAAGAAGCACTAAAAGAAAAAGGACACTCGGTCAGAAACATAATCAGCGTTCGACACAGAGTCGAGAAAACACCCCTCCCTCTCTTCTTTGTTGATCTTGAACCTGCAGCAAACAATAAACAAATATATAGCCTAAGGTCTTTAGGTAACATGCAGATTGCTGTAGAACCACCTCGGAGAAAAAACTTTATCATACAGTGCACTCGTTGTCAGTCATACGGTCACAGTAAGACGTATTGTAGGAAACCTTTCCAGTGTGTCAAGTGCGGAGGTGAACACAACTCCGCAACTTGTTCCAAATCTAAGGATACACCAGCCACATGTGCATTATGTGATGGTCCTCATACAGCTAATTATAAGGGCTGTGAAGTTTATCAAAACCTGCAGGCCAGAAAAAGCCCCGTACGAAACTCCACACCTAGGAGAACCCCTTCAACGTTTAGGACTATGAACACGGAACAGAACATGAATACCCGTAACGTCTCTTCTCCTACTTACGCTCAAATTGCAGGACTACCGCAACACTCAGAATCATCGCCCCCTTATGACAGCAATCTCAAACAGACAGCAAATGAGGACATCACTCTTTCACACTTCCTGACAAAATTCGAGACTATGTTCAGTCAACTCATGCAGCAAAATAGCGTCATGCTTAATCTCCTTACAACACTTGTCAATAAACTTTCTAATTAATAATGAATAACAATTACAGGATTGGATTATGGAACGCCAATGGACTCTCTCAACGCACCCTAGAACTCAAAGCTTTTCTTCTTGAAAACAGATTAGACGTAATGCTTATATCTGAGACACACTTCACAGACAGAAGCCATATTAGGATTCCAGGCTTTACTGTTTATGATACCCAACATCCGGACGGGACAGCTCGTGGCGGAACCGCTCTGTTAATCCGAAACAATATAAAACATTATCTCTTCTCTAACGTCAAAACTGCTCACCTACAGGCGACCAACGTTTTAATTGAAGATCAAAGAGGCCCTCTAATTGTTTCTGCAGTCTACTGTCCCCCAAAACACAGAATCAATGAAACTGACTTCAGCTCTTTTCTTGGAACTCTTGGAGCACGTTTTTTGGTGGGAGGTGACTTTAACGCAAAACACCCGCAATGGGGTTCGAGATTAGCTAATCCAAGAGGTAGAATTTTATATAACGTCATTAGACAAGAATCCCTGTCCTTTCTGTCCACTGGTCAACCAACCTATTGGCCTTCTGACACAAATAAAATACCTGACCTAATTGATTTCTTCTTAATACGAGGCTTGTCTCAAAAATACTACAAAGTTGAATCTTGCCTTGATTTGTCCTCTGACCACACTCCAATTATTGCCACTATTAGCAATACTATAATTGAGTCTGAAAGTCTACCAACACTCACAAATCGTCTTACTGACTGGGATTACTTTAGAGAGCTTGTAAATTATAATATCTCGCTAGAACTTTCACTCCACACGCCTGCTGAATTGGATGCGGCTGTAAATTCTCTCACCAGTACTTTTCAAAAATCAGCCTGGGAAGCTACACCTTGCAATACAGCGAAGAATAAGCACTTGAACCTTCCTCTGGTTGTCCGGAAGAAATTAGCTGAGAAGCGTAAATTGCGACGAATTTGGCAGCATACTCATCATCCGGATGATAAAAGAAAGTGGAATTCCGCGGCCAGACAACTTAAACGATTGCTGGAAAATCTAAAGAATGAAGGGATTCAGGATTATCTAGAAAATCTGTCACCAAATGAAAGTACTGATTATTCTCTGTGGAAGGCTACTAAACGATTAAAAAGGCCACTATTACAAATACCACCAATACATAAACCAGATGGTAGCTGGGCGCGCAGCAATACAGAGAAATCCCAGGTTTTTGCCGAACATTTGGTCAACGTTTTTCAACCTGAATCCAGCAAGAACGTCTCTTTCGATGAAGAGGTACAAAGATACTTACACTCCCCGCTCCAAATGACTCTACCTATTAAGCCTTTTAAAGTTAAGGAAATCAAGGAAGTAATCCTGTATAATTTGAAAAGTAAAAAGGCTCCCGGCATTGATTTGCTATCGGGGAAAGTTCTAAAGGAGCTGCCTCACAAAGGCATTGTACTAATAACATACATTTTCAATGCCATACTCAGACTCGAATACTTTCCTCTTCTCTGGAAATCGGCTCAAGTTATCATGGTCTTAAAACCTGGTAAAAACCCTCAAGAGCCCTCTTCTTATCGACCCATAAGCCTTCTACCGATACTTGGTAAGATCTTTGAAAAGCTGTTTGTAAAACGACTTATGCCAACAATTGTAGAAAACAACCTAATTCCGGATCACCAATTTGGTTTTCGAGAAAAGCACTCTACGGTAGATCAAATACACAGACTAACAAATGTTATCAATAAATCGCTGGAATCGAAGATGTTCTGCTCAGGTGTGTTTCTCGACGTTTCCCAGGCATTTGACAAAGTCTGGCATCTTGGACTCTTATATAAAATAAAGAAAAATCTGCCACATAATTGTTACCGTATCTTACATTCCTACTTAGTGGGCAGAGTGTTTCAAGTCAAGTACTCCGATGCTACTTCTCCTCTATTACCAGTGGGGTCGGGTGTTCCGCAGGGTAGTGTCCTGGGTCCTCTGCTCTACCTCCTGTTCACCTCGGACTTACCGTCAGCAAGTGAAACCACTGTTGCTACCTACGCCGATGACACAGCGATCCTAGCGACACACTCCGATCCCTCAATAGCATCTCTTATACTACAAGAATCATTAAACAGCGTTACTGAACGCTTGATATGGCTTGATAATTGGCGCATAAAAATCAATTCATCGAAGTCAGTCCACGTTACCTTCACCACACGTAAGGCAAACTGCCCTCCAGTCACAATTAACGGTCAACCAGTACCGCAAGCTGAAAGTGCTAAGTACCTTGGGATGCATCTGGACAGGAGACTAACATGGAAAAAACATATAACATCTAAGAAGCTTCAACTTAATCACAAGGTCAGAAACATCTATTGGCTTATAGGCAGACAATCACGGTTAAGTCTCGTCAACAAACTCTTGATCTATAAAGCCGTGCTTAAACCGGTATGGACTTATGGTATACAACTTTGGGGTACTGCAAGTACAAGTAATATTGAGATTATCCAGCGCTTTCAGTCCAAAACACTTAGATCAATAGTCGACGCTCCTTGGTTTGTCTCAAATAACTCTATACACCGCGACCTCAAAGTTTCAACCGTGAAAGAAGAAATCATGCGCCTCTGCAGGACTCACATCTCCAAACTAGAACAGCATCCCAACCACCTGGCAATTAACTTGTTAGACAACAGTGAAGATATTTATAGACTAAAAAGACACAAACTATTAGACTTACCATTCTAATAATGCATAATCGAGATAATTAGAGATAATGTATTCTCTGTATTTTCTGTATTGTACTGTCTGTGATATCTGTTCTGTATGTTTTTGTATTCGTGTCATTCATACGTGTTAACGTCAACCTGTATATGTGCCTTATGGGCCCAGTGTTTAATGTTTGAACTTATTGTATCATGCCAGCAGGAAGTGATAGTGACTTTTGTTCATTTGTTTACATGTTTTTATCATTTAGTTTTGTATTTTGTTACCTCTTTAATCTATTATCAAAACAAGAAGAGCTGTCAATGGTCAGCTCTTCATAATCCTGTGTGTGTTGTCAGCCAATTTGTTAAATGTTCGCTCAGTCGAACAGCTTACAGATCTCCAATAAATTAAAAAAAAAAAAAAAAAACTCTTTTTAATCTATTCCTGGGTGAATAATAATAACGGTAGATAACGGTGAATGGTGTTCATAAGAATAGCAGCTTCATTTTAGTTCTATATCTAAAGAGCTATGTGTAACTTCAATAAATTTTTAGTAAGTTCTTGTATTTAATTTAACAAGAGACAACATGTTTATATAAAACCCATCTATTTGTAAATCAAACAAGGGTAAATATTTTGAGAAATTGTGCAAATCATTTATTGTATCGTCTGTATTCTGAACAGCCAAATGTGCTGTAGTTTACAACGTTAATAACAAACTTGTTGAAGGTTTTTAATTGAAAAAATGCGTATTTTACATGAACGCACACCTCAGCATCTGAGATTAGCAAATCATACATTTCTGACCGACACTGAACTATATTTTAATACAGTATTTTTAATATTTATAATACAGTAATTTATTGATATTTTGATGTTAACAAATTGTAAGATTAATTATAAATAAGTGTTTGGCTTATATTAAGAACGGTTTCCTGTTTAGCTTCACTCTACTGAAATTGTTCATCACTTAACCGATTAACACACAACCCATGACTCCGGCGGTAAGGCAGAGACACCATCTAAAGGCCTTTGGTAGGTTTCAAACGGTCCATGTCATGTAATTTCTTTGTTAATTTTCGTGTAGTGAAATTTTCAGCAGTATTTCATTTTTACGTTACTATTTTTACAGGCTCGATAAACTCTGTACCCAGACAATTATCTAATTCTGCGTATTCTATTCTACTTCTCCGTATTATTTCTTTTCTCTGTACACCTTTAAAATATCTCCGTTTTGTCTTTCGAGGTTTATTCATTAATTGGGCTATTCATTTCACATTTGTTAACCTCTTATTTTTTTGACGGTTAATAGTAGTTTAATTTTTATAACAGTAGTATAGATAAAACTATTTTTATAGAATAGTTTTTCTGTAAAATTCGTTCCGAGCAGAAGATGTGTATATCGATAAGGTAATACCTGCTCACTGCGTTGGAGAACTAGTTTGATCGTTAGTTGATCTCGGTTCCACTTAATACCGAAAAAGTCACCCCTGTGGTTTAGCAAACTCATTTAAATAACATTCTTCTTAAAAAAACGAAACCTTCACAAATATCTTTTATTTGACCTACCGGAGACAAAAAAAAGTATATTATGGATAACGTTATTTCACGGCTTCTTTCCCACAAATGTCGGATATAGAGTACAACAGTAAGACATATCACACAGTAAACAGCTATGTCTTTTCACGCTAAGATCTGTACACGCCTATTATTACCCCTCCATATAGGCCTACACTTTTGTTCTTGTTATGAACGAGATTCAGGAGCTGTATATAAAAGAGACTAACGTAAGTTTAAAAAATTTGTAAAAACATTAAAAGCATGGTTGAGAAAGTAATTTTTCTTGGAGAACATGGACCTAAATTTAATTAATTTTTTTTTTTAATTAGATTTTGTGAAATAAGCGATATTTAAGTTTCCCTCTAAAAATCCTGAGAAGACACATCAACACTACTTAACACTGGTTTCAAACGATGGTATAAACCTTCAGTTATAACCAGGACAAGTTGCGTTTGCGTTTGTCTCGCCCCAATCCCATTTTTTTGCTTGCCTGGCTCGGCACATGCGTGGTAGGATGAGGGAAATAGGGTGCTAACACCCAACTGCAACCTTTCCCTCTTGTGTAATGAAAAAATTACTTTCTACGAACAGAAGAAACAGCGCACTTTGTCGAAACAAGGCGTGCAAGTGGTTACACAAGTAGGCCTACACGCGACGCCGTAATTAATTGTACTGATAACTAAAGCTAAACTAATTCACGCAGAACTGTATCAACCAGCCAAACTTTCTCATCGATTTTAAACCGTAAACAATAAATTATAAAAACTTAATTATACTAGTCAGTCTGCTACAAAACCCTCAGTTTTTTTCAGTTCAACGTTTTTCAGGTAATTCAAAACGTAACATTAAATTTAAATTTACCAATTGCTGTAACAAAAAAATGACGAGGGAGACGAACACAATTCCAACTGAAAAAACTCAGGACGTTTAAGAGTCATAATTCTTATTATCTAGTGATAATCCCTGCCAGGGACGGAACAGTAAATAGGACTAAAAAAATAAGAAATAAAAAAATTATAGCAATCAGAATATATCATACTATCGGATACATGACAAAGTGATAGGAAAACTGAACTAAGCAAGAGATGCTTCGGACAATAGGCCTACTGATAAAAACAAAAATTTCAAAAACCTAACATAATATAACACGTATTTCCTTATTTAGTGTACCTATTATGTGTTCACCTCTATTAGAGTTCACAAAAAAAAGACCTACCGTACGTAGAAGCTTGATATTTATGAAACACCACTGTGTGACCGGGGGGGGGGGGGGGGATGGAATTGACATTAGGAAATACGGTTTGTAATATACAACTTCAATATACAAAAACTACAATAATTTTAGAAAATACGTAGGACACTTTTTAAACAAGTGTGTCAATAGGCTAATTATATGAAAATACAATTTTTATTATGAGAATGGAGTAAAAAAATTTAAAATATGTAAACTCTATACTCAATATTTTGAGACTCTAATGAGTAAAGGACCTAAAAAAATAATATATTAATTCGTAAATGGAAACTGTCTCGTGCAGAAAAGCCCAGTAAACAAACGTTTCATCAATGTGTACGCCTATTGTGGCAGTGTCATATTATTAAATAAATTCCCCTTATTTATTTTGTTTATCTATCTATTTATTTATTTAGACTGACTTAGCAAGACTCCAGGTGAGGATAATAAAAATACTTGCAAATCAGTAAAAATAAATGCTTTCAGGGGGGATTGCCTTTGCAAAGACCAAGAATATAAAATTGTCCTTACGTTTAAAAAACGAAATGTTCACGAGTAATTAATGTGTTTCTGCACCATCTTGGGTGTCAGAAAATGGGCAGTGAGCAACAAAATGATACAAAAATTACAAATTACACAAAGAAATAAGGAAAGGGCACGCTACAAATACAAGGAGGGGAAATACAATCAACTCAATATAAACCAACCAAGCTCTCATGAAAGAGATACCTAATATCGTTTATAAAACTAAGAAAGTAAAATAAAAATACAAGGGCTAGCGGGGCCGATAGCAAATAATCAGGAAGGTTACTGGACTGCCTGACGGAAATACGTCAAAGGATCGAGAAAGGGCCTGTAATAAACTTGCCGGGCAATTTAGGTATGTAAGGTCTACTGTGGATAAGATCTCCACTGGGAAAACAAATTAAATTTTAAAACCTTGTTTCTCACTGAGTTGGGCGTACGGATACTTGCTTTCATTACAAACGCGAACGAAAAGAAGTGTAAAATGCAGTTCTCAGTCCTTCGTTTACAAGAAAATACTCTCTTTGCTGAAATAATGAATTCTGTGAACACCGCTATGCTCACACATGAAATTAAGGCAACAGAACAGAATATTATACAAACATGGTTTTGCTTACTTAAACTTGTTAAGGCTATTGAATCTAACGTCTTTCTAAGGACACAACTGCCAGAAATGTAAATAATTTCAAATATGATGATGGCACAAGGTGAAAATTAACATTAGAAACCGATTTAACATAAAGATAATCGATTGATATTGGAATTTTAATTTGTACATAATAAAAATATAGGCCTAAACCTAAATTGAGGACCCGAGTGTGTTAACCGATTTGTTAACGTGATATCTAATTTGTTTATTCCAGAAATCTATTGTTTTTTTCTTAATATTTTTGTTTAACAACAAAATAATTTTCAGTGATGAGTCATTTGAAAAGGTGCATTATAAAAATATGTCAAAGTGTTTTAACAAAATCAAATTAGAGTGTTAACAATAGTTTAAAAAGTGAATTCAACTTCTGCTTCATTAATGTAGAATACTTACTTATACAGGCAATCTTTTACTAATAGGCCTACATGAAATTGTGTTATTTTAAGTAAAGTTACAATAATGACTTCAGTTCTGTCGGTATAATTATTCGCCCTTTTCAGTACTTAGTCTACAGTCGATTACTGTTTTAGGTCAATGACTTACCACCCCTACGCATTCCTACTTGCGTACGTGTGAATATGTGAATTCCTACAAGACAGGGAGGGAGAAAGAATGTGTGTGTGTGTGTGTGTGTGTGTGTGTGTGTGTGTGTGTGTGTGTGAAGTAGAGAAAGTTGAAGGGCAGTGAGCAGGAGACAGGCATATACCTGCCAGACTCGCCGCCGTTTCTAAGTAGACGGTTGACAACACAAAAATTGGATACATGACCGGTAAGGTATGAATGTTTGTACCAGTGATTTTAAACCACATGAACAAAGACATAACGGATCTTTGCCCATCATAAACATCCAATACCAGACGAGTAAATTAAGTACACATACAAAAGGAGAAAGGTGTGTAGTACACTCAACATAAAACATTAATGTTGAGTACAACTGATAATAAAACGTTATCTAACAACTAAATAATTTACAGAATGTTGATGACAAAAGGGGTGCGAAAACACTTTGACAAGTGCACGTTACCTGAGCTGTGTTCACGATGGAGTTTCATTTTTGTTTCAGTTACGGGTTCAAACCAAGCTGTTTAACGACTACATTAATCTGATTTTCGATCTTAGTGTTTCTATTTTACATTCTGTCCAGGAAGTCTTGTTATCTTCAACTCGTTTTAAGAGTTGCCAAATGTTTTTTTTGCAGCTTTAGTATGTACCACACAATCCATAACTAAATATTTTAAAGGAAACTCTTATCAAAAAATATGGTGTAGGCCTGTTAGCTTGTACACGAGATGGATATGCGACAGAGAAATATTTTCTTGTTATCGTAATTAACCAAAATAATTCAGCACGATAACCTGAAAAGAATCTGTAAACGAGATGTGACAACAGTGTTAAAGATGTTTTGACGATTCTGCAGCGGGGGAAGAGGGGAAATAGAAAAAGAGACCTTGAAAAGAAACCATTCTTTCCTCGCTCGCCACGTTTACCCCCTGCTTAATCTATTGTATGATGTTCAATGGAAGATGATCTCTGAAATGTATATTGATTATTTAAAGTGCAGTGTGGGGCTGCGTCCGTTCCGTTTCCAATAAGAACTAACGTTACCAAGCAGATGGTTGTTAATTACTTAAAAATCAAATTAATTATAGCAAAATTACCTCAAAAAAAATTAACACACGGTAATATCTGTAAAAAGAACGCGCGCGTGGTCACACCCGCATGCGCGCGTTTTAGTTAGTATGTGATTAGTTTTCCGCCGGTAAGTGGTATTTTTTTTTTCAACAGATTATGAAAATTACTTATTACAACTTTATCAAAATTTTATTTCTGTTTATACAGTTTTAAAATTAATATGTCAATTAAATGTCCCCGCAACTTGTAACACTCTGTTTAAACATAAGAGCGCATTATACCTACATCTTGCACAGCGACACACCGGACGCTAAACCAATAAATATGATGTACCCAAGCACAAGTAACGCAAGCACTATTGATTGTACGAATGATGAGGTAAGACCGCATCGCATAAAACAGAGAGAGACGCGAAAAATGACAAAGGAACATCAGGGCATCCAGACAGCAGCTTACGGCAGTACGTCTTCACAATTGCGAGTACGTCACACTTCTGTCAATGTCTACACAACCTGCTCAGGTCGCTAGGTAGCATTGCCTTTGGTCTTCAGAATATCCTCCAATAGGAAGAATATTTACGATTTAGATACTTCAAGACTAAAGGAAATATGTGGACAACTCCCGTGGTAACGGAAGGTCTCTAACGAATCCGGGTGTGAAACCAGCTTTTCCTTAATTAAACCTGAGACAGTGTACTCCCTCCAATCATTGTTCTGCCTACATATCTCGCATCTGGTTTGAGGTCCGCTGGCATGCCAGCGAGTGACTAGTCATAAATTCCTTCTCCAATCGGGTTATTCCCCGATGTAGGATGCGACAGAGACGAACACTTCCTCTCCGCCTGATTGCCTATTACCATCGGGTACGATCCAAGTGCCTTCATGTATGTTGGATTGCGTTGACGGGCCGGTAAAGAAACCGAGTCCCAACTTCCTCGTTCACGTCCATGAAAATTACTTCCCTTCCCTTCCCGAGGGCGTCTGGAGTCTGCAACCGCTTGGAATACTAAGTTGGCTGGATCGCCTACGACCTGAATAATGTGGCCACCTTTTAAAGGAGGTAGTCGCCGTTCTCAGTCTCCTGGAGAACAAGGATGACCTCAGCTTTTTAGGGCAAGACAATTAAAATTGCTAGGAGAAGGGGCTCCACGACTGATCATGGCGTCCCTTTCCTTCTGTGGTACCGAGTACCAACTTACAAACCCAAGCATATCAAGAATCCCTTGTGTTCAACAATTTTGACGAGCACACTGGCCGTAGAAGATCGTCTATGAACTCCGCGATCGATCTGTTGGATGCATGCCACTATCGCGCCTCCTTTCAAGTTGTAACTCAGCAGAATCAAGTGCTCGAACCTGATCTACTGAACAAGCATACTCCGGTTTCAATTGCAGTTCTGACGCCAAGAAATGCCCAGCCACGTTTCTCACTTCAGACACAGATAGACCTTACATATCCCAATATCATCTAGGTACGGGAGCTGGAGGAACCGCGCCTTTCCACATTTGTGAAACACCAGCCTTTGTTATCGTAGAAGCCTCGCTATCATCATTCTCGTGTGATCCAAAAGCAGGCAAATCTCTTGGGCAAGAGTAAGATCACGTCGACGCTCACATAGGCTAAGAATTTTTGTCGTCCCGTACAAAACGCCTTCCACCTGTGTTGTGTAAAACCACCAAATTTCACAGATGTGCGACACTTCCACATCCTCAAATGAAAATGTACACCTTACTCCTAAAGCTTCTAGCATAAATCCTTCCATTTTCAAAGATGAAAGCGAAAAATGAGAGAGCGATGACCAGACCGGAGAACACATACCGGGTCTTTTGTGTTATACGACCACAAAGAATTGGCATTGGCATTTTGTTCATCTTTCATTAAACTGAGAATAGTTCTCAGAATTTACTATCTCTATTTACTGATTAGTTAAAAGCTGCGTCCAGTCTCGGCTGTGTGTGTGTGTGTGTGTGTGTGTGTGTGTGTGTGTGTGTGTGATTTATACGAGTTGATTATAGAAACAAAAGCGAGTAATGGTAAAGGCAGTCAGCGGGTCTTTTCAAACAGTATCGTCTTTTGTGTTAAACACCTTTGTTAAAAGCTGCGTCCAGTCTCTCCTCTGTGTGTGTGTGTGTGTGTGTGTGTGTGTGTGTGTGTGTGTGTGTGTGATTTATACGAGTTGATTATAGAAACAAAGCGAGTAATGGTAAAGGCAGTCAGCGGGTCTTTTCAAACAGTATCGTCAACAGTATCGTCTTTTGTGTGAAACACCTTTGTCCTTCAAAAACTGCACTCCCTTCTCATTACTACTTATTTCCCGCACTAAATGAAATAAAGACATGTTGCTGAACGCACCGACAAGACAGGAATGACCTACGACTACAGACGGTGGAGCGATAAGATAACTTATAATTATTCTTGTATAGTGTACGACAGTCTGTCAATGAGAGAATATTATTTTAACTACTCAGTAAACGGAGATAGCAAATTCTGAGAACTATACTCAGTTTAATGAAAGATGAACAAAATGCCGATGCCAATGCTTTGTGGTCGTATAACGCAAAAGACCCCACATACCAGCATCACGTAACACAAGTATAACCGCCTACCAACACAAACTAATCTTACATATTCGAAAATACGGTTCCTAATTAAATCAGTTTTGAGTAGTAGGCTAATAACCTAAGTAAAATATCGGTATGGAGAACCATACATGACTTCCATATTCTAAGATTTATATTTAAAATCATTTTCGAAATGAAATATTACCATAGAAACTACTTCTTTCTACTTACTGCTTCAGCCTTAACCACGTACTGTGGTCACTAACGTATACCACCTCACGTTATCGCACTCGATTTTCACTGATGATGGAAGTCGATGGCATTGCCGAAACGTCTGGTTTTGTAGAAAACATTGGACTACGGCCAAATATCCCGGGAAGGAATTTTAACAAAAACTACTTCTTTGTTGCCGATAACGTTGTACACATATATATCAGTGGCGAAGTTACATGGAGGCAATTGAGGCAATGCCTACCCTAAAAAATTCTGTAGAATAAAAATTATAAATACGTATGAACTACATAACGTAAAGATTATACATTGTTACTGGGACTGTCAAATTTATTAAACCGAAACGTGCTTTATTGAGCGACCGCTAGATGGTGACAGGTGAGATTCGGCATAGTTCGTTTAAAGCGAATGAGGCAACCTGAACTTGCCTCAGCGTTTTTTGTATACATCGTATGTAAGCAATGTAGTGGTGTGATAGGGAAGTGTAGGGAGGGGGGATTGTCCCGCGCTGTACACATAGAGCGTTGAGGCATGCCTCACTTCTGTGGTCCAAACAGTTAAGTTAAAGCGCCTGTGTTGTTTCTAAGTGTTTATTTTATGCGGTTATTAAAAGTGTCACTGTTATTCCGCTGAACTAACAGATGATCAAGATTGTTATTTGAATTATTTGTAACATTAAACATATATATAGAAACTAATCAAGTTTAAAAATTTGAAGTTCAATCAGTTGTATTATTGTGTATGACTAATACAAGGATTGTTCAATAGACACACGTATAGAGCTGTAAAGCATTTTTTATTCAACGATTTTAAAAGAAGTCTCCAATAACATTAAGACATGAGTTCCACTGTTGCGCTAACCTGTAGATTCCCTGCTAGTAAAATTCTTACGGCTGTTTGTGGAACCATTCAGTTACAGCAACTCTACCTCAGCGTCCGATTTGACCCACCGTCCTTTTAGTGATTCCTTAAAAAAAATTTAAGATAAGATTTTTGCCTATCCATTCATTAACTACTAGCTTCGCCAGTAAGCAAATTGATGTCCATTTTTTCGGCTTGCACGCGTTATGTTGGTGTGGGTTTCGGCACTTTCCATTTAAAAAGCGTGCAAACGTAAGAAAATAAACATGAGTGAGGCCAGAAATAACGTGAATTGTGTGTTTGTGTCTTACCTGCCTTTTTATTGCCGTATTAAATGAAAAATATTATATTACATTAAAATTAAAAAATTTTAATTTTATTGCCTGGCAACAAAATTATTTTATTTTTAACAATTACCATTGTTTCAAAAAGTTTAAATAAATTTGCAAGTACTTTACTCTTGTTAAAACGTAAAAGGTTGCAGGTAAACTACCCCTTCCCCTTAACCGATCTTCACCAAAATCGAAAGTCCTTGAGACCTCTACAATTCAGTAATGTATGCAAAAAATTATTTGATTCTGTTTGAATTTGCGGCTGTTATCGTTTGCCATAGAAAATACGCTTGATAAAAAAACGGTGCAGGTAAACTACCCCTTCCCCTTAACAGATCTTCACCAAAAACAATAGGTCTTGAGTACTCTACAAATCAGGGCTGTATGCAAAACATTATTTGATTCTGTTTGAATTTGCGGCTGTTATCGTTTGCCATAGAAAATACCCTTGTTAAAAAAATGTTGCAAGTAAACTACCCCTTTCCCTCAACCGATCTTCACCAAAAACAATAGGTCTTGAGAACTCTACAAATCAGGGCTGTGTGCAAAACATTATTTGATTCTGTTTGAATTTGCGGCTGTTATCGTTTGCCATAGAAAATACCCTTGTTAAAAAAATGTTGCAAGTAAACTACCCCTTTCCCTCAACCGATCTTCACCAAAAACAATAGGTCTTGAGAACTCTACAATTTAGGGCTGTATGCAAATAATCGTTTGATTCTGTTTGAATTTGCGGCTGTTATCGTTTGCCATAGGAAATACCCTTGTTAAAACATAAAACGTTACAGGTAAACTACCCCTTTCCCTTAACCGATCTTCACCAAAAACAATAGATCGTGAAAACTCTACAATTCAGGGCTGTATACGAAACATTATTTAAGTCTGTTTGAATTTGCGGCTGTTATCGTTTGCCAAAAAAAAAATTTCCCTTGATAAAAAAAACCGTTGCAGGTAAACGACCCCTTCCCCTCAACCGATCTTCACCAAAAACAATAGGTCGCGAGTACTCTACAAATCAGGGCTGTATGCAAAAAATTATTTGATTCTGTTTGAATTTGCGGCAGTTATCGTTTGCCATAGAAAATACGCTTGATAAAAAACGTTGCTGGTAAACTACCCCTTCCCCTCAACCGATCTTCACCAAAAACAATAGGTCTTGAGTACTCTACAAATCAGGGCTGTATGCAGAAAATTATTTGATTCTGTTTGAATTTGCGGCTGTTATCGTTTGCCATAGAAAATACCCTTGTTAAAAAAACGTTGTAGGTAAACTACCCCTTTCCCTTAACCGATCTTCACCAAAAACAATAGGTCTTGAGAACTCTACAATTTAGGTCTGTATGCAAATAATCTTTTGATTCTGTTTGAATTTGCGGCTGTTATCGTTTGCCATAAGAAATACCCTTGTTAAAACATAAAACGTTACAAGTAAACTACCCCTTTCCCTTAACCGATCTTCACCAAAAACAAAAGGTCTTGAGAACTCTACAATTCAGGGCTGTATACGAAACATTATTTGATTCTGTTTGAATTTGCGGCTGTTATCGTTTGCCAAAAAAAAAAAAATTTCCCTTGATAAAAAAAAACCGTTGCAGGTAAACTACCCCTTTCCATCAACCGATCTTCACCAAAAACAATAGGTCGCGAGTCCTCTACAAATCAGGGCTGTATGCAAAAAATTATTTGATTCTGTTTGAATTTGCGGCAGTTATCGTTTGCCATAGAAAAAAAATCTACAGACACACAGACACACACACACACACACACACACACTTTTCGGAAAACGACTTTTTTCATGTTTTGAGTGTAGTAGAATCAGAATCTGCAATAATCTCGAACACGATTTTTTTTGCCATCACCATACTTCCATTCCTTAAGGAAATATGGAAGTAAAAAACGTTATGATACTCTAAGATATCGTCGATGCAACCTTCATGTCTCCCAATTTAAGGCTTACAGCGACTAAAACTGACCGCCGCGCGCACCTTGTAACCCCCCCCCCCCACAGTAGTATTCAAATAAGTGGGGCGATAAGGTGTACACTTTCATTTACCTCCGTACTATATTCTTAAATTGGACATTTAGACATTATTGTGCATTAGACAAAGTTTAATTATTTTACTATTTTTTTTCTTTTTTATATTCAATCGTTTAAAATTTGCAACGTTGTAGGTGCTACGTAGTGTAGTGCAGGCTACGTAACACTAAGAATAATTTTCTGTAATTCACAATTACTGAGTTAAAAACGCAGAAAACGATGGTTGGATGATCTTGAGGGCGACCTGCGCAAGCTCGGTGTAAGAAGATGGAGATGGAGACTGAGAGCAGAGGATCGAGACGACTGGAGGCGGATTGTCCAGGAGTCCGGCTCTCCAAGAGCTGTAGCGCCATTTGAGAGAGATAGAGAATTAAAAACCGTTAAGTGGAGCCTCTAGTGTCAGAAGCGGTTGTGACTGCCATCTTTTAAACATCATTACCACAACCCTGACATTACGTATAAACGATACGAATAATAAAAAATACGATTAACCAAGCTGTCTTAGATAGCCAGAGTGGCTTAAAATGTCCAGAAATTGTTAACATTAACAAGTCGGGAATAAGAACTCCTTTTTTTATAAAAGAATTTTAACCAGTAAAGTCCTATTTTTCTCGAACAACAAACAGTATTGGCAGCACAGTGTAGGCCTACTATGTATCGGAGGCTAATTATCTCTGTCAACATATTAGGCTACAGAGGTTAAGAAACCTTCAAACGCCTAGGTACTCGGAGACTTGGAACGCAAAACACAAAATTCTTGATCGGGGCTCCAAAACTACACCACCTAAAAGGCACTATTCTCATCTTGCCAACGGCGATCTAACACACTGGCTATCCGAAACCACAAGATATGTAACTTTATCAACAACCCTGCCCTGTATTCAACGGGATACCACCTGTTAGTCGGGTCTAAACTGAAGCACCCTTACCTTACCTTCTTATTAACTTCTATCTCATCGACCTCTTCTTCCAAGTTAAACTTAACCCCCTCTCTCTCTCTCTCTCTCTCACCCAATCCATTCAGGAGTGCTACAAGGGAGCGCCCATGCCCACGCTTCTTATAGGCCTGTGCAATCTATACTGACGACTTCCACAATCAGCACGATTATTGCAACTTCTGCTGACGACACGGTACTTCTAAGGATACACCTCGATCCTGTTGTAACCTATCGAGTGGCTGCTAAGTTACAACTGTTTGTTTGACGTGTTTCCGGAGGTGAAGTTGAATCATTAGAATGAACCGTTCTTCTTGAAGACAATTTATTGTGATTAGCAAAATACAAACGAACTTTTACAAGTTACTGTATACAACTCTTCTTGACAAACTATAAGTCAGTTAATTCAATTACTGATTTAAACTCTAAGTACCTTCAGTTACTAGTACTTAGTTCACAAATTAATGTAACTACTTTTAGTTACTTCAAAATTTACAAAAACAAACTATTGACAACATCTGGTTTTCCGGCTCTCTAAGAACACGTTCCAACACAGATCAAAGTCAAAATAAAAATGAGAAAAGATGAGTAAGTTCTCTTGGACCGCTTACAAAATCAGATCTGTCTTCCCCAGCGAATGCTAAGAGTTTTTATAGTACATCATCGTGGGTGTAACACTTAATTTAGTGGTGGGACTGTTCCCTCCTCTTAATTCTAAAATCTTAACTATGATAGGCTAAAACTAATTGGAGTAATGGTAGTTTCATACAATTTTTATAAGACTTTCTATTATTCGTCAAAGACTGTATCATGTGACCCTACGTCACGATTTGGGGATGTTTACTAGGCCTACTTTAGATTAAAAGTTCTCACGGAATAAAACACCTGCTTTAACCAATGTTCCCACGGAATACATCTGGCTTCACACTTGTAACCCATTACTTGACTCTCCCAAAAGGATATCAAATTTGTGTGACATTTTATATTTCCTGTCTGGACCTTGTCACCATTAATTCTTATTTGAGGTGTCTCGCCAGATTTCCTACGATTATCACTTCCTTCAGTCACGTTTATTGAGAAAGAGGGTGAAATCTTTACCAATCGTGGGAAAGCTCCTAAAACAATTTTTATGTTCAAAACATATGCTACAGTCTCTTATACACACCTGACACCTGTCCCTTTTCTACACACAACTAAGAATTTCTTATATTTTCACTTCTAAGTAACAATTATGCTACAAGTACAGTAAGTACAATTGACAATTACAACACTCCAAGTGTCCCCGAAACGTCTTCAAAACCCTTTAAATCTACTTAAAAATTTTTGTGAACAAAAATCAATTGAAACTGATGTGAATCTACGCGGCAAATATAAATCAATTGAACGACGTCAGCAAAAGTCATCTTTACATTTTACTACGCGTCTGCTTCCAGCGAAAATAACAAAAAATCACTGAACATTATAACCACACATTATAGCCAAATAATCACAATAAACTCCAGTAATATCACTGGTTTTTCGGAAGAAAATATTAAATGCCTGTTTAGAACAAATTTCTCTTGTACAGAATCGACATCCAAACCATCTGGTAATATAACTGTGCGTTTTCACCTATCCATCCAACAGTAAGATCACCAAATACTCTTAAGATTTTTCGAACGCTCAGTGGTATTTCCGGAATAAAACTACCGGGGCCTTCCCACTTGCGAACACCGTAAAATTCGGCAGGGTCATCTTATGTCCCACTTGCGATCACCATAAGAGTAGTCCGAAACATTAAGCCCATCAAGCCAGAACTGTACACTTCTGTCTTGAAATACGCTTACCAGATTTTCTATTCAATCTGTGGCTATAATTCCATTCTCACTCACGCTAAATTTAATTATAGGCCTATTAGATACCATTTACATAAAAACAATTAAACCTAGATTCCTGAATTCGTTAGGTCATAATCAGGACATAGCTCGTGATGTGGGTACCCACATCACCATTTTGTTTTCTCTTATATGTAAAATAACCTATAACGTTAGTTTTTTTTTTTTTAATTGGGCTACTGTCTACCCTTAACAACAGTCGGAGAGTTGTTAAACAACTGACAACAGGCACAGACTGGAAACACGTCACAATTTAACATGAGTTAACTACAACGAATATTGTAGTCACTGTACTCTTAGCTGAAAACGCTTCTCTTTATGTATCGCCTCTGGCAACGAAGATCTACATACAACCACTAGCAACGGGTTGCTATTCTCTTCTCACAAGTAGAAACCCGTTAGAATTTACTCATTTAAACTGCAGTCGTCGTTGATTTATTATGCGTTTCTCTTTGTTTTCATTTTCAGTATGGAGTTTATTGAAACGGCGAAACGTAAACTTCGTGTTTTATGCAGTGCTTATTCGTACAGAAAGTTACGAGGAAGTCAAGGAGGTTATTCAACACGGATGTTTTTAAAACAAAATAAAAAGCGGTATAAAGGAAGATTAGTTTCCCAGAACAATATAGTGATGACAGTGACTGACCACGGGTGTATTCCGGACGAAGCGACCCTGGAAGTATAGAACGCAATGTTCTGAGCAAAGACACAAGCCCGCGGGGCCCACAACGCGACTGTACCTCAGGTATTTACTAAACAGAAGAACTGCAACCTTTACTAAACAGACTATGAATTCGTCACGCGAACTCCCTACTCCTGTAATTTGAAGTCATCGTTTTACCAAGATAGAAACCGAACACAAGGAGTGCAAGAAGAACCGATGAGTTCCACGGATGTTGTTCTTCGAGAGGAACTTCTCAAAATGTCCGACAAGAGCAGTTTTCTTCTGGCCAATGATGTGTGTAAGATAAGTTGTGATTTTTGGTGGCGCTAAAGGAAAAGAGAGGTTGAAAGATTACAAGTTAGTTTTCATGTATGGAGCATTCAAAAGCTGCAGTAGTCAGTTTGCACAAATATACACCAGTCATATTTACAGTGCAAGGACACAAGATGAAGCAAACGTTGCGCCAGTTGTATTTCCTCTTATTCCTGATAAAGAAAAATCGATTTATTTACGTAGGCTATGCTTCAACTGCTCTTATAAGAAGTAACCTAGTGGAACCCTGAGATTTCGAGTGGAACATCCGTCCGTAGGTATAATTTTCACTTCACACAATGTCTCTGGAGGAACGTAGGCCTACAGGATATCGGTAGGACAACATTATAGGCCTAGAAAGAAAGTGAAGAAGTTATGTTGAACGTCCGAAAGTGTGCTGCACTTGCTTTCCTTCGGCCTGTAGATGTAGAAGATGGCCGCCAATATAGGCTATCCATGGTCAAGCTGCAGGAGAAGATAAACTAGACGAATTCCTTAATTACTGCTTCCTGGAACGGTGGCTAGAAAATCCACCATAGAACGACTAATGCAGTAGAAGCGCAGCATTGTAAATTAAATTGCCACGTTGGAAGTCCACATCCAAGAACAAATAACTTAACGAATGTTTTAAATGTGAGGTTGAGAAATATCTTCAGAACACTGTAAGGATGACGTTAAATTTAGAAGGTATGAAGAGGACGAAGAAAGATTTTGAATTGGACGAAAGAATTGCAAAGAGTACTAAAAAGGTACGAGGAAGATTCTGATGTTGGAAATTTTCTCAAGACTATGTTTTACGTTCTAAAACTTTACTAAATAAAAAGAGAAAAGAGACGAAAGACAATATATATAACTTGTTTGTATGTGTGTAATTTAGTAAATGTGTTTAGTAGTTTACAAGAATATAGTCATAAAAATATATTAAAAATAACAAAAATAAATAAAAAGTAACGTACTTTTAAATTAAAACAAAGAGAGAGAGAGAGAGAGAGAGAGAGAGAGAGAGAGAGAGAGAGAGAGAGAGAGAGAGAGAGAGAGAGAGAGAAGAGAGAGAGAGAGAGAGAGAGAGAGAGAGAGAGAGAGAGAGAGACGGCCAGATAGAGACAGCACGAGGGAGAGGTGGCAATATTTGTATGTGTGCTTGGTGGGGTAAAACTACAATTTGTTAAATGTATTTAGTAATTTAGCAAAAAATGTATTGAATTAAATATAAAAAACAAACTCAACCAAAACATAAGAAAAATAATTAAAAACATAAGAACTATTAGTAAACAGTTGAATACAGATTTAAAAATAATAAAAATAAAAGAATTTGGAAATGACAAACGACATTAGCTGTCGACTTTAAATCTGTTATTGTAGGTGATATCGGTTTTTAAATTGGTTTGAATACTTGTACAGAAAAAACGTAAATTTTGCTATTTTCACCATCTCTCATTAAAGAAGAGTAACTTCGGGAGCTTCAGGTATAAACAGATAATTCCCCTTATCTGCGTGTTCGCAGATGGGGCATATCCTCATACACCAAAAATAAAAATTACGTGTCTTATGTCTACCTAAGTGTTCGCAAATGAAACTAGTTTCAAGTGCCACTCTTCGCAACTGGGAGGACACCAGGCTATCCATGAAGACACACAACCTCAACTCTTGTAGAGGAAATCAAAATGCTAGCAACTATTTCAGCGAGCTCCACTCACACCAAAATGACATAGTCAGCAGTCTAAACGATCCACCCGAATCCCCCCCAAAATTGAAGATAGAGTATTGTTCAGTAAGGGAGCGCCCATCACAAGAAATATAAGCCCGTTTACTTGCCTACTGCTTTTTGAGAGAAGATTGTAAATATAAATACAGATACGTGCTACATTTATTCAGTAATTACAATTTACAACCAGATTTTTCAGATCTTTCTAAATTTACAGTATGAGTCTATTTAAAAACCTATTTAAGCACAACCATATCTTCGTTTCTAAAATATGTATTATGATGACTTTTGGTCCTCGTAATCAATTAAGACGAAAAGTATTAAAAGTTTTCTGTAAATATAACATTAAGTCATATGACTGCATATAACTGTGAATATACAGTCATATTTTTATATAGGCCAACGTACACGAACTTTGAATTAAAGTCCAGGTTAAACAATAAAGAGAGGGTAATAAATAATTGTATTTCACCAGGTCCATGGATTCATAATAATTATTAACACAAACATACCGTAAACCGAATAAAGTATCGATTCACAAACATATGAAATCACAATCAGTTGTGATCACAATAATTACAAACGAAGAGATATAGTTTGGTTTAATACAGCTAAGTAATAGAAGATGGACTAAAGACACCCAAAACAATCAAAACAATCATTGCATTATACATAATATAGGCTACATACAATACGCGTGAATAATACATTTCACAAGGGGTCTGAAAAGACATAACAAAAGTCTTCGATTTCGTTGTCCATGACGTGTCCGTTTCTTAACTAAATAGCCTATAATTATTTCACAACGACTCGGAACACAAAACTTTTTATGGGTAAAAACGTAAAAGGTTCAGGTGATAACCTGAACCGGTTTTCACTTTTAAAAAGCTTCTTCAACCTCTGAAGAAGTTTAGAATGTTTAGTAAAAGTTGCAGTTCTTCTGTTTAGTAAATACCTGAGGTACAGTCGCGTTGTGAGCCCCGCGGGCTCGTGTCTTTGCTCAGAACATCGCGTTCTGTACTTCCAGGGTAGCTTCGTCCGGAATACACCCGTGGTCAGTCACTGTCATCACTGTATTGTTCTGGGAAACTAATCTTCCTTTATACCGCTTTTTATTTTGTTTTAAACACATCCGTGTTGAATAACCTCCTTGACTTCCTCATAACTTTCTGTACGAGTAAGCACTGCATAAAACACGAAGTTTACGTTTCGCCGTTTCAATAAACTCCATACTGAAAATGAAAACAAAGAGAAACGCATAATAAATCAACGACGACTGCAGTTTAAATGAGTAAATTCTAACGGGTTTCTACTTGTGAGAAGAGAATAGCAACCCGTTGCTAGTGGTTGTATGTAGATCTTCGTTGCCAGAGGCGATACATAAAGAGAAGCGTTTTCAGCTAAGAGTACAGTGACTACAATATTCGTTGTAGTTAACTCATGTTAAATTGTGACGTGTTTCCAGTCTGTGCCTGTTGTCAGTTGTTTAACAACTCTCCGACTGTTGTTAAGGGTAGACAGTAGCCCAATTAAAAAAAAAAAACTAACGTTATAGGTTATTTTACATATAAGAGAAAACAAAATGGTAATGTGGGTACCCACATCACGAGCTATGTCCTGATTATGACCTAACGAATTCAGGAATCTAGGTTTAATTGTTTTTATGTAAATGGTATCTAATAGGCCTATAATTAAATTTAGCGTGAGTGAGAATGGAATTATAGCCACAGATTGAATAGAAAATCTGGTAAGCGTATTTCAAGACAGAAGTGTACAGTTCTGGCTTGATGGGCTTAATTTTTCGGACTACTCTTATGGTGATCGCAAGTGGGAAGGCCCCGGCAGTTTTATTCCGGAAATACCACTGAGCGTTCGAAAAATCTTAAGAGTATTTGATGATCTTACTGTTGGATGAATAGGTGAAAACGCACAGTTATATTACCAGATGGTTTGGATGTCGATTCTGTACAAGAGAAATTTGTTCTAAACAGGCATTTAATATTTTCTTCCGAAAAACCAGTGATATTACTGGAGTTTATTGTGATTATTTGGCTATAATGTGTGGTTATAATGTTCAGTGATTTTATGTCATTTTCGCTGGAAGCACACGCTCAGCACTCGATGTGTCCAGATGACTGTAAAATGTAAAGATGACTTTTGCTGACGTCGTTCGATTGATTTATATTTGCCGCGTATATTCACATCAGTTTCATTTGATTTTTGTTCACACAAATTTTTAAGTAGATTTAAAGGGTTTTGAATACGTTTCTGGGATACTTGTAGATCGAGGTGTATCCTTAGAAGTACCGTGTCGTCAGCAGAAGTTGCAATAATCGTGCTGATTGTGGAAGTCGTCAGTATAGATTACACAGGCCTATAAGAAGCGTGGGCACGGGCGCTTCCTTGTAGCACTCCTGAATGGATTGGGTGAGAGAGAGAGAGGGGGTTAAGTTTAACTTGGAAGAAGAGGTCGATGAGATAGGAGTTAATAAGAAGGTAAGGTAAGGGTGCTTCAGTTTAGACCCGACTAACAGGTGGTATGCCGTTGAATACAGGGCAGGGTTGTTGATAAAGTTACGTATCTTGTGGTTTCGGATAGCCAGTGTGTTAGATCGCCGTTGGCAAGATGAGAATAGTGCCTTTTAGGTGGTGTAGTTTTGGAGCCCCGATTAAGAATTTTGTGTTTTGCGTTCCAAGTCTCCGAGTACCTAGGCGTTTGAAGATTCCTTAACCTCTGTAGCCTAATATGTTGACAGAGATAATTAGCCTCCGATACATAGTAGGTCTACACTGTGCTGCCAATACTGTTTGTTGGTTTATCTCTATATCCTACTACTTTATGGCCAGTGCCAATTTGAACAGGTGAAGTCATTACTGTAAGTACTTCACATAAGCATAAGCATACCATGATTGCAAAACAATTTGTTGTTCGAGAAAAATAGGACTTTACTGGTTAAAAATCTTTTATAAAAAAAGGAGTTCTTATTCCCGACTTGTTAATGTTAACAATTTCTGGACATTTTAAGTTACTCTGGCTATCTAAGACAGCTTGGTTAATCGTATTTTTTATTATTCGTATCGTTTATACGTAATGTCAGGGTTGTGGTAATGATGTTTAAAAGATGGCAGTCACAACCGCTTCTGACACTAGAGGCTCCACTTAACGGTTTTTAATTCTCTATCTCTCTCAAATGGCGCTACAGCTCTTGGAGAGCCGGACTCCTGGACAATCCGCCTCCAGTCGTCTCGATCCTCTGCTCTCAGTCTCCATCTCCATCTTCTTACACCGAGCTTGCGCAGGTTGCCCTCAAGATCATCCAACCATCGTTTTCTGGGTTTTTAACTCAGTAATTGTGAATTACAGAAAATTATTCTTAGTGTTACGTAGCCTGCACTACACTACGTAGCACCTACAACGTTGCAAATTTTAAACGATTGAATATAAAAAAGAAAAAAAATAGTAAAATAATTAAACTTTGTCTAATGCACAATAATGTCTAAATGTCCAATTTAAGAATATAGTACGGAGGTAAATGAAAGTGAACACCTTATCGCCCCACTTGTTTGAATACTACTTGGGGGGGGGGGAGGTTACAAGGTGCGCGCGGCGGTCAGTTTTATTTGCTGTAAGCCTTAAATTGGAAGACATGAAGGTTGCATCGACGATATCTTAGTGTATCATAACGTTTTTTTATTTAGGTTATTAGCCTACTATTCAAAACTGATTTAATTAGGAACCGTATTTTCGAATATGTAAGATTAGTTTGTGTTGGTAGGCAGTTATAGTTGTGTTACGTGATGCTGGTATGTGTTCTCCGGTCTGGTCATCGCTCTCTCATTTTTCGCTTTCATCTTTGAAAATGGAAGGATTTATGCTAGAAGCTTTAGGAGTAAGGTGTACATTTTCATTTGAGGATATGGAAGCGTCGCACGTCTGTGAAATGTGGTGGTTTTACACAACACAGGTGGAAGGCGTTTTGTACGGGACGACAAAAATTCTTAGCCTATGTGAGCGTCGTCGTGATCTTACTCTTGCCCAAGGGATTTGCCTGCTTTTGGATCACACGAGAATGATGATAGCGAGGCTTCTACGATAACAAAGGCTGGGGCTTCACAAATGTGAAGGGCGCGGTTCCTCCAGCTCCCGTACCTAGATGTTATTGGGAGATGTAAGGTCTATCTGTGTCTGAAGTGAGAAACGTGGCTGGGCATTTCTTGGCGTCAGAACTGCAATTGAAACCGGAGTATGCTTGTTGAGTAGATCAGGTTCGAGCACTTGATTCTGCTGAGTTACAACCTGAAAGGAGGTGCGAAAGAGGCATGCATCCAACAGATCGATCGCGGAGTTCATAGACGATCTTCTACGGCCAGTGTGCTCGTCAAAATTGTTGAACACAAGGGATTCTTGATATGCTTGGGTTTGTAAGTTGGTACTCGGTACCACAGAAGGAAAGGGACGCCATGGTCAGTCGGTGGAGCCCCTTCTCCTAGCAAATTTTGATTGTCTTGCCCTAAAAAGCTGAGGTCATCCTTGTTCTCCAGGAGACTGAGAACGGCGACTACCTCCCTTAAAAGGTGGCCACATTATTCAGGTCGTAGGCGATCCAGCCAACTTAGTACTCGAAGCGATTGCAGACTCCAGACGCCCTCGGGAAGGGAAGGGAAGTAATTTTCATGGCCGTAAAAAGTTTTGTGTTCCGAGTCGTAGTGAAATAATTTTATTTAATAACAAAAGTGTATTTAAACAAAATCGAATACACGATAAAGTTAGCATTAAGTCAGACATATTTCAAGTGTTTAACATGCCAAAGATAATTATATTGTAGTTTCTAATATAGTAATATACACTTTGAATAGCATATAACGCTTGCATACAATGCTTGAATAGTAAGTAGCCTGTAGATAACGATGTAGCCTTATGTGAAGATTGGTTTTACGAGTCACGATGCCTAAACCACAAGACGTGCATTCACAAACACTCAGTCCGTTGAAAACGGTGTGAATAATGAAGTGTTATCTCAGACACTAAGCAACTAAGTTTCTCCTTGTATGTTAACTTACGTTGCATTTTTTGTAATCTGAGCGGTAGTTGTAACTATACATAACAGAGGAGTGCGATAACCGATGCTGTTGAGTCGGATAGGGTCAGAAGCGGGTTCCTTGCAGCATAACTGACAAAGCAAATTATTGCAGTATGAAAATGCAGTTTCATCGTTTTGAGTTTTTATCTTTGATAAGCGATTCTCAGAAAGCGTAGCATGAACTGCACCTGATGTTTGGAGAAACGACACTCGGCAGATTAAATAAAGACGTCCAATCGGTTATTTTTATGACCCATTGCACAGAAATTCTTATCCACAGTTTTCCCAACGATGAATGTAATCAACTAGATTACAGTGGGCAGGATTTGAGTCTGCTCCCTTCGGCAAAATAACAGTGGGGGAGGGATCACTCGTGAAACTCTACGTCGGAAAGCGGATTCATTGACAGTCATCTATGAACCAAACGTGTCTCGATTTAGCAGCGTTGTGCACCTTTGGAGATTGATCACAGTCTGCTCGTTTATAAACACAAGCCTGGCTGGGACGTCAAAGGACTGAAGGATGACTGGGCCGCCGCCTCATCCACTGTGCACTATTCGGCTACATTCTTTAAAAAGAATAAATAGTTGGAGACACCAGGAGCTCCAGAAGGTAGTTCGGAACTGTTTCCACAGTGGTACGTCTCTGCAACACAACCCAGAGCCCAGAGCCAGTTGGAGACATGATAGACCAGTTTTCCTATACGACTTAAGAAAGAAGAAATGTTTTCAAGTGTGTGAGGAGACAAATTTTAACAAACATTTCCTGGTTTTTCCTTTATTTTATTCTTACACTTTGAACGAATCATTGTATTTGTGAAAAATTAAAGAGCGGTTGCCAGAAGGTTTTCATTGTTTTGGACAATGAAATAAACAGGTGTTATAACATAATACTATTACTATTACTTCCATATTCCTTAAGGAATGGAAGTATGGTGATGGCAAAAAAAATCGTGTTCGAGATTATTGCAGATTCTGATTGTACTACACTCAAAACATGAAAAAAAGTCGTTTTCCGAAAAGTGTCTGTGTGTGTGTCTGTCTGTCTGTAGATTTTTTTTTTTGGCAAACGATAACTGCCGCAAACTCAAACAGAATCAAATAATTTTTTGCATACAGCCCTGATTTGTAGAGTACTCACGACCTATTGTTTTTGGTGAAGATCGGTTGAGGGAAAGGGGTAGTTTACCAGCAACGGTTTTTTTTTATCAAGGGAAATTTTTTTTTTTTTGGCAAACGATAGCCGCAAATTCAAACAGAATTAAATAATGTTTCGTATACAGCCCTCAATTGTAGAGTTTTCAAGACCTATTGTTTTTGGTGAAGATCGGTTAAGGGAAAGGGGTAGTTTACCTGTAACGTTTTATGTTTTAACAAGGGTATTTCCTATGGCAAACGATAACAGCCGCAAATTCAAACAGAATCAAACGATTATTTGCATACAGCACTAAATTGTAGAGTTCTCAAGACCTATTGTTTTTGGTGAAGATCGGTTAAGGGGAAGGGGTAGTTTACCTGCAACGTTTTTTTATCAAGCGTATTTTCTATGGCAAACGATAACAGCCGCAAATTCAAACAGAATCAAATAATGTTTTGCATACGTCCCTGAATTGTAGAGGTCTCAAGGACTTTCGATTTTGGTGAAGATCGGTTAAGGGGAAGGGGTAGTTTACCTGCAACCTTTTATGTTTTAACAAGAGTAAAGTACTTGAAAATTTATTTAAACTTTTTGAAACAATGGTAATTGTTAAAATATCGGTATGGAGAACCATACATGGCTTCCATATTCTAAGATTTATAATCTGAAATATGCTTGCCTGCCAAGCACGATATATTTTCTAATATATACATAATTTACATTAAAATGAAAAAATTATAATTTTATTGCCTGGCAACAAAATTATTTTATTTTCAACAATTACCATTGTTTGAAAAAGTTTAAATGAATTTTCAAGTACTTTACTCTTGTTAAAATGTAAAAGGTTGCAGGTAAACTACCCCTTCCCCTTAACCGATCTTCAACAAAATCTAATGGCCTTGAGTCCTCTACAATTCACTGACGTGTGCAAAAAATTATTTGATTCTGTTTGAATTTACGGCAGTTATCGTTTGCCATAGAAAATACGCTTGATAAAAAACGCTGCAGGTAAACTACCCCTTCCCCTTAACCGATCTTCACCAAAAACAATAGGTCTTGAGTACTCTACAAACCAGGGCTGTATGCAGAAAATTATTTGATTCTGTTTGAATTTGCGGCTGTTATCGTTTGCCATAGAAAATAACCTTGTTAAAAAAACGTTGTAGGTAAACTACCCCTTTCCCTCAACCGATCTTCAACAAAAACAATAGGTCTTGAGAACTCTACAATTTAGGGCTGTATGCAAATAATCTTTTGATTCTGTTTGAATTTGCGGCTGTTATCGTTTGCCATAGGAAATACCCTTGTTAAAACATAAAACGTTACAGGTAAACTACCCCTTTCCCTTAACCGATCTCTACCAAAAACAATAGGTCTTGAGAACTCTACAATTCAGGGCTGTATGCGAAACATTATTTGATTCTGTTTGAATTTGCGGCTGTTATCGTTTGCCAAAAAAAAAAAATTTCCCTTGATTAAAACAAACCGTTGCAGGTAAACTACCCCTTCCCCTTAACCGATCTTCACCAAAAACAATAGGTCGTGAGTACTCTACAAATCAGGGCTGTATGCAAAAAATTATTTGATTCTGTTTGAATTTGCGGCAGTTATCGTTTGCCATAGAAAAAAATCTACAGACACACACACAGACACTTTTCGGAAAACGACTTTTTTTCATGTTTTGAGTGTAGTAGAATCAGAATCTGCAATAATCTCGAACACGATTTTTTTTGCCATCACCATACTTCCATTCCTTAAGGAATATGGAAGTAAAAATTATAATTTTATTGCCTGGCAACAAAATTATTTTATTTTCAACAATTACCATTGTTTGAAAAAGTTTAAATGAATTTTCAAGTACTTGACTCTTGTTAAAACGTAAAAGGTTGCAGGTAAACTACCCCTTCCCCTTAACCGATCTTCACCAAAATCTAATGGCCTTGAGTCCTCTACAATTCACTGACGTATGCAAAAAATTATTTGATTCTGTTTGAATTTGCGGCTATTATCGTTTGCCATAGAAAATACCCTTGTTAAAAAAACGTTGTAGGTAAACTACCCCTTTCCCTTAACCGATCTTCACCAAAAACAATAGGTCTTGAGAACTCTACAATTTAGGGCTGTATGCAAATAATCTTTTGATTCTGTTTGAATTTGCGGCTGTTATCGTTTGCCATAGGAAATACCCTTGTTAAAACAAAACGTTACAGGTAAACTACCCCTTTCCCTTAACCGATCTTCACCAAAAACAATAGGTCTTGAGAACTCTACAATTCAGGGCTGTATGCGAAACATTATTTGATTCTGTTTGAATTTGCGGCTGTTATCGTTTGCAAAAAAAAAAAAAAAATTTCCCTAAAAAAAACCGTTGCCGGTAAACTACCCCTTTCCCTCAACCGATATTCGCCAAAAACAATAGGTCGTGAGTACTCTACAAATCAGGGCTGTATGCAAAAAATTATTTGATTCTGTTTGAATTTGCGGCAGTTATCGTTTGCCATAGAAAAAAAAATGTACAGACACACACACAGACAGACACACACACAGACACTTTTCGGAAAACGACTTTTTTTCATGTTTTGAGTGTAGTAGAATCAGAATTTGCAATAATCTCGAACACGATTTTTTTTGCCATCACCATACTTCCATTCCTTAAGGAATATGGAAGTAAAATAAAATAATTTTGTTGCCAGGCAATAAAATTAAAATTTTTTCATTTTAATGTAATATAATATTTTTCATTTAATACGGCAATAAAAAGGCAGGTAAGACACAAACACACACACACACACACACACACACAATTCACGTTATTTCTGGCCTCACTCATGTTTATTTTCTTACGTTTGCACGCTTTTTAAATGTTAAGTGCCGAAACCCACACCAACATAACGCGTGCAAGCCGAAAAAATGGACATCAATTTGCTTACTGGCGAAGCTAGTAGTTAATGAATGGGTAGGCAAAAATCTTATCTTAAATTTTTTTTAAGGAATCACTAAAAGGACGGTGGGCCAAATCGGACGCTGAGGTAGAGTTTGCTGTAACCGAATGGTTCCACAAACAGCCGTAAGAATTTTACTAGCAGGGAATCTACAGGTTAGCGCAACAGTGGAACTCATGTCTTAATGTTATTGGAGACTTCTTTTAAAATCGTTGAATAAAAAATGCTTTACAGCTCTATACGTGTGTCTATTGAACAATCCTTGTATTAGTCATACACAATAATACAACTGATTGAACTTCAAATGTTTAAACTTGATTAGTTTCTATATATATGTTTAATGTTACAAATAATTCAAATAACAATCTTGATCATCTGTTAGTTCAGCGGAATAACAGTGACACTTTTAATAACCGCATAAAATAAACACTTAGAAACAACACAGGCGCTTTAACTTAACTGTTTGGACCACAGAAGTGAGGCATGCCTCAACGCTCTATGTGTACAGCGCGGGACAATCCCCCTTCCCTACACTTCCCTATCACACCACTACATTGCTTACATACGATGTATACAAAAAACGCTGAGGCAAGTTCAGGTTGCCTCATTCGCTTTAAACGAACTATGCCGAATCTCACCTGTCACCATCTAGCGGTCGCTCAATAAAGCACGTTTCGGTTTAATAAATTTGACAGTCGCAGTAACAATGTATAATCTTTACGTTATGTAGTTCATACGTAATTATAATTTTTATTCTACAGAATTTTTTAGGGTAGGCATTGCCTCAATTGCCTCCATGTAACTTCGCCACTGATATATATGTGTACAACGTTATCGGCAACAAAGAAGTAGTTTTTGTTAAAATTCCTTCCCGGGATATTTGGCCGTAGTCCAATGTTTTCTACAAAACCAGACATTTCGGTAATGCCATCGACTTCCATCATCAGTGAAAATCGAGTGCGATAACGTGAGGTGGTATACATTAGTGACCACATTACTGTGGTTAAGGCTGAAGCAGTAAGTAGAAAGAAGTAGTTTCTATGGTAATATTTCATTTCGAAAATGATTTTAAATATAAATCTTAGAATATGGAAGTCATGTATGGTTCTCCATACCGATATTTTTAAATAAAATATGGGATCTATATTATACAATTTTAATGTTGTATCGTATATTTAATGTCGCTGTGTCCTGGTTGCGTAGGCAACGTCCCAAAATTTGTTCTGGTTGCGAAGAGGTAAAAATCAGTTTACACCACCCCCATTACCAGTGCGTACAATTAACAACTGGGCATCTGGTATGTGGCGGAGTTGAAGTCTGAAAGTGTATTGGTTGGAAACCAACATACGTAAGCTGTTACAAAGCCGGTAATACGCAAAGGTAAAACACAGAGAACATTTTCCATAAATATAATATTGTTACGACGGTCTACTTGTCGTCTCGTTCTCAACTGAGCGTAGCACCTCTCGCAAATGTTTATCACCGTAGCGTAATTCTAGAGCTGTTATCAATTCGGCATAGATGTTCTGGTTGTCAGGTGGTACTTCCTGTAGTAATTCTGCCGCAGGTCCTTTTAATCCAAGAACGAGTGAAACAGCCTTGTCTTTCTCTGTCCAATTATTTGCGCATGCAGCAGCTTCGAATTGGCGTAAATACGTCGCCCAGTGCGTGCTTCCATCAAAGGTTGGGGCCTTGACTGTCCCAACCGCAGGCGAGGTGACCTTCTCTACTGACTTATTTTCTGTGTCTTTCTCTGTCTTTATCATTGGTACAGTCTGTTCAGAAATTTGTTTTGGTTGTATTTTCATAAACTGCTCAACTTCACTTTCAATTTGTTCTCTTATGTTTGCCATTGAGTTTTCTACTGCAGATATTTTATTTGACACAGATTCTTCTATGACAGATATTTTTGTAGACATCGATTCTTCAACAATCGAAACAGATTTTTCTACTTCAGCTATTTTTAATGTCATTGATTCTTGTACTTCCGATATTTTAGTAACTTGTTTATTAAGCTCACCTCGTAGGAGACCCAACCCTGCAGCGGTTTGTTATTGTGTCTGCTTTTGCTCCTGTATTAACTCCTTGATGTCTTCTGTTTCACGCTTCCGTTCCTCTGCTTCCTGCTTACGTTCTTCTTTTTGTCTTTCTTCTGTTTCTAGCATTAGTGCTTTCTGAAGTTCTTCAGCCTCTTCTCTTTCCTGCCTGCCTTTTTCATCCTGTCGTTTTTCTGCTTCTTCTCTTTCTTGTCTTCGTTCTTCTTTTTGTCGTCTTCCTGCTTCTTCCTGTGTCTGCCGCAGCAGCGTTTGGAAAGCTTCCATCATCTGACTTGCATCCATTGTTTTCCGATTAATTACGAATTACACTCGTCTTGTACAAAGTGCCCGCTGTTTCCACTGTTAATCTTCTATCCCAGTTCTGACACCACTGTTACGACGGTCTACTCGATCGTCGTAGGTACAGTGGAAACAAAATCAAGACACGAATTAAGTCAATAATCACCAGCTTTAATTTTCACAGTTAAACAGTTCGTAATTAACAACAGTCTCTTACAAACAGATCAAATAAAAATTGTTCACACGCAATAAAATGTCCACTAAAGTGTCCACAATTGTATTCCAATTATCCCGCCCGATTATTAAACACTTCACTAATAACCACTTGTAATCGCCCGACAACAAACTCGGACCGCACTGTAAATATATCGCAACTATACTGAAAACTAAGGCCGTCAGAGCTGTTGGGTTGTGCGTCGTGAGACGACCCAATGGGTTCATAGTACCGAGCCTCCGGTAGGGGCTCCTGCCTAGTGGTCATGTCCAGACGGAATATTATTTATTTAATTTATTTAATGGTCGCTACAACGACATGCTCGTACTAGGTCGACTAGTACAGTATTTGTCGAGGCCGTTTCCAAGAATCACCTGGACGTGTTCGGTACTCGCCAAGGCCAGCTATGAGTGGGTTTGCCTGGGTCCTCGCAGCTCGGACGTAAAATTTACGTGCAAGTCGCCTTGCGGTGTCTTCCAAGGAGCGGACACCGAGTCCTCTTCTCAAAAGACGAGAAGAAAACCGATAGGGGACTTTGGCCGCTAGCCGAAGACCTCTATCGACAACGCTTTGCAACTTTTTTTTATGAACGGTTGCGAGGTAGCCCCAGACGGGAACAGCATAAGTAATGATCGGCAACAGATACGCGTTGACGATCAGCTTACCCAGCTTGCGGGTCATAGCCTTGTTAACGAGTATCGGAAACAGTTGCGCGAGACGAGCGGACGCTTTCTTTCGCATCGTCTCAGCGTGGGCACGCCAGGTGAGCCGACGATCTAGGTGTACACCGAGGTACTTAACTTCTCTCGACCAGGGCAAGTACGTTCTACCGAGTCTCACTCGGCCTCGTGGTTCTTTCCGGCGCTTTGTGAATAGCACCGCGGAGCTCTTGGTTTCGTTGACGGCAACTTTCCAGCTTTCCGTCCACGTCGAATACGCATCGAGTGCGCGCTGAAGTCGTGGGATAGCTCTGTCAGCGTTCCGATCGGCGGTATAGACCGCCGTGTCGTCGGCAAACAGAGCCATCTGGACTCCAGGCTCTCTGGGTGCGTCGTTGACATACACGGAGAACAGGAGAGGCCCTAGCACGCTACCTTGAGGTACCCCGGCTGTAATGCGTCTCTCGGAAGAGACATGGTCGTCTATTCGCACGCAGAAAGTCCTCTCCGTCAGAAAGCTAGCAATCAAGCGAAGGTAGCAATCTGGGAGCTGGATTTCCCGGAGCTTGAACAAGAGCCCGTCATGCCAGACACTATCAAAGGCCTTTTCCACATCTAGGAAACAGGCGACAGTCTGCTCTTTCCGACAGCCGGCGCCCGTGATGTATTCCACCAGTCTCATCAGCTGATGAGTGGTCGAATGCCCCACACGGAAGCCGAACTGTTCGGGGACCAGTACATCGAAGTTTCGTAGATGGTCTAGTACTCTCCGTTGGACGAGACGTTCGAGAACCTTTGACGTGGCTGACAGTAGACTAATGGGCCGGAGGTTGCCGGGACGGTAAGCATCCTTTCCCTGCTTCGGGATCACTATGACCGTCGCCTTACGCCATTTCTGGGGAAAATAGGCCAGTCTTAGACAAGCGTTGAACAGCGCAACCAAGAAAAGTACTCCTTGCTCCGGGAGTCGAGTAAGAGCGGCGTTCGAGACGCCGTCCGGGCCAGGAGCTTTTCTCGGTACGAGTTCAACGAGCCGATCTGTGACCTCTTCCCTAGTAATGGTTTCGGGCTCCGCAGTGATCGGAAGAGACAGAAAGTCTTCCACTTCGTTCTCGACTTCTTCATCGAAGTCCCAGTCCATGGGCGGGTTAGGTGCGAACTGTCGCTCAAAACACGCGCCCAAGTACTCGGCCTTCGCCTCCGGGCGAGCCAGGATTTGACCGAAAGTTCCAGCAATGGCTGGGATGCGAGGTCGGCGCCTTTTCCCTACCAACGCCGAAGGTATCCGGTAAGGGCTACTTTCGTCCGATCCGTCCCCTGCTTGGACCACGGCGAGTTCCCAACAGCGTCTCCGGTAGGCCTGCATTTCACGACGTAAAACGCCGGTCGCCCGGTTGTACGCTGCCTTGTCGGCCGGATCACGGGTCCGCTGCCAGCGTCTCCGGAGGCGATTTCTCTCGCAAGCGAGAGCACTCGTCTCCTCTGGGATCCGCTGCCAGTGGGGCGTGACGCCAGGCTTCATCCTGGAAGACGCGTCGATCGCAGATACGACAGCCTCGTCAAACGCGGCAACTGCCTCGTCGACTTGGCGGACGGTTTTGAGTGGTCCCGCCTCTGGCAATCGGCGACTTAACGCCGGGCCATAGCGGTCCCATTCTACCACCTTCCTGACATCTTTGCGTACGACGTGCTGGGTAGCGACGTGTATCAAGATGGGGAGATGATCGGACGATAGTTCCGTTAGCGCGGACACATGGACCGGACAGTCAATTCCTTGGATCACCGCTATGTCCAAGACATCGGGAGCCGCGTGGCGTTGTGAGGGGTAGAACGTAGGTTGGGTAGGCCCTATCACTGTTATCCTGCGAGAATCGGCAAACCTGCGTAAACGTTTCCCGTTTGGGGCAGTCAAGCGACTGTTCCAATCGCGATGTTTACAGTTCAGGTCGCCGGCCATGATGACCCTCCTGTGTGCATCGAACGCGACAGCTAGATCGGGGTGAAGGAGCTCTTTTTGCGGCGGTTTATACGCCGCGACCATCTGTACACCGCCTAGAGTGTTTAACAACTCCACAGCGGTGCCTTCGAGGTGAGTCATTGCAGGCAAGACGACTCGGTGATGCTCGAGATTGAGCCTCACCGCGACGGCAGCACCGCCACCAGCAGTGCCCGGTCTGTCGTTTCGATAGCACACATAGTTGGCCAGTCGTAACCGATTCGCAGGGGTCAAGTGGGTCTCATTGAGAAGCACTACATCGGGTTTGAGTCGGGCCAGTAATTCTTGGAGTTCCTGGATCTTGTTGGTCAACCCGTTGGCGTTCCAGGACAGAATCGAGAGATCACGTTTGAGGACCCGACTCATAGAAGACCTACACAAGTGGCGGCTTCCACCAAGAGCATGAATCTCTCGGTTATATCGGCAGTCTCCAAGCGGGAGCGGATGGACCTGAAGGTCTGGGCGACTTTGTTGAGATCGAACTCAGCAAGGAAGTTGTGGACGACCTGGTAGTCGTCAGGTACGGTTTTTGAGGTAGAGTGCCCGGAGACTGTGTGCGCATAAGAGCGCCGAGGCTTATCAATCGGGGGATTGGTGGAAGCCAGGGGTTTTTTAGGGCCAGGTGTAGCGCCTCTAGCGGAGGTGCTAGGAAGAGGGACAAATGCGAGCTCGTCGGTCTTTACGCGCTGTGCAGGCTGTCTGGACGGTGCGGCCGGGTTGGCAGGAGCCCGGGAACGAGCGCCACGGGGCTTACGATGCCGCTTCTTTTTGCCTGCGTTGGGAAACCGCGGGGCGGGAGGTCAGGCGAGGCTGCTTCTAAAGCTGGGTAGGGTTCTCCGTTGTTGGGGAGGGTTGAGTATTCTCAGGCTCCACAACCGAGATGTCTGGTAAAGGCTGGTCTGTCTCACTTTTCTGAGATGACGCGAGGTTTCGGCGCTTTTTCGCCAGAGGGACAGGGGCCTGGGAAGGAGCCTGAGTAGGGGTTGCCTGTACTGCAGGTGTTTGCTTCGGGCCTTTGGATCTTTTCTGTTGCCTGTTTGCAACTGTGGCGAAAGACACGGCAGCCGTAGCAGGAGGCGAAGGGCCTGGCTGCTCGGTTGCAGGTCTTGAACCAGCTACCGGATGCCTCGGTGGTGGCAGGCGCCCTTTCGGCTTTCGCCGCTCGAGCTCCCGCTGAAACACCGGACATGCCCGGTAGTTGGCGGGGTGACTCCCGCCGCAGTTGATGCATCTTTTGAATGCAGGTGCATCGCAAAGTTTACTGGCGTGAGGGAGAGAACACCTCTCGCACGCCGGAGCGTTGGAGCAAGTTTCTGAGTGGTGCCCGAAGCGTTGGCAACTGAAAACTAAGGCCGCTGCCGCCATGTATTTATACCTCCGCTCACAGACCAGAACGTTCCAAACTACGTCTTAGCGCCAGTGTGTACTACGTAATTAATTGCGTAGCGTGCTCAGAGCGCCCGTGCTCTGAGCGCCAACGATGAAATCGTGCTCTGAGCGCCGATACTGATAAACCCGTGTTCTGTGCGCCGACCTTATCTATGCATCATTAGACACCTGTCTGCATATCTGTATATCCGCTGTTCGGCAACTTCGTAGTCAACACTAGCGGTCCTATGAAAATTTGTACAAGTCATTACTAAAACCATTATCACAGCACTAGTAAGGTCCCAGAACAAAATACATTAATTATTAAGTTAGTTAATTCCAATATTGGACAATTATTCATATTATCAGAAAAATTACGAAAACCCAACTATTCTACCATTTTATTAGTAACATAACTGTAGAGCAGACAATCAAAAAATAAATACTAAACGTTTTGGACTACTGCGTTAGTTTTTTAGTTAAATTTGCAACCATAATACCTAAATGACAAATAATTTAGTCATACTACAGTGTCACAACGATTGTCAAACTACAACTAAGGAAAGGTGCAAGTAACAAGCTCATTTACGAATCATATGGTCAGCAAATTTAAGGTACGCGGCTATCTAAGCCGTATAGACAACCATACTAGCAAGTTTTGCGCTCTTATCAACCCGCTTCCATTGTACATCCCGTGTTTACGCATATATACAGCTCAGGTCTCCGTCTCATAATCGTACTCTCCTTTATTATTTACAGTTGTGTTTAATCAAATTCTTTTATTTCTTCTCAAATGTTTTTGTCCCAACCAAATGAGAAATTCTGAGATAATAAAGAGGATTATTCGCCAAAGATGCATGTGCAGAGGCATTATTACAGGCATAATAAAAAATTTCAAAGTGAAATTTGCAGACTTCTGAAAAAAGTAAAGGAATAAGATAATATTTATCAGTTCCCTTTAAACAGCAGTAGACCTGAAGTATTCAACTACTTTTAAGACTTCCGCGGAAATAAGTTATTTTATTTCACTGGCACACACACACACACACACACACACACACACACACACACACACACACACACACTCATGTGTATATGAGTATAGAGTCGGTTCTAGTATGTGTAGATGCGTGAAGCAGATGTATTCGTATAGGCCCACCTGGCTGCTAAAACGTAAAGAACTCTACATGAATATTATCTGTACCTACGATATGTGGAATATGCGTAATTGTGATTTGAGTGTGTTGGAGGGGGGGAATCTTTATGTGTTTTTGAGAGAGAGAGAGAGAGAGAGAGAGAGGAGAGAGAGAGAGAGAGAGAGAGAGAGAGAGAGAGAGAGAGAGAGAGAGAGAGAGAGAGAGAGAGAGAGAGAGTGAGGGGGGGAGGGGGAGGGGGAAGGGTGTGAATGTCGACGTCTGCATAATTTAACAATAGACTATATTACTCTATATAGACGATGTACTCGGTAAATATTATTTTACAACAATATAAATAATAAGTAATAACCATTGTCACATGATTGATTTGTTTACCATAATTTTGTGTTTGTAATATCAGTAGTTCTGTTATTTTATACATAATTCTCTAATTTATGGATAAGTGTGTTCAGTGCTAGTAGTAATAATATACATTATTGAACATCTTATAATCTGCATTCAGCTATAACATATTTTTAGACAATGTATTGCTATTTGCACCAATTCCAATAAACATTCAATGATTATATGGATCTATAATTATTTACAAACGTAATTAAGGGATTATTATATTATCAATAATTAAAATTGTAATACTATATTAATTAGGTTTTGGAATATTGTAATTATGTCTATCTGTTTAAGTAAAATAATGTGTAAGAAGTGTTATTATTTTTCCGATGTAAAACAAAACTGTCTTAGCCCCCCCCCCCACACACACACGTATAAACTCTCTGCGTAAGCGTAAAAAATGAAAGACGCGGATTGACAACTGCAACGAGTTTAAAACTAATCGAATAGCCTATGTGTCATTATTAATTACTCATACCTAATTTGAAACTAACTCATACTAGACAATATTATGACTGTCTACAACTGAAAGGTGCCTACAATACACTCTATTTATAAACACAAACCAGAAGACATTTGTACAGCGTCCTTTTGACCTGTAAAGGTAATTAAAAGAACATAAATTTAGAAGGCAGTAGGGTGTTCTGGTTAGTAGTTATGTTATGTGTTTGATTTTTCTCTATTGTCCGTACACAGGTTCTGATGATGACAATAAATATTGTCGAAACGTCGATACAAACAATGTAAAATTTGTGTAATATTTATTGACCGATCCTCACCTTCCATCGTTAAAATTTATTGACCGACGGTCACCACTAAAATTAAGAATTTTATTATTATTTTTATTTAGTATTTTTAATATTATTTAATAATTATAAATCACACTTAACTACAGAGATATGTGTGTGTGTGTGTGTGTGTGTGTTTGTACCTGTCAATGAGAAATAAAATAACTTACATCCGCCGAAGTTGAGTATTTCAGGTCTACTGCTGTTTAACGGTAAAGGGTGAATATTGCCTTACACATTTTTCAGAAGGTGTAAGTGTGCCTTACACACTTTTATTTTGAAAATTTTTATTATTCATATATTGGTGCCTTTGGACATCGATCATTAGCGAATAATCCTACTTATTATTTCAGGATTTCTCATTTGGTTGGGACGAACAAATCTGAGGAGACAATAAAAGAAAGTGATTAAATACAACTGTAATTAAGAAACTGAAAATACCATTATGAGTCAGAGAGCTGAGCTTTGTATATGTGTAAACACAGTATGTGCAATGTAAGCGGATTGATAAGGAAGGCAAAACTCACTTGTATGGTTATCTACCCGCATACCTTAAATCCGCTGACCATACGATTCGTAGATGAGCTTGTTACTCGCACCTTTCCTTAGTTGTGGTTTGACAATCGTTGTGACACAGTAGTATTAAAGTCGTGAATTTTGATCTAGATGGAGTCTACTTTTTCACGAGGAATATCAGTACCGGGTTCAAATGAGTATATTACATTCTGAGCGTGTCACGGGTACATGAAAACAAGAAACTTATTTTAGAAGCACCAAGGGCCGAAAATAGAACTCAAAGTTTAAAAAATTATAAAAGTTTATTTGGGGTTAAAGTTATGAGGAATTTTGGTTAAAATACAAAATCTATATCTGTAGTCTGTATTTTCAATGTGTAGTAATTTGACAGAATTAGCATGTCTCAACACTCGTTTTGAATCGCTTTCAAAACGATTTGTGAACTAAGTCTCAAAAACCTCATATTTTGTTATCAGTTACAAGTATCTGTGAATAACGTTAAAGGTAGACCTACAGATATCTATAGAAACATACATAAACTGAAAATATATGACTAAATTATTTATCATTGAGGTACTGTGGTTACAAATTTAACTAAAAATCTAATACAGAAGTTCGGAAATTTTATTACTTATCTTATAATTGTCTGGTTTAAATTGTTATGTTACTAATAAAATAGTAGCGTAGTTGCGTTTTCATAATTTTTCTGATAATATAAGAAACTTTCTAATACTGAAATTTAACTAACTTATTAATAAACGTATTTCGTTCAGAACAGTTAGATAGTTCTGCAGCTCCGGGAGTTTACTAGTGGTATAATAATTCGTTTTACCAATGAATTGTACATAGGACCGCTAATGTTGACTACGGAGTTGAAGAAGAACGGACAGATATGCAACCCCGTGTTACCGTGTCTAATTATGGACAGATAAGCTCGACGCACAGAACACGGGCTTATCAGTATCGGCGCTCAGAGCACGTAGCCGGCTGCAAATCTGTATATCCGCTGTTCGCCAACTTCGTAGTCAAACACTAGCGGTCCAATGAAAATTTGTACACGCCATTACTAAAACCATTATCACAGCACTAGTAAGGTCCCAGAACAAAATACATTTATTATTAAGTTAGTTAATTCCAATATTGGACAATTATTCATATTATCAGAAAAGTTACGAAAACCCAACTATTCTACCATTTTATTAGTAACATAACTGTAGAGCAGACAATCAAAAAATAAATACTAAACGTTTTGGACTACTGCGTTGGTTTTAGTTAAATTTGCAACCATAATACCTAAATGACAAATAATTTAGTCATACTACAGTGTCACAACGATTGTCAAACTACAATTAAGGAAACGTGCAAGTAACAAGCTTATTTACGAATCATATGGTCAGCAAATGTAAGGTACGCGCTATCTAAGCCGTATAGACCAGCGGTCGGTAACCGGTGGTCCGTGACGTAATTTTAATGGTCCGCAAAGAAATTCAGATATTAAGGTAGGTGGCCCTATGTTCGCCACCTTAAGCAAATTTGTTTTATAAAACACAAAAAAATAATTTTTTAAAAATAAAAAAAATACTTTCTGCAATGAGGCACTATTACAGGCATAATAAAAAATTGCAAAGTGAAATTTGCAGACTTCTGAAAAAAGTAAAGGAATAAGATAATAATATTTATCCGTTCCCTTTAAACAGTAGTAGACCTGAAGTATTCAACTACTTTTAAGACTTCAGCGGAAATAAGTTATTTTATTTCTCTTTGACTGGCACACGCACGCACGCACACACACACACACACACACACACACACACTCATATGTATACGAGTATAGAGTCGGTTCTAGTATGTGTGAAGGAGATGTATTCGTATAGGCCCACCTGGCTGCTAAAACGTAAAGAACTCTACATGAATATTATCTGTAGGGTCTACCTACGATATGTGGAATATGCGTAATTGTGATTTGAGTGTGTTGGAGGGGGGGAATCTTTATGTGTTTTTTGTTTTTGATAGGGGGAGAGAGAGAGGGAGAGAGAGAGAGAGAGAGAGAGAGAGAGAGAGAGAGAGAGAGAGAGAGAGAGAGAGAGGGGGGGGGAGGAAGAGTGTGAATGTCGACGTCTGCATAATTTAACAATAGACTATATTACTCTGTATAGACGATGTACTCGGTAAATATTTTTTACAACAATATAAATAATAAGTAATAACCATTGCCACATGATTAATTTGTTTACCATAATTTTGTGTTTGTAATAACAGTAGTTTTGTTATTTTGTACATAATTCTCTAATTTATGGATAAGTGTGTTCAGTGCTAGTAGTAATAATATACATTATTGAACATCTTACAATCTGCATTCAGCTATAACATATTTTAAATTTAAACATGTATTGCTATTTGTACCAATTCCAATAAACATTCAATGATTACTGGATCTATAATTATTTACAGACGTAATTAAGGGATTATTATATTATCAATAATTAAAATTGTAATACTATATTAATTAGGTTTTGGAATATTGTAACTATTTAAGTAAAATAATGTGTAAGAATGGTTATTATTTTGCCGATATAAAACAAAACTGTCTTAGCCCCCCCCCCACACACACACACACACGTATAAACTCTCTGCGTAAGCGTAAAATATGAAAGACGCGGATTGACAACTACAACGAGTTTAAAACTAATCGAATATGTGTCATTATTAATTACTCATACCTACTTTGAAACTAACTGATACTAGACAATATTATGACTGTCTACAACTGTAAGGTGCCTACAATACACACTCTATGTATAAACACAAACCAGAAGTACAGCGTCATTTTGACCTGTAAAGGTAATTAAAAGAACATATGTTTAGAAGGCAGTAGGGTGTTTTGGTTGGTAGTTATGTTATGTGTTTGATTTTTCTCTATTGTCCGTACACAGGTTCTGATGATGACAATAAATATTGTCGAAACGTCGATACAAACAATGTAAAATTTGTGTAATATTAATTGACCGATCCTCACCTCCCATTGTGGTGAAATTTTATTGACCGACGGTCACCACTAAAATTAAGAATTTTATTATTATTTTTATTTAGTATTTTTAATATTATTTAATAATTATAAATCACACTTAACTACAGAGATATGTGTGTGTGTGTGTTTTGTGTTTGTACCTGTCAATGAGAAATAAAATAACTTACATCCGCCGAAGTTGAGTATTTCAGGTCTACTGCTGTTTAACGGTAAAGAGTGAATATTGCCTTACACATTTTTCAGAAGCCTGCAACTTTAATTTTGAAAATTTTTTATTATGCATGTATTGGTGCCTTTGGACATCGATCATTAGCGAATAATCCTACTTATTATTTCAGGATTTCTCATTTGGTTGGGACGAACAAATCTGAGGAGACAATAAAAAAAAGTGATTAAATACAACTGTAATTAAGAAATTGAAAATACAATTATGAGACAGAGAGCTGAGCTTTATATATGCGTAAACACAGGATGTGCAATGTAAGCGGATTGATTAGGAAGGCAAAACTCACTTGTATGGTTATCTACCCGCATACCTTAAATCCGGTGACCATACGATTCGTAGATGAGCTTGTTACTCGCACCTTTCCTTAGTTGTGGTTTGACAATCGTCGTGACACAGTAGTATTAAAGTCGTGAATTTTGATCTAGATGGAGTCTACTTTTTCACGAGGAATATCAGTACCGGGTTCAAATGAGTACAGTATATTACATTCTGAGCGTGTCAAGAGTACATGAAAACAAAAAACTAATTTTAGAAGCACCAAGGGCCGAAAATAGAACTCAAAGTTTAAAAAAATTATAAAAGTTTATTTGTGGTTAAAGTTCTGAGAAATTTTAGTTAAAATACAAAATCTGTATCTGTAGTCTGTATTTTCAATGTGTAGTAATTTGACAGAATTAGCACATAAAAACAACATCCTAAACGAGCAAACACAATTCAAATCACATATACTATTCGAACATATCACACCGCACACATGCAACATCGATCTTTCGAACGACGGCGCCGTCAGCAACAAGAAGATGGACAGCGCTCCTAGTGACAGCCTCCGACGAAGCTTGTAATAAGCAAAAACTGGTTCAGGCTACAAGGAAAAATTGTACATATTTTCCAATAAAAATCTTAGTGTTCCAATAAAAAACTTAATAATAAACGTATTTCGTTCAAAACGGTTAGATAGTTCTCCATCCTCGGGAGTTTACTAGTGGTATAATAATTCGTTTTACCAATGAATTGTACATAGGACCGCTAATGTTGACTACAGAGTTGAAGAAGAACGGACAGACAGATAACCACGTGTTACCGCGTCTAATTATGGACAGATAAGTTCGGCGCACAGAACACGAGGTTATCAGAATCGGCGCTCAGAGCACGATTTTAGCGTTGGCGCTCAGAGCACGGGCGCTCTGAGCACGTAGCAATTAATTGCGGCCTTGACACAGTCCGCGCGGCTGGCGGCTTCGAGAAAACTCTCGCGAATGCGTCTAGTCACGTATGGCACACACATTAGAGCGAGATTCTTCTGGCACATTCGACAAACACGTAGACTGTTCTGTAATGTCGTAACAATATAATATTACCTTCATGAAAACTTGCATCGTTTTGCACGACACTTAAAGAAACATTCCCACCCCATGTAGGTAGATCTATACTATCCATGTAGATTTAGGTAGCATAAATAAAGGAAATGTTGTAGCTCTAGTTGTTTTAACGCTTCTTCCGAACAGAACGACAGAAATCTATGTTACAGTATTTCAAACAATTCTACAAAAAATTCCGGACTGGTAACCTGAGACACTGATAATCGATTTTGAACCCGTAACTATTTTAGCCTTAAGAGAAGTGTACGAATATTAGTTTATTCTGCATTAAATGTAACAAAAAATTTAATAAAATAAATTTACAAGGTATTGTAACTGTTGGGACTAGCCCCTAGCTACTGTTGGGACTAGGCCCTAACTTAAAAGGCCGAATGCGGGTCCATGGCCTCCTTGTCTCTTGATTCCCTGTTGTGGAGCGTGATCTTTCAAGCCTTGTGCGATGCTTCATTCCAGGAAATATTCGAGGTGCCCTTTGACAAGAGGTTACGCATCCCGTCTGGAGGTAAAAATGGATCTTTTCGCATTTTCAGTAAAATAAATTGTGCTTTTGGTTTTTATTAACTTCATAATGGAGTATGTTAGAATGAATCATATGCAGGTAATGTCGTTGCATTTGTTCGCAGTCTGGAACATCCCTCAACTCTCAAAACAATTTGATTCTCCCCAGGTAGCCGATCTTACCCAATACCTTGTTAAATGGTTATGTATCTGACGAGCTTATAACCAATGAATATAGGCTACACACTTTGTAAACCAAACCTAATAAGAACGCATAAATAATTCCACTGATTTATGCAGTAATTAGTATAACTTGTTTTACTAGATAAATGGGCTTTATGTGTATACAAAATATGAGTTCAAGTAATGTGTCATAACTTTGTGTAAACCCTTTATAATTTGAAACTACTCAGTTTTTGTGGTTTTAGTAGAGTCGTCTCTCGTATTAAGACTTACTTCATAACACACATTTACGTATCTCTCTCTCTCTCTCTCTCTACAGACTATAGCTGCCATATGAAGCTATGGGAAGTATTATTTGATCCCCGAGAAATCATGCGACATGCGACGTATTATTATAAGAAGAATATGTTCGGTATTTATTTTTTTAAATTAATTGTAGGCCCATAGCATTTGATTTTTTTCTTATGTTCACACTGGGAGTCTCTTCAGAAAGTGTTATTCCAAATATTGACTAGAACGGTTTTTTAAAAAAAAAGAAAAAGAAATCATGTAGGTCTAGTTGAAGTTGCTATGTCTGTGTACGATGTGATTCTTTTTAGATTGCGGTCCTGTATACTTGCTGCAGACTCACTTGGGAGAAGTAATCTCTCCAGAAGGAATAGTTACGTCAGGCTCGTTTTTGATGTCCGTGGCGCCTTGGGCAAAGCGTAAACATGCGAACGGATCATTCCCGTAATCTTATGACATTCTCGTTTCGTTACCAATCACCTATGAATTCACCCCGTCCCGAATTAGAGAAACATCCCGGTAACTAAATTTAATCAACATTTTAACGCTGACTCATGGTAGCTTTCGTTTTAACGTAGGTAGTGATAAAAATGGGGGAGACCGTCCGCGAAATCGACTAAGCACTTGACGCGTCTTCCAAGATGAAGCTTGGTTTCACGTCCCTGCTCAGGGAATTAGCAGATCCCTGAGGAGACAAGTCTTTTCCTTCGCGAGTAGAATCATCTCCGGAGAGGCTGGCAGAGGACTGTGATCCGACCAACAGGGGAGAGTTTAGGCGACCGGTCGGCGGGTTACGTCGTGACATGCTGGTCTTCCGCTGTTGGGAACTCGCCATGCCTCAACTGAAAGTTGCTCGTACAGAATACCGTCTGCACAGCCGGGGGGGGGGGGGGATGCGTCGACCTTTCCTCGCGCTATCGCTGGACCTGTTGGATAATCCCTGGGTCCTGGGTGAGGAAGGCTGATTTCCTAAGCTCGTGTTCCTCGCAATAATTCTTTCCAAACCTGCCGGCGGACTGGGACTTCGACGAGCAAGTCGCAAGAGAAATTGAAGATTTTCTCTCGCCTCTTATTACCACCGTGAATCAATCGGCTCGAGGTCAGACCACCGAGGTCTCATCGGCTCGCTGAACTCTGACCAAAGAAAAGCTCCTTGACCAGACGGTGTTTCGAGCAGCTCCTTTAGTGGTCTTCTCTAGTAAGGAATACTTTCCTTGGTCAAGCTGTTCAAAGCATATCTTAGATAGGCTAACTTTCGAACACACTGTGAAAGGTGATATCGAAGGAGGAAATGGATACTTTCCGTGTCAACAACCTGCGGCTCATAAGTCTCCTGACAGTCACTTAAAGGTACTTGAAGTAAAGTCACAGTCTCGTAAAAAGACGTGTACAAGACCATCTTCGAGAAACTTTTCTGGTTCCTAAGCAGTTCGGATTCCTATCAGGCCACTTCACTACTCATCAGCTGATAAGACTAGTCGCAGGCATGGCGAGCACCGGAAGTCGGAATAACAGACCGTAGGCTGTTTTCTTGGTATGGATAAGGCCTCTGACCCTACGGGCTCTTGTCCAAACTCCGGGAAATCCAGATCCCAGACTGCTACATCAATTCGACTGCTCGTTTTTTAACGGAGAAGACCTTCTGCATGAGAATAGACAACTACATATCTTCTGAGAGAAGCATAATAACCGGTGTAAATCTAGGTAGCATTCTAGCCCTTCTCCTGTTCTCCGTCTACGTCAACAACGTAACCAGGGATTCTGGAGTTCAGATAGTCCTGATTACGGACGACACGGCAACTCCGATCGTAACGCTGATAGAGCGATCATACGACTCCACCGCCAACTCGATGCATTTATGGACACGACCGGCAACTGGAAAGTTGCCGCCGAAATCAAGAGCTCCGTGGTGTTATTCTCCAGGCGCCGGAAGAAAACACGACGCAAGTGCATCTTAGCTGAACATCCTTGCCTTGGTCTCCCAAGTTAAGTATCTCGGTGTCCACCTAGATCGTCAGTCACTTGGCGTACTAACGCCATGACAGTTACCTAGCGAGCGTCGACTCGTCTGGCCCAACTGTTTCAAATTCTTTCCACCAAGGCACCAACCTGTAAGCTGGTTGATCGTCAGGGCGTGTCTGTCACTGGTCATCGCCGACACTGTCCCGGTCTGGAGTTACCCTGCCGGTGAGTATAAAAAGAAGATGCAAAGCCCTCTGGGTAAGGTCTAGCGGTGCCGCCATGCTACCGGCCAAAGTCTCCGTCGATTCTCTTGTCGTTTGTTGTGAAGCTGGCATGTGATGCTTTGACTACGTGGGGTCACTTGTACGTAAATTTTACGTATGACAGACAAGAGCCCAATACCATTCCTTTATAGCAGACCTTGACAGGCATCGAATATGTAGGTGATTCTTGGGACCTGTCTCGGCGCATATCGTACTGACGTGTGCAAGCACGACCAGCCGTTGTAACGAAATTCCGTTTCGACCAGCTAAAAATCAAAATTCCTTTCCAGACCAGACTTGGATTAAGGAGGGGTTGAAGGAAGGTCGGTACTCGGTTTTCATGTGGATCGTCCAATATGCACAATCCACACAGCAGAATGAAGGGGACTGAGGCATTCTGCATCGAGTTGTAAAGAAGACAACACCTAAAAAGTTATACATACAAGAGAAACTGCTTCAACATCAACTGCCAACATGAAGCATATAACATATAACATATAACAACGACATATAATAACATATAATATATATATAACATATAAGTACAACGAAAGCAGCGACGACGGAAGTTACTTGTGATTGTCAAATCAGTTATACGCACTGTCGACTCTTCAAAATCGCTCCTACTAACCAGGCTTTTCGTGGAGAAGGATGAGTCCCAAATCATGATAATCGTTACCCGTCAAAGCCTGATGTCCTGGTGGTGGCGGGAAACCAACTTTTATCTGCTCAGACTCCGAATCATGAAGCCAGCAATGCAGTGTCCTGCGTACTCACTCTGATTAGGCCCGAAGCTGGAACGTGTACCCTCCAAGCCCGTGAACTGGTCCCACGCTTCCCGCCTGCTTATCCACAGTCAAGCTCGCCGCCCAAACCTCATTTTCCGAATGCAGGAAAAAGAAAGACTTTGGTAAACCCTCACATGGGCCAGTTGTAACGGCCTTCTACTGGACACAAATCTGTACGCCAAAAGGGTGAACAGTCACCCACACCTAAACCAGCCTTCAAAGCCTCCACCGTCTCGCTCCCGCTCATTACTAACAGTGCTACAGTACCGACTGGCTCGGCAAGTAGAAGATATTACGGGCATCACGATGAACGCCATCACAGGGCTTACCTATCAAAGCGGCAGCACCTGAAGGGCATTAAGGTAGAACTCCATGGTGCTCAGCACACAAATCTCACGATTTGGAGCTTCTGACTTAGAGGCAGTTTTCGGTGCACACAGAACGGTATCATGGCCAGTAATCAAATTGTAAGTGCCACCCACTGGGGGAACCGCCCAGCAAACCCAAACGACTAGGTTGTCACGACTAGGATACTGTCTTCGGTCCGACTCAGACTACGTCCTATCCGGTCACAGTCGTCACCCTCCCAGACGTACTGGATGTAGATCAATCACAGGTATTTACTGCACGGTCCACGACTCCGTCATTCCGAACTATTATTGGATCACTGTATATCTAGCTATATAAGCAACTGTGTATCCCTCGAGACGAGCAGTGGACCGTTTGCTTCACCCATGTGTACCAAACTTTCTATTGACACTATCCAGCATGTCGACGAGGCAGTTGCCTTGTGTCGATACGGCCATCGCCTCGGCGGTAGAAGTGTCCTCCCGGGTGAACCTGGGCTCGTTCGCGTTACCTCCTGAGATAACTCGCCTTCGGAGGTCGTGGCAGAGAACTGTGTCCCGGGCGGCGTTAACAGAGCGACTGACAAGTTGCGTCGCGACATGCTGGTATTCCGTAGACGCTGCTGGGAGTTAGCTTTAGCACAGATGGACGGCTCACCCAAGAATCCGTCTGGAGGATTTCCAATGCTCTAACGCCAAGCGTAGGCACGCGCCGATCCCGATGCTGGAAGGACTCGGTAGACAACCCCTCGGCTGCCCGGAGGATAAGACCGAATTACTGGCTGACAGTTTCTAGTGACACTCGCTGTTAATCTACCCAAGAACCAGGCCTTCGCTGACCAGATCCGAATCGATATAGAGCGCTTTCTAACGGTTCCAAGTATCACCGAACCCGAACTTATCTCGCCGTAGGAAGAGGAAGTCGCTGATCGGATTGTTGAAGTGAAAAGAGTCTGGATCGGACGATATTTCCAATATCTCCGATTTCCAGTGTCTTCCGGAACGGGGAAGGCTATTTCTGGTTGATCCGTTCAACTTCTGTTGTGGGTTGACTTACATGTACTTCACCGCGAAGTGGATGACGGCCACCACGTTCGTGATTTAGAAAGCAGGAAGGAACACTTGTAGCGCGGAGAGTCTTCAACCTATCAGTCTCCTGTCCAGCAGTTAAGTCTCTGAGTGATTTGTACAGCTTTTGCGTACGAGATCACTTTGAAAGGCTGTATGTGCTGCTCCCCGAACAGTTCGGCTTTCGTGAGTCGCACTACGTCCAGGGCAAACAGACGACCGAGTTCTTTTTGGTAGTAAAATAAATTTAGACCGCGTGTAGTATGGGGGTGTCCTTTACAAGCCACTGAAAATCCTTCTTCCAGACTGCTATGTTTGTTTGAGCGCGACCGTAGTTTCCGAAGCGAATATATCACGTATCTTTTCGAAGAGGCGTATTCCAGCAGTATTCTGTGCTTCTCGCCGTTTGTTAACGTCACGCCCCGTGTGGCTAGAGTAAAGCTATCTCTATTTATGAACAACACGGCGACTTTTCCCGCAAACGTAACTCAAATTTTGTGGCTATCAAGCTCCAGCGCCAACTCGATTCACGGTAGTAGTTACTAAGAGCTCAGCGAAAATATTCTCACGACAACGAAAATGGTCTTGTCCATTGATTATTATAGGCCTATTTGAATTTTAGAGGGTCAAAGTGTCATGTACGCGTAGTTCCATCTTGATTAGAGACGTGTCCATGCACACTCGGTGCAACTCTATACATTAAGGCCTCTTTTGAGTCCGGCGTCGACTCCCAGGTTGGATAAGCTCACAGCCAACTCTTACATATTGCCGGTGATTACTTACTCGTGTCCCGTGTGAGTATATCTGTCCGCCTGCCGTGAGAGTCGTTACTTTATGTACTGGACCAGTGACTGAAACTTGCTGCTTAAAACTTCCTCCTGTTCTTTTCACGCGGTCTCCGATAGGACTAGGTGTCTACTCACTTGATGATGATGATGATGACATCTTGACTCGTAATGTCTATGCACGGCTCTACATAAGTGGTAAAGCTGTGTAGCTTTTGATCTCCCGTTAGATAAGTAGTAAGCAAATGGAAAACTTCTTATCTGGCGTTACAGCCTTTGGTGGGCTTTAGCCCCTCAACAATACTCCTCCATCCTTACCTGGTTCTCCGCCCTTCCTCCCCACTCTCTGATTCCCATGCTAGCAAGATCTTCCATTACGGCATCCATCCATCTCATCCTTGGCCTGCCTCTACGCCTAGTAGTATATAATCTTCCCTTCAGCATTCTTTCCGCAGACGTTCTTTCCACATGTCCCTGCCAACGCAACTTCTGTGATTTGATGAATTTCACTGTCTTTTCCATACATGAGAGGCTGTAGTTCATTGTTATTGCGAATTCTCCAACTGCCTTCTTCTCTTACTGGGCCATAAATTTTACGCAATATTTTGCGCTCAAATGATTTTAAAGCAGTTTTGTCATTCTCTGTCAAACAATGGAAAACTACTGCAGATTAAATTATAAACGTTTTCTATAGATTAGCAAGCAAACAATCATTACCCTACCTAAGTTGGTATTATAAAACATATTAAGTAGCAGGAAAGAGTTGGTTTCTGTGGGTAATCTGACGTTCCACAAAATAAAATGTCACACCTCGAAACCTTGGGTTATATTTTATTGATAAGGAGTGACTTATGGGTTCCACGGGAAATTACTATACATAAGCCTCCTTCGCGTAAAACAGTGTTTTCAACTAGACCATTTCCAGTCTGACCGCATCGTGCTACTATTCAACTTAAACGTGCGTCTGTAAATGGGGTGTTGTTACAGATTTATACCTATGCTGCATATGATTACCAATATAAATAAATGTAGGCCTAATGTATGAATCTGATAACGTAGCGACAATACAAAGACATCGACATCAAGGACGTCAGGATATGCGCGTATCATAGTTAAGACTTAACATTTTTACGTTTACATTAATGCTTTAACGACAATGTAAATTTTCCTATTCCCATACGAACGGGTTTTCGAAATCCTGAGAAATACTTTCCACCGCCGTTACACTAATGGGGGGGGGGGGGTCCGAGTTTCGCTGTGACCACTTTGCGTGGTCCTCTTTTACGGGTATCCACTAACAAGTTAACGTACGTTATAGGACGCAATCTTCTTCTATGGCGTCACAGTTCGGAGTCGAACCTTAGCCTCCTTAATCATCCCCCCTCCATTTTTCCCTGTACTTGGCGATCGATGTCCATCGTTTTATTTTAAGTACATTATCATTAGAGGACGCAATACAGAGACGGAATGCTATACCAAGGTATTGTGTAAATATGATTTCCAAGGAACATATGCCAATACACACTACTCATGCACTATACACGCAATGTTAGGCCTACATGTTGACTGCAAGAAATTTTCAAAAACACATAACTCTTTAATTGTTTCGTAGCACTGTTAGATAAAAGATCCACCAATTAAATTATCGTGGTTACCTACTGCAGAGCGAATAACTCTCCCCATCATTTCTCAATGGTTGTCCTGCCCACTGCCGTCTCAGATTCATTTCTCCGTCTTCCAAAACCCTCGAGCTAGTCTATTTGTACCTACTGGCTTCAATCTAGTCATCTTCGTGACCATCTGCCATTTTCCTATGTAGCCAAATGTCTTGCCCACCTTTCTTTTATTTTCTTCATTAATAGAAGACGTTTTCTTATACCATCTATAGGCCCACTAATTTGATTTCGTACCCATTTCATAGTATTTTCTACATTATCTTGTGGATCAGTCTTCCGTTCGCTTTCCGTAAGTCGTTGCGGGAAACGCACAATGATTAAAAATTTCACTTTTTAAATATGAAGTCAGTTTTTTCCTTCATTCCGAACGCGATCCACCTGACACTTTTCGATCGACAATTTCTGGCATTGAGTCTCAATTGTTTCTTTTATCCACATATTTCAAACCACAACTGTCAAACTTTTAACACACATTTTCACTTCTTTAGTTGTTGCAGCCTTAATAAACGTATTTTGGTACACATTAATTTTCAGATCAATCTTTCACTTTCCCGTTTGAGTTAATCAAAATTATCTACTCTACAACCTTGACTTAATTTTATGCACCCTTTTTGTAACACATACTTTTTCTGTTTGTTGTAATTCATGTTTACAGGAGTTCTAGTCATCCGCACTCATCCTCCAGCTACATCGAAAACAGCTTTGTTTAAAGGTAATCTCCCTCGGATAGTAAAACAGATTAGGCTAGAAATATGGAGGTGAGTAGATCATTTGTCTAGACGAGGTAGTAGTAGATGATTTACTAGACTGAAAACTATAAGAGACGTGAAGAGGCTAGCGCGACAAAGTTGGAAGGATGATGACGATGAAGGTTATTATTTTGAATGGTAATTTAGGGTTATTGTTTTGGCCTAGAACAGATAACGGGTTATTGAGTAACTAGAATAGAAAAAGCGCTGCTAAAAAAAATCAACGTTTTGTCTGAAAATATAATTTGTACAGTGAGATTTTAATAACATTACTTCATTTTATTAACGCCAACGTATAGGCAGTATGCAGTTCTGACTACCTCTGAGCAATAGATATTCAGTGGCGTAACAGGCAGATCCTTTGGGGCCGCAGTGCGGGGGACTGCTACTAGGGGAGCCCGCGCAAACATTTTCATTAATATTTTAAGAATGGGTATAAACCATTGAACTTTAGTAAAACCAAATTTCCCCGTATGTAATCAACATCAAAAACAAATACATTTATTTTTTTACTGTCACTTTACTAGTACCTAATTATGTACTTTGAGAGTATACATTATTTGGTTAACTGCACATAGAGCGGTGAGTCCAGTTAAAAATGCACTGAGGCCATCTGCTAGGCCTGTGTCGTTATGAGCTACGAAAGGAAACAAATAAATGGGCCAAAGTACTGGATCGCGATGTAAATGTTACTCTGGCATTGCCGGCTTCAGATTTAGCATTTAGACGCCGTAAAGAGAATACAGGCGAGCCCCGTAGCTGAAACGTCTTAGCAGTTATCGATCTTTGAGAAAAAAAGATCCATTGTTGCAAGAGACAATCAGCGGTCCGAAGAAGAGGGAGAAGTATATGAGTCCAAACATTCAAAATGAACTCATTCAGCTTTTATCTAAAAAAAGTTGAAAATATTATTTTAAAACAGATTGAATCTGCTCAGTTTTTCTCTGTAACAATGGATACTACACGAGACATTAACAGAAAGATGAAATGAGTCAAGTAATGAGACATGGTCTCATTTTCTAAAGATGATACTACAGGCGCGCCAGTAGTGTCCGGCGCCTGTGTGCAGAATTTTAGTTGGAGCCTCTATCTCCCCGCCCCCCACAATAAAAAATCACTATAAAAACGCGTCAGTGAGTAAAAATGAAATACGAAATATATTAATTATAAGATTATTGAACAAAAACCATGAATTACAAAAAATGTATACAAAACAATAAACATACAAGTAGGTTGAAAAAACATAAACATAAAAAATAATGTGGAAGAAAAAGTAATTTACGTTATTCGTCAAGAAAATCGTTTGCTAATTACACCTTATATAGTTTTACGTGAATTGACAGATAAACTTACAGTTTTGTAAAAATAAAAATTATTAAATAGACTACATTTTGGTAAAGCCTACATAATTAAACTTATTTTATTTGGCAAGAAAGTCACTTTAACATTTGTACTTTGTATAGATATAAATAAAAACAGATAAACTTACAAGTACATAGGCCTATACACTAGGAATATATTACAAACATTATTTGGTAAAGAAACAGGTAAGTAATTATTTAAACAGAAAGTAAAAACCATTTAGTGAATTTAACTTTTCTAGCTTTCATTAATGAAATTTCTCGAATAATATCGTGTATATCAAGATGATCCAAAATACGTGACAGTTGAAATTAAATTAAAATAATCAATTTTTTTTTTCAATTAGCCCTATTTCCCCCTCGCCTGAAATTTTTGGCGCCATTAGCCTACTATCCTGGCGCCTGTGTGCGCCGCACACTTTGCACACTTTGTCGGCGCGTCACTGGTCCACCAACTTGAAAATTAATGAAAGGTTTTTAGGATTTATAGAAATAACCGATGAAACTGGCCTATGCTTAGTAGAAGAGGGATTTTAAACAGTTCTGGAGGAGAACGTATTTTGTTTACGTTATACAATTTTAGTACCTGCTACATGTAGGGCTTTGTATATAAGAGCTTACGATGGCATGAATTAAGTAAGAGTAGTAGAGGGCCCACACAGGATTCCTGCGGGGGGCCAGAAAAAAAGAGTTACGCCACTGTAAATATATAACACATGAATACATATTGTGATACTGTTCAACAGTGTAAAACTGTTGTCGGCCCATGTAAACTGTTTTCTGCATTCTGTCTCTCTAAGTTTGTTGAATAAATCTGGTCAAAATGGATGTGGAACATAAGAACAACTGATACTACAACGTTGTAGACTTCGTTATGGCAGCGCGGTGACGCTGTTCTAGATTAGGCCTACGTTTTATGGTCACAACGACCGGCCGCTTTCAGCACATTTTACGCACTTGTTAGGTTTCCATTTCACTTTAAGACAGATATTCTTTCAGCTCCAAAGCACAACATTAACAAATATTAAACATGTGCAACCTTTCAAATTCTACACACGCGAGTGCGGACGGACAAGCGTTAGACTTTATATTTTAAATATTGGTATGGAGAACAATGCATGACTTCTATGCTTTAACAATTAGATTTAAAATCATTTTCAAAATGAAATATTTCCATAAAAACTACTTTTTTCTACTTCTTTCTTCAGGCTTAACCACAGTACTGTGGTCACTAACGTATACCACCTCACGTTAGCGCACTCGATTTTCACGCATTCGATGGCACTGCCGAAACGTCTGGTTTTGCAGAAGCATTGGACCACGGGCCAAACAGCCCAGGAAGGAATTTTAACAACAAACTACTTCTTTGTTGCTGATAACGTAGTAGGCCTACACATATAAAAAATTATCCCCTCTCCCTTCAACTATCATTTTCATTTATAGAAAATTATCCCCTCCTCCTTCAACTACCCTTTTCATTTATAGATATTTCATCTACCTTTCTACAGTGGACTATTATGACCTTCTTTTCAGGATACTTTATTTATCAAAATTAAGTTCTTTCCTCTTGTTTAAACATAAAACGTTGCAGGTAAACTACCCCTTCTCCTTAATCGATCTTCACCAAAATCAACAGACCTTGAATAGTCTACAAATCAGGCAAACATGCAAAAATTTATTTGATTCTGTTTGAATTTACGGCAGTTATCGTTCGTCATAGAAAAAATTCTACACATAGACAGACAGACACATAAACACACACACACACTTTTCGAAAAATTACTTTTCTTCATGTTTTGAGGGTAGTACAATCAGAATCAACCCTTATTTCGGACACGATTTTTTCGCCATCACCATACTTCCATTTCCTTACGGAACATGGAAGTAAAAAAGGCTGTATAACATTTACAGTGTATCTCATTCGTCACATTACTAATAGTGTATCATTTAAGGCCTACTAATCGGAACATTTGAAGAAGACAAATAGAAATATGTCGTAACTAAACAACAAAAATAGCCCTCTGCAGGGCCAACAAACAATTAGGCCTACGATCCAGGCTACTACCCAAGAAACTAGTAGGGCTAACGCGCGCGTGTAATACGAGACATGACAGTAAAATGAGAATCTTCATCCATAATACTCATATTTCTATTTTAATATGACATCCTTTTTAACGGTGAACTTAAAATCGGTGACTTTATCTTGTTAAAACAAAATACCTTTAAAAATGATTCAACGTAAAAAGTGCAAGCGCAAGTTACTTGCGCTCGCGATCAGATATAAACATTAAAACCTATAAATACATTTCCAAATAATTTTGTATTCTAATGTTTCATCCTTAATAACGATGTAGTAGTCTATTTTTATATAATAGCCTAGGCCTACATGACTACAGTATAGGCCTACTGTAGAGTGTAAAAGAAACACAATTCGAAATGCACGTATTATTACAGAAATCGTAAGCACTGTGTTTATACCTCTGTAGGCCTAATGCCCATATTGTACACATTAGATGTAGTCTACCCCATACTATCATGTAGTGTATTGTATTGCAAATAAACTCATATATTTTGGGTTTATACGAGGTGCGCGGGAGGCAACATTTTATTTAATTAATATATTACTCTATTTCAGTTCCATCTTGTAACTTCTAACCTCATACGAGATCGTCAAACATTAAAATGTTAATTAAAATGAAACATGTTAACAGTAAAAAACTTATTCACGTACGCGCTACTTGAATGGTGTTCACGATGCGTTTTGCCATCTAAATATTTGTATCTTATTCGTTTGATTGTTGTTGAATTATATTTAATAAAAAACGTTGATTTACTATATTAATATACATAAAAGTTCGTGTTTAAGATTACAGTATGTAAACAACCGTTTGTCAGCGAGGGTAACAGTGCCTGTACCAAAAAACATCCACCCTTTACGTTAATATGTCAGCATTATAAATTCAAAGAGATCTGTTGCTGAGCGAGCGGCCCATAGCAGTCCATCAGGTCGAAAGTTATTTTAATCAGATTATAGATGTGTTACATAAAACATTAAAGAACGCTTTACTGTACTACACTGATAAATTTCTCTACCTATTTCGCCCTGAGTTCGGTTTATGGAATAAATATGAAATAATTTGCAGAGGAGAAAGTGTAACCAACTCTATGTCAAGGTTATATAGAAAACTTATCAAAGCAAGAACTGAAAGCCAACATGATGATACTGGGGAACAGAATGGGTTTCATGCAGGCCAGTCTCCGCATTAAAACAACTTCTTGAAAAAAGAATAAGAAAAAGAATGTAAAACCCATTTAGTATTTATAGACCTCAAGAAGACATACGACAGTTTTCCACTGAATAAGCTATGGCGGTGTTATTAAAAAGTTGTGTCAATGCTGTAGGCTATAGGCCTACATTAGAGCTGTGAAGTCATAGCTATACACCAACATTACTAGCAGTATGAGGACAGGCTCACTATCTGATGAATTCCAGTCACCAAGGGATTGCGACAAGGTTGTGCTATAGCACCTACTTTATTTTATTTTATATATAGGCCTGCTTGAATTCAGCTTTAGGAGCACGCCTGTCGCAACATGGGAATAGCTATCGATGACAAAAAGCTCTTCACTTTGTATTTCGCTGAGCACATGGTTACAAACAACCGCACAAGTGTAGCAGAAATAAAAAATTTTATAGGACAAGGGAAACAAGTGACGAGACGGTGCATTCCACTTTACGGAGCAATCAAACTAAAACCCTAAACAAAAATTAAAATATATTTTAGGCCTACAAGACAATATTGGAAAGTGCTGTGACATATGGAGCTGAATCGTGGGAAACCACAGAACTTGTGAGGAAAAGATTACTGTTTTGATTACATATTTTTATAGTGTTTTCTACTGTATGACTGAAACTAACAATATAGGCTACTTGAGATATTGGTGACAAAGTGTGTGTTTTAACTTATACCTTCGAATAACTTCATATTAGCACTTCCAACGGCCAAATTGCTAATTTTTGAATCAATTTTGAACCACAGCGTATACACATTTCTGGGCTTTATTAGTTTATATTCAACCTCGAAAATAACAAAATGTAAAACAGCGGGCCTCTTTTTCTTTTCACAAACACTTTTTTCTGGCTTGAGCGAGCAGAACTGACCGCCGCGCGCACCTTGTAAAATTTTGTGTGTGGTCGAATAACCGAACTTTCTATAGGCTATGCGTATAGCCTATATAAACTACCTTCGGTCTCAAGGAGTCCTTAACAACTGACGTTCCACTAAATTGAGAATATTATAAAGAGTGGTTTTAAATTGTCGGGATATTATTATAAGCAAATACGTTTGTATAAACATGTGTAAGGGAACGACTTGTTCCGAGTTACAGCTTACGAACAATTTCACCGAATTAATTCTTTAAGTGTAAAATTCGTCAGACACTAATTAGCCTACTAGGAAATGTTAGTGTTTTTCTATGTAAATTGGCTGTAAGCATTAATAAAATGGGTCTCAGAATTTTATCTCCAGTAGTTTTCAAAACACTTTCTGAAATCGGAAAACATTGCAGTCTGAAAGCATATTTTTTTAGGTTCAGAAAGTTGATTTTATCACATTTATAGACCTAGTTATTTTGTATTAACAATATTTCACTCCAATTTTCTCATAAATAAGTTCCATACAAACTTTATTGGAATGATTTTTTTGGTTATTAGCAACTTAACAAAGTTAGTGGTAACTGGCAACTAACAAACTTGGTGAACCTACAAAAAATATGGTTTCAGATTCAAATTTTTTGCGCTTTACAGAAATTTGTTTTCAAAACTACTGAAGACACAGTTCTGAGACCCGTTTTATCCATTTTTTAGCCCAATTTACATAAAAAAACACAAAGTCTGACTAGTAATTAGTGTCCCAAGAATTTTAATACAGCATCATTTTGCTTACAATAACATCCCGTATTAATTTCTGACGTTATGCCGTGCAATTCTGAATCACTCTAGGCTATAGGCCTATAATATTCTAAATATAGTGCAGCGTCAGTTATCCGAACTAATTGAATCCGTTGGTGGTTTGGATATACGAATAGCTTATACGAAAATCCATTTATTCCAACAAGAAAAATTTGTAATACAATTCTATTACCACTACAGTGTAGGGTGCATCTAGTGTGTAAAATATATTACAAATCATGTAAACACAATACTAACGATTTCTTTAATACGGGTATTTCAAGTATGTACTTCTTTTATACTCCACAGAACATGTGACTGTTATAAAAAGAAATATTACATCGTGAGAAAAAAATAATATAAAAAGTACATAACGAAATTGAAACATTTTAGAAATATATTATAGGTTTAATGTTTGGATATAATAGACCTACGGTAACATAGGCGTGCACGTATTTTTCGCTGAATTTTTTTTAATGATATTTTATTTGCAGCTACATCGTTCAACCGTTTTAACGAGATGAAATCAGTGGTTTTCAGTTCACCGTTAAAAAAAAGTAAAGTTAAAAAAGGTCTATTATGGTGAAATGTTCGTTCTACCGTCGCCGATTCATATTACGCATAATAAAAAAAAATTGACTTACATACGGTACCTGTGTTTCTTTTTTAGTAATAAAAAGTGAAAATACATTAAATAATTAAATGATGAAAAGTTTAGCGAAAATCGGTCAATAAGTAGGCCTATAGGTCAATTTTTACGTAATTTGTGTCGACGTTTCGACAATATTTATTGCCATTGTCAGGACCTGTGTATGGACAGTAGCGAAATAATCAAACATATAACTAGACCAATTAATTGAATGAATGAAACACATAGAGTGTACGCGCGCACGCGAACCGGTGAGACAAGTGTGTTTTACATCACAAAATATTTATTATTCTCACATTCTGTTATATTTAAATAGATATAAATATATAGGCCTAATTATAATATTCTGAAAACATTATTAGACTAATAAAATATTAGCATGTTATTATACAAGTATTATACTTATAGGCCTACTTAAAACGATCTTTTACTTAAATAAGTATGCATTATATTTATTAACGATTATGTATATATTATATAACGATCATTATATTAACAATATTTTAAATTGGAATAACGTATTAATGTTTCAAAAGTGTCGCATACCAGGACTAACAGGCTAATTAACAATGTCATAAAACTACAATGAGTATGCATTAAGCCTATGCATTAAGTCCGAATGTTTTGTGTAGCCTATCTGTTAATTCTGCTAGTGGGTGAAAAATATCATAATAACTTTTAATAAATGCATATTCGAAATCCCTACACTCTGCATTCAGCTAAAACATATTGTTAAACACGTATTTCTATCCGTACTAATTCCATTAGGCCTATAGGCCTACATTCGATTATAACTGTACCCTATTTATAATTATGATTAGGCGACCTGTATTTATAAATAATAATTAAGAGATTATTATAGCCTATTATCAGTATTTTAATTTGTAATATTGTGTTAATAATATTTTCAGAATATTATAATTACCGGTATGTATATCTATTTAAGTAGACTATAGCCTAACAGTATGGTTGAATGGTACATATTTTGCTGATGTAAACACTGTCTTACCGGCACGCACTCTCTCACACTCCCTCTCACTCTCTCTCTCTCTCTCTCTCTCCCCCCCCCAATTAATTGATCTGGTTATGTGTTTGATTTTTTTCTCTGTTGTCCATAGACAGGACATTTTTTCTCTATTGTCCTGATGACAGCACTACTGTCGAAACGTCGACACAAATGATATTAAAATTGTGTTTATAGGCCTACTTACTGACCGATCCTCACTAAACCTTTCATTTATTTACTGGTTGGTGGCCACTAATAATTTAAGCATAAAAAATTGAATCGAATATTGACGTACTACGGGATGTCTGACGCTCCAGCTGAATTCATATTCATGTTACGATTACATTATAAAGAATAACAAACTGCCGCTATGTTTAAAATGAAGTTGCACCTACGTCTGCAATGACAGGGCAAACACGCGGACAATGAATACCAGAATGATACAATAATTGCGAACTGAACAGAGAAGACGGTAGGAGAGACAGAAATTACAGTACAAGAAACTTACAACAGGGAGTAAAAGGAATAAAATATAGTACATACACAATCAAAGTGGAATAGATGGTGACATTTACAGAGTTAAGAAAGTATAAAATAGGCCTGTAGTCAGTAAAATTGGCAAGGCGAGAAAACAGCGGATGGTCAGGATGGGATCACAAAAGACAGGAAGAAACCACGATTAGATACAAGTCACACACACATGCGCGCGCACGGTATGTGCTGACAGTAGCGTATCTAGAATTTGGCCTGGGGAGAGGCTTCCGTCGAGTCGGCTTCACACAAAAGAAAAAACAAGTCAAGACTAATCGATATTACTATCTTTAAAATGGCTGAAAACCTGTGATAACAACCTGACATCAATTCCATTTAAAGTAAACGTTAATAACAATAAAATTACGCGCTATTTAAACACGGTTTAAAGATACTTATTGACTGAATTGATTTTCCTGTATTTCAGAATTCAAACGCATCCGCAAACGCTATGTAATAAACCTACTCGTAGGCCTATATTTAAAAAAGATATACTACTATATTAGTGTACACAGCTGAAAGAATAACAAAACAGCCTAAAAATTAAGAGAGTACCAAAATTCCTCGTCAACACTTTCTTCGAAGCTTTGCGGGGGGGGGGTCCCATTTGCCCCCCCCCCCCCTCTCGTGTGGTGTGCTGCTGCGTATTCTCTGTCGAATTCATAGTTTCATGCACAGCGGATCCAAGTGGAAGGAGCAACGCTTGGATCACACGAGTTGATCGACTGGAACAATAAACTTGACCCGTATAGGCCTACTTACTCGCAACACTTACAACAGAAGCCATGTGTTGCTTGAACTGTGTATGTAGCCTAAGTAGAAATGTTTATGGCGCTATTTAAGTAGATTATGAGAATCTGGTGTAGGTAGAATGGAGATAAGCCATCAAGTGGTTGGAGGGGTGGGAATAACGTGATCAATACATAGTGCGCCGCCATCATAGTTCCTGCTACCCTACACAGCATCTACTAACCCATCTTGCTTTACTCAATGTTTGCCTTTCTAATACTACTTTAATTTCAGTATACAGACCATCCCCTGTATCGGGGTACGCTTAGATTAACGCTACGCCAGCTTTTTTTACGTCACTTGGATTTATACGCGGCCTTCTAAGCTTACATTCGTCTACAGCAATACAAACGAAAGTATACGTGTGTATATAAATACACAGAATAATAAAGAAACAAAAAATTGCTACTGAACGCATAACTCTGTTACAGTATACACATTACTCTGTTACATGGCCCTTGGTTGAGAAAGAGAAATTTGCGCGTTCATGATATTTTTATATTTTATTTTATAACATATTACGATATTTATTAGCTACTGTCGATATTAAATTTTCAGCGGAAGTGCACAGAATACGAAGTTGGATTTTCTTCACACGCTCTCTGGCTCTGTTTACTTTCTGATGTATGTTTACATTCTTGAACTTGCTGACTTAAGACGTTTTGCTCATAATAAAGGCGAAAACGTGTGGGGGTTGACCGTGACCTTGAAACATAGTCTCGCCTTGGGCGAGTCCATCGGAAGGGCAACGCATTCAATGACTTATACAGTAGTAAATAAACATCTAACACAGTTTTTGGAAGTGATCGTCACGTAGCAATCCGGTATTAACCTCTAAATTTCAGATTGGATTCTACTCATAAAAATTAAATGAACGTAAAATGAAGGTTACAGGTAGGTATATACACTGAAAAATCGTTGGTTCCAGCATTATTTGTATCAATACAGCGTGTGTGTGTGCGCGCGCACGTGCCCTAGAAATCATGTGGGAAGAATTGTACAGTAGGTCACTGCAGTTGAATTACAATACACACCGACTTTAATCGTCGTGTCTCGCCAGCTTGCACTTGTGCGTTTCAGCTTGCACTGATACGATTCAATATAACTTTCTTAATAGCCTAATAGAGTATCTATTATGAATATTTCTTAACGGTTTGTTACAAAAACTAGTTACCGGTAACTAGGTACTTTCAGTCCTCAAACTATTTCGAATATTAATCTTAAATAATTTCTTGAAGTTCTGTGATAGAGTTTTTGTTTATATTTAGAAAACATCAGCTTTAATCATTTTAAATTTGACAATTTTTGTGTAGTTTTGTTTGCAATACACTGTATTATAAAGTACAGCAAAACACTGCATGAACGCACGCATAGAAACATGCACTACTTTTGTGCTATGAGTAATACAAAGTTCAATGTGCTTTACTACTGGAGACGGAACAAAATGAACTCGCCCAAACAAGAAGGGGGAAAAGAAGCAGCTATGTGATGATTCAAACTCTCGTAGGCCTAAGCGTGTAGTGTAGTGTGTTGTGAACGTGATCGTGTCTATAACAGTGTACGAAAAGTTTATCAGTTGCAGATGAATTTGTAAATAAATATATTCGCGTGTGACGAGTATTGGTGATATTATAAACGTGAGAGAAGTCAAAGTTATGTGTGGAAAAATGTAGTTTTTGTGTTAAACTAATTTTATTTGTGCGTGTGCATGCCTATATAGTCAATAATAGTGTGTGGTCAGTATTTTGTAAGTTCGGTGGTGAATATTTATGGCTTCGTTCAGTGATCGATGTTCCTTGTTTACAACCTTACACAAAATGACTGAAATTGACTTTTTGTGAGTATTGTGAAAGAGAAATACCACTTTGTAGTGAATACGTTAAAAAATCTATTTAATAAAACTGTTGCAAGTTAGGTTTCAAACAAAGATTTCTAACTGAATACCCTAGAATTCTCACGTTAGTGACTTGTTAAAATGTTCTCCAGTAATAATTTTAGATAGGCCTACTACTGTGTTAGGTGAAATCATAAATTAACAAAATGCTCAGTTGTGTAGAAATTGTCCCAGGCTTTGGTAAAGAATTACATTGAGATTTAGTATTTATGTAAAATATTTTTTTATTTCTATGTAGTTCTTTTAACATAGTATCAGTGAATCAGTCGAGATGTATAATTAACGAATTAGACATTTGGGAAGGGGCAGGGGACGACTGTTATAACTGGCATCACAAATACAGAAATTTCTGCCACCCCACCTCAAGACGATTGTTTACAGATCCTTTGTTTGGGTAAATCCATGATTCGTTTTTTTTTAGTCATTTAATTCGTATTCAAAATTCAGTATTTATACTTCATAATGTGATACAATAAACGAATGTTCCGATTAATACGATAATGTCAAATTATAAAGTCACAAATTTGACTGATCCCTTTTTCCATTGTATACATCAACTGGTGAACAACAACGAAGTTAACTTGCTGTAGGAATTGTAGAAAATATGCATTAAGTAACTAATACACCCTGTACGCACACCGAAAACATTAACGTTTGTAAAAGTATATTTTTAAGTAGTTATGTGTTCTCTTATTTATAAGGGGTGGAAGTAACTGATGCCGTTTAACATTTGTTCAGCATGTGTGTGGTTAGTGTTACATTCTCTTATTTTCGTCGTAATGCTTAAACGTTAGTCGTGATAGGCTAGCAGAACAAAGGCTTTAGATGTAATGATATAGGGAATTAGACATTAATGCTTCATTATAAAGTTTGTGTTCAATGTAGGATCAGTATTTAAAATATAAAAAATGTTTGGTAATGCTGGGTTTTGCTCATCTAAATAATATCATAATTCAATACAAACATACATAAAATTAACCATTTAAAAATTAAAATTTAGATGTTTACAACCATGTTTTTGCATTATCAGAGACAAACTACTGAGACACGCAGTTATTGTTTCATTGATTGGTGACTTACTGACTTACAATGTTAACACAATATGCAAAATATTTTATATTATTTATAGTGAATAGAAACAAAAAACATTCGAACAGTGCAAGAAGAGTCCATAATAGCCTATAACAGCCTATATACATTTCTTGATATTAAAATTATATAAATTAAAACATCTTTATTCACATGAAAAAGTATCCCATTCTCGTTGCTAACGTTTAGAAAAACTGATAATAAGGAAATCAGATGTTGAAAGTAGCTGCAAGTGACAACTGTTGGAGGCAAGGTAAGAGGTAGGCCTATAAACAAGTAGCTGTAAGTGACAACTGTTGGAGGCAAGTTAAGAGGTAGGCCTATAAACAAAAGGGTGTCTTTACTCAGTATTGGCTTGGTCAATACAAGCCATGACATGAAAAGTTGTCAATTACTTTTTTAATAGAAAAAAATGTATTCCTTATACACGCCCTTCCCCGACACACAAGTATTTTATTTTAAAAAATCGCTCCTTTTTGCTCTCCAATTTTGGAGGGTGTATGTTCAAAAGTCAGGCCACAGAAATGAATGTATTGAGATAGGAAATGAAAATGAGAAGAAGGACTATATAACTGAGTAATTGTTGTAACTGGCAAGGTTACTCTACTGGTATTCATTAAAACAAATTGCATTTCAGCAGAAATCTCACTGCACACGCATACACAATTCATGATCATTATTAGCATATTTTTGACTGAATACCTTCCTAGAAATTTGGTATTTGCCACGCACACGCACCTGGAAAGTTAAAGAGACCGCCACCATTTTCAAGGTTTACTGTGTGTGTATGTTATGTACATACAATTGTCAAAATTATATATTATAATGGAAATGACTCAAGAATTAGCCAAGACTCTTCACTTTTAATTAATTATAAAAAAATCACCACCTTACAATTGTTAAAAAGTGAAATGTCAACAAAATATAAAATAATCTTAGGAGACGTGCAGATCAACTGAACTCCACAATCCATGTAGCCCACATACTGCTCTGAAATCAAGCAACCTCCTCAACCTACATCTTACATTCTATTTACAACCATATTTAACTTCTGTAAAAAAGTAATCCCCACCAAATGAATGAAAATTCACCAAGCTAATGTGTAATTATAATCCAAATTTTGGGGATTTTGGACTCTCAGAACTTTAAGCAACAGAAGGCTCCAGCAACTTTACAAACCTACTCCTCTTTACTTAAACACTACCGGTTTTTGCTTTTTTGTTTTTAATCCGTGCCTGTATTTATGAAACTTGTCTCAACATTAACTATAATCACACAAATTGTCTGTATGTACAGTTCACAAATGTTTGCTTACTAACACAAACACAGAATGGTAGCAACACGACTACTGACTGTAGTTGTAGGCTAATCCAGACACTTGGAGGCAAAATCCTGTTGGTTACCGTACTGTAATTTGGTGGCACTTCATGGAAGCAGTACTGACAGATTATATAAAAAACATACAAAGTTAGTCTTTTATTATCTAATTTTAAAGAAAGTCTCATTGCATTGGATAAGGCAAATGACTTGTTATCGCAATTTAAATGTTTTAATTGCATAGTGATTTTTTTTACTGTGTCTTTGGCTTGGTATATACAATAGTAGTAATAGAGAAAACACATATGAAAGTTAATAACATAATCATGAAATAATATTATCATTTATATCTAGCATTAATTATGATCACTTTTTGTTAAGAGGTCAGTCCCTTCCATCAAGGACGTTTCCTACATGGTATCATGGTTGTTGATAATGAAACTGTCAATGATGTCTGTAACCTGATCAGGTGTCAACAGTTTATCTTCCCCTCTAAATAAACGAATCACTTGTTTCATGCCCCCCCCCCCGCACTACCACCTGGACTAATTGTTAATCTCTTGTAATGTTTTGTAAGAGTGAGTCCATGTTGAAGGATATGGCTGTCATTTATCGTTAACATGATATGTAAAGTCATAAATCACCATTTAAAAAATAAAAATTTATTAAGGTTACAGAAAATAGTTTTTATAGGCTATATAAATCCATTTCCTTATAACATACATAAATAAAATTTATCTCGTTCAATACTTTTATACTGACTTTTGCTCCATTACATCTTTGCATTTAGTTTTCAAATTAATAGAAGTTAATATGGATGGAGTTAATACCACAAATTAGGAATTTGCAAACAACCAACATATTTCACCACGTGAAGTAGTAAATACGAAAATTTGGTTAACACAATAAGTGGTCTGGAAATTGTACATGGTATTTTGTAGGGTTAACACAGTATAGTGTGGGTAACAGAACGGAAATTCCACTAAAATAGTAAAATTAAAAAATGTTGGTAGACTGTGAGTGTTTCAGGGGAGAATGGGCATTTGTAACTACCAAATGATCACATGGAACACCCCGCAGAGCCAAATTCAGTTCATACTATTTAACAGTATACCATATTATATGAAACAAATTATGGTAACACATGTACAAAATGCAGATGATAGTTTGTGGCAGTGCAAATAAATAAAATACTATTTTTTAAAAGACTTTTCAAGGTTCATAAATATTTAAACATTTAAAAAAATATTACTGTATGTTCTTTCAAACTGACACAAAACATAATTTCGTATAGAACTACTTGGTTTAGTACTCACTTGTTGCACACACCACCAGTCACTGTGACACCGATTAGCGCTTTTTACTTGGTTTATGAGCGACTGTGTTAGGAGAAATCAACTGCATTAAAAAGTGAGTCCAGGTACACAATATGAGTCTGCCTTACCATGGTTTGTGCTGTATTAATTGTGGTTCATAATAAAAGTGATTTTTGTGTGTATGTTGTTGTTGTTGTTTTTCTGCTTAATAGAATATTTTAAACACTGCCTGTGTTCCATTCCTACAATTAATATGATGATATTAAGACAAACACGCACATATCATAACATGATAATCATGTTATCATAACAATCATAAACACGCACACACTTACTTAATAATTAAAAATTTATTAAAATACTATAAAGTATCAACCATGAATAATTAAATCCCTAAATTTGTAGTGACTGTCAATCAATGAATTTTTCTGGTGAAGGGTTTGTGAGGATTGTTCAAAAAAATATAACACAAATTTTAAATTATTTTTGTCGATGTTTCGGCAATGTTTATGTGTGTGCGTGTGTATCCTTGTATATGTGAAGGAGTTGAGATAGTTTGTTTTACATCATCAAATGTTTTCTTTAAAGACAACGAGAGAATTATAATATCACAGAACTTAATTTATACAATATAACCGCATATAATGTCATTATATAACCACATAATAGTGTTCAGCATAGAAGAGTACATTCAGAATTACACAAAATACTACAGGTTTCATTGACTATAGAATAACAAATTTGTATAGTGCAATATTAAAACTTTATCCAATATAACTTGTTACTTGAGCATGTGTCATTATAGCAATATTTTTAAAAACCTTTGTATTAATATGTTTCACCAAGTGCCCAATGAGTCATCAATTAATATCGTGATAGCAACATTTGTTGGAACATGTGATGTATTTAATTAGTTCGGTGCAGTAATTTAATTTCTGCATTTATAAGGTGTACATTTAGGCTGGGTTGTGCATTGCCTGAAGAACAGGTCAACACAGTCAAGGTTTATCAGGAGCTTTTCATAAGGGAAGGCCAGTAGAGCTTCTGAATTGGCCATATATATGATATTTTGTACCAGAATGTAGTTGAATTGCTGGTAATTGAAAGTTCACTCTGACATTGTTAATTTTTATCAAAGCAAAAGACTGTTTTTGTATTAATCAGTTTAATAACAATCGCATATAAATATTTCTTTATATATCACACTGATATAAGAAATATAGAAGTATTTAAAAAATTAAAAATTCACATATTCTAAGAAAATAATTCATTGAACATGTGTTAGTCATAAATACTGTCTCAACAATAATACTGAAAAAATTTCCAGTTTTTGGCAATAGAATGTAAGCCTGTTATACTTCCAAAATACAGGATTTTATTAATTTATATAAAATATGATATGCTCCTTTTCTTTATTGTTTGGTTTTTATTTTCAGAATAAAATAAATTCATACAAATTATCTAGACCTTCACAATACATTGTGGTGTTGCATGACTTTGGCAGTGTCTTGGATTTTTTAATATTGATTTTTTCTTAGAGTTAGGCTTATTTGAAAATGTGGGAAATGATACATTTTTCAATGTAGATTACTGATTTCGCTAGTGTGAAAGTGTGTTGAATTCGCTCTGAATTAATCCTCATCTCTGATCCATCAGAGAAAATATTCGGCAAAAAATGTAGAATTTTGAAATATATATGTGTAGGTATGCTAGAAAGGGCAGATTAGACAGATAGTACTGGTCTTGATTTAGTAAACAGACTACCACCTTTTGAAATCAAAATAATGTGATTTTTTTTAATCATGTTACCATGAAAATTACTTTTTCTGCGTAATCTTCCGGAGAAATATACAGGATCTTCCCTTTTTAAACTTCACTTGATAATGTCAAAATGTCAGTTGCATGTAAATTACGGTGACAAAAAGTTCGGAAAAACTATTATAAATTGTTTTAAATCGTTTTGTGCTACAAAGCTAACAAAAAATTTGTTACTGCCTGATTTTTGTTTTGGTCAGGATCTATGCTGAGAACACACACCCACTGTTTCGCACTACTAGATACATTGTTTTTATAAAATCAGATACGAGATTTACATATAGACTACGTTAATTTGTTTTTTTTTTAATATCTAATTTTGGTATGACATTTTTCTGTTTTTAAGTCATGGATAACAACGCATTAACCCATAACTGCTTTGAGTAAAAGGCTACTAAAGTCATCTAATTGTGTGCATTTAGAGTTGAAACCTTCATCTAGATACCGAGACTGTGCCCACAAAAGCCCAATAGGATGGTTCAAATTACTGCACAAAAAAAAACTTTATAATGTTACTTTTCAGTCCTAAATGATTCAGTTATTGCTCTGCCGAGTTGTCCTCATAATGTTGAGGCAACACCAAAGTGAATTCTGCACATTCTTGCACTAGAAGCTTGAACGTGGACTAAAGAATCCCCCCCCCCCCCGCAAGTGAAATTATTCAACAAATAGAAATCCTTTGTATTTAATTAACATGGTGACAAAATGCTTGTGATAAAAAAAACATCTAATAAGTGCATTTTATTAGATAATCCAATTCATTAACATGTTTTGGATTATTATATAGAACATAGGCCTATAGCAGTGGTTCCCAAACTTTTGAGTCCGTGGACCCCCAAAAAATTAAAAATTTCGCGGACCCCGTCTGAGTTCTGAAATAAAACAAACAGTAAATATGATACAAACTCTTACATTATAATTAAAACTTATTAAAATCAAAATCCTCTTAACTTGAAAAATTATAATATTAATGGTATCAAATATAGTTTAATGTGAACAATGAAGCTGCTTTTGAACAATTAGCTCTGCAATATTGGGTTTAATGTATGATAATTTCAATATTAAGTCTTTAAGTTCTGGTTGCGTAACCAGCGTTGCCAACCTCGGCTGTATCTTTCCAGCTACACGTGTCGAAATCCAGGTACTTAGGCGTAAAACTAGCTACATGGAAAAAAGTTTTTCTCAGATACAGTGCTTATATTTGGACTAACATAAGTTCTGCGTTGATGCGGCGCTCTAGTGAGTTCCGCTGACAAACAGATCTGCTCTACAACATGATTTAAAGACATTATTAAAGCCATTAGTTTTACATTACTTTTACAATTACTATTATTTTGAATAAAACAAAATACTGGAATCTTGTACTAATTGTTTTAAGATTCTAAAATTTAGATTTTAGAGCATACAAAATTGGAGAAAATTACGGTGTATTCTATTTTTTTCTTAAACGTGTCCACAGATCCCCTGAAAACATTGTTGCGGACCCCACTTTGGGAACCACTGGCCTATAGGATATTCGCTACATAGTCTATCAATAACAACTACCGCAGTTGAAGTTTCGAAAATTAATCCAAGTAATAGACAAGTACAGATTTCTTTTGTTTAACAGCATATCAAATAGGACTGAATCTATTACTTCTGTTGAATATTTTGATTTTATTATTTTTGTTGATAAGTAATTAATATTACTTAGTTGCTCTGGCATTTGGTTGATAGCCTACTTCCTAGACTTTACACGCACAGAAATGATCTGGAATCTTCAACAGTAATTGTACTGATCCATATACCCTTGACTGTGGGGTCAAAAAATTACAAAAAAAATTGCCGTTTTATTTATGACAAGCCATGTCAGTAGCAGTACCAAAACATCTGGCCATTTGGACAGCAGTGAAAATTGAAGATAGCCTAACACTTTGAAATATAAATAAATAAATCATTTGTTAAGTTGTTATCTGTAGGCCTACTTGTAACTAACTATTTATTATTGCCATAATTCAAAACAAATATTCAAATATTGTGCATGCATATGCACTGTTTACTCCACTTATTAGATTTATGTATACAATATCAAATATATTTCACTTCGATCTGTTAAATCCATTTCTAATATGCACAGCTTGTTAAACAAACTTATAGCCTAATGTTTTTAAGGGTGCTATTACTTCTCCGATGTTTTGTATATAGAAAGAAGTATAAAATAAGTGTGCGCGTGCACGATTTACGCAATAGTGGAATGCCTGTACGGTAGCATTATAAAGTGAAACAATGCGTTTCGTATTTGCGTAATAGAGATAGCCTATACTTCTTTTGCGATATTTTGGAAGAGGATTTTTTTTCATCTTTTGAGTTATTTGAAAATAATACACTTATAGTTAAGATAGTAACAACTCCAAAAATTCATAAGGTAGGCCTACTCTTTTCTCTCTCTCTCTCTCTCTCTCTCTCTCTCTCTCTCTCTCACGCGCTTGCACACAGACCAATATTATATTCAAATTATACAGCGGCGTAATTATTAATATCTTTCTATAACAGTTGTATTATTAACTGCTAGAATAATAACAGTTATTCAGTAGCCTAAGTATAGTTTTTGAACATTCTGGAACAGTTTTGCAAGGGGCTATAGACTACATGGTCTGTGGACGGAGGGTTTACTTGTGTAGCCCTACTTGTACTGCCAGGATAAGCGCGTTCATTGAATGCTGTGTATGCTACTTTGATGATGATTTTTTAAATTGTTTTGCCTTCTTGCTGATGATTTAAAAAAATTCTATTTAGGTTTCAAGAGTTTAAGATGTATTCTTTTCACGGGTGTAAAAAAACTTAAAAAAAGGTAAGAGTAAATTTTTAGTTGTGGCCTTAATACAAGAACATTTATAATAATGTTGAATTATTGATAAGTGTACAAAAACAACCAATAAAATCCGTATAATTATTAACTTAATAGTAATCTACAACTACTAAATGTTAACAAAATGAATGATAGGCTTTCTTAATTAGGCTTCAAATATTTTCTGTTATATAAAAACAATAAATATAAGCCTACGTAAGTTGTATAGAGCTTGATGCCCTTAAATTATTAAGTAACACATGTAGGGTAGTAGACCTAGTCGTTAATTATAAATAAATTCCAATATTTTTTATCCAACAATAATTTATCGCCATAAACATCATAGCCTTATAAACAGTAAACAGATCTGTCCATCTCTACATATGCCGTCTAAAAAGATTTCATTACTGATTTTGTAAAGAGACAGGGGCGAACCTAGGGGGTGATATGGGGGATATAGCCTATCTCTCTCGAAATCCGAAATTGTTGGAGCAAAAATTTAAAAACTGGTTGAGTTTTTTTTTTTTTATATGTAACTTAACTGAAAAAGACTGACATGACTGTCAGTCTTTTTCAGTTAAGTTACGTAAAAAAAAGACTGACGGTCATATTTTTTAACAAAATTTTACATGCTGTAAAATTTATACCCACAACCCTGCTGGATACATTTATATCCATAGCAATTATATACATGCTGCTAACCCTCACCTTCTTAATTTTAACGTTCTCTTTAAAGTATTTATATTCCACAGAAAGGTATTATTGTTAGGCTCGCAAGACAAATTGGAACCCTATCTGATGTTTTAATTTATTTTAATGAAATTAGTGAATTACAGCTATTATCTGCTTATTAGTTTTAATTTTTGGTACGATTTAATTAACGTTAACATTATAACACGAGAAAAACATTACTCTAAGAAAACGATATGTGGTTGAACCCCCCACCGAAATGAAATCCTAGTTCGCCCCTGTAAAGGGAAACTGTCAAATTACATCGTACACGTTTATTGTGGATTTGTAATGTCTACCTCTTTTAACTTAAAGGGTTGCTAAAAAAACAAAAAAAATATTAAATTCCGAATCTTGCGATTCCCTAGAATAAACGTTCCACGGCTATTATGCCGTTGCTGTTACTATGAAAATATAGACTCACTTGGAGAAACACAGGACTGTAGTTTCCTAACGCCCGTTATATTTATAGTAATAAATATTCCACCAGTTTACTGACCGCATTTTCTATAGAAGGTAAATTTAAAACAGGCCTGTTTAATAGTAGTAGCCTATACTTAAAAGTATTTACCTACGCATTGGTATATAAGTATAATAACTTTAAAGAATACTGTATGTACATCTAATGTTTTACTTTTATCAAAACGTTGTATCTCTTGGAAGCGAATGTGGAACGTGCCAATTTCCGTTTCTCAGAACGTTTGCTAGGAGATTTGGTGGCACTGTACTTGCCTGGTTACCCAATTTCCTACTATATACGGGTATTACATTTTTTTGTTGGGTAAAAAAAAAAAAAAAAATACAGCAGAAATACTGAGCAATCTATATGAACATTGTGTTTGAAAAAAAAACATAAGAACTATAAAAACGAACGACGTATGATCATTTTGTAGAATTACGTTAGAGTTACGTTTGTTTTACATTGTTAATTTTATTTTAATTATTTTAGCTTTTTAACTTAATTATTTTAACTGCGAGTAAAATGAAAATGAGTGTGCCTACACGGAACAACATAACCTATTTAAATGCCTAATGTAGTTCTCATACATACGTTTCGGATTTAACTATCGTGTAATTCCTAACATAAACATACTTCACCTGACTATTATAGGCCTACTTAAAAATTCCCATAATTATATAGAACACTCCAACTATAATTATATAGGTCTATTCTGCATTCTGCCTATAATTATATAGTACATAATATACTATAATTATGATTTATAGGTATTATAACTATAAAACGCTAACTATACTTATATGTATACATAATTTACAAGATATATTAACTCATTCATAGAAAAATTAATTTATGTACACAATGATTTTGCACAGTTATTACAATTTAGTGGGTTGAACGACTCGCTACAAACAAAAAAAATCACTTTTTATAAATCGCAGACGGATAATAACGCGTTTGGTATAAACGTTCACGTCGGAAGCGAAACACGGTATGTCTGACAGAGCGTTCTCCCCACCGCTAGAATCCCTCGCCGTTCCCCTCACACGTTCAGACGGAACACCGACTCTTGTGCCGTCATTTTACGGAACCTCTCTCTCTCCCCTCGGAAAGCCTAACGTTGTTTCCCCCACATAATCCTCAATCATGCTTTTTTTTGGCTATCCCTTCCTTTTACAACTTCGACTTGGAACCCGACCTTTTAACTAAACGCGCTCTCTGTGGTCTGCAGTCTGACGTTTTGCATTTTTTTTTAGCATTACTGGCACGAATGAAACAGCACCGCGGTTTGTGCTCGATCTTTATTTCACGTTTCTGTAGACTTTGATGCGGCTAGAAAGTTTAAACGAGATAGTAATGTAATTTGATTAAACTACATATGACTGTGGGCAACGTGGCAACAAGTAGGCTATATACCAAAAATATAATTATTCTGTTAACTGATTTCGCGTTAAGAAATAATAAATGTCTCATACGCTTTGGAAAGGAAGATTTCTTGTTTACAGAAGTGCATATAAACCGTGAAAAATTACGTTTGTAATAGTTTAACTCTATAATGTGTTTTGAGTGACTTATGCTACGTCTGTTACATAGACAACGGCATACTTACTTGACCGACAGTTGGAAGCTGTTTTTGCTTAATGTTACAGTTTTCGTTTTTCATCAACCGTAGGCCTACTACACTACAGCTTTTCGTTTGAGTTAATAATTTGTGTTCATTTTTAAATCTGTTACTACCAGTAAGAAAATAGCCTATTAAAAGAATGTACAAAAATTACTTACGGTGATAGTACGGAATAATCCAGGTTTCAAATGTTGATGGACACAGTAAACCGAAATAACAAACACAATCAAACTCCACGCACCAAAACCTTTCCACAGTTCTTTCTCTACTATAAAGCATAGCAGGTCATTTTATCTTCTGAACAACCAGAGCGCTATAAACAGAACAACCAATAGGAGTTGAGTATCCATTACTTGTCTGTCTTCCTATTGGCTGGTCGATACTCAGTATAGTGGCAACCGCTGCGCATGTCACCGTAGAGGGAATAGGAATTAGTGGGGCGCTTTGTTTCCGAGTTACATGCGAGAGGAGTATAAAACCGGTTTTTGAAGAGAAAAAAATAAACCATAACCCCCACGCTCTGTTGCTACCTAATTGTAACATCAAAGTGTACAACTTGTTACACTTATGTAGCGTGAGTAACGAGTGAAATATTTTCGGTGCTTTAACTCGACTTTTCAAGTAGGCCTATATTTTTTTTAACGTTTATTAAGATTTGCTTTCTGTAGAAACACATTCTTTTAAACATGCATTTCGCTCGACACGTACCCCACAGGTAGTCTTTTTTTGACGATATATTTGCTGGCTTTAGAATATCATAAGAGCTGAGGCACACGACATGAATAGCGTTTTCACCTTTAATAGTAGGCTAGGCCCACATTATCACTACTGGCACATTAAAAATTCATTTTTTTCTGGAAAAAGGTCGGTAAAGGCCTAAACGTCTGGTATGAGAAGCAGGTAATGAAAGAAATGAACGTAGGATACTTGCCATTGTTCAGTGGCGAACACAGAACTTAGTCAAAGGACAGCTTTTTGCAAGATAGGCTATTAGGCTTGTGTGAAGTTGATTACAAGCCATAGGCCTAGAGTCGCGACTTGATATTCTGTTTTTACTTATTGTTCACTCAGATTTTCAATTATAATTATTAACTTAATTAATTAGTATTAACTTATTATTAATTATTAACTTAATTATATAAGTATTATAATTAGTTAACTGGTGAAGTATGGTGATAAAATAGTGAAGCGTCGTAAATTTCACGTTTTTAAAACAACTTCCCATTTGTATCAGTTGTCGTGGAAGTGTTAAACAATCGTTTCGTGATTTACAGACATGAAAATAAGCTCGTATTTTAGGGAGCCAATTAGGCGAGTAGCTTTGGTACTTGGCTATTAACCTGTAGGCCTAGGTCCAGGATCAGTTCCATGGGACCATCAAATAAATCAGTTTGGGGTTTTCAGGACCATTTACGGAAGTGAGTAGCTGGGGTAACGTTTTTGGTTAATAATAGGCCTAATATACGGTTGAAGCGTAGTGCTGGCCACCTTCCAGTCCTAGTGTGCGGTATACGGCTCAAGATGGCGGTCTGTACTGCCTTATAGGTTTCCTTCTAAGCTACTTCAGTGGTAAAATCATTTTTGTTTGTAGCGGTTGATGTGATGACTAATTAATTTGTATGCGTTCAATTAGTGAAATGTATAGGTTTAAGGATGTTTACACAAAAGGAACTTAGTTCCTCAAGAACATCAACAGATAGGCCTATATTTTTGTTTGTCTCCTCAATGTAACTGCTCACCGTAGGCCAGTTTCCATGTTCTCAGATAGAAAATTTCTTCCAAAATTCTCAGTTCCGATTATATCCTTTTTTATCTTATAATGTGCTTTTTATTTCTTTTACTCACGTGTTTAGCGTGTTTGTCATATAAAACCGCAGCATTCAGTATGTTGCTCTCGGTTGTGACATTTGCTCCCGAGGTTTATTAGGCCTATATGCCTGACGTAGGTAACGGTAGTGCTATCGAAGGACTTTCAAGGGTAACGCAATTTTTAAGGATAAAGAAGCACAGCGACGCCACATCCACGGCTGTCCTTCTGAGTGCCAAAACGAGGATGTTAACCCTTCTAAAAAGCCAAAACATTTCTACCGGTTCTAGGGACGAAAACTAAGCAAGAGAAAAAGAAACATGTAGTCATTAAGTAACATGTAATTGTGTCACTCTTGGAAACATAAGAATTAACATTTTATGTAGGTCTATACAGTAAAGCTTCATTTATACGTTTTTCAGGGATGTTAACAAAAAGAACGTGTAAGAGTGAAAACCGCGTGGACCTAAACTGAAAGAGAGCACAAGATAGGTTACTATAAATAAAATAGCCTACATATAAGTAAATAAATGGAATTGTACTGAATTAGAAATTATAGGTCTAGCCTACTACGTGATTCAAAATAAAATGTAGTAGGCCTATCAGCTTGCAAAATTTAGCACAAATAGCCTAATCGTCTCAATGCGACAAAGACTACAGAGGAAATAGTAATTTCCCCCAAAATTCGTTTCTTGTCCTGCTTTTTTCTTACCCGTGGTTACAACATAACTTCCACCACTGTCAAATCGTGAATATTCAATCATAATTTCATCATATAGCCTACGGTAATGACGCACTGCAAAGTGTTTGGCTGTCTTCACGCTATTGGCGGCATCATTAAAACTTACTGAAGTAGCGTATTTGTAATTGACTCTTCACATTATCGTCGTCGTCAACATCTGTTTCGCCCAGTTCCCGCTAAGTGCCATAAGCGATTTCGGATTTCAGTGTAGGTCTGTAGTATGGATGATTTTCATCAACGTCAGCATAACCATTAAATGATGCCTGTTCTTCTAATTTATCCCATTCCTCGTCATCAACGGGAGCATCACTGGCATCTTCATCACCAAAACGTTCACTATCCCCGAATCTGGTTTTGTGGAAACAATTGCGACACACGGTGCCATGTAGATTATCTGCAAAACGAAAATCTTTGTTTCATCCTTCTTTCTAACATCTACGCACCACGTAGGACGATGCAGCTTTTTTTTGTGATATGTAACTTGAAATAATTTATAGGCCTAGACAATTACTGTGTATTATTCACAGGCTCAGCGGTTGTAGTTAGCTCGTGCTATTTTTTGGACTAAGTCCAGAGTCACGTTCCTCAGGTACCGTGTAGGATATATGTCTACTGTGCATGTGTCAACAAACAGAAGGATCTTCCGACCTTTTGGGCCCACGTATGCGTCAACACTTTGCAACCAGTCGTGAAGACTTTCACCGTAATCCATGACTTGTTCTGTTGTTAGCGTGCTTTTAGGAAGTGTTGCAACGTTTTTAAAACACTTTTAGTGGGAGCGCGAGTTCACTTACATCTCTGCTCACATTAACAGTTACGCGTTGATTATTCCGCTTCCTACCATCGTAGTTCTTCCCATCGATTGCCATTATACGGCCAGGCATTAAGGAAAATGCCTGTTTCTTCGGCATTATGTAGGTCTTTGGGAACATACTGAGATTTTAGTTCCATCACTTCTCTTTTCACTCACACACAGTATTCATTATTCTTTAACCATACACGTTCTTGCAGCAAATGGTATAAGTAGTCTTAAATTTATCTAGAATCCAATGAGGTAAAAAACCTTCAATAAAGAGGCTGCCCGCCAGTTCTTGTGCTTTTCCGATCCTCTAATGGGAATGCTTCCGCCCCGTGCTGGTGGAACCACTGTTGTAAACAATCTTCCAAGCGTTCATATGTTCGGCCTTGGACACGTATTGATTTCCCGATAGAAACTCCAATCAACGAGCACTTCCTTTAATTTTCATTGCTTTACCCACAGTGGAATTTAACATGACGGAGCATGTTGTTGTTGTTGTTGTTGTTCTTCTTCTTCATTGGCCCAACAGACGCACGTGGTGGCTGCCCTTTACCTGATCAACTACTGTCGTCCATCTAGGCCTATATCTGTTCTGAGCAAGGGAAATGTTTATCCTCAGCTGGCTGAGATCACTCAGGACACTGTCTCTCCACCGACTCCTATGCGGTCCTCTGGATCTCACTCGACTTTTTGACTGTCCTGGTGTCTTCCATTCTCAGGTTACGACCTAGCACTTCAGTCTTTGTACCTTCATGAAGGAGATAATGATGAGATCATCATATACTGCATACAATTCTCTATTTTGTTCAGCCCACATATCCCACTTTCACTCTTTAGCCTATAATCCTCCTGAGATTTTGTTTCAAATCAGTCAGCTCCACTGGCGACCTATTAAAGGTTCAGGAACACTGCCATACGCCATGATTAGTCTAATTAAGGTCTTGTTTAGTTCATTGTATTAGGTACAGTAGACCGCTTAGCCAGATCGTCCCTCCAACTTGCAAAAGGAGACGTCGTAATATCTTGGGCTAAAAAGTAAGAAGCTCTGTGTGGACTGGCATCTTCTCGTGTAGCCAAACTACACTGCCTGCCCCCATTTAATTTTCCACAGGACTGGCAGACTAGTGCGTATGGCGTCTGGCTACTAATTGAGAGGTCCAGTTTAGATTACCGGGAGCACCATAAAATCAAGCTCGTTGTCCAGCTCTAGGTAGACTCAGCCTGTGGAAATGAGTACCTGCAATGGGCAACTGAAGCGTAGTGCTTGCCACAGGCAGCCTATTTTGCCTAACTCCTAGACCGATTAGGCGTAAGAAAGGTGGCATTGTTATTTTAGGGCTACATGTGCCTATACTGTAGTTTAATGAAGAAATTTGTGTTAGTGGTTGAAATCACAATCAGAATGATCAATATTGCACACCACTATATAAAAATTATTCCGATTAGCGCTTTCAAGCTTCACAGCTCATCGTCAGATCAGGAATAGGCAGAAAATATGTAATACCCAACCCTTCACCCCTCTCCCCCACCCTGCTCACCCACAACAAACTAAAAATTAATGACCCTTCCCCACCCCCTAAACTCTGTCTCACCATCTGTACAGTTAGCCTACATATTTTTCTAGTAAATTCCTTGTGTTTCAGTGTGTGTGTGTGTGTGTGTGCATCCCTTTAAACTACCCTCTTCCTCTCCACACACGTGGGTCAGTCACACACCCTTATTTTAAAACAACCTTATTCCGGGACCTGGAATACTTTGTACACTTCCCAAGAATGTAAGGATGTCTTCTGGCACACAGGAGGAAGACAGGCGAAAGCCTACTTTCATGAATAGCATTTCTGGATTTCACGTTGCAGTGGAACATAACCGAGCTCCGGGAAAACTCGTCCAGTTTCAACGGTGCCAGCAATATGGGAGTCATACATAGGCTAAGTATTCTGCAGTGTTCCGGCCTGTTTGAGATACTCGCGTCACCACCCTACACAGTCTTACATTGTAAAAGATAAGCAAGATTATTGCTGTATTAATTGTGGCCGTGGCAATGAGGTCAAAGTCTCCAGTTGCCCTGTCCATAAAGGACAAGCGCAAGCCAAGGGAGCACCTACAATCTCCGAAGCATTCGGAATCAACTAAAAGCCCAGGTACTTCACTTGCTAAGATTGCTGTGATTCAGGATAAACGAATTGCCCAAATCTCAGTACAGAAGCCGGAGGAAGCGGGTTCCACTACTTCCACGAATCTTCCCGTCCTAGCCAACCTCGTCACCATCTGCACCGCTTTACCCATATGCAGGAAATTCGTAGATAAAGGTAAGGGTGTGTTCACACCGGACGCTTGCTCTGAGTTCCTGCAACCCCGCAGCACAAGACACCTGCAGAGTACACGAAAAGACCAACGATTCGCAGCAATCCGTTGACCCTTCTTCGGATGTTTCCTATCTCGGCGATAACTCTGCCCCTTCCCGTTCCATCACCAGCCGTTCTATCGTTAAACCTGGCCACTCTTTTTGAGCCTCAGTTTCCAAGCGAACTGCCTCCGTAATGTAATCTTCCGACGACGCACTATTTGTCAGGAATTTTCTTACGAGTTACTTGTCAAAAATCTTGTCACCACCTTCAGGTCCATCCACTCTCACCTGGAAACTGCTGATCCAACCCAGAGATAAGTTTTGATGCCTTAGTGGAAACTGCATAAGTATAGGTCTACGCCTTCTTTAACTCGATCACTAAAAGAGACCCCTCTTTTGTCGCCTGAATGTCAACGGAATCGCGATAACAAGCATTCGGATGTCCTTGAATTCATAGCTCGGCTCAAACTCGATATGACTTCTCTTATCCGAAACAATCTGACTCGGCGTAAATGGGACGTGTTACGGGACGTTAGAGTCGTCTGTCAACAGAGCGGCACACTACTTTCGAGGTAGTAGTCGAAAAGCCTCCCCAAGCGAAATTCTTGTCGGTGATGTAGATGGCTACCTGAACTGAAGCATCGCGATTGGAATAGTCGCTCGCGGGACGTGGTTAGGAAGGTATGTTGACTCTCGGAGGACGACGGTAGTCGATTCACCACCACGTTCTATCCGGCTATACCTAACGCGATTCTCGACGTTCTGACCATTGTGGTGACCCAAGATATTGCCTGTCCGGTCGAGGTTTTTACTCTTGCAGAGCTTTCATTTAATTACAACTCTATTTTGGCCACTTCGGTGGCCAGCACGGTATGGTCGGGACATGAGGAAATTCGAATCGAATAGGCCCGCTACTGTCCGGCGCTCTGTCGGGATTTGTCACCTACTGGTCTATTCGAAACCGTCCGTCTTGTCGACGAGGCAGTTGTCTTTTTCGAGGGGGCAATCATCTCTGTGGTAGACGTGTCTCCTAGAATGGGGTCCAATCGAGTATCAGCGCTTCTCAGAGGAAGTATAGGCTCTCTTATCCCTTCGAAATAGTATCAGAACTACTACCAGAGAATCGTGTTTCGACCACTAAGTCAGCATAAATCGGCTAACCGCCAGGCTTCGTGGAACCATACTGGTCTTCCGACGTAGCTGTTGGGAACTCGCTGTGAACCAAACAGACTGTTTCCTGAATGAGGGACAAAGTGTTTCACAGTATTTGACACAATGGGATTTTATACAAACTCCGGGAAATCCAAATCCCGGATAGCTACCGTCATCTGATCGAGGCCTTTTGCTTGAGAATAGACGATTATGTCTACTATCATACCGGGAGACGTGTAACTGCCGGTTTCCCAACGGAAGTGTTCTAGGCCTACTCCTGTTCTCCGTCCTGAAAGATGTATCCAGAGAGCCTAGAATTCAGATAGCCCTCTTTGCAGAAGATACGGCGGCTTACATCTCCGTTCTTAAGACAGAGACATCAATCATAAGACTGCAGCGCCAGCTCAATCCGGAGTGAACTGGTAATTGGAAAGTGGCCGTTAACGACACCACAAGTGGCGCGGTGCTATTTTCCAAACACCGGAATGAACCGCGAGGGGGTTTGCGAATCGGCAGAATACGCTTGCGATGGTCAACGGAAGTCAAATATCTCTGTGTCAACATTAAACGTCTCACCTAGCGTACCCACGCCCTGAGAGACCTTAGGCCTATAAGTGAACTGCCTTTCGTCTGGGTAACTGCTTCCACTACTCCCAGCCTGGCTGTGCAAGACGGAAAAGTGAAATTGATCGTCGTGCGTATCTGCTGCCGGTCATTATTTATGAAGGCCGGCATTATGGGCTATGCTTAGCCTATCTTAGCGTTCTCGAGGGCCTTTCGGCTAACGGCCAAAGTCCCCGGCCGAGTCTGCGATCGTTGGCCAGCACTCCGACGTGTTGCACGTTAAGTTGTGCGGACTAGCGCAAGGGCTCAAGACATCCCCGTCATAGTCAGACTCTAAAAATACCGTAGGCATATACCTATGTCCAGTTGTTAAAGTCGAAACGACCTCGGGATGTAGCCTACTGAGCTAAAGTCTACATTCGCTATAGAGCAAATTCACCCTTATTGGGCAGATTCTAAAGGTAGCTCGGAACTCGACTGTTATGAGATTCGTCTCTGCACGCATGCACAAACTTCACAACCCAAGTCAGTCGGTCAATTTTTATTCTAAGACCAATCTACTCGCTCCCCTAGTTAAGTTCATTTAGGCCACATACTTAGAAGTTAGGGGAATAGTTCAGTGGTATGACTACGTAGAATGTAGTTTGTCAGAAATCAGATTAATAACTGAATTTTTCAAAATACGTATTATTCTTAATGAACTATTTGAAGTAGGCCTGAACGTATAATGTTAAATTACGAGAGGCAACTTATTGACACATTGTAAATAAATATAAAATAAAAATGTTAAACCAATGTTGCCTTTGTTATTCATTGATAATCACCCCACTAAATGCAGGTATTGTGTCGTTACATTTGTGCATTTGGAATATGCCACTAAATTTATCTAAGAATATCAACTTTCCACAGCTTATGTGGTGACTGTACATTTAAGTAGAAAACTATTTTGGTTAACAGATGTTTCGCGTCTTTATTGGTTTATTTCATCTTCGCTTCCCATCGAGCTGGAGGTCGGTTATAATCGAATAATTATTGGAAACGCTCGACCAAGAGCCTGACTCTGTTTGAGAAACTTTGAAATATGGAAATTAACACACGGAATTTATTAGCGCAGTCCCTGATAAGTAGCCTATAGTCTATATGGCGAGCTAATTGTAACTAGCCTATAATTCACAACATTGCTCTGAGAGTACATCGTGGAGGGTGGCATTACCGGCTGGGATTAAGCATAGCAGAACGTCATTGCCCCCTCAGTGTCCACGTCGATTGGACTCTGCAACGATGGGTCACCCAGTTGACCTACTAGCAATTCGACGTCCTCTGTGCCCGATGCTAGACGCACACTTTGCTTCAATACATCAGCTACGACATGAGCTATAACCGACGTGTAATGCGCGCGCGCGCGTTTGCGTGAATGTTATTTAGAATGTAACTACTAGAGTCAGGATGTTTTCTTACTTACTTGACACATGTTACAATGTTTGGGACATTACGTTGTTTGCATATTTTTTGACTAGTGCATTCTAAAAACCATATGATAAATTAGAAAATGTACAGCCTATTTATGTACGTATAGCCTAAATTATAACAAATATAATTAATTTTTTCTGTAAGTATTAATTGTGGATTGTACGTTTCACATCGGCATCATCAGGGACTTTTATTCGAATTCGAATCTCGATTTAAATTAAGCGTATTTTAATTACTGTAATGTTTGTTTACTAGGTTACACATAAACATAGGCGAGGCCTAAATAACATTTAGGCTAAGGTAGTAGGCCCCTATATACGTGGAATGAATATTAACAATGTAGGCTACAGAAAATTAATAACTCATACAATTACAATAACGTCATTTCCAACTGAATGCAAAGTTTTAAACAGGCCAATAACAAAAATAAAAAGTAAAAAAGAAACAATTTAAAAAATGCTGTTTTGATACTTGACGTGCCAAAGACCAAACCATCTCAAATCTAATTTAGCAACACACGGCATAAATGCAGGACATGAATCCCCAAACATTAATAACATTTAGGCCTATAACTTATATATGCCACTGTTATGTATGTACAATACGTAGCTACATAGGGCTACATAAACTCGTAGGCCTATCCCAGACAAACCCACATACATACAAACAAACAAAATCATAAGCATGTAATTTTCCGAAAAAATTAAATCAGTACAAAACATAAATTTTATGTGTCCCACAACACAGTTTTAAAGAATGAAAGTGTCATAAGATATCTTAACTGTAAGTCTTAACGAAGATTAATGACATACATACACACGTTTCAATACTAGGTAAAACTATCTGGTAAGACGTGTAAAGTAGTCGCCTGCAATGAGCCACGTTAGAATTAAATCCTAAAACTTGTGAGGTGAACGCAAACGGACTTCTGCCCAAATCGAAGTATTCTACAGTGTCTTACCCTGTCTCATGTCGGCCATCCAAATCGCTTGGATTGTCGGTGGGCGTCGCGGGTCTGCCTTCTGTTGAAGGTTTCCCGACTTGCTGGCTACTACAAATTCGACGAGGCCATAGTGTTTTACGTCGAGTTGTAACATGGAACAGACTTCGGAGACGCTGGCAGCGAATGAACAATTTGGGCAACAAAGCCAGATTCAATCGGATGACAGAAAGGTTCAAACAAATAGGTCGTGATATGTAGGCTTTTCGGTGAAGTTGTTAGGAGTTTGTGATTTCTAGTGTGGCTAACGGTCAAGCGATACAATACAGTCTGTGTTAAAGGAGCGTCGTCCTCCGCTGTAGGCCATTGCCTTGTATCTGGCGACGATCCTTTGCCAAACCGGAGGAAAAGTCCAAGTACTTCTCCTCCGAATGTCCCTGAATGCGACTTCGAAGTAGAACTTTTAGCAGTCTCCCGATCAGCACCGATCAGTAGCCAATTCACTAGAGGAGATTTCTGAACGGTTTTCTGCACTTCGATACCGGTAGAGTCCTGGACTGAACAGCGTTAAGAATGTCGCCCTATAGAGACTCCCAAATAAAAGGAATTCGTTTTCTGACCAACCGGTTAAATAATGTGTGGTTTTCCAATATCTACGTGCTTTTGAAGTGGCGCAAGGCAACGGCTACGATGATTCCTAAGGACTCCAAATTCGTGGAAACCTCCAAACGATCAATACTATCATCCATATCGAAAGTTTTCGAACGCCTGGCACAGTGGCCAGTGTCGTGCAACAATAGATCGCATTTAGAAACTCGATGCTCTGGTTCTCGAGTAATTCGGTTTTCGGACTCTGATACTTTCATTCATCTCATCGTTAGTTTTTTTTTTCACGGAACAGGACTTTCTGTGTGAGATTGGTCGGTAATCTTAACAGGAAAGACCCATCATCACTGGCGTGACTGCATTTTTCTCGGACCAAATTGCCCGGCGTCCGAGTGTCCATGGTCCGAAAGCACGGCAACGTATACCACATTAGAGCTGCCCACCGACTCCAAATGAAAATGTCGATAGAGCAGAAGAAGAACACAGCTATTAACTTCTGTAGGCCTACGTGCAATAAGTTACCTCGACGTTGACCGTGAAGCCCAACTTGGTTACTGTGATCAGGGGCTTGGGCAGAAGGGGAGTTTGGGGGGGGGGGTGAAACACTTCAAAATTTCCCTAATTATAATAATAAATAATATGTAATTCTCTGTATCTACAAAAATGTTAGCCTAATATTTATCCCCATCCAATTTTTATTAACTCCCAAAATGAAATTCTGCATAGCCTATGCCCACGACTGTGTGAAGTATTCGGGTTTCACCTCGACTACACAGACCTCAAATAAGCCTATAATATGTAGCACTGGCACGACCCGCCGCCTAGGCAAGCTCAATGTTATAATGTGTATACCACGTGAGTGTTGCCGGTGGCTGCTGCCTACACGCTCCTAGTCTGGGACCACTTGGCCCAAAGCCACAAAAAATGACTAGAATCACTCAGGACCTCCAAAGCGTACTTTCTCGCTTCGGATTTGAACAGTCGCAACGTTCTAAGCGTCCGCCCTTTGTTTGAATGCCACCATAGCAGTTATTTTTTTTTAATAAGCTAGGTCTATATGAGAATTCAACAAACCATTTGTGATAACAATATGCTTCGTAAAATGGTATTAAAAGATGAGACTGAACGTGACACAAATCGACAAATAATAATAAACCTAGTAATTTTTATTATTTTATCTTTATAGTATTTGAACCAAGTTTGGACTAGTTTTTTCAATATTTTACAAATAATCCGATTATTAAAAAATGTAGCCTACGTTTTGGCCGGCAAACAAAAAGTCCTGGGTACACCACTGTGCATTTCTGTACGTTTTCTCACCCACTCCATATTACAGAATACTGTTTCTTAGTAAATTAGGAGGCGTCACTTCGGTAAAAATCTAAAATTTTCAAATTGTAATTTTGTCTAGATAGGTAGGTATAAGCTACAACACAATCTGATAAAAACGAATTTTTGAAAATTTCAGTTTAAGTAGGGTCTCTATTATTAAAATTTAAGCGTGAGGATTTTAGACCTATAATTAATTATTAATTCGTATAAAATAATATTATTAAATTATATAGTCTATGTATATATATATATATATATATATATATATATAATTACTGTAACTAAAAGGATAGCAACTAAGTAAAATTTTTATATTGTCTTAAAAATATGAAGTTATAGAAGTAACATGTAAAAGTGCCGAAAATAAAATAAAGAATGACGTGATTTATACGGAGTTGAATTTTTCTTATAACCTGACTTCCCAACTGCGCGTTCTTTCGTCACTGCAAGTAAACCGATGTTGGGTCTTCTGTCCGAAATCCCTCAAACTACACGAAACGCGCACACAAGCGCGCGCGTCATTTTATGTGTTTGTGTGTTTGTGTGTGTGTGTGTGTGTGTGTGTGTGTGTGTGTGTGTGTGTGTGTGTGTGTGTGTGTGTGTGTGTGTGTGTGTGTGTGTGTGTGTGGAGGAAGAGGGAGAGAGCGAGAGAGATTTAATCGTGTGTGTGTGGGAGTTTGTTCATTGCGAACGTGTTCTCACTTCTAAGAGAATGTTTCGCAGTTTCTTCAACTTGACAGTCGTCAGATCTAGGTGCATATGCCTGCACGTGCGTGCATATCATCTGTACAGTAACTATAGGCCCAGTTATTCAGACTAATTGACTCAGTGTGGGTCATACTTGTCTGTAAAACGTATACACGAGCAGTGTGCCTTATGAGCAGTTTTATACTAGACTTCTTGTTCACTCAGGGACTTTCTGCCACCACACTTTCATTTTTCACTTTTACTAAAAAATATATAGATAAATAAATACGGTATAAGTTATAGCTGTAGGCCTATAAAACGTTTAAAGAATTAGCCAAACTTATGCTGCTTGAAAAATGGAGGGAAATTGCAAAAACCAAATGCATTGTGAAACGGCTTAATTTAGTCTGTGGTTTCAAAAAATATTTTTTTTCGAACGCTCTTAGATTTTCTGTGTGAAGTAGGAGACTTCAGTGCTGAAAGTATAACTAAATGTAAAGTAGCCCTACTCGTATTTACAGGAAATGGGGTTCTCTCTTGGGAAAAATATGTTTCTGTAATGCTGAAGTTGTATATAGAACGGACTGCAAAAGTCAAACAAGCCGTGTTTAGACTGAAAAAGTATTAAATATAAAAGAAGTATGGAATGAAGAAAACTGGAAGGCGGAAATTATATCCAAGAAGCCATCTTAAGGGTCAGAAGAACTGTAAAAATGTGAAAAATACGATTATTTTACAGATCTTTTAAGTTGTTTCTTACGCTTTGTTGTTTCGCCAAAAATACATTTTTCGGATTTGAGGTGTCTTCTGAAAATCAATTTGAAATTTGTTGTATGTATTGTCCGTAGTGCAATACAACGTTTACCTTGGTATTTTTTATGATATGTCTTACACAGCACATAGAAGAAAAACTCCGTTAAAAAATTTTTGTTGACATTAAAAAGAAAGGTGTTTTTGTTTTTCCGGTAAATGAAAGTTGCTCCGGGTACCTTTCAACAGAAAAATAAAACACGAGAATAATACTTTTGTGGTTTCTTTGAAAAGGGTACATATGTTAAAGTAGAGAAACATTAGGCGAAGGGTCCCATAAATTCTAACAAGACAACAGGAAAAGGGCGAGGTAGCGGGTCTAGAGAAGTGCCGCCTGCTGCAGTCACAAAGGAATTATATAGGGTATGTGTCCATGCCTTCTTGTTGGTACTAATGAATACAGACTGGATAGACTCATGAAGCTGCCTTAATGCATATGCCTATTCACATTATGCTAAACTGAAAATATAATTAGTAGCGAAAGATAACGAAATCATTTTCCATAAAAACGAATGTTGGTGAAAAGAATGCCCTAATTTTTGTTTTTGCAGTGATTCCTGATTTGACCATGAATTCGAGAAATAATTTATAAGTAGGAAATGCAAACCACATTAAATGTACGAAAATATTATAAATAACTTATAAGACTAAGTTAATAGAATTTGATTGATGGAGGTGATATTGTGACATCTTCAGTATAAATGAATTGACTATCAAAGAACAATTCACTACGGGTTTCATTCTGTTTGCAACAATGATTCCCGGTGTGATATATTGTAGATAGGTCTACTTATTATTTTCCACTTTTCTTCATTGTAATGTTGTTTAGAATAAATTTATTAAAAAAAAATAGTTAAAAATGTTATAATTCGACCAGTAATATCAGTTACTGGTATAACTATAATAGTATAAACTATAACTATAAGAGTATAAACGATAATAGTTAAATAGGCCTTCTACCGTCAGCTGATCAAGGCCTCTGCCGTTTTACAAGGTTGCATTGTATCACGCAGTTGGACATTCGTTTTTGCAATACATCTAATGGAACAAGTAATTATCAAGTAGGCTACATTTTTCATCTCTTGTTTTGAGTTTCTCCTTTATAGTAACAGACATCTACGTGATAAATATTCATTTGTAGTTCACAGGACATATCTATATAGGACTAATTGTAGATAAGTTTTAACTGTTGTACCAGTAACCAAGTTTTTGAACGCAGATAAATGTGGAGGGCTTTGATATTTCTGCCTTCCAACAGAAATATATTTTGTTAGTCAGTGAAAATATAAAATGTATTTATATTTTCTTTAACTAACAAAATATATTAATAAAAGGAATATTATATTGGTTATAATTTGGACGAAATAATTTAATACTAGACTGGCTATCTACTTGGCATCAGCCTTGTTATTCAAACAACGTATTTCATTACCATCGATAAGATATCATTTTAATCATACAAAAAGAACAGGTGTTTGTCAAAATTGTATTTTGACATTTTGAAAATTTGGTGTACTTAGCATATTATCTAGTTATGATTTAATTATTATAGGCCTACTACCAGTTTACTTAAAGTGACTAACAATAATAATCATATCTTCCTCGTCATATGGGTTATACGACTAAATGTTTTACCAGTCTTACATATATCAGAGTCACATGTAGTTTAGAGAGTCCACCGAAAATACAATATTTTCTACTATATATATTACAGTATATGCTTAAGCTTGGTCGTTTATACTGACAAATAAGCTACAGTATACAATGAGAAATCGTCTGCATATCAATATTACCAAGTAGTCTAGATGAATGACCTTGAGTTGAGGGTACTTGTGGAAGAGGTACAAAGCCCAGATCATGGCCAGCAACTCTAACCTTAACATCACAGTTTCTTTCGCCTTGGAGCGCTCCTGCCAACAAAAAGATATTAATGCTCTTCAACGTTTTGTGCTTTTGAAGTATCTGCAAAGAGGACTTGTATCTGTGCCTACCAAGTCCTTTCCTTTGAGATATGGGAGGGCAAGAACTAGCTCGAAGCACAATGTAATTTTCAAAGTCTTAAACCCTGCTCACATACTCTTGACCGTTCGTTTATTTTCCGTTAGTTTACGTAATTACCGAAAACCTTGTATTAGCAAACATTTTACAAAAGCTTGTAATAAGAGTAAAGGCCCAGAAAACTCCAAACATTGTTTACAGTCGTTGTAAATGTTCCTTAGATGATCGGACAATAACAGTAACATTGTCCAAGTACGTGTACAAGACAGATTGTACTTGTCAGCTCTAGAGGATCAAAAATTGTCCGTGTCAACTCCGAGATCCATTAGCATTAAAAAACGATTGCTACATTACAGAGAGCGAATGGCATGATTTTAAACTTCAAATGTGGAACACTCACTGCCTCTAGGCTCCGCATCGACTGTAACCACGACGATCTTTTCTGGGGTCGGTGGTTTTATTATCCTTCTTTGGTTTTCACATACCGTACGTTGATGTTCTGATGTTTTTGCTGTAGAGAACATTACACTTCTTGCATGACCATTCGTACACGTTCATAATACCCGAACCAAAAATGATTTCGTCCACAATATCCACTGGTGATCAAACTCGAGTCGACCTAGGAGTGTATCTTAACTTTTCCAAATACTTTCACAGACCTTCCGCAGCAATAGCAGGCTATAAGATCACGCAGTAGTCTGTACGTATATCACGAAATAGCTCTTAAATGCGTCAACTGTGACTGAAGACCAAAAACAATTCGAATCCTATAGCCTAGTTCATACAGAAGACACAATTTTTCGTTTAATTATTTAAAAAATTGTTTAATTATAAATTATTCATTTTTATGTTACAACTATAAAAGTAATAAAATTGTTATTCACACCAAATATAACGAGTTGTGTAAATGGTGATGTTTTCACAGAGACGTTTTTAATAGTTTCTGAACTATACGTGCCTAAAGTTAAATAAAGAGCAATTAGAAAATAAAAAAATTCGTAAGTTACCTACTTGTGAAACTAGGTCTTCAATCGTAGGCAAGATGTGGTTATTCGTACGGATCCATGGGGTTCGTGGGTCTCATCATCTTCTGTCCTGAAGTATGTGCGAAGCTACCAAATACTTACATTAAAAAATAATTAAGGTGAATATTGGTAAAGAGGACACGCTGACCTGGCTTGCACCAACTTTGAACATTTCGCAATTTGTTTCAGCTATCATTTGTTCCAAGCGATAGGTCTATAAGTTTTTTAGTTAATTTTATGACATTTTACAAGGAAAACATAACCTTGTTTCCTATATGTTTAATTAAATAAGCGTAACTTCGGGCACAGCAGATGTAAATAGGTAACCCACCTTACCTGTTTTTATCCAGTTGGAACATATCTTTATATCGTGTCAAAAATAAATTATTCTCAAGCTTTTTATATCTTCTCTTGTACCGCCAACTACCATCACTTTGGTTTTACTCTTATTAACTTTCATTGCTTTCTCTGCTAGTACCGAGTTCCATACGCTCAAGTTTCTTTCTCTTGCAGCTGTCAGTACATCATATACGCAAAGGGCGGTTTTAAGATATGCTTATTCAAATTCCAGTGACCTTTTAATTTACTACTTATAATTTGTTTCGTCTAGCTGAGCATATTTATTCTAAGGATCTCATCCGTAAATTCTGTGAACAAAGACAGGTTCGGACCTCCACCTTGTCTTAGTCCTTCTTTCAATCTAACCGCCTCCGACTCAGTTTTGTTATTTACTGTGCAGTTAATATTGTACCTATAAATTTTTTGAATTATTCGAGTCACTTTTATGTTCACGTTTCTTTCCTTTAAGATGTACTATAGTGTTTCTCTAAGTATTCTATCAAAGGTTTTATCTATTAATAGATCTATAAACGGTAGGCATATTGTCATATTCTCCTGCAGCACCTTCTGCGTTATCGAGGACAAATAATTGACAGGAGTATTGCCTTACGTAGAGTAATATTTGCAGATGACCAGATCCTCTTTACAGAAAGTGAAGCTGATTTATAAAAGTAATTTTTTATTTCAGAAGTACAATCTGGGGGCTTCAGAGGAGGAACTAAAGCAATAGTAATAACTGACAGTCGACTGTTACGAGTCAAAATTGTAGGCCCACCTTTAACAAGGAATAAACTTGTTAACGTGGTTATCTTTAAAGATAGGCATATGTCTTAAAATTCTAGAGATTAAAAGGATTTAAAAAACGAAATATATGAAAGGAAATAAAAGAAGAAGTGCAAAGTAGATTCCTTAAACGTAAATGAAAACAAACCTATTTAATGGTTATTGTCTGTTGGACAGTGTGTCAAAAGGAGAAAAGTCGAATTTATGCTTTACAAAAGACATCTTGGGTTCGCTGATGGAAGCAGCATTGAGAGATCTGATCAGTGCTGAGGATTTCAAAAATTAGTGGATGGTGGAGGAGACGGTTGCTGCAGTTCAAAAATACAATCTAAGGATGCCGGAACATAGTTTGTCGCGGATGCTTGTCAGTTATACTTAAGTACCGCGCTATAGGGAGGTGGAGAGACCTCACTGTTGAAGGGTGGATCGATTCCAGATGTAGTCCCGATACGAGGCAACTTCTTATCACCAATCAGAATAAGGAGAGAGTAACTCTGTGGTTACTGGTTCAACCGGACGCTATTTTGGCAGCCTCGAACTGGAGTGCATTAACATCTTGCACGATATTCATACTGTGCGATCCGCAATGTTTATTGTATTTCATTCATTCATGAGTTTCTGAACTTCAAACTCTTTTCGGAATGATCCCGCAAGGCTGCTAATTTAAACAGTCAATCTGATTTAAACTATTGCGGCCTCTGCCTGTCTGTCTGTCTACCCCCCCCACCTACCCACCTCATCTTCTATTGTATAGCTTCCTTTCAGTTATGCATAGTATGTAGCCTATCGCAATAGATGTTGGCCATCTCAACATAGTTCTAAACCCTTTAATGATTTTCCATAGATGTTATAGGAGTACTGCCTGTAACAGCCCTGCGGTACGTTTTTGAGAGCGGTAAGAAGTAAAATGTTTTTCCTTCGTCTGATCATTGGTCTGGGCGTGCAACAACCTCAAATTGATGGATACCTACTGTCATTGTGCATGATTCTGAGTTTAGTATCCTAACGTGAGTTACTGTTAGGCCTATCATTCTTCAGTGTCAACTAGTAAATCTTACAAAATTGTACCGGTTTTGCTTACTTTTCAAATGCTAACTTATGTGGCTTGAATAAGCGTCTGCTATAACTTGATAATCATCAGGGCAAAAGGTGATACGTGTCGGAGCCGAAAGTGTTCCTTGCAATATCATTCGTGTTGCGGATCTAAATCCTCCTTGGTATTCACCTGTTTTATTTTTCTGAAAATGGTTGAACCCTCTCATTCAGAATATTTTATGGGGAAGTACTTCATGATTTTCTCACATAATTTTTACGTTGAAATATATCCCTTTTTTATAAATTGGGCTAATTATTGCCTCACTACTTTCTCTTGGTACTTCCTCTTCATCCCGTATATCGACAATAAGCTTTCGAACTTACGCATATATTACAGTGAAATCTGGCATGTGTAGTTATACAGTTCTCCCCCCTCCTCCTCCTCCTCCTCCTCCTCTTCCTATGACTGTACAGCCCGAAGTCGAGGCTTGGCTTCTTTTATACTGACCCTCTCTCCATCAGTAGCAAAAGATCTCCATCCTCGCACTCCCAAAATCTCTCTTGCATCCACAGCGACAGCATCTTCCCATCTTTTCCTTGGATGGCCTTATGGTCTTTTGCCATCCATACTCCCCATAAGGATTCTTTTAGGTGTTCGTTTGTCATTCATTGTTACGACATGGCCAGCCCATTGCAGCATCCTCAGTTTTACGTACACTTCTACCGTTGGTTCGCTGTGACAACATCATTATGCCGTATCCTCCATTCTCCATTTCTATATATGGGGCCCAGGATCCATCTCAAGAGCTTCCTTTCAAATATCTTCAGCGGTTCAATTTCTCTTTGGGTTAATATCCAGGTTTCACTGCCATAGCATAATTCTATTAAAATTTAATTCCTCCCGATCCGGCACAATGGTTCGTTTGTGACTCATAATCACAACAGCTGTGTTGCGGTCCTGAGATCAAGTAATTGGTCTACCTGCTCACCCCTATTGGTGCGGATACCCCTATTACAGCGGTCGTTTCTTTCAAACCTGTGTTAGATTAATAACAAAGGCACACGTACAGTACACACACACAAAATTTCCTCACCACAGTGGGCCTTGCCACCCTACATGGTTAAAAGCTGGCTGATATCTCTTTGGCGGTGGTGGAACATGAGTTCTACCACGGCCAGGGGGCCGCAGGCGTTATGATTGAAGAGATAAGAAGAAGAAGAAGAAGAAGAAGGGTTTTGTGTATTTTGTACATTTATAGTAGTTGTCTCAGCACGTCTACTGTTGATGGTTGGTGTACGTACCTTCTGTTGTTTTCCGTAAATCTCTCTTCCACACTAGCTTTATGTTACCAGTTTTGCAGTTACTTTCCTGTTCGGTCTCGACACAGGCTTGACCTTGATGTGAAGCCTTCTTTCAATCTATATATATAAAACTCAAAGTCTGAGGATTTATGGGTACTGAATACAAATCCACACCGTTACACCGATTGCCACCAAATTTTGCACAGGTAACCTTTGACACAAGGCGAAAAATACTGTCTAACTTGGAATTTGATATTTTGCCCCGTTCGCACGATTTAGGCCCTTTTAATTATCCCTTTTCGTTGACACGTATAAAGATGTCAACATCACCATGGAGACCAGAATTAATTGCCATAGTAACAAGTAAATCAACAAATGATATTTAGCGGCATCGGAACTGTACCTTTATCAGTTCCTGCAGTTTTAATGTTTTTAATATGCGTTTGTATCGATATATTTAGTAATTTTGTATACAGATACGTCTATATATTTTGTAATTGTCTTAAACAATTATAAAATTTATGTTTACACGTAGGCCTATTTCTGATGATGCAATGAATAAGTAATGAAATATATTAAATAATGCTTCTAAAGATGTCAAAAACACCATGGAGACCAAAATTAATTACCATAGTAACAAGTAAATAAACAAAAGCTATTTAGCAGCATCGGAACTGTACATTTATCCTTTCCTGCAGTACATTTTCGATGTTTTATATAGGCCTAATATGCGATTGTATCGATATCGATATACTGTACTAATTGTAAAATTGTCCTACTACTTAATGCAAAACGAAAATACGTGTTGTTTTCATTTGTGAGGTTAGGTGACAACAGTTTTTTGTTTTTAGTTTACTGCTGAAATAAATAAAAGCCATGGTTGAGGAAAACATAAAACATAACGTTTAATGTGTTATACATTGCTTCTAACACAGTAACACTTAAAATAAAGAATTTAGCGTTTTTGATTGAACAGGTACTTTATATATATCTCCAAAGGCTTTATAAACGAGTACTTTTAAATCTCCAAAGGCTGTTGCACCAAGATAATAATTTAGTACAAGTTAAAATAGTACAAGTGTCGAAAACAGCTTTGGAGAGAATTTGACTAATGAGTAAAAAATTGTTATACGAGCTGACAGAACGCCATATAGACATAGACAATAAAAATTATATTAAAGTACTTATTAAAAGTCAAATATTCGCGTGCGAAGCCGCGGGTAACAGCTAGTTAGTATATAAATTTAATTAGTTCAATCACTTTCTGCTACAGTCCGTTTCTTGATGTATTAATACTTTAATATTTATAACTAAATTTACCTCAAGATATACTTTTTTCCTATTAGGAACATGTTTCGAGAGTCCCTGTACTCTCATCTTCAGCCTTGTGGGCCACATTCACATATATAAATAATAAAATGACAAAACTAACAAAACTATTTAAAAACACAGATATAAAAATAGCATACAAAACTAATAAAAATAAATTACAAAATCTAAATAGCTCACACAACAAAGATAATACAACAACCAACGGTATATACAAAATTGAATGCCAAGATTGCAATAAATGTTATATAGGACAAACAAAACAACAGCTGAAAAAACGTTATTTTGAACACCTAAATGCATACAAAAAACCAAATATATATAAATCCAATTTAGCCACACATGCAATAAACACAGGACATGAATTCCCAGACATAACCAATGTAACACTAATAAAACATATACCACACAAAGGCACCATAATGAACATTTGGGAAAATTTACAGATTTACAAACATAAAACACAAAACAAACTAATACCAGAACAAATACAAATCAATACAAAACATGACACAATATTCAAAGCACTCAACGTCGAAAATACACAAAATACAAAAACAGATACCACAACCACACACAATAATGCAACTTTAAAAGACCAAAGACCAACAAACTACCTTAATAACATCCAGAAGCCAACACACAAATACTTCACCAGAAACAAGATGGCGAAGGCTGAAGATGAGAGTACAGGAACTCTCGAAACATGTTCGTAATAGGAAAAAAGTATATCTTGAGGTAAATTTAGTTATAAATATTAAAATTTAATTAGTTATATGGTGTCTACTCCTGTCCCCCTTTGAATATTCACTATCTCTTGAAGTTTATCATTCACATATTTTCGTCTCTTATGGGCACAGATTTGTTGTTTATTTTAGTCATAACTTCTTAATTTTTTCTGCTCGGTGAGTATTTATTATAATCATATAATCATCATTTCCGGTGTTTATTGTCTCTTGACTTTCTTCACGAAACGTTCTCTTTCTGTCTCTTGGCCACTTGCAAGACTCAAGATTGATTCTTTCGTGATTTATTTGTTACGCCGGTGGATTATCCTAAGATAAATTACCAGCAAACTATACTACCTGCTCGAGTGGCAAAACAGATAGAAAGTGTAGGTACGTTTTCTGATAGTCCAGTCGCCAGAGTAAAAATAACGGTAAAATTTCTTAAAAAATTGAGGCAAAGTGATATTTGGTATAGTTATTGAAAAAGGTCTAAATATCGGTTTAAAATCATCTTTGCATGTTTATAAGGTCAGGCTTTTTAAAAAAAAACCTTATTTAAGGGCAGCACGCGGTAAAATAGATAAAAACGTTTACATTCAGTGAATTTCTTTCCTTACTACTAAATAAACCATTGGATCATGATAAAGTCTTCATTCTTTTTGTTTAAAATAGTTCAAATTTTAATAGTAATAAAATCAAAATAACGATTTTGTTATTATTTCATCGTTAGGAGTATTAAATCGATAGACGGAATGGTCGATTTTAACAAATCTTCCTCTGTTGAATAATATTATTAAATATGTGTATCTTAATATACATAAAAGTCATTGTGTGTATTTATATTCCACACCTCCTACTAAACCACTGGACCGATTTCAACAAAACTTAGCACAAATATTTTATGCAACGGGAGAACCAACATAAGATAGGTGTTTTGGGCCCTGGGGATGTCAAAAATGGAAATTAGAAAATACCGCATGTAGGGTATAAAATTAAAGGGAATTTCAATGCAAGTAACACTTTTTCATGCATATAAGCACTATTGAAAATTCTTGGGCCCTGGAGCTTAATAAATGGGTGGTTTTGGGGGAGGTCAAAAATGGAAAATATGAAAAACCACTGGACCGATTTCCACCAAACTTGGCACAAATTTTTTACGCAACGGGAGAACCAACATAAGATAGGTGTTTTGGGCCCGGGGGGGGGGGGATGTCAAAAATGAAAAATATGAAATATGAAAATACTGTGGAGTATCAAATTAAAGGGAATTTCAATGCAAGTAACAATTTTACATGCATATACGTACTATTGAAAATGTTTGGGCCCTGGGGCTCAATAAATGGGTTGTAATGGAGGGGTGTCAAAAATGGAAAATATGAAATACCGTATGTGACATGCATATACGCACTATTAAAAATTTTGGTCTCCGGGGCTCAATAAATTGGTGGAATTGGAGGAGGGGTGATGTCAAAAATGGAAAATATGAAAATACCGCACGTGGGGTATCAAATTAAAGGGAATTTCAATGTAAGTAACAATTTGACGTGCATATTGATTTGGATTATTATAAATATCCCCCCCTGCTTGGTGGATGTGAAAAAACAGCATAAATGGTATCAAATTAAAGTGAATTTCCTAGCAAGTAAGAATATGACACCACTTTCTCCCAAGCAAACCCGGGAAAATCCTCCAGTAATATATAAAATATTTCAAAGAAAAGCTCTCTTTTTAATAAAAGGTAAAACGAATACAAACAAAATAACATTATACAAGAATATATATATTTTTTTTAATTTGGAATTTTAAAAATTATTGATGTTGAGAATTTAGTTAGTGATTTCTTCTTCTTCTTCTTCTTCTTCTTCTTCTTCTTCTTCTTCTTCTTCTTCTTCTTCTTCTTCTTCTTCTTCTTCTTCTTCTTCTTCTTCTTCTTCTTCTTCTTCTTCTTCTTCTTCTTCTTCTTCTTCTTCGAGGATTTTTTCCTAACTATCATCAAAGTCATTATCATCAAAATCAATCTCGTCAACAATTGGAAAGTGTTTGCAAGTTTCAGCTGAGCATGTACCACAAACCGATGAACATAAAAGACCAGCGCTTCTGCATGTACACGATCCTTTTTTGCAGCCAGTTTTGCAATTACAAAAGATCATTTTTAATAAAGATTTTGGGGCAGCTGGCTGTGTCATTTTTATAGGCGTTAAAATTTCTCCAACATTCCAACCCCAGTCTTTTGGTATTAGATCATTGCCGAGCCATTGCTGGACTTGTAAATATACTCTGTAAAAGTGCTGCTTGGCAGCATCAGAAGTAGGTGGCAGACTTTCTAACTTTACAGGTTTTAAGCTTTTTTTCTTTTTTGAAATCGCTTTAGTAAAACTTGTATGTCTGTATTTATCAACACATGTAATTTTTTTTGGTGCATTATACATATACAGGAGAATTAATAGACCATTTTTATATATAGATGTTTGAGGTTGATTTTCCAGTTTAAATGCTTCGATCGCTTCTTTTAAATCTGAGTTTATTGATTTTTTTTCAATCGAATTAAAAACCGATTTGTCACCTTTACCATAAAAGCATGATGTTGTGTCACAGCCGGTTAGAGCATGCAAAAATAGTATATTCTCTTTGCAAAATTTATGCTTTCTAAAGCTGTTATCAGAAGAAAATAGACTAGCACTCATGGTTCCTCTCGTGGGTTTTAAGAGATAAATTTTCTTATTACTAGGTGTAAGCGCAGTAATGAGCACCAAAATATCTACGTCCTCTGCAACAATAACTGGAGGTTTATCATATAATTCTAAGGCTGTTTTCACAATTAATAAGTCTGCATCATCGTCAGCTTGTTTAACGTTTATGCTTTCTTCTTCCAAATATCTCGTTAGAATTTCAATAAATAGTTTTTTATTATTTTTATTCGAAAGAAATTGCTCTTGGGTCACTGTGCACACATATCTTCATGGAATAAAATATCTGGAGAGGAATTTTGATTGGTACGGCGATAACGCTCCATAGCTTTGATGCTGTTAGAATTGTTTGTATAGCCATCAAAAACTACAGTAACTTTTGATCCAAAGTGTCTCTTGACATAATTTACGTATCTTTGAAAAATACATTTGAACTTGTCATTTTTTGACCATACTACTCTATGCAGTAACATACCACCATCAATGACGTAAATGCAATCTTCAAGGTTAATCTCAGTGCGGTCTACTTCAAACATATCATATAGTTTAGACTTATCTGTTTTCCGAAATACACCTTCGTAAAACATAGATGTTGGGTACGGTGCAAGTTCATAACGCATGTAATCTTTTAATTCGTCGTCACTTTTTCTTGCTACACAAATGCGTTGGAATATAAACATTGGATCTATAGGGACAATTTCCTCTTGAATTTTCAGACTACTATTAACACTTTTTAATGACAGTACTCTATGTTTTCGTTTAAACGAAACTTTATGGAAGTTTGTACCAGCAATTTCTTCTAATCCTGCTTTTCCAACCTCAAAAGCATTATGACAGTTAATATTATTACCGCCAGTAACTCCAGTAGATATAGACATTATTGAATTTTGATAAGGAAATGGCTCGTGACAATCAAACCAGGATTTTATTTTGAGAATATCTTCAGTATCTCGTTTTATTCGAGAATCTCTAGCATCTACATGCTGATCGGAAGTAGAAAATGTTATACCACAAAATTTTTCTACTTCGCAGATATGTGTATATGGTATATATATATATATGTATATGGTATATAATGTGTATATGGCATTGCTAAAATCCATTTATTTGCAGTACTGGTAGTTACTCCCCGTCCAATCATACCACCATCAACTTTCATGACTCTCATTAAGTCCTGTTCGATTGTCATATCAGTATGAGTTCCTGACCAGAATTTCTCAGTTCGTCTTACAGTACAAAATCCGTTACTTATAAAATTTTGAAGTTCTTTAATTTTTAAAGCGGTAGTTTCTGGAATTACATCTTGGTTTTGCATTGAGGTGAAAAGTTTTTCAGATTCTTTTATAAATTGATTCATATATTGTACATATAATAAGGCTGATTTCGTATAATTAAAATGTCCAGTTGCATAAAAATATGGCAACATTTGCTGAATAACTTGTAATTGAATTTTTAGTAAACCCATTTTTTCAGAGCGCGCAAATGCTTTTGCAATAGAGATCATTCGTATCTATTGTATCCATAATTTTGCAGTTTTACCGCGTTCCTCAATTTCAATCATTTTTTCTAGAAATTAACTATTTAAGATGTTTAAAAAATTATGATCTTGTACTTCTTTGTAAGTAAGATTGTCATCTAAAAATTCTTGTAGTAAAGATTTCATATTTGAATATTCAACTTCTGAAAGATTCATTTCCTCAATAATCTTTTTACACAAAACTATCCAAATTAATGTGTGGCCTCGTACTGCCTAGCATAAGCATGGCCATCTAACATCTTATCTACAGTTCCTGGCGCATAGCAACAGCTTAATGCTTCTTTTAAACCGCTTCCTGCCATCACATAACCGATTGAACCAAGAAAAGACATAAGCAGATGAAATCCTCAAAGTCGAACAATTACATTATGTATATCATCATCAGGTGAGGATTGGACCATTTCAAACGCTTTCTGATACAAAGGTTGATCGAAAGTAACAAAACAATTAAATAGATTTAAGTTTTTCACTAGTTTTACAGCGTATTTTAAAACGGTGTATATTGTATTTTTGTCAGTTGGAGGAGAGTGTACAAAAGGCAAGCAAACAATTCTAGATAATGTATAAGTCATATTTTCCAAAAGCTTGGACATAAAGGCATTCCAGCCAGTAATGCCTGGTTTGGTCACTCCATAAATCCAAAGCAAGTCAGCATTAGAAAAATCTATATTATTAAAACTCGGATTATCTACTTTTTCAAAAACAATGTTTTGGAGTGCATGTGTATTAATATTTTCAAAAATTTGGAATGGTATTTTGTCAATTTTGCTGATTTCTTTTGCAGTAGGCTTAACTGTCAATCGTTTTAAGGGAACTTTCTTATAATAACAATCTCTTGGACTTATAATCATAATACCTCCCATACTATGAAAAGTATTTTTCCCGTCTATAGTATTGATATTAATATCTGAATTGTCAAATGCCAATTGTGCAAAACAACCAGATCTAAATGGAGAACGTGGACTAAGCAATACACTATCCTCATAAAGTGCTGCTTCTTTGTATGATGAACACACTCCCAGATGCGACAATATATCTATAATTCGTTTTGAAGCAAATTTCCTATGCAACATTACAGACAGACCAACTTGCAATGGTGATAGAAAGGTTCTAGGTCTTATGCAACTCATAATTGAATGAGTAATTGCTGTGCATTTTGTTTCATATGAACTAATATTACCTTTTTTATTTTTTAAAATTATTTCTTCTATCAGAAACTGAAGGGATTCTGGGATATTCTCATTAATATTTTGGAATATATTATCACTTGGAGGATAAAATTCTGTATTACTTTTCTTCAGATTAACATCGTTTCGAATAATTGCTGCTGCAGATTTTAAGATTTTTCTTTTTTCTTCATTTTCATCTTTTTTTGAGGCTATCCATGCTTGACGCATGACATTGTATTCACGATCTACAAGACATATGAGGGTTGAGCCACCTTTTCTGGATATAATTCTTATGCAATCGCCATAATTTTCTTTTAATTTAGCAATAATGGTATTTGGATGACAAGCATCATGTCCTGTTTAAGAAAATTAGATATTAAATAAAATAAACATGAAAATTTAATTTAAAAAATAGTATAATTATAATTTATAATTAAGCAATATATTTACCTAATAATGCAATTAATTCTGTGAGCGTAAACTGGGTATCATCACTGTCACTTAAATAATCAAAAATCAATTCCATTTGACGTGAGATTTTTACATCCTTGGGTGGACCTTTAGCATCACTTGTGTCACGAGTGTAACTGTTTAAACTTTTTTGTGACAACTGCGGTGATATCTCGCTTGTACAGCTACCAAATCATCACAAGAAATTCGTCGTAGAATAGCTTTTCCTAATTCGTCATTATGTTCTGCAATCATTTCTGATAATTTTTCTTTAAAAGTAGGACTTTGAATTATAGAAATATTTTTGCGTTGATTAATACTTAATCTCGTATTACTTTTATCGGCATCTAATCCACAAATTATACAAAGTTTTTTGAAATCAAACAATTCTTTACTCTTTCTGACTTTACTCTTGACTGGGCTATATTTACTTTTTTCGACAAAGTGCCTAAATCCTTATAACACAAAACATCATTCCTTTTTAACGTATATTTTTCTCGACATTTCCTGTGTACTAAAATTGAATCAACTTTTTTTGACATTTCATATTTTCCATCGTTTCTCTCAGAGCTAACTCTTATTAAATTCGGTAGTCCTCGAGTCACTTTTTCTGTATCTTCAATACAAAGATCAGCATTACAAATAAAACATATTTCTGTATCACACTGGTCCATATTTAATACCTAAAAATCAAAAAACCTTATGTAGCGCTTATGTTCAGTAAAAGTATTCTTTAAAACTTCACCACTAGTGAAGTCAAAATATCTCTTTTGAAAATGTTTTTATTTTCAATTTTAAATCCACCGTTTTTACCAAATTTGTTTTTTTAAATATGTGCCTTTTATAAACTTTTAATGTATGTAAAAAATGATCAGTACAAATAATTTTTTTTTTTAGAAAAATGCGTTCTTTACGTTTAATTTTTTAAATGGTCAAAAAATGGTGTCAGAAAGGCCAACAAATTTTGTTAATTAACCACCCGAAAGTATTTTTAATAAGCTTTAATTTAAGCCGTCGTACACCTTTGTGCCACAATCTTGCCATACTTTATGAGCACTCAAAGTTTTTTTGTGAATTGCGATTTTTTTGAGGTTATATTAAACATTTCAATAAGAAAATTTGTGGGGTTTATAGTACTCCACAAAGGTTACCTTTCCCTCAAGTTTTATCAACTTTCAATAATTTGTGTTAAAACAACAGCAATTTGTTTATAAACGCCATCGCCACTTTATTTATTGATAGCACATTAACAATAATAATAATATCAACTTCCGTATTAAGGCTAAAAATGTTATTCATTTATTATAGAATACTGAAAAAAATTCACATTAAAATTGGCTTGTTAGGTCCAAAGATATTTATAAAAACGCTATTTTGCAACTTAAATTGTTAATAAAGAAATAAACGGGTTGATTTGACACAAAACTTAACTGTTAGCTCAACTTGATCCCATTAACCAATTTAGCATACAAAAAATGACTCCTATAACAATTCACATTTGATTTTTATTTTGACTCCACTACACGTGTTCACAAATAAATAAATATTAGCATGTATAAAAAGTGTAAATAAAAACTTTAAACTGCAATTTTTTTTACCTGTTTTATAATATGATAAAAACAAAAATATTTGTAATGTTTTGATTATAACCTTTGAAGAAATATCAACTGCGTTACTGCTCCGTTCTTGTATAGCAGATGTTTGTATGGCACACCACAACAATGGGTGTTGCACGCGCAGCTACATATACAGTTGCACACTCGAGGGGAATAGAACGCCGCGCCGTTTAAAAATTTTACCTGTTTTCTAGGGTCTTGTTTTTAGATTATAGGTATAATCAGGTAAGAGAAATAACATGAATAGATAGATTTAGCATTGTAGTAGCTATAACGTTAATTTCAAGTACTCAAATAAACCCACTTAAAAGATACATGTATGTAACGCAAAGGAGGCACCTTTTTTTAGTATACACAATTTTTATTTATTTTTTTTAATTTTGAAAATGATTTTAATTTTCATGAGTGTAGTTTTGATGCAGAACACTTGCAGCTTTCAAATACAATTTTTTGTATTTCGATATCTCTATTTTTAAGATTAATAAAGGCAGATAAACTCTGAATTTTAGAGTAAATTTAAAATACGTCGAAATACTCACTTTTGAAAAGGTTTTTTTTTTAAATAACAACTTCAAAAGTAGTTTTCATTATTATAAAATAAAAAGTTTATCTCTTTTAAAGGTAAATTAGTAAATAACTACTATTTTTTTTTAATTTTATTATATAGTACTTGTAATTTTGTGGTTTCACTTCTTTTTGTATCTACAGTAAACATTTATACACTATATTCTTTATGTTCAAATAAAATATTTATGTAAAAATCAACAAATTTTGAAAGCTATACTGTTCCCTTCAAAACTAGCCTTTATTTAACTGGCTACGCTTAGATTAAAGAAAGTTATGATATTTTTGAATAGACGCGCCTGGCTAATTTAGCGAATTACGCAGGATCGGGGGCAAACGCTCTTTTTAAAACGCAGCGCTCATCATTACCAATTTTCAGGAAAACAGTTCCATTAACGTAAAAATATGTAAGGAGACTTTCTGAAGGAAATTGTTTGCTCTTCAATATACACCTTTTTATTTCTTCCAACTGTACATATTTACGGAGTGCTTTAAGAAAATCTGTCTTTACGAATTTTCCAGACCATTTTCAGAAAATCCTAGAAAGGGTAAACATGCAAAGATTTTTTTATATTAATTATTAACGTTTATTTAACACGTGCACCAAATATTGCTTTGCCCCAATTTTTTATCAAGTCAAAATCTCTGGCGACTGGACTATGAGTTAAGAAATAGAATTCAAAGATGCCAAAAACACAAAGTATATTTATTTCAACAAAAATTCCAATGTAATTACTCTTCGATATTTCTAAATTAATCTCAAGTTACTAGTTAACTGTATCTTTTCTAGTTTATTACTTTCTAGTTTACTTACTAAAAAAACTATATTCTTTAAATTATTATTATTACAAAATATAACCCATATCTCCTTTCTTCATACGCAGTGCAACCATCTGGCGTCGGTGCCTACCTCGCTTTTCGCTTATTTTATATAGCCTACACAATCTTGTTTACGAAAGTTGAAAGTGAAACTTATTTACAAAAGCGTCTCTGTGCTGGAGGGAATGACGAATTTACCAAATATCACTTTCTCTACCTGAGGAAACTAGTCTATTCTGAGTCCCATACATCCCCCTTAAACCAATTCTAAAACATATTTAATTACAAAAAACACAATATTTAAATTTACAACATATTTGCTTCTGTTTCATTCAGCCTTTTATTGATAATGTTCTGTTTAACTTTATGTAAATTTTCTGTTCACATCGTCTTCCTTTTTTGCTCACTTTTATTATTTATAAGTTTTTCAGTTTCCGTGTTTCTATTGTTTTGGTTATTGGTTTTGTTCTGTTGGTTTAAATCTGAACGAGTACGTTGCTTGTAAAAGGAAATGGTCCAGTTCACAGTTTACATCAATTATATTTTATGGTTTCCCTGTCTGCTAATATTCGCTACGCTAATGTGCCTGCTACTGTACGCTAATAGGCCTATACATAGCCTAACCCGACCTAGCTTGCTTAATTATTCCACCATTTGGAGAATTTACCTACTTTTATGTATATTTTCATGGGATTAAGAGACTGATTAAAGAGGTCCCATGTGATATGACATGTTTCTGGCACCAAATTACTAGCACTTTGACCATTATGGTCCAGCTCAGTGTGCAAACTCTGACTCCCATTATAATCTGTGTGGTATTTCTTTGTGCTGTCTGCATATTTCCATCCGTTGGTGAAATATTCTTTCATTTCTCTTTTTCGCTGTGGAGGGATCATCATTTGTAAATCTTTGCTATCGAAAAATCTTTTTGCTGTTTGTAAACTAACACGTCGTTCATTTATAGTTTAAAAATCTATTGTACGATTCACGTAATTTTATTGTATAATCTATCATTTTATCGTATTGTCTACAGTAAATGATATTTTAGATTCGCGTGTTTGCACTTTTCTACTGTAAAAAGTTAATAATTTCAGTATTAAAAAGTTATTTTCAATATTCGTTTCTGTCTCTCCTATTCTAGCTCCAGGTTTCAAATTATGCCACATTTGGTTGCCTAAAACATTGTCTATATACTCTTCCATTCCAAAGGATTTCCACAGGGCTCGTAAAAATGAATTTTGTTAAAAGAGTGGGTTATTAGCTCGCTGTTCTCAACTTGTGGGGGGCCAGAACTTATATTTCGGTGTGATCTTCCCCTTCGGCTGATGAACGCTTTCTATTGCTACCCGATCGCACTGTCAGAGAGCTCCCCGCCGCCGCCCCCGACACCAGAGACATGATAGTGTCTTGCCTCTACATCTACAGCTCCGGCTGCTGACCCCGTTGAAATCTACACTGCAGCAGTCGCTTCGGCCTTTACTGCAGCCTCTACAATTCAAGCACCGAGTAGGGTTACAAAGAAGCCTACTAAGTCCAAGTCGTGCGCCAAGCGCCAACCTGTCGTGGCCAGGCCTCTTTTCTCGGATGGGACCAACTCAGAATCACTCCGGCCGGAAGTAATCTGCCGCTCCTGTTGCCTCTACCCCTGCGACTTCAACGGAACCCAAGCAGGACGTTGCTCAAGCTCCCGCTGTTCCAGAGGCAATCATTGGAGTTACCAAGCACCAGAAGCACAAGCCCCGGCGACTGGTGGAGTCCAACTGCTCTATATAGAGAACTGCTTCTCCAGCAATGACCCACATCGAAGCGTCTGCGGCGTTTTATGGCATAGAGCTGCGCCTTGTCTCGATATATCTCTCACCTAGACGTGGCGCACCGCCACAAGAGGAATGGAACGCCCTTCTCGACAGCGCTTTCCTAACTCCAAACACGTTAGTGGAATAACCTAAAGTCCAACCCGTACGCCTGTGTCCTTGGTATTGATCCGACCTACTTCTCCCGAGCGGGGTATTGCCCTGACGTCCCTGACATAGTAATTGACAAGACCGTCCTCTTTCAGTACTATGTCAGCGCGGTGGCGGACATCTCGTCTGATCACGACCCCCTGCTTGTAACTGTTAGGCCACCGTCGGTCTCACCCCAACTTTCTGATCGTCCTTATAGGAGGGTCAACTATAGGTCCTACCACGATGATATGAAAAAGTAATTACCATCTTTCCAGACGGACCCGTAGTCATTTGTGATAACGTGGATCTCCTAGTTACCCAACCCCAAGATCTCGTTCAGTTTGTGCAGTGGCTTCTGGAAGCTACCGCCCAATATGTCTCTTGCTAGCAATTTTCCCTGTTGGCCCGTATGTTGCCTCTAATGGATGGGATCATCCACGAAGGGCAGTTCGGGTTTCGGTACAATTACACTTCAGATAATGAGGGTAGTTAACTAACTAGCACTGTCCTATCGGACCTGAGCAGAGCCTTCGACAAAGATTGGTACGAAGGCCTACTGTACAAACTGTGGCCTACATACCAATACCTCCTTCCATCGTGCAACTCGTACTGTCGTATTCTAAGACCAGAATTTCTCCTCACTCGACCATTAAGCATTTTGACAGAATTATCTCGATAAAAATATAGAAATATAAGCACGTCACTTACCTCTGCCTTCAGTTCAGTTGAGTGAAAAGTAATGCAAGCTAATCCGGTTCAGTTTTTTCGACGTGTTTGAAATTAAATTTTCAATCGCCCATATGTTTACATACTCTTAATACTCAAGTGTAACACTATATCGGTCAACCTGACTCTTCAAGCGTGATCAGATTAGTTCAGTCGGACTGAAGTCTAAATTACACGGAATATAAAAACCAGATACCCCTTTTCATCTAAAATCTCATCAATTAGATATGGTTTATTCCTAGGACTGTGCAAAAAAAATAAAATCGGCATCTCAATGTATGTTTGCAGCAGTTGTGGATTTTGATAACCACGATCAAGAGCTTCAAATCAAGACCAAGTCTGCCTTTGTACGACTATCCTGTACTGAGAAAAAGTTGTTTCACAAAACTGATAACTTTTTTTTGGATCACAAAACAGTTTTGTAACATAAGTAGTGCATTGAAAACACTTGTGCCCATAGTGTATAAAAATTTAGTTATGATCGGACCAAGGGTTTTTAATTTATATAATTTCAAATAGAGCGGTTTCTTGAAAAACACAAAAAAACATCGACTTTTTTACTCTAACCGCGAAAACAAATTTAAATCAACCTTCAAAAATACGTTTCTTACACAGATCAACGCATAATTAAACGCGCAAAAATTTGATGTAACTAGTTTTTAAGTAGACCTACAGGTTCACTTGTAATTAACGCTTAAACTCGAGTATCCATAATAAAAAATCCGACAGTAGTCGTGTAATAATAGCGAAAGTAGATATATCGCCACAAGAAATATTAGCCAACCAGCAATCGGAAGATGAGATAAAAGAAATCAACAAAATATATTACGTAGACAAAACAATCAACAATTAATATATATATATATATATATATATATTACGTAGACAAAATAAACCGTAGGAGGTTAGCAGTACCAAAAGACAACACAGAAAAAATAATGAAAGCGTATCACGATACACCTTTCGGGGGCCATCAAGACATTGATCGAACTACAGAGGTAATCAAGGAACGATATTATTGGAAAAATATGAGTCGCGATATAGAGAATTTTGTGCTCACGTGTAAAAATTGTAACGAGAGAAAAACTTCAGCTAATCATAGAGCAGTAGCACCAATGCAGATAACGACGCCTGTAACCAAGCCATTTCAGAAAGTTGCGGTGGATATAGTGGGGCCATTACCAAAAACTCATGCTGGGAATCAATACATCCTCACCTTTCAAGACCACTTTTCTAAGTATGCAGAGGCTTTCCCTCTACCAGACCAAAGGGCCACAACCATAGCAAGAATATTTATAGAAGAGATAGTGTGCAGACATGGAACACCAGAGAAATTACTCACAGATCAAGGGACAAATTTCACCAGTGAGCTATTCCAAGAGGTATGCAAACTTTTAGATATAGAAAAACTACAGACAACTGCATACCACCCGCAGACAAACGGTATAGTTGAGCGAAGCCACCAAACAATAATGACGGGTCTGAGTCAATTCATTAGTAATGACCAAAAGGATTGGGACGTGTGGTTACCGTATGTCATGATGACGTTCAGATTCCCTCCGCATAGTACGACGGAATACTCCTCGTATTATTTGCTGCACGGGAGAGAGATGCGATTACCTACTGACTGGATGAGAGAAGAAGTTCAACGGGATTTAAGTGAAGACGACTTAGTCCAAGAAATCAAACGAAGGATGCAGATAGCTAATCAACGAGTGATAGATGCATCTCAACGCAGAAAAGAGAACAGCAAGATGCAATATGATATAACGGCTAGGAAGAAAAGATACAACGTTAGTGACAAAGTTCTGTTACACCAACCGTTAGTTAGATGAGGCCGAAGCAAGAAACTGGCTAAACCGTGGATAGGACCTTATACCATTATTGAAATAAATAATAGTGTAAATGTTACTACGAGTATAAAGCGTGGTAAATGTACGCAAAAGGTACATGTAAATAGAATTAAACCTTTCAGAGAAAGAAACTAAAATTTCAACGTCTCGTTCCAGATAATGATGATATTCACCTTCATGATGATACTATTGTCAGGAGCGCAAGGCCGACGGTACGACATACAACTCCTCGAGGATAAACCAGGATTATACCTTGCCGAGCAGTACCAGTTTTTACTCACCTCAGAGCACTGGGTTATCGCTATAGACACTGACCTAAGGGAACTCGAGACTAAACTCAGCCAGATTGATTTAATATGGGAGGAAACCGCAGTTCTGCGCAACGCCAGTGACTTAACGATTTGGGCTGGACCATACTTTGAAAAATCATGGAACGCTATCAAACGGACAACTAAGAGTGTCAAACAGTTATACGATATTGTTGGAGCTAGCGACATGATCGCACGTCTAAACGGGGAATCTTTAATACAGTTGGATTTGGGTTAAAAACGTTATAAGGGACTATGGATAGCGACGATGCCGAATACTTTAAAACGAAAAAATAAGCACGCTTAACAGTAATCAACATCGCGTATACCAGCTAGAGAAAGACCAATTAACAGTAGTTAAGAGTAAGTTAACTGCTATCAATCATACGATGCGCGACTTCAAAAATAACCAAGATGTTATACTAATAACCGAGGACTACCTTAAACAATTGCAAGACCTAAATCGAGAAGGAATCAAGAAAGTAGAAGACGTCATGATAAAACGACCCAGGGCTATAGATGCTCTGAAATTCATTGAAATTGCGTGTAACGATATAGATAAAGAAGTAACTAGATTTTATCTAGGGATTGATGCTATGAGACAAGGGAAACTAAGCACAATGCTAATATCACCTGAAACTCTTAGTACTTATTTATTTACTATAAGCATTAAGCTAAGAACTGGTTCCACACTACCTATAGTGGTTATTCCTCAAACAATACACTCGTATTACGAAATTACCGAAGCGATGGCTTGGCTTGTAGATGACCATATCATCCGAACTTTCCTAAGAATTCCTCTTAAACATGTTGACCGAACTTATAACTTGTATGAAGTGTTACCTATACCTAATCCTACTCCAAAATCGAAAGAAAATTTCCTTTACACGTTCATTAATCCGGGAATGGATTTCCTTGCCACATCCATAAGTGAACAGCATTTCATTCCTATGACTCAGAGACAGGTAGATGACTGCAAGGGCAGCAGCGTCAGAATCTGCAATAAATCGACCGTTGTTAATCACCTAAGTTCCGGACTTGAGACTTGTGAAATCGCCTTCTATAAGGGAGTAACGCCGCCGCTAAGCAGATACGACACGAGAATAACACACGTCGGAACGTCCATGTGGATGGAGATTCCAGGTACATCAGGATGGATGTTTGTAATTCCGAAAGAAGAAAGTCTCAACGTCACCTGCCTTGGACCCGACGGACATCCAGAGCATGATGCCACAGAATGGATACAAGTAACTGGAATACTGACGTTACCAGCTAAATGCCAGATGGTTGGATCTACGTTCACCATTTACAGTAGAGTAGCCTATAGATCAGTTGAGAAACTTAATGTAAGTGATGTAATAAAAATACCTACCGCAAAAGCTCATAAGTTAAATATTAGTAAAGAAATGTATGATATAATCTCTAAAAAGATGGCTAATCTATATATTAATACGTGAAGAGAAAACTTTGTACCCCTTTTAAAGCATATTGTGCGCACGGAGGAGTGTGAGATTTGGCATAGTTAAAGTTTATATGGAGAAGGAGTGCAGAAAGCTAAAATTTATATATAATATGTGTTACAAATACATTAAATTAAATAAAATAAAACATTCATTTGCACTAGAAAATTCATTTAAACTTTTTCAAACAATGGTAATTGTTAAAAATAAAATAATTTTGTTGCCAGGCAATAAAATTATAATTTTTTCATTTTAGTGTACGTTCATACTGCCGATGTCAAACACATAATAGTCTGTCGTTTGTTTACGTTCATACTGCCAATATCAAACACATAATAGTCTGTGGTCAAACAGTCGCACAGAGTAGAGATTGTCGCCAAAGAATTTTAAAATGTTGCCAACAAATAATTACTGACAGATTGACTGAATGAGCTGTGAATTTTGTGTGATTTCAAATGTTCCTTTTTCAATAGTCTGTGGAGTGTATGTCAAGGCAAAAAAGCGTTTATTTTATATTTTGTATATTAGATATCTGTGTTTTATATATTAATGTGCAGTTGAAAGTGAAATACAGCTTGCTTAATATACACCTGTTGCAAAAGGAAAATTTTGTAGCAGCAATTTGAATTGACTTACTCTCGCCTAATTATTATTGGTGGTTTCAAAAAAGTGAGTACATTTTATTATTTTTAAATTAAACCCTGTCTAATCTTAGTTTCAGTAATTTCATTACATGTTTTTTTTTACATTCAGATATTCGCACCTACTGCCATTATGCCTCGGCATAGAACATTGACGGGTCGGAGTGAGAGACAAAGAAGAAGGAATATATATTCGCGTGAAAGTCAAAATGATAATAGACCAAATGCAAATTTAAATAGTGTAAATAGTATAACATTGACGGGTCGGAGTGAGAGACAAAGAAGAAGGAATATATATTCGCGTGAAAGTCAAAATGATAATAGACCAAATGCAAATTTAAATAGTGTAAATAGTATACAAAATGATGAAATTATTTTGAGGGATACATTTAAATGCGCACTGAATGTCATTCCAAGAAATTTTAATACTTTTGATTGTGGATTAATGCATTTACAATGCAGGTTTTGCAATGCAAAACATTTCGAATCTGAGGTCACTTTAGGTGAAAGGACTGCATTCACTTCATGTTGTCATAAGGGTAAAGCAATATTACCGGCCTTAAGTCAAAATGAATACTTTAAATCATTGTATGATGGACTTACTTCAAATGAACCTTCAATAAAAAGAAAGTCAAAAAATTATTTTGAAAACATTCGTAAATACAATTCATCATTTGCTATGTTAGCTCAGAAGCTAAAATTTCGGATACAGTTACGCGTTGAGTGTATCATTTTAAAATACATGATGTTTTTATCACAGATCAGGTCCAATGACTGCTGGATATGGTCGCTCACCATGTTATGCGCAATTATATTTTTATGATGTTGACACTGCTGTCAATTATAGATTACGTGAACACTATAATCAAACATGTAATAACAATATAATGCTCGAAATCTCTCTTGAATGGGAACGCATTAATCCTTTCGTTCGGTCATTCATTGCAATGAAAGATCATTGTCAGAGAGTTGAAAATCAAAATAAAGAAATTTGTATGCTCATTAAAGTAAATCGTGATTTAGATCTACGCCGTTATAATGATGCAGTTCAAACTGATGTAGCAGTAATATTTAGTACAGTTGATGGTGAGCCACCCTTTGAACAAAATATGGTTTCGTTTTCAAAAGTTAATGGTACCATTAAAAATATCTCTGTTTTGGATTCATCATTGGACCCTTTAGCGAGAAGATTTTAGCATGTTGCACCATTCACAAAAATTATTTCTGCAGTGGATAGTTGATATGTATGTGAGAATAGAGGGCACAAGGTTACATTTCATTCGACAAAAACAAACAAGTCTTAGGTCTGAAGTTTACAACAATTTAACAGATTATTTAGAATTGAACCCCAATGCCAATAATGTTGGCCGTAGAGTAATTTTACCATATTCATTCAATGGATCTCCAAGAAATATGTATCAGAATTATTTAGATGCAATGTCAATTGTACAACATTTCGGAAAGCCTTCTTTGTTTATTACAATGACTTGCAATCCAAGTTGGCCTGAAATAGTTAGCAATATTGGTGTAGGTGAGTCAGCTAATTTTCGACCTGATATTGTTGTGCGTGTATTCAAGTCCAAACTGAAAGCATTAATTGAGGGCCTTACACTAAAAAAAATCTTCGGTAAAGTTGAAGCACTCATTTATACAATTGAGTTTCAAAAGAGAGGATTGCCTCATGCTCACATTTTGCTCTCTTTAAATGAGCAAGATAAAATTGTTAACGCTACCGATATTGATAAAGTTGTATCTGCGGAGATTCCTAATATTCAAACACATCCTACATTACATGAATATGTTGTAAAACACATGATGCATGGTTCATGCGGTGTACTTAATCCAAATTCTGTATGTATGAGAGATGGAAAATGCACAAAAGATTATCCAAAACGATTTAATGAATTTACATGTGAATCATTAAATGGATATCCATTATACAGAAGGCGTGATAATGGTATTAATGCTGAAGTTCGCAGGTAGTTGCCTCGACAATCGTTATGTTGTACCATACAATCCGTATTTACTTGCCAAATTTAATTGCCATATAAATGTTGAAGTATGCACTACAGTTAAAAGTGTTAAATACATTTATAAATACGTGTATAAAGGCTATGACAGTGCATCTGTTGAATTAGGTTCAGAGAGAAATGAACCAGGTCAAGAAATACAAATTGATGAAGTTAAAAATTTTTTAAATGGCCGTTATGTCGGATCAACTGAAGCTGTATGGCGCATCTATGAATTACCAATGCATTTTCAATCATATGTCATCGTTAGACTTGACATTCATTTACCGCGTAGACAGAATGTTTACTTTCGAGAAGGGCAAGAACGTCAATATAAGTATATTGAAATTCCTTTGCATTATGTGTGGGAAGATTCCCGAAAAAAATGGAAGAAGAGAAGGCGTGGAAGTGATAAAATCATTACACGCATACATGTAGTATCACCAAAAGACATCGAACTTTTCCATTTACGATTGCTTTTATTACATGTCTGTGGTCCAAAATCATTTGAGGATGTTAGAACATACAATGGAATTATACACACTTCTTTTGTTGAAGCGTGCCATGCTCGCGGCATTGCTTCAAATGATAATGAATGGCGCGAATGTTTAAATGAAGCAAAAGAATTACATTCACCAAAACAAATGCGAAATTTATTTGGTTACATTTGTGCATTAAATGTGCCAGCCAATGCATTGGCGTTATGGAATGAATTTAAAGTATATCTTAGTGAAGATTTTTTGAGAGATTACAACGAAGAACTATCCTTTAACACAGCTCTATTAGAAATTGAAGATATTTTGAATGTTCATAATTTGTCATGTCAAGAACTTGGTTTACCAGTTCCCACGTATTCGCAGAGAACAGACGAAGCAAATGCTATTGATCCAATAGAACAAGAGTTTCTGTTTTGTGAGCATTATGAAACTGCAAATATTGAACAGCGTAATCTAATTGATCGTGTGATTCGTGAAGTTTTGCACCATGATACTGGATCTAATGTTTTTTGTTTAACCGCTCATGCAGGTTGTGGAAAAACATTCACACAAACAGCAATCATTCACAAATTAAATTCGCTTAGTCTTAGTTGCATTGCAACAGCGTTCAGTGGCATAGCTTCAACTCTATTACTTGGAGGTAGAACTTTACACAATGTGTTTAAATTGCCTATACCCATTTTGGAAAATTTTGTAGCGAATATTACCGCAAATAGTAGCTATGGACGTTACATAAATTCATCATCATTGATAATTATTGATGAAATTTCTATGTGCCCACTGCAAGTGTTGAAAATCATAGATAGATTATTGCAGGATCTATGCGATGAAAATGATAAACATAAACCATTTGGAGTGAAAACGATACTTCTGTGCGGTGATTTTTGGCAAATCTTACCAGTTGTCCCACATGGATCACGTGCAACTTTAATTGAAAATTGTGTCACGAGTTGGCATAAATTTGCTTATTTTCATAAAGTAACGTTTACTAAAAATATGAGTGAAATAGAATTAGTCGAATTCTTGAAAAAAATTGGTGATGATGAAGCCCCACAATTCCCTCAGTTTGGTGAAAATATTATTGAAATACCTCAGCAATTAATAGGAGATGAAAATAATATTATTAATGAGGTGTATGGAAATATTTCCGAAAACATACTCTCAGATAACATATTGAAGTCAGTTATTTTAGCACCTAAAAATGATGATTGTACTTTTATTAATACTGATATACTTAATCGAATACCAGGTGAACAGAAAACATATCATAGCTACGATAAAATAATTTGTGATGATGACAATGAAATCAATAACTATCCAGTAGAGTTTTTGAATTCTTTGACTATTAGTGGTTTGCCACCACATAAGTTAGTATTGAAAGTTAATTGCATCGTTTTACTGATCAGAAACTTAAATACAAAGGAAGCATTAGTCAATGGAACAAGAATGCGCACCAAGTGTATGCATCGCAATGCTATTGATTGCGAAGTTTTAACTGGAACCGCACGCAATAAGAGAATTTTGGTTCCACATATAAATTTAACATATTCCGGTACTGTTTTACCATTTAACTTTCAAAGAACTCAATTTCTAATTATACCTGCATTTGCGATGACAATAAATAAGTCTCAAGGACAAACATTCGAAAAAATTGGAATTTTATTGAGGCAGCCAGTTTTTACACATGGTCAATTGTACGTCGCAGCAAGAAGAGTTCGATCATTCGATGGTTTGAGATTTTATATTTCCGAATATAATGGCCAAGGGCATTTAGCAAATGATGACTTTTTTGTTTACAAAAAACATCGTTTACACAGAAGTTCTGAATCATTAAATTCACTTTCAAACTATTTTAAGTTCAATGGTCAACATTTATTTTTTTAACCGCCCGGTTTTTTTGATTTAATGAAAAATATATGAAAAAATACGAGGCACGTATTTTTTATTTCATTTTTTATTTTGTATTAAGTTTTTATTTAAATTTTATATAATTCGAAAAAGATAGGCAAAATAACTGTGTAGCCTTGGCGAAACCTGGTCAGTATGGCAATAAAAAAAACCCAAGGAAATGTCAAAAAACGCGTTATTGCTTTTTAAATATGGCTTAGCCAAGCTAAACCTCATTTTTCCTATCTTTCATATTTTTCAAATAACTCGAAAATTAATGCATAGAAAAAAAAATTAAAAAATTATATAAGCTTTGTAGCAGATAATCTTCAAACTGTTTTCGAATTTTGTACCTTACCAAAAATGAAATGTAATCCACTGGAATTGAAAACAATGTATCTTATACTTCTATGAATGTCAAGTCTCATTTTTATTAGCGTTTATTTGATTCAATAATAACATGAAAAAATTAAAACTGACAATGAATTATATCAAAAAATAAATACGAATACAAGCTGTAATTGTGTTTTTTTTCAACTGTTACTAACATTAAATTTTAAATTTCATAGTTATTGCAGGGAATTAAGGCAAACAACACACGCTAATGACGTATTTGTACACGCTCGCAGCTGACGTAATAGAACAAAATTTAAAAAAATTGTATGCAGTGATTATAGAGGTATACTCTTTGACAAAAGAACCTCATTAACGTTCAAACTTAAAAATTTAATGAATTACGGTCGAATTTCGACCACTGGGCAACCACTAGTGATAATAATCACTTGAGATACGTAACTAATAGATTTCAAGATTTAAAAGCAGCCAGTATAAAATTAAACATGTTAGATGACATAATGATGCAATAGTAGTAGGGGGAAAATGGTGGTTCTGAGCCACAAAGGAATGCCGCCTTTCTTAAAAAACAATAAAAAACGATAAAAAACATGATCTAAGAGATGACGCCGCCACCGCTGGACCCGCAGCATCCCAATGGACCATAGCATCCGCGAATTTCCGCGAATAAATTTTTTAATTTTTTTAATTTGATTTTTTATTTTTTTTATTAAATTGATTTGCATATCAAGGGGGTGGGATGAGGTTCAATGGACCACCTGCATCCGTGAATATAATTTTTTATTTTTTTAATAAAGCTGATTTGCATATCGGGGTGGTGGTGGGTGGGAGGTTTTTTTATTTTTTTAATAAAGCTGATTTGCATATCAGTGGGTGGTGGTGGGTGGGAGGTTCCAACTTGATGCATTATAGTGTATATTAAAATATATGATCAGAGTTACCAACCTTTGCATGAGTTCAAATTTGTTGTTTGTTATAATGTATATTAAATCTATATGATCAGGTGTACCAACCTTTGTATTATAGTGTATAGATATTTTATATGAGCAGGTTTGCCAACATTTTCTGTGGCGGGGGGAGGGAAATTCAAACGTGTCGTACATTATTAGCAACACGTTATAATGTATATATATATACCTATATGTGTGTGCGGTTAGTCGATTGTGACGACGACGAAATCAACTTTCAATGGCGAAAAATTCAAACATTGATACATTAAGCGGTCTCCCTAAATCATATGTTATGTTCAAACCGTTTCTCCTCTCTCACATTTGAATGTAAGTAAAACTATCTCTCTCTCTCTCTCTCTCTCTCTCTCTCTCTCTCACTCTCTCTTGTTGTCAAACGTTATGTTCAAACCGCTTCTCCTCTCCCCCCCTCTCTCTCTCTCTCTCTCTCTCTCTCTCTCTCACTATGTACGTGAGTAGAGTAGTCGGTGTGTGATGGTTAAATAATTTTAGCTCTCTCTCTCTCTCGTTGTCAAACGTTATGTTCAAACAGTTTCTCCTCTCTGTGGTCATTACCGTGCATGTATATGATTTTAGAAAGTTTATATATATTCGACAAATATTAACTGTGTACGTACTTACAACGCCCTCTCTCTCTCTCTCTCTCTCTCTCTCTCTCTCTCACTCGTTGTCAAAACGTTGACTTCATTTTTCATTGTATTAAATAATTAACAAATATTAACTATGTGTGCGTGTGTGTTGTCAACTACTTACATGCGTGTTCTCTCTCTTAACATAACGCTTCTCTTTCTCGCGCGCAGACGTCAGAAGAAATTCCTACTTTATAATGTAATTACCTGTGCGTGTGCTGTTACAGATGACAAATCCATACGTTAACGGCTTAACAAACTCTAGCAATCTTCAATACGCTCTTCTTCATTTGGTACAATACTTCTGTTTAATGGTTGCAGTTTACAAAATAATTACACACACATAGGTTCAGTGGTGTATAGCGAAATAAATTAAAATTATACACACATGTTGTTACAGATGAAAACGGTGGTTGAAATTCATACAAATCTTCTGATGTAACAGTTCCCACAAGTAATACAGTTCACACAAAAAAATAAAATTAATTGTACACATGTTCAGAGGTGTATAGTGAAATAAATTAAAATAAAGCCATAATTTGTTTAAATGATTAAATATATTTTAAAATTCACAATATAAAATTGATTTTTTTTTAAATTTTATAAATTCACAATTCATAAATAAATACATTATAAAATTGATATTTTTTTCGAAAAGTTTATATATATAATTGTGTCGTACTTGTAGGAGAAGTAACCTGCAACATAACAATACAATCAACATAAAAATCATGTTAAATATCACACACACACATGTATAGTTGATGGAATGCAAGAATCAACGCTTTACGTGAGTAACTTCTTAAATTATGTGTCATTCTCTCTCTCTCTCATAAGTTAATGTCCATTCAAATATTATTATTCATCAAAACTTTGTAAATTAGAATCTGCACTACATTCAAACAGACGCACACACAGTGATAAAAATTAGTAATGTAGGTTGTTACCTTAACGAGATACATGCAGAATTAGTGCTGTTACAAAATATATGTATTAGGAAAGCCCACAGACTACTTTCATACAGAAATAGTTATCGCCTGAAAAAAGAAACCACACATTACAAACTAATATGTATAAACACAAATATCGTTACAATAATAATAATAATAATAATACACAAACTTACGTTTACTGTCGTCCGAACTGAAGTGTGGAGAGGCAATAACTAAGGATATCACAGTGAGAATTTTTTTGTTTTGTTTTTGTTTTTAACAGGTGGTGTAACGTGGAATTTTAGCAGGTGGGGGAGCAGAGTCGTCGTCGCCGTCGGCAATTAATTTGGCACGTATCCGATAATGACCGTACGCAAGTGTATCACGGCCATTGTCTAATATATAGCGCTTATCATCATACGGTGACAACGCTTGCTTATTTACGCGCATCGTGTACAACGTATGATGATCGCTACGTAAACACAGCGCACTGACAGAAAACTGACAATGATCAGTGAGACACCTGCGATACATATCGTGACGCAGACTCCTCTTAATAGCAACTCGAGGTACACCTTTACACACACGTTTTTGACACTCATTGCTAGGATCTTCGTGGGCCACAAGGAACGAATAACATTTCGCTCTGAGACCTACGAATTCTCTAATAGGACGACCACACGTTTCATCCTTGAACAGCCCGACAACCTTTTTGTTCTTAAGGCTATAACAAGGATGAGACGTAGGGTAATCCGAGGTGTCAAAAACGTGCAAGTCCTTCTTCATGTCTGCATACAAGTCGGATGTTTGAATACTATACATCAGACTGTCTGTATCTGTCATTAACAATCTAACGTTGCGGCCGTACTTGGCGACAGCATAACGATAATGAAAGTCGTACATTATTGTTTTGCTAACGTCAAGCACCGTGAAGCCGACATACACGGGACGGGAAAGAACGATGGATTTTTTACGGAGTGAGAGCCCCACCAGATCGTTCGTATAACGAATCATACGTTTTAGCCTAGGCGTGGAAACTAGTTTTTGAAGCCGTCGTTCATCTGAGACTAGTTCAAAGTCTATATGTTTCCGTACGTTCTCCAGCGACTTGCCGTATACGGCGTTGTTCATCAGTTTGAAAAGGTCTTTTTCAAAGCTGTTGACGGCTGCTTGCCTCTTGCGGGTGTTGAAATCGATAAACGGTTTCAACCAAGCGCTTTGCTTAAAACACAACACCCTATGAGTCGCTTTCAGCTCTAAACCAAGACTTAAATACAATTTCAAATTTCGATAATGGAGAACGTAATTTTGTTTGTCCTCCAAAGTCGTTAACAACTTCTCTACGGATGACCCTGATTCGTTATACGATGATCTGTATATACTCTCGTGTAAACGTTTGGAAAAGGGAGAAAGGATATCGGGTGTTACGCGCTGGCGCACAGGTGCAAGCGGGTAGTCGGAATGCAGGTCGTGTAGGGTATTAGGATAGTGTAGGTCGACTTCGAGGATGTACCCGATGTCGGAATCATCACTCACATTACGTACGTCCAAGGACTCGATTTCGTTACGATCGAGCCGTCGGAAGTCTGCGTAAGGGAGTGGTTGCGACATGGCTGCACCGTATAGATTGTTACAGTCCGTATACAGAATGAAGGAGGTCGGTTTCGAAACATCGTACTGATCTGGAATCAAAGGGTTGTTTGCGACAGCATGACGGTTGGATATCATCGCGCAGCCCCCGCGGACCCCAGACTCTACAAACAGATGTTGATTTATTTCTGTCAACAGCTCTAATTCGACCCCTGTCATTTTTAGCATTGCGTTCCAAGCGAGTCCGGGAAGCGAGTAAAAATGACATGGGTCCAAGCAGTAATCGCGTAAGGCCATGTCTCGAAAACTTTCAAAGACATCGGCCAGCAGCATTACGTCTGTCAACAAATACAAATCATGGTAATCTCCAAACGTACGCAGATTGAAGGCACTCCACACGTTTTGTGCGTGCTCGTAATCTGCGTCCGAAATAGATGATTCCATCAACCGGTTATCAAAGTGTTCACGAGCGGGTAGACATGTTTCGTTGAACCGATCAATACTGTCAACGTACTCGTAAGGATATACCCCCTTGCGTACGAGCAGATTGGTCTGTTCATCGAAACCCCGTCTAAGCATTTCCTCTCTAAGCAAAGGAAATTGGCTCCCGGACGCGGACAGATTGGTAACGAGTGTGTCCAGAGAGCGATTAAGAAATTGAAAAGAGTCTACGAAACGCAAGGGACCCAGGGAGAACGACACGTAACGCTCGCTGGATGTCGCAATGCAGGATACGCGTTGGTCCTTATATTTCCCCAAACCCAGCATTAAATGGTGACAGTCGTAGCCACGAAGGTTATGAAAGAAGACGGGGATATGACGAGGCATCTTGTAGCTCAGATTACAGCTATTATGGGCTGCTCCCAAGAATTTCCCCGTAAGATGACAATGATTGCGTACCTTGTCATCGTCTGTCAAAGGGCGCTCACACAAATGACAAACGGTGGCGTTAGTGAATGCAACATTGTCATCATCGGACATAATTAATTGTACGTTATGTCGTATTACCTTCATCATATCCTCGACGTCTTTCATCAACCACGAGAAGAAAGTGTCTACAACGTTTTCACCTCGATAAACTTTAGCCTCTCTCCAGAGGCTGTGCGTGTGATCGACGATAGCATAGGAGAAACCTGACGGAATATGCACCGCTTCGTATGATGTGGACGATACAGGAGGAGAAGTTATTTTCTGACGGGCACCGCTGCTATCGACTGAGTAGAATTCACCTAACTCTTGCACTGTCGTCGGGACGTTGTTACCAGGTGAACACGATTGAAACGGAGTGATGAGGGACTCGAAGTCGGCGTAGACGGTGAAGGGTACTTTAAGACAGTGTGCGTAATTTTTAAAGGACATAAACTTCTCCTCCTCCGTGGGCATTTTGGTTTTCTGCTCGCCGTAAGGTGTGCAGTAGGGGAGATGATCGGACAGACCATGTTCTGTGGTGAAACGATGCAGGCAGTAGTCACAGTAAAATGATCTAGTGCAGTGTTTTGTTAGGGATGATAACAATCTACTCATGTTACTGATAAGACAGTAATGTTTTCGGCTATTTGTATCGGACAGAAGCAAAAGATTAATATGATGCGACCTGTCCTTATTCGAGGTAATTCTCAGAGGGTAAACCTCATTTTTTGATTCATTTTTGATATTGTCTTCTATATCATAGCCGAAAACGTTTATAGAAATGTTAGGATTCTGTGCTTCAAATTTGGAAATGGACTTTAACGAAACAGGGTACTCGATACCGGACATATTTAAGGTGTTTATGAAGGGGATGTAGTTTGAAGCACGGTCTTTATGTTGTTGTTGAGGGTGTATGTGGGCTAGAACAGACCACAGAAAACACATTTCATCTCGGGGGTTCTTGATGTTGACTACTGCCTTGGTGAGTGAGAGTTTTCGCGGGGTTGGAAGGTAGGAGGACGCTGCTAGAGGCTGGTACCGTCCAACAACCAGTTCCAGCTTCAGTACAGTGTCCACCGACCATCCGCTCCCGTCACGGGTAAAATTAGATATGCTATTGAAGATTTTATCGTAGGATTCATCGAGTAGACAATTCAACTCCTTGCTGTCGTCCGTGAGCAACGTGCGACAACGTCCGTGAAAGACGGCGTCTTTCGTTACCTCTTTCTCTTCACCACTGTCACCATCTACCACGGTTTTGGTAAAACGTATCCTGCATGCAATATGCCACTTGATATTGCGTAAACGTGCCTGCTCTGCCTGAATATCCTCATGCAATAAAGGACGTGCCTCAGTCATTACGAATACTATGTCATGATCCGACGCGTTGACGTTCACTGGAAGGTAGCCGAAGGTTGTGATGCACCCTCGGACACTACTGTTCCTCTCGATATAAAACCGAGTCACAACTGAAACAATAGAAACATGAGTATTATTAACCAATAGGAATGATAAATAACGTGCACACAAATTCATGTTTGTAGTAAATAAATAACACTCGTCGGGGGTAATATGTCAGTTTATTACAAACCGTGAAGATGTTGGCTACTCCTGATTTTAGTATTGAAAGTGAAAGAATAAAATCGTTCAAGTATTGGGAAGCGACGTTTATCAGCCCCGACGAGTTAGCGTTTGCAGGGTTCTACTTCTACCCTAGAAATTTCGATGTTTGCGGACATAGTATGTCATTCGTAGACGATAGAGTTAAATGCTTTTGTTGTGGAATTGAATTAGTTGATTGGAAAGAAGGTGACAAACCTATGATGGAACATGAAAAATTTTCATCTACATGTCAATTTCTAAACGATGTTAAGAGAGAGACTTTTCATACACACCAATAGACATAGTATGACTCAAACATTAATTCGCATCAGCAAGTTTGCACGCTACATAATTACAAAAAAATAATTTCTTAACTGTGACAATTGGTATTGAACTTTTTACCTTGTTCAGTCTGCTCCTCCCCACGTTCCTGCTGAAGGTTGGCCATGATCTTCAAGAGAGAGAGAGAATGAATGAATACTGAAAAACAAAAGGTACTGTTATAACGCTGGTATTATGTTAGTGTATCTTAAACGTTTTATATATCAATTTGTAGCACATGAACGAGTGGTAAGTAAGACGCTGTTGCAAAGTTCATCGGTTATATATAGTGTGTGTCGATATGTGTGCAACTGTACTAAAAAAAAGCTGTTATGCGCATGCGCAAATAATTCAAATGCACTTACGTAGATGACTAAAAAAGAGATGATTTATATAATAAATGTACGCTTAGACCAACTATTTGTTAGATCGAGAAAATTAAGTATATTTTCGCGCGCGCGCGCACACACACACACGCACACACACACACACACACACACACACACACACGACGTAACCATACACACGCCCAACGCGCGCACACATTGGGTTGAAAGCAAATCCAATTACGGTTGTTACACGTTGTGTCGCACTGACCTCCATACAAAACACAGATAACAGATTTAAATAATAATTTCATGCTTGCAATATATACAACCTATGTACACAAACTTATAAAGCATCAAACTATATATCCTTCGTTGGGTTGTACACAAACGCACGCAAAGTAACCATACACACACACGCGCGCGCGCGCGCGCACGCACACGACGTAACCATTGGGTTGAATCATGTACACGTTAGGTCCAATTACGTTTGTTACATGTTGTGTCGCTCTGACCTCCATACAAAAACAGATAACAGATTTAAATAATAATAATTTCAGGTTTGCAATATACAACCAATGTACACAAACTTATAAAGCATCAAACTATATATCCTTCGTTGGGTTGTAATTATTACTAAACAGTAATACATGCTTAGAATGAAAATATTTGCTATGATTTTAGTAACATATAACAGCGTCTTACGTACCACTCAAATCTATATATAACGTTCAGATAATAATAATAGTTTGAATGTAAAAAGACTGTGTATGAATACAAAGAAATATCAAACACAACAGATCAATTATTTGAGTGAGCGTGATTGTGTATGTGAGTAGGAAAACAAACGAACCGGTAAACATTATGAATTTCCATATGATTACAACAACAGCTTAACTCAAGAACGCACGCTTTAAATTCAGCTATACCTAAAATATATCTTCAATTAGAAGTGTGATATAAAAAGTACGGTAAGAATATATTTCAGAAATTGTAATTTGATCACACACACGCACATACACTTATTGAATTAGTCATGTATTAAATCAATAAATAATGCACTTGATAATGTTTTTAATGCGAATAATTTTTTATGTTTAAATAAAATCTGTACATACAATAAAATTAAGCTGTACACTTACCAAACTAGCGTATGTTGACTACACGCACTTAAAAAAATGACGAACGTTGTGTATATTGAAGCTCACACGCTAAATTCAGCTATACCTAAAATATATATCGTCAATTAGAAGTGTAATATAAAGTACGTTAAGAATATGTATTCAGAAAATTGTAAGACATAATAATTTGATCATACACACACACACACGCACACACATGTATTAAATTCAAATATATATCTTCAATTAGAAGTGTAATATAAAAATACGGTAAGAATATATTTCAGAAAATTGTAATTTGATCATACGCACGCATACACATACATGTATTAAATTCAATAAATAATGCGCTTGATAATGTTTTAATGCAAATAATTTTTACGTTTAAATAAAATCTGTACATACAATAAATTATGTTCACTCACCAAACTAGCATGCGTTGACTACACACAAGTAAAAAAATGACGAACGTTGTGTATATTGAAGCTCACACGCTAAAATTCAGTTATACCTAAAAATATATATCTTCAATTAGAAGTGTAATATAAAAGGTACAGTAAGAATATATTTCAGAAATTGTAATTTGATCACACACACACACACACACACACACACACACACACACACACGCGCATACACACATGTATTAAATTCAAATATATATCTTCAATTAGAAGTGTAATATAAAAATACGGTAAGAATATATTTCAGAAAATTGTAATTTGATCATACGCACGCATACACATACATGTATTAAATTCAATAAATAATGCGCTTGATAATGTTTTAATGCAAATAATTTTTACGTTTAAATAAAATCTGTACATACAATAAATTATGTTCACTCACCAAACTAGCATGCGTTGTCTACACAGGAACTTGCGTATACTGAGACGTGCAATAATACAAACAGTCTTTCAACTATTAAAAATGCATTGATAGATTTATCAGCGCACGCAAGCGGTCAATGAGAAATTATTGTTGAATTTCTTGCGTGTATATTGTTCCCTGGTAGTGGGGAAAGCAAGTGTCTGTTTTGGTAGTAAATACTTTCTAATCCATAATTACTTGCGGTGCTGCTGCTAATGAGTGTCATGCGTCAAATTAGAAAGTGAAAGTAAGATGTAGCGAATACACAATGGTTTATTTCGTTATAAACCTCTGAACATACATGCAATTAGTTGTATAGTAATCAGAAATGTGTGAGAGAGAGAGAGAGAGAGCGAGAGAGAGACAATTTAATAGTTTGAATTTCATACCACAAGGTAAAATATATTTTTTAAGTCGTGGGTTGTTTCTTGCAATCACGAAAATTATTATTTAAAACTGATAATTGTTTTATTAAAACTTAGCGCTATATACTAGACAATGGCCGTGATACACTTGCGTACGGTCATTATCGGATACGTGCCAAATTAATTGCCGACGGCGACGACGACTCTGCTCCCCCCACCTGCTAAAATTCCACGTTACACCACCTGTTAAAAACAAAAACAACAACAAAAATTCTCACTGTGTTATCCTTAGTTATTGCCTCTCCACACTTCAGTTCGGACGGCAGTAAACGTAAGTTTGTGTATTATTATTATTGTAACGATATTTGTGTTTATACATATTAGTTTGTAATGTGTGGTTTCTTTTTTTATAGTATAATGGAAAACGCTGCTGTAATAATTGACTTTCACTGCTTTCATGATGACAACGGCAATTATATAGTAAAGGAATTGTCAGTCATGGATATAACACGTTTTGCATGCAGACATTGGATTTTCGCTCCGCCTGCTACAGCCGTTATGAATTCGAAATACACTAGAACCAACTGCTGGTTAACGACAAACTATCATGGCCTCAGATGGAGTGAAGGAGAGACACCGTACGACAATCTTGTTTCAGTGTTAACAACGTATACGGACATATATAAATATGTGTTTGTGAAGGGTCTTGAGTTTTTTAGAATCGAAAATAATCCATCATCATATAATAAATCTTGATGACATTGGCTGTCCTAAAAACATACCATACTATTTCCCGGTACGTTATGTCTTACACATTGCAATTCTTCTTCTACCCGTTGTACAAACCATAATGTGTACGCACTTAGAGAGTGGATAATTAATGATTTTTCTGTTATACAAACATTTTTAATGTGAGTGTCTCATAGCATTGTTAATTTCGTTAGGACACTTGTACATGGCTGCAGGCGATAACTATTTCCGTATGAAAGTAGTCTGTGGGCTTTCCTAATATACATATTTTGTAACAGCGCTAATTCTGCATGTATGTACATGCAAAGCTTCAGGGGATGAAAAATGTCCTGATAACCACCACCACCATTACATTCCACTAGTCTTCTTCTTTGTAGCGAATATTCTGCCATTGTTTAGTTCCGACTCGTTTGATACAGACGTCTTCATTTCTAATAATGTCATTTATCACAAAATTCAATGCAGTTTCTGCTATTGAGTACAAACGGTGTGCAGAATTAACAGTGAACAAGCAGTATCCAATCGTTAACATGGTGCATGTGGACACGAGATATGGGAAGTCTGTGCTTGTAACGTTGGAAGATGGTGAGTACCGCTATCGTGTAAATCTACCTAAGAGATATGCTGACGTCTTTACAGATGAAGAGCTCCGTCATATAAACCCCAGCGACCTACACCTCGTGTTTCGTGGAATGAGGAACCAAACAGCGCAGGTGGCGATAGTACCTCGTTAAGGTAACAACCTACATTACTAATTTTTATCACTGTGTGTGCGTCTGTTTGAATGTAGTGCAGATTCTAATTTACAAAGTTTTGATGAATAATATTTGAAAGGACATTAACCTATGAGGAAATTAATTTCTATTTTTCATCTGTAACGACATGCGTGTATAATTTTAATTTATTTCACTATACACCACTGAACCTATGTGTAATTATTTTGTAAACTGCGTTACCTGTGAAGAAACTGTTGCAGCAAAACGTTAACACTAGAACGATTATATTATTATTCAGTGATATATACATACAATTTTAAACATTTCAAGGATTGGATTTCTACTCGTCATTTGTAACGTCTTACAATGACCATAGCAAATATTTTCATTCTAAGCATGTATTACTGTTTAGTAAAAATATCAGGTCAGTGCGACACACAATGTGTAACAAACGTAATTGGATTTGCTTTCAACCCAACGTGTGCGCGCGTTGCGGGTGTTTATGGTTACGTCGCGCGCGCGCGCGCGCGCGTTGCGTGTGTGTATGTGGTTACGTTGCGTGTGCGTGTGCGCGTGCGCGCGCGCGCGTGTGTGTGTGTGATATTTAACATGATTTTTATGTTGATTGTATTGTTATGTTGCAGGTTGCTTCTCCTACAAGTACGACACAATTATATATAAACTTTTCGAAAAAATATCAATTTTATAATGTATTTATTTATTTATGAATTGTGAATTTATAAACTTTTCAAAAAAAAAATCAATTTTATATTGTGAATTTTAAAATATTGTTAATATATTTAATCATTTAAACAAATTATGGCTTTATTTTATTTTATTTCACTATACACCTCTGAACATGTGTACAATTAATTTTATTTTATTTTTTTTGTGAACTGTATTACTTGTGGGAGCCGTTGCATCAGAAGATTTGTATGAATTTCAACCACCGTTTTCATCTGTAACAACATGTGTGTATAATTTTAATTTATTTCGCTATACACCACTGAACCTATGTATGTAATTATTTTGTAAACTGCAACCATTAAACAGAAGTATTGTACCAAATGTAGTAGTACCACATGAAGAAGAGCGTATTGAAGATTGCTAGTGACAAAGTTGTCTTTAAAATCATACATTACCAACATCATTTGTTGTTTAAACTTTGTACTGGTTTATCAGCTGTAAGCGGTCCACCACCGTATACGGCACGCGCGGATGACGTCACGCGTTTATCAAACGTTGCAGCCGGCCAGCACCGCCGACTGCAAGCCAGTTTAGTTCAGTTTATAACACGACTCCGAGCGCAACTCTCGTAAAACACTTCTCTTACAGCCGCGGCTTCTGGCTATTTTTTAGCATGCATTTATAATATTTCATTTCATTCAACTACCTGCGTCCATCTACAATGGACCACGATTTTATTCAAAATTAATTTCGGGCGTTATTGCCTCAAATGCATCCGCACGTGCCGATCGTAATTAACAATCACATTTTTTCAATAAACGAATGTTCAACATCTTTAATACAGTCCACTTCTTTCTAACAAACAATCCAGCCTTCCTCTTTAGCGTCTTTGGAATAACTCACGATTATTCAAGAGCTTCCAAACCGCAACATTTTTGGTCCATCCGGGCAGGATTTCATATTTGCGGGCCAAAAACGCATCATTTTTGGTCCCACCGGACCGGATTTCATATTTTCAGGCCAAAAACGACATCATTTTTGGTCCAACCAGGCAGGATTTCATATTTTCGGGCCCAAAAAACGACATCATTTTTGGTCCCCACGGCACAGATTTCTCATATCTGAGTACACAAGCGACAGCATTTGTTTATACACATCATTTCTGGAAAGACCGATCTGAAGTTAATCACGCCCTACGAGCATCATTTTCGTCCTGAGCGACACCATTATTGTGAATCACGTCGCAGTCATCTCGACAAGATTCAGCCAAGCAGTAGACCAGAGACGACGGGACGAAACAGGACAACATTTTCGAGATTCCACAGCTTTAATTGATGGAGGGTACAACATGAGGCATCAGCTGACCGGCAGAGACAGGAGATGTAGCAGCTCCAAACGGGATCGAAGCCAGCTTCATCACGAATGGATCGACGGCCACGTGACTATAAACTTTACTTATATTTGATTTTTAATAATATTTCACTCAATGGGTATTTTTTGACACATTTATATAAACAAATACCTCATTACACAATACAAATTAATAAATGGTTGGCAGCTCATTACCAGTCAGAACTTTAAAGATAAAGATATACTTTGTAACCATTTAGATTCATAATTTCAATAATTTAACTGCCAACAAGTTTGATTAGTTAGAGAGAGTAAGTTTATGTTCAAAACAACGATCGCTAGCTACCAAAACGTATTTAAACTCATTCAAAATTAAGTTTGTGGTTCACATGCTCTATGCTCAATTGCTTTCTAAATATTTTTCCCTTTTTATCTTAAACTATAATAATGGCCGATGTAAGGGCTCTAATAAAAAAACGAGGCACAATTAAGGCCTCAATATCCCGAGTAAATACCTTCGCGGATAATTTCGATTTGTTAAACAGCGATCCTCATGCGCTCAAAATAAAACTGCGCCATTTGATGGAATTATCCACCAAATATGATGAGATACAGTCACAAATCGAAGCTGAGGAAGCAGACGTTGCTTTAACGAGTGACAGAGTACAAACGGAGGACGATCTCTGTACTATAGAATGTAAATTGCAACACCTGCTAGAGCAAGCTGAGCATATGAACCAAAAACCAGTAATTAATGCTGAAGGTAAACAGCCTAAAACACCCCCCATTCAATTGGAACCAATACAATTACCACGGTTTGAGGGTAGTATTGTGGAATGGCAACATTATTACCATATTTTTCTGGAACTAATTCATGTCAGAGCAGATCTGACAGATATACAGAAACTTCATTATTTGCACTCGTCATTACATGGCGAGGCGCTTAACGTAATAAAATCGTTGCCCATAACACATGAGAATTACGCGGTGGCTATCGATCTGTTGAGGAATAGATATGATAGTAAGCTGATTGTTTCCGCTCACCACGTGTGGAATGTCCTAGACGTACCATTAGTTCAACAGGAATCCCAAGCTAGCATATCGCAATTTATTGATCAAATCTCTGCAAATATAAACGCTTTAAATAATCTCAAACTGCCAGTCAACACGTTTGAAATTATTGTCGTAAATTATTTAGCCAAAAAACTTGACAATTACACTTTACGTTTGTGGAAAGAGAGTTTATCGGAGCATAAATTCCCTGATTTTAATAATTTTATAAATTTTATAAATTCACGTAGGAAATTACTGCAAAATCTCGATAACGCGACTAGCCCAACGAGCAGGTTGAACAAAAGCGATAAGTCTCCTTATCGCAAGGCAGTTAAACAGATAAGCACTCCAAAGGGCGCATTCCACTCACATATTAGAAACAATTTATGCAGGCTGTGTAACGGTGTACATAGACTTAGCGATTGCCCACAATTTACATCGCTGTCTATCCCTGATAGAAAAAACGCGTTAATAAAAAACAAACTTTGCTTAAACTGCCTCCGTTCGGGACACGAGGGTTCAAAATGTCCCTCAAAATTCTCATGTAAAAAATGTTCTAGGCGTCACCACACCACGATTCATGTCCCCAACAGGGACGTAACTTCTGTTAACAACCAGTGTTCACTGAAATCACAGACCAATAAATCGGTATTGTTATCTACCGCCGTCTGTATGACATACAATAAAGTCGGCAAAAAATTTCCCGTTAGGATATTACTGGATTCCGGTTCTCAAGCGAACTTTTGCACAATGGATTTCGCCCGCAGGATGGGCCTCCAATTGGTTAAGTCGCAACTGCCCATCACGGGTATAAACAACTCGCTTTCCCAGGCTGACTTCAGTACTAATGTAAGGCTACATTCACGCTATAAACCCTTTACGTTAAACGTACATTGTGCCGTATTACCCAGCATAACTAATAATTTACCGGCGGAGTCGTTCAATCTTGCCTCTTTAAATTTGCCCAAGCGCATATTCTTGGCGGATCCTCACCTACATTGCTCGTCGCAAGTCGATATATTAATCGGCGCTCAATATTTTCTCCAATTAATTGAACCTATGAAATATACGCGCGGACCACACTTTCCTATAATTCAGGAAACCAAGTTAGGATTTATTTTGGCCGGTGACTTACCATTCAACGTCGATATAACCAAAACGGTTTCTTTCTTTATGGTCTGTAGGGACGATAATCAGGTTTCCTCGCAACTAAAGGAATTTTGGAAGTTGGAGGAGATCTCTAGTCGCGAAGCCCGATCTGAGGACTCGCCGTGTGAAAGGCATTTCGTGGAAAACACTAGCCGCAATCGCGACGGGAGATTCGTGGTAGCCCTGCCCCGCAGATCTGATAAATCTTATTTGGGAGATTCTCTCCGCGGAGCCATACGCAGATTCCAATCGTTAGAATTCAAATTCAAGCAGAACCCTACCCTTTATAAGGATTATAGTGAGTTCATGAGTGACTACTTAAGACTTGGCCACATGTCGCCGCTTAATGAATACGATCTGTCGCTTGACAGGTCAGAGATCTTTTATCTGCCCCATCACGCAGTCTTCAAAGACTCTAGCTTAACCACTAAATTGCGCGTGGTATTTGACGCATCCGCTAAAACCACCAATAATTTGTCCCTTAACGATACTTTAATGGTCGGTCCTACGATCCAGCAGGATCTGTTTTCGATAATGGTTCGGTTCCGCACCCACCGATACGTACTTATTGCGGACATTGAAAAGATGTATCGCCAGATCATTGTTAATCCTAAGGATTCAAACTTGCAACGCATTGTTTGGCGTGATGCACCGCATAAGGAATTGCGACATTACGCGTTAAGGACGGTTACATATGGCACTGCGAGTGCCTCCTTCCTTGCTACGCGTTGTCTGGCTCAAATAGCATATGAAAATAAATCCGACTACCCTACAGCTGCTAAGGCCACAGCAAATGACTTTTACGTAGACGATCTCATAACGGGTTCGGATGATCCGAACGGCTTAGCTGAAATGAAATGCGAGATCGTGAAGTTGTTGAGGAGGTATGGTTTTTCGTTACATAAATGGTTCTCTAACCACCATAAGATTATGACTCTTCGCGCCCAAGTAACCCGTGACTTCAGCAAGGGTCAAAACGTGCGTACCTTGGGAATACAATGGAATGTTGAGGGGGATAACTTTTTATACACCGTTAGGGGTGATGACAATTTAACCGTCTTCAACAAGAGAAGCGTGTTGTCAATCATCGCCGGGATCTATGATCCACTAGGTTTAATCGCTCCCATCACATTTTGCTGCAAGCATTTCGTGCAGCAGTTGTGGTTGGCGGGCACTGATTGGGACGAACCCTTGTCCGGATCATTAGCCAATCAATGGTTGGAATTATACGCTCAATTAGTCTCCGACACTCATTTTGAGATTACGAGGTCGGTTAAGAGTTCGAACAGTTACCCGGTTAGTTCATTGCAGCTGCACGGATTCGCCGACGTTTCGGCTAAAGGTTACGCGTGTTGCATTTATGTGCGGGCGGTCTATTCGAACGGCGCCATATCATCAAACTTGTTGTGTGCTAAATCTAGGGTCGCTCCGCTGAAACAGATAACGCTTCCTAGACTTGAACTTTGTGCTTGTTTATTGTTGGCTCAATTAACCTCCAAGGTTTTAAATGCCGTCGATTACAATTTTGACGGACTATATCTTTATTCGGATTCGATGATAGCGTTGTACTGGATACATCAGCAATCTTCCCGCTGGAAGGTATTTGTGGCCAACCGTGTCGCGGAAATACAGCGTCTTGTTAGCAGCAGGGGAAGTTGGCGTCATGTAGTATCAAATGACAACCCTGCCGACGTTTTATCGCGCGGTTGCCTCCCTCGTAGTTTGCACTGTCATGCTCAATGGTGGCATGGTCCCTCCTGGTTGGCTCGTGATGCGGCCTCATGGCCGGTCAGCGCGTTCGACATTAATACTCCCTGTACTTTTCCCGACATTGAAGAGGAACGTCGCAAGCAGGTTCAAACCTCACTAATTGTCGCGTCCTCAACACATAGTTACATTGAAAATTATTCATCTCTTACGAGGCTTATTCGCGTCTTCGCATATTGCCGTCGATTTTTTCGCAATTCTAGGCTCGCGGTGGTTGATAGAGACACGTCCTTTTTGTCGGCTCAAGAATTGTCTGACAGGCTCTTGATTTTTGTCCGGCAATCACAGAAGTTGCATTTCGACGTGGAGGTTAGGGAACTTGAGGCACACCGGTGCCTTCCACGCAGTAGTAAAATTCTTGCTCTCAACCCATTCCTGGATGAATCAGGCATTTTAAGAGTGGGTGGACGCTTGCAATTCTCCCCACTTAGCTACGAGACTAAACACCAAATAATTTTGCACCCGCACTCTCATCTCACGAGATTAATAATTGAATACGAACACATCCGTTTGTTGCACGCTGGAGTGCAATCAACTCAAGCTTCGCTTAGGCGAAAGTATTGGATCATACACGATAAGTCCTATATCCGCTCAGTGATACATAAGTGTGTCACTTGTTTTCGTTTCCGGGCTAAAGGCGCGAATCAATTACTCGGTCAATTACCCTCTTCTAGGGTCACGCCGTCAAGGCCATTCTCACAGTCGGCCGTGGATTACGCCGGTCCTGTACTTTTGCGCCATGGCGGGCAGCGCTCTAAGTCCACGACCAAGGCATATTTCGCTTTATTCATATGCATGTGTGTGCGTGTATGTGTGTGTGTGTGTGTGTGTGTGTGTGTGTCTAGGGATTATCTGCACCAGCTGCAGCAGCGCAATAAATGGCGCACCCCATTAAAGAATTTGAACGTCGGACAACTTGTCCTCATTTTGGATGACAATTCCCCCCCTCTAGAATGGAAGCGTGGGGTAATTACCAATGTTTTTCCGGGTCAAGATTCCTTAGTACGCGTCGCAGAAGTTCGCACCGCGCTAGGTATCTTACGCCGACCCATCCACAAATTATGCCCCCTTCCGGTGGCAACAAACTAATCGTATGCGTGCCATACGAGACATACGAGGTGTGTGTGTGTGTGTGTGAGTGTGTGCGTGTCACATTACATGGACCACGCCCGGGACATTCCCCGGGGCGAGCATACAAGTCAATTGTATCATAAGCATTGTAATATTGTTTACGTGCTGCTAGCTATTACAGCAATAGTGACTGTGTTTCATATGTACTATCAATCATTATGGATGTTGTGTATTGTCAATATGTTTGTGTGATTCAAATTCTGAGAACCACAAGTGTCATTTATAGTGTCAATTATTCTATATGTGTATTGTATTTTTCAATGTCATGTACCATTGAACTTTGATACGATTATGATAACATTATGTTTCTATTATTTCTATTACTATATATGAAGCAGTGATCAAGATGGTTTCTCTTATATAATTTAAGATTATTATTTACGTTTGTCAAGGTTTAAATATATGTATTTTTTATCCATATGTTATGCTTCAAGAGAGATCATGTTCAGTTATGTAAAGGTTCGTTTTTATCATGATTTTTTATTTGTTGTACCTTTTCTAGCACAGAAATTGTTTTGTTTTGACTTAAGCTTTGTGCTAGATTAATGAATTTTGTTTTCTACAAATTTTATGTATAAGTCTTTAAGTATATTATGTTTATTATGTCATTGCTCTCTGGCCAGTGCGCCAATTATTGTATCGCTTACGACATGTAAGTCTAATTATTATATTGTTCAATTTAACCTTTAATGTACAAAATCGTCCCGATTTTGGCGGGCAGTATGTTTAAACTTTGTACTGGTTTATCAGCTGTAAGCGGTCCACCACCGTATACGGCACGCGCGGATGACGTCACGCGTTTATCAAACGTTGCAGCCGGCCAGCACCGCCGACTGCAAGCCAGTTTAGTTCAGTTTATAACACGACTCCGAGCGCAACTCTCGTAAAACACTTCTCTTACAGCCGCGGCTTCTGGCTATTTTTTAGCATGCATTTATAATATTTCATTTCATTCAACTACCTGCGTCCATCTACAATGGACCACGATTTTATTCAAAATTAATTTCGGGCGTTATTGCCTCAAATGCATCCGCACGTGCCGATCGTAATTAACAATCAGATTTTTTCAATAAACGAATGTTCAACATCTTTAATACAGTCCACTTCTTTCTAACAAACAATCCAGCCTTCCTCATTAGCGTCTTTGGAATAACTCACGATTATTCAAGAGCTTCCGAACCGCAACATTTGTATTTGCAAACAGTATATTAATTAATTATTTAATACATTGAAAAATGAAGACGGCGTTTTGACAACGAGTGAGAGAGAGAGAGAGAGAGAGAGAGAGAGAGAGAGAGAGAGAGAGAGAGCTAAAATTATTTACTCATCACACCGACTACTCTACTCAATGTACACAGTAAGAGAGAGAGAGAGAGAGAGAGAGAGAGAGAGAGAGAGAGAGAGAGAGAGGAGAAACGGTATGAAACCTTCCACAGTTGAAACCTGCTCTACAAAACGCTTCACACGAAGCGTTATGTTAAGAGAGAGAACACGCATGTAAGTAGTTGACAACACACACGCACACATAGTTAATATTTGTTAATTATTTAATACAATGAAAAATGAAGTCAACGTTTTGACAACGAGTGAGAGAGAGAGAGAGAGAGAGAGAGAGAGAGAGAGAGGGCGTTGTAAGTACGTACACAGTTAATATTTGTCGAATATATATATAAACTTTCTAAAATCATATACATGCACGGTAATGACCACAGAGAGGAGAAACGGTTTGAACATAACGTTTGACAACGAGAGAGAGAGAGAGAGAGAGAGAGAGAGAGAGAGAGAGAGAGAGAGAGAGAGAGAGAGAGAGAGAGAGAGAGAGAGAGAGAGAGAGAGAGCTAAAATTATTTAACCATCACACACCGACTACTCTACTCACGTACATAGTGAGAGACAGAGAGAGAGGGAGAGGAGAAACGGTTTGAACATAACGTTTGACAACAAGAGAGAGAGAGAGAGAGAGATAGTTTTACTTACATTCAAATGTGAGAGAGGAGAAACGGTTTGAACATAACATATGATTTAGGGAGACCGCTTAATGTATCAATGTTTGAATTTTTCGCCATTGAAAGTTGATTTCGTCGTCGTCACAATCGACTAACCGCACACACATATAGGTATATATATACATTATAACGTGTTGCTAATAATGTATCACACGTTTGAATTTCCCTCCCCCCGCCACAGAAAATGTTGGCAAACCTGCTCATATAAAATATCTATACACTATAATACAAAGGTTGGTACACCTGATCATATAGATTTAATATACATTATAACAAACAACAAATTTGAACTCATGCAAAGGTTGGTAACGCTGATCATATATTTTAATATACACTATAATGCATCAAGTTGGAACCTCCCACCCACCACCACCCACTGATATGCAAATCAGCTTTATTAAAAAAATAAAAAAAACCTCCCACCCACCACCACCCCCTGATATGCAAATCAGCTTTATTAAAAAAATAAAAAATTATATTCACGGATGCAGGTGGTCCATTGAACCTCATCCCACCCCCTTGATATGCAAATCAATTTAATAAAAAAAATAAAAAATCAAATAAAAAAATTTATTCGCGGAAATTCGCGGATGCTGTGGTCCATTGGGATGCTGCGGGTCCAGCGGTGGCGGCGTCATCTCTTAGATCATGTTTTTTATCGTTTTTTATTGTTTTTTAAGAAAGGCGGCATTCCTTTGTGGCTCAGAACCACCATTTTCCCCCTACTAATATGAACCTGAAAATTATGTTCCTGAACCAAGACACTATGTATCAATTACTGTTCTAATTATTCTTATAGGGTTAGGTTGGTATTTTAGAGTAGACAAAATGTGTTTTAAAAAGAAATGGAGAGAGTTCAAACGTCTTCCTGTTACTTTTAAAAAGAATAAGATTGAGCCTACAGTAGATTTAGAAGCTGACAAATTAGACGATATGCCTTTAGAAGATAGGATAAAAATGAATAGAAGAAAATAAAACAAGGAGCAATAAGTCCTTATAGACTCATTGTCCTTGACTTAAGGGGGAGGTGTTGTATATTTTAAGTATTATCATTTAGTTTTGTTTTTGTATCGCTGCTAGTTACTGAAATAGTTGTTACGTTTCAAAGTTTCCACTTAAGAGAAAACACCTTGAGGCTCCCTTTCGCTAGTGAAAGTGAGTTTTGGCTAAACTCGTCACCCTTAAAAATTGTAAATAGGTGTCACTTAGTAAACAACTGAACAGTATATAAACGGAATGAAATATCCAAACGATCATCAATCCCAGAGGGTTGCAGTACGACAGGTTGTCAGTGACAGGCTCGTTGAATAGTTGACTAGATATAAACTAGGTAAAGTAGAGAATTAATTTATAATTGTACGTAAAGTAGTTGTTAAAGTGTTAATGAAGAGTCAGTATTATAAAGTAACACAGAATAGAATCTCAGAAGAGTTAATGTAAAAGGAAATTAATTGTACTTATTGTGAAATAGAATAACTAGTAGCATTGCATTGTATCAAGTAATTGTCTGATGTTAGAATAAATCATTCTTTTGGTATCTTTTGAATTTCTTAATTCTTAATCGGGCAACGTACTCCTATTAAAATTTCCTTAGCCACTCGAGCAAATAGTAAATTGTCATTACCTTCGTACAGTTGGTAACAGCAGTGAGCATCAGGTAGCGCATCAGGCCTCTTCTGGTCTCCGCTAGAGGGTCCGTGTTTTTAGTGGTAATAATTCAAAATTCAGTAAAAAAAAAATATAACAGACAGTTGACAGATTGCAACAGATATTCTTTTGTTTACAATAGAAGTTAAAAAAATAATAATGATATTTAATTTGATTGTCAATTGAAAAAAAAAATTAGTTTAGTATAAACTCTCAGGACCGCACCCGAACATATAACGTACGATAACAAAATCTAACTGTTGGAGCGCGTGTACATTTTTAGTCATAACTCGATCAATTTAAAAAAAAAATTTTAAACAAAATGAATTTTGTAGAACATTTAAAGAGCTACAACTTTTTCCCTATACACTATAGTAGAAAAACCTACTGTACAAGAGATATTTTGCCTAGAAGTCAAAAATGTTTTACACGATGTCGGCAAAACACACCTTTACACTGCTGTAACTCATAGAATTTTAATCATAAAGGAATGAAACAAAATCCAAAATTTTTGGAGTTTTATAAGTTTCATTTGTGGTCCGTATCAATTTCTCGTTAAAACGCATTGTTACTGAGATATTTAATAAAAAAGGCGAATTTTGGCGAAAATCCAAAACCTTGAATTTTCTTAAAACGTTACGCGTTACTGTACAGCAATATACATATATGCTTCAAAAAATTTGAGGACATTGCTAACATAATAGACAACCGAAACGTACAGTATCTGGGCTTAATATACATGTTTGACAAAATGGCGGACGTTCCTTTTTAAATTTCTTTTAAAATTAAATAAAATTATTTGCAAACATTAAAATATTTTCCTATATAACATCGTTATTTTTAAAGTAGACAAGTGATTAACCCATCCTGTTTTAGGAAATTAAAAGAGATTTCATTTGATACTAATTTAATTACGAGCTAACCATTTTTCTCCAAGTTATATAAGTTTTAATCATGTGATTTGATCAAAAAACGGTGAATCGGCATCTTGTTTTGGCTGTATCTCAAGAACCATTTGACTTAATGAAACCAAAAAAAGTGGAAAATGTTCGTCTGTTAATAAGCTTTAATTTTAAGTTATACAAATTGTTTGCTAAATGGCGTTGTTATGAAGTTATTAATGTTAAAAAACGCGTTTTTTTGGCAAAACTTTGAGCCCTTGTAACTCGCAAACAACGAATTTTTGTGAAAAAGTGTATACCTCCTTTTTGCTTAGACTTTGGTTTTCTATCGGTTACCGGAGTTAATTAACTTTTGTTTTTTAAACCCCCGAAAAAGGGCTGAAAACAACCCTTAAATTTAAGAGCGGGCCAAAAAATTTCCTTAACTTTATTCTATAATCTTTTATGAAAACATTGCAAAAAACCCCAGAAGGATCCATGGACACTGACTCAAAATCGGCAAAAAATTCCTCACGTAATGGACTAAGTATCTTTTGCTGAATTTTGTACTGAGATTATGGTAAGCAAACAAAAAAACTTGTAAACTTAAAACATTTAGCTTTTTGTATTTAATTAAACATTAATGTTCCTTAAGGAAATGGAAGTATGGTGATGGCAAAAAAAATCGTGTTCGAGATTATTGCAGATTCTGATTGTACTACACTCAAAACATGAAAAAAAGTCGTTTTTCGAAAAGTGTCTGTGTGTGTGCTGTCTGTGAGTCTGTCTGTAGATTTTTTACTTCCATATTCCTTAAGGAAATGGAAGTTGGTGATGGCAAAACAATCGTGTTCGAGATTATTGCAGATTCTGATTGTACTACACTCAAAACATCAAAAAAAGTCGTTTTTCGAAAAGTGTCTGTGTGTGTCTGTCTGTCTGTCTATCTGTGTGTCTATCTGTAGATTTTTATCTATGGCAAACGATACTGCCGCAAAGTGAAACAGAATCAAAAGATTATTTGCATACAGCCCTAAATTGTAGAGTTCTCAAGACCTGTTGTTTTTGGTGAAGATCGGTTAAGGGAAAGGGGTAGTTTACCTGCAACGTTTTATGTTTTAACAAGGGTGTTTTCTATGGCAAACGATAACAGCCGCAAATTCAAACAGAATCAAATAATTTTTTGCATACAGCCCTGATTTGTAGAGTACTCAAGACCTATTGTTTTTGGTGAAGATCGGTTAAGGGAAAGGGGTAGTTTACCTGCAACATTTTATGTTTAACAAGGGTAATTTTTTCTATGACGAACGATAACTGCCGCATATTCAAACAGAATCAAATAATTTTTTGCATACGTCCCTGAATTGTAGAGAACTCAAGGCCTTTTTGATTTTGGTGAAGATCGGTTAAGGGGAAGGGGTAGTTTACCTGCAACCTTTTACGTTTTAACAACAGTAAAGTACTTGAAAATTCATTTAAACTTTTTCAAACAATGGTAATTGTTAAAAATAATTAATTTTGTTGCCAGGCAATAAAATTATAATTTTTTCATTTTAATGTAAATCATGTATGAGAGAAAATATATCGTTCGTGGCAGGCAAGCATATCTCAGTTATGTAATGTTTACGTTTCCATTTTATTATATGACTACCGCAATAAAAAGGCAGGGAAGACACACACACACACACACACACACACACACACACACACACACACACACACACACACACACACACACACACACACACACACACACACACACACACACACACACACACACACACACACACACACACACACACACACACACACACAAAATTCGCGTTATTTCTGGCCTCATTCATGTTTATTTTCTTACATTTGCACGCTTTTTAAATGGACAAGTGCCGAAACCCATACCAACATAACGCGTGCAAGCCGAAATGGTGTCCAGCGTGGATAGCGATTTGCTTCCTGTGGATCGCTGGGCTGTGTAACTGCACGTGTTTACAGAGGAACGACTCATAGACAGACTTTTCGTCTTTAGGGAATGAACCCTCTGCAAGATGCTGAGGGTCCATGAGTGACTTCGGAGCGCTCCTTCTTTTCCGCGTGTTTGTTCTGTGAAACGTACACTGTAGATTCGCAGCTTTACTCTAAGCAACGCTCAATAGGAAATGTTGAACATTTTTGTCCACGGTGTACCCTCATACACACTAAACCTGCTCTGATGTTTTAATTACGGACATCATAATATTAAAACTTTGGAAACTGAGCACTACTTAATGGAGATCAAACATTAACTTATACAAGCCATTCATTTTATGCATATTTTTTATATATATTTGTACAACGTTATCGGCAACAAAGAAGTAGTTTTTGTTAAAATTCCTTCCCGGGATGTTTGGCCGTAGTCCAATGTTTTCTACAAAACCAGACGTTTCGGCAGTGCCATCGACTTCCATCATCAGTGAAAATCGAGTGCGATAACGTGAGGTGGTATACGTTAGTGACCACAGTACTGTGGTTAAGGCTGAAGCAGTAAGTAGAAAGAAGTAGTTTCTATGGTAATATTTCATTTCGAAAATGATTTTAAATATAAATCTTAGAACATGGAAGTTATGTATGGTTCTAAGTTAAATTTTAAGGTTATATATGTTTTTTAATGTCACGTCAACACTAAAATTGTAATTATACTAACAATTATTTTGTTTTTGTTTTTTCAATGTTTAAATTATATGTACTTTTACTGAGTGCAGCGTAACTCCCGTAGAGTGTGCCATAACACCCAGCATTGTAGTTATATGTAAAAGAGAGACCCACTCATCATTGGTTTTCTAATTCTTGCATGTTTACCATCAATAGAGCCCAAGCAATTAGAAAACTGGGAAAAGTTTTGAAAACGTTCAGCTATTTCTTTCCACAATTCTTCAGTCAAGGTTGGGAAAGATTCTGGTTTTAAAGATTCCCAAATAGCAACACAAACCTTTCGTATGATCTTACCAACTGTCGTATGTCCAATTCTGTACGTTAAGTGCAAATCAAGTTGATCACATCCGCTGCCCAAATATCTGAAAATGAACGAAATGATGCTTTGTAAATAACCACGTGTACTTATTTTTTAATTTTAGTGGCTAATGTATTTCCGAATTTCATATTAGGCAATTACCCATTACTACCACGTTAGTGGTAATGGTTACGAATATGTGTGTGTGTGTGTGTGTGTGTAGTGATTATTGTACAGTAATTATTTTTTTCCAGATAACAAACTAATTAAAAAATGGAGAAACATCAAGGACAATTACACTAAAAGTTTAAAGAAAAAAATAAGTGGACAGGCTGCTGAAGAAGGGAGACTTTACATTTTTATGCTCATCAGCTATCATTCCTACAGTGTGCTGGAAGCTCAACAAACATTCACTCCATGATGTTGGTCAATCGGAGGAAGCTCCTACTCAGGTAGAGGATTTAGAAACACCTTGTCCCCGCTATGATCCTAATGTATCGAAAAAATGAAAACGTAATATCGAGTCAGCTTTGATTGACTTCATGAAGACTCCCATTCAACCTCCAACTGTACACTCAGTTACGGAACCAAATGCCGTTAGGTAATTTCTTGAAAGTCCATTTCCTTACTCGAGTGATTTTACTCCAGATCAAAAGCTTGAGTTTCAAAGTGAAGTTCTCAACCGTATCAAGCGAATAAGAATGTCTAACCAAAATTTCCAAGCTCGTATTCCTCCGCACAAGGACTATGTGTTTAAGAGTTTGTAACTGGAATTGTCATTATTAGGTTTTTTAGCCCATCCACACTTGAGGAATGGTGTCACTCAGATCTGTTGATGTTAAGTGCTTTGACAAGTCACTAATAGTATTTTTATAAAACTGCTAATTTGAACAAACTACAGAAAGCTCTCCTGGAAATTTTTTAGAAAATTCTGGAAAACGTCGTGATTCTAGTAGAGCGATAAAATCAAGTTGACCTATACCTGAAACCTCTGATTAAGTCTACATTTTACTGAATCAGTAATTTCATAATACAACCAACGATAAGAGCTTTCCAAATCCGAGATGTTATCAATACGTTACTTCTGTGTATATCAATCTTTTACTTCTGTGAGTGCTTGTAGGTTGGTCCCACCTCGCTGCTGGAATATTCTGAATTTCATTCCTGTCACTCCAGCATGTGTTGTAGTTATTCCTTAAATTATTAAGATATTTATCAAAGACTTCAATGCGTTCCATACAAAAACTGATTTCAGAACTCTTTATTTGCAAAATTTCGAATATGGAATCCGCCTGTGGTAGTATTGAACCGAACAGATGAAGTAAAAATGTGAAGTCAAAATCTTAAATAGTAGCAAGAAAGCAAGAAAACCTATTGCTCCAGTATAACTTTCGTTGTCCCACTTATCTCCGTTCTCAATCATAGACTCGAAGAGACTTATGATATCAGGCCTGTGTTGTATTACAGTGGCCACTAGTCTGCTGTTGTAGCTCCATCTAGTAGGTGCAACTGATGGAAATCGCTTCTTCACTTCTTGGTCGAGTGAGTGAATTCGTCTGGATGATTTTGAAAAAAAACGAAGCTAAACCAAATAACGTGCTAAAAAATACTTTACATTCTTAATGTGATCTGAATTTTTTTAAGACCAAGTTAATTTTACGAGCATATCAATGGATAAATATTTCTTTGTTGCACCTACTTTTGACCATGGCCCTCCATGTTCACTGGACATAACAGCAGCACCATCGTACGTTTGTGCAACTAATTTTTCTTCACAGTCGTATTCAGTCAGGACATTAAATACGTAGTTTGCCAACGCGCTAGCTGTACGATCGTCACTAAAGTCGCTAACCAATAAATCTTTCCTGAACGGCTCCAGACTTATGGACGTAACGAAACACAGTTGACACCTGGCACGTATTTGTGATATCTGTTGTTTCGTTTGTTATTATTGCTACAAAGGTACTTCGTTTTGTTTCATTTTTTATTTCTGGTAATAGGACTTCAGAAATGGAGTTAATCAAGTCATTTTGAATATCACTAGAACAATGTAGAATTTTTAAGGTGGTTGTCTAACATTCCATAGTAATTTCGTAACAAATTTACACCCCTACAAAATTTCCTCTATTTGACGATGCTACAGATTCGTCGTGTCCAAGAAAAGGAAGTTCATTTTCAGCCAAAAACACACTACATCAATTAGACAACGAAGAATGTACCGATTTTGTTTTACCATGTCACTTTGCTGTTTGACGTTAATTTTAAATTGTTCACTAAGAGCATACTCAATTCTGGTTTTGCGGAACTGATTTAAAGCAAGAAGGGAAGCAACATGACTCTATGAAACCTCACGGGTTTTTGTAAATTAAACAAATTGTTCATATCAGAAACTCCTTAATTTGTCCAGACAATTTTTTCAGTTGAAAAAATAATGCATTACCAACAGTATAATTATGAAGTTTTTCTACAGCCGCAAAGCCACGTTTTTACTTCATAATATTGTTCCTTTAAATGTCGTGTATAATTTTTGTTTTTGACATTAAAGTGGGAATTAATGGGGTTGGTCTACCGCTAGAAATAATGTTCAGTTTATCTGTAAAACGTCTACTACTGAATGATTATATAAATAAACTTTCAATTACACAATTGCACCCAACTACACATGACGATGATGTTCCCGCCACAGGCTCTACTACAAACGAACTCATTATTAAAAAACTTTAAACAACACGGTCTGCGTATGAACGTATGCAGAAACAGTAACGCATACGTTACCCCTGTTCAAATCCCCTGCATGGGTTAATGACCGCTGTCGAGAGAACGTATTCGTTAGTTTATGGACGCATACTACTGTGCGCCTGTTGGCATACGGTAATGCTTTATTGTCGCTGTATCGCTCAAGTGAAAAATAAGTTTTGGTTTTTGAAACGACAAACTTTTACGTCTCAACTAATGGAAAACTAATTACAAAACTTGATACGATTGTATATACAATTTTAAATTGTATTTGCCTCATACACCGCACATAAGTACGCTTCGCCACTGCGCTACCAATGCCACCATAGAAGCAGCAGTTATGCGGACACCCAAGAAAGTTATTCAATTTATTGTCAAACGGGATTCGATGAATCCTTTCCCCAACCTATGTTTCATTCTACAATATTTCCTTCTTGATTCGTGTGTTTGTGCCCTCATGTGAAAAAGTTTCTCAAAACTGAGATTAACTAGAAAATCATAGTACATCAACGATGGGTGAGTAAACACTCCAAAACTTGGCACTTTGTGTATAGAAAGAAACACTGCATCTTCTTTGTATTATGTAATAGGTAAATTCAATAAAATAAATGCTTGAAAAATTTATCGTAATTTAATTTTTGTGTAACTTAATTTTTATGTAACTTTAATTTATATGAAACTTTGACTTTTATCATTTTTGTATGTCTTCTTGTTCTGTTTCGTTAAAACCTATAACTAGTGAGTTTAACATTTAGGTATGTAGACCTACTTCTAAAATCTATAAAACATATACCTATATGATAAAGAAAACTATCTGAGGACCCAAAAATGAAAGGCCGACCTAGGCCTTGGGTAGCCTTTGTCTCGTCAAACAAGGTTAGAAGCAGAAGTGTTATGACCGGTGAGTAATATGGGAAGAATTAATTCCTTGCACAGCAGTAAATCACATGTAGAAATATAATCAAATTTTATTATGTATTCTTGTAATTGTTAGTAACAATACCTTTTCCGTTTCTAGGCAATGCACCGAAATTTATCTAATTTATTTAGTTTAATTCAAATCGGCAACGATCACAGAAGTATCCTGTCAATGTCTCTGCAGGTAAATTCATTTCGTGGCCTGTTTACCCACTGTGAAACAGGTACATGGGAATTTTACTGTTTTGACTGTTACAATTAGGACACGGGCATCACACTCACACACACTCGTTTGGCGGACACATGCTGGCGCGCAGTTTGCGTATTGGGGCCAGTGCAAGCTCGCGCCTTGCATTGACTCCAACACGCATTCACGCGCGCTCGCATGTGACGCCATCCCGTACACACTCACACCGCACCGTTGAGCCGACACATGTCCTGCGTTCCATTCTGCGTGTTGGGTGTTAGTGAGAGCGCGCGCAGCTTGCATTGACTCCAACACGCACTCTGGTACGCGCACACATGTGCGCTCGCGGTGTACACACATGCTTTGTCGTTTTAATCGTGGCAGTCATAATAGAAAAATCTTCCAATTTGCAGTATGTTCACAATGGACAAATACAGCCAGGGACGAATTTACTGCAGAGACACAACATCAAAATGTTAATGTTTGCAATTAACATAACACGAAATAATTCTTAGTATGATGCGACAAGCTTAATTGATGTTTTTAATAAACTTGTAGGGATGGAGCAATCTACTCAAGTATGGACTATGAGAAGTAGTTAAAAAAAATTTGTAACAGCGGAGAAAAGCCTCTAAAAGAGTGTTAGAATCAAGGGTTTCAAATGAAGAAATTAGAAATATAACGAAAGAAAAGGACACAATCGTGGAGGGAATAAATGTCAAATGGTTTGGTCATCTATGTAGAAAGCTAGATTTAATAACTACTGGCAATAAAAATCACTTCCATCGACACCATTAGAAATATAGAAATAGGGGCCTCAATGCAAATAATGGAATGACATAATCCGGGAAATAATGACGTTCATGAGGGGAACCTGAACGGAAGCTACATCGATGGAAGAAGAACTTGTAAAAGGGGATTGGGTATTTGTTATTGAAAGCCTATAATTTATTATTTATATACTGTACATATTTTACGCAAATTTAAATTCTCAAGACCAAATATAAACGGTTTACTTTATTTAATACACTGTACTGCTATCATTAAGAGATTACAGGTCTACATGGTGTCCATTAACATGCGTAGCAGAGTTTAGACTATAATCGTCTCTTCTTTACTGTATGAAAGCCGTGGATTCTAGAGACAGACGACGGCGACTTCCATCAATTCACTTAGCTTCGTTAGTACTATTCTCAGAAAAAAATATGAACGATTTACTTATGAAAGTAGCACCTCGCGGTTCATGCTGTGTACCATCTATCAGGCTGGGTACAGACAAATTTGTTCACTCTGTGGTCTGAACACTTTATTAATACCCTAAACTTATACAAGGTTCACCAATTTTGTTAGTATTAGACGAACATACTAGCCACATATCATAAACATGCAAAGAGCTAACCACGTTAAGATAATTTTCTTACCACCCCACACCACACACAAGCTCCAACAACTAGATAAATCTTTCATGTAGAACAGTTACTACTTCATGCCTTACTTTCATGAGTCACTACTTTCACAGAGCCAGTGATGAGATCCCAATGTGGTTGAGGCATAACACTAGGGTTCTTAGCCAGTATGATATGATTAGTCTAACTGCCAGGACGAGCTTGTCTGAAAGTACAGACTGGTGAAATTGCAGTCAGTGGTTTTAGATCCACAAGTATTTGCCCTACCAACAGACAAGTTTCGAGTGAAGCTGATTTCGTTTCCGCTCGTATGTTGCACTTTTACCAAATTATATAAACGTTTAGGAAAGAGACGAAGTTGCTTCAATTCATAAAGATGGAGAATCCTCGAACGCCATTCAAAACACTCCAGCAGTTAGTAAGATCGTTTGATCAAGGATCAGGCTCATAAAAAATGAATGACATTTGGCTCCTCTACATATCTCTGTATATTTTTCCACCTCCACTAAGGAGAAAATTATTCAGTCGAGAACGAGAAACTGGTACGGTCACAATAATCACTGTTTCACCATAGAAGATGAGTCTGGAGATTTCTCTCAACGAATCCAATAGTAAACGTCCTCCAAAAACTGATAAAAAGAAAATTACGTCACCTCGTCTCACAACAAGTCTACCTAAAAGGAAACAATTAAGGAAAAAATTGTTCTCACTTCCACAAGGTGATAACAGTAGTAGTAACTCAGAAACCCTGATATTCCATTCTGATGAATTGTCAGACCTGGAACTTGGAAACGCAGGTGATGAAAAGACTCCTGTTGACCACAATCGTGACGTAAATAATTACATTTTTTATAACTGTTTTTGTTCTACGTATAATTTTTTGTTTTTTTCCACAAATTGTTAAAGACACTTGTTAAATTCGTTAACATACTAAATTTTCTTGTAACTTTCCTTGTTAATGTATAATTTTTAACACAATATATAATTCTGACTAAAGAAATCAGGAATTCCTGATTCAACATTATATTATTAGACATTACTGTCGTACATAAGAATTGTTGTTTTTTACATGGTATTGAGAAATTTTGTTAATAAACTCAATTTTCTGTATAAAATGTGTAGTATTCCATATTGCCCTTCCTATTCCATATTACCCTCAATTTCCCAACGCGTTTTTAAAGAGACCCATTTCAACACTGTGTGGGTTTAATTTTATTTTAAATGTCAGAGATAGTTGAAAAAATACCGACTTTTAATTTAATTTGAAATTCATAGGAAGGTGATATAAATAGAATATGCTTCAATATTATTAAAAAAGTAAATGGTATTCCATATTACCCGCACTTCCTCTATTTAGGCCTATTCATTACATAAATAACAAAAAAGTAATTTCTTTTTATTTTTATAAGCCTACCTTAAAAGTGCCATAGAAAGTGTCACAACTAATATTTATTATTATATTCTTTTAACAACACATCCTTAAATTCGTAGTGATCGTCAATCAATGACACACCGTCAGAAAAGTAGGCCTATAACACAAATTTTAGATCTGTTGTGTTTGATATTTTCTCTTGTATTCATACACAGGTCCTGATGATAACAATAAATATTGTCGAAACGTCGACACAAATAATTTAAAATTTGTATTATACTTTTCTGACGGATCCTCGCAAACCCTTCATCGGTAAAATTTTAACAATAGGCCCTACACTTCCCGTAGAGTTATAGCTAACATTTCATGTGGAGGTACAGACAGTCTCATCCACGTATCTCGAGATTTTATCTTGTCGCTTATTTTCCCTTCAAGCTCATCAAATGAATGAAGACTCATTCGAAAGTAACTGAAAAATGTATCGAATGTTCTCTTAAATCACCAAAAGCCGTACAAATCTACTGCTAATAAGTCTTGAATCAGTAAATGGGTGCCCCCAAAACCGTCTCCGACTCCAAATAAAACGTTTGTACACTAAATAAGAGAGTTTGAGACTTTTTTGGGATAAAATTATTTTATATCCCATATGGCTCCCAATGGTCTCTAAAAAATGATGTTATTTGGAATTAAGAGTATAACCATGTGTCTTAGTATCTCGATTTTACAAAATGTGCGCCATCTCTCCCGGATTTTCTCTAATTGTGTTTTCAACATGTCTTCGTGAAATGAAATTTTCATATTCTTTTAATCAGTTTTTATTACAGGTTGTGAGGAATTAGAAGACGGCTTACTAGTTTGAACATTACGGTAGGACATAGGCTATTAGCTATTCCTACAATACTATGCGATGGTACGTTAAGAAGTACCTACGTTTTGCTGGTATGTAACATCTGTATTTCCAAACTTAACCCCACCGTGGTAATCACCACTTAAATGATTTGATTCCAATATTTACCATACATTAAGCACAAACCCAGAAGTTCTCGTCACTCGACCAATAAGCATTTTGTGACAGAATTCCCCCCCCCCGCAATCGAAACACAGAAATACAAACATCTGTCCCTCCAGTACAGTTGAGTGAAAAGTAATCTCAGTTAAAATGCATAACAAAACGTGAACAGTAATTAGCCTCTGTGTCTCTGTCCTTTGGAAATCCGTGCTAACCAGATAATGAAGTATTATAGTACATGTTTTGCTATAATGTGATTACTACACTTTGATCTTAGCCAAAAGACGAGATCGTTTTATATCCATTAACCGCGTAGTTAATGGTCTAAACCCGCGTAGACCGTATTTCGTGTTTTTTCTATCAGAATTTGCCGGTTATTTTTTGTCTTTATTCACTTAAATCCTAGCTGTTTTTAAAACTTTAATGAGGCTTGTTTTCCACTCTTTCAAATTTAATTCTCGCACGACAGCAAGAAGTTTACTCAAGTTGTTATAATTTTTTTTTTGTACTATAAAAGTCAAACAGTTCGTTGTAGTATACATTTATCGAAATATCGTCAATGTTTGTTACAGGCGGGGAAATCCAATGGGTTTTACTAGATGTAGCCTACTGAAGGACTCAATTTCATCACTTTGTAGTTTCAAACTCTTTATTCCTGGGAATTACTGCTAGCTTTGAAACACTGTAGCTTGTACGACACTATTGTCCGTTTTTCAGATCGACTAAAACTTCACCAGCTTCTTCTTCTCGCGCATAAACTCAAGGACGCTTGATACAATTTCACAAGCCTGGCTATACAAGGTTCGACACTTGTGATGTTACCTTAGGCATTTATAATTAAATTAAAAACTTTAAACACTTTACACAAATAAACGAACACGATAGAACTTATTTAACACACACAGACACGTACAGAATTCATACTACAAAATTTAATATTAATGAACAAAGAAGTTATCACAAACAGAAAAAACACTGTTGCACACCACTATACAAATATCCGATCTGATGATCAGCTGTGAAGGTTGAAAGTGCTAATCGGAAAAAATTTTCTATAGTAGTGTGCAACAGTGTTATTTCTGTTTGTTATAACCACTAACACAACTTTATTAATTACAAAAAGTTATCATATATTTAATACATCCACTTGCAAAGAGTTTCTTGCAGAAACTGTCGAGCTTCAATAAATGTTCCGGTACCTAATGTGTTTGTAAACTGTGAGTCGCCAATGAGATTGCATAAAGTGAGGAAGTACACTGGTGCTTTTAAAGACTTCGAGTGACGAGAATTTCTAACCTTCGTAGTGAGTGTCGGTGGGGTGAGTTGGCTAGGTTCCACGAGGATCTGGCCTCGACCCCGCCTGACGATGCGATGTTCCATACAATTCCTTGTCCACGCGGCAAGCAAGCATAATGATATAACGCCTGTTGGACATCCTTTCGGATTTGCTGCGGAAGCGACCAACACGGACAAGTCCGAGACGATCTGCTTTACGCGTAAGTTCACTTCCAAATACCAGTCCCTTTCCTTGGAGGGGATGCCCATCTAGTGAACTGAATTGGTCAAGTACCGTCCCTGAACGTTCAGCTACATCGGCGCCTCAAATTCAACAATCACGTGATACCCCGAAAAAGGATTTGGTGTTTGGTTGTATTCGAAACCTAAAATTAAATTTATATTATTAATTTTAAACAGTTATCATTCCAATAATAGCATAAAAATAGGCTATAACATACTGTAGTAGTTAAAATGCCTAAAGGAATGAAATTTGCGCAATGGACTACCGAGTTTTGCTGTGGAGGGAAAAAATTATTGGTAGTCTAGGACTCCTGCCTCATGAGGTGAAGAAGGAATTAGTCGATCACGTTGTAAAATGAGAGATTGAGAAAAAAGTATTTTAGAGTTCTGTAACATGTTTATTTTAAAAAAACGTATTTATGAATTTATTTTACACTTCTCTTTTGTGCTAAAGTTCTGATGGCCCTTATATTACTGTGAACGTCCTCTTCTCGCTGTCTTCGCGTCCGTCCTAGTCCCTCGTGTTGTCGATCCAGAACTCTCGCGACTTGTTAATTATTGTACATCACTTATACGGTGACGTAATCATTGAAGTAACTTATATAGTCCTACTTCCGAAAAGTATTTATTAACTTAAATGGAATTCATAGTATTTTTAAATTTAACGCTATTTTCTCATCGAAATTTCTCTCAGTAGTGTTATCCACCTGTGCGTTATACTCTCCCGAATAACACTACACTAAAGTTAAATTTTTATTACTTTAAGTACTTTGTTAACAATTCAGTTATTTTAGCACCTTCCCGATTCTTGGACGACAAATTGGTCGAGCGTTGTGCCTTCTTGAAGAATACTGATTCTATTCTTTCTTCCGTTGTGTCGCATAGGCCTGCTACCACTGGTAGTACCTTTTCTGTTCTTAACCTGTCCACTTCTCCTTTCAAATTTTCTTTTAGTATAGCTATTTCACCACAATAGTCTTTGTTATTTTTCAGTGTGTTGGCTCTCGCGACTTGTTAATTATTGTACATCACTTATACGGTGACGTAATCATTGAAGTAACTTATATAGTCCTACTTCCGAAAAGTATTTATTAACTTAAATGGAATTCATAGTATTTTTAAATTTAACGCTATTTTCTCATCGAAATATCTCTCAGTAGTGTTATCCACCTGTGCGTTATACTCTCCCGAATAACACTACACTAAAGTTAAATTTTTATTACTTTAAGTACTTTGTTAACAATTCAGTTATTTTAGCACCTTCCCGATCTTGGACGACAAATTGGTCGAGCGTTGTGCCTTCTTGAAGAATACTGATTCTATTCTTTCTTCCGTTGTGTCGCATAGGCCTGCTACCACTGGTAGTACCTTTTCTGTTCTTAACCTGTCCACTTCTCCTTTCAAATTTTCTTTTAGTATAGCTATTTCACCACAATAGTCTTTGTTATTTTTCAGTGTGTTGGTTCTAGTTTCACACTCTTGTGATTTACTTACCTATGTTTTCTTATACTCATTAGGGCATTTTTGTTATCTTTATTTCTTGTTCTTGCTTTGAGAATCTGAATTTTTCAATCCAGTTTTCAGATAACCACTTTTCTAAAACTGCTACTACTAAATATCTTTTAATTCTTTCGTCCACCCTAACGTATGCTCTTTAAATTTATTTCTATCTTCTTAGCGTGTTCATTAAACTCTTCTTTCTGTTGGTCGATTGTTTGGGTATCCCGAAGGACTGTCGGGTTAATAACTATCCGTTCGAGTGGGAAAACATATAGCTACCCGAGTAAGCGTCTGAATTAAGAACAGGAATTCAAAGAGTCCAAACAAACTGTTTATTAACAATAATTAAGAAATCTGATTACTGATTTTTAATATAATTCGAAATGATCAAGTTAACTCTCCGAATTTTATAATAGTCAATTAAATTTATTAAGGAATTATTTCCGTTCTTTAAACTCTACGTTATACTAATCAAACAATTATGTTTACTTGTACAATAGTTACCAATTCTCCAGACCTGAGTCTTTCGTCTGACTACTAGCGTGTGCTACGCTCAGCCGTCCTCTGGAATGGGTGCCCCTCTGAACTTTGTGTCTCATGTTTATATGTGTAAGTTGTTTATAAAAGCGTCTAAAACTGTAGGGTGAAATCTGTTTACTAGACCTCAGGTGGTGACATAGGCTACATTTGGTTGGTAAAAGTCACCCCTTGGTTATCGCTACATTCTAAATATGATAGGTCAAAATCGTACATAACTGTTTTCTCTGAATAACAGATTAACATACATAGATCTACTTGTTGACCAAAATGATATCTTCTCGACTTTAATAAGTGACAAAATAATATAACGCATTATTACTAACATACTAGAGAATAATTATTATAGGCTACAACATTTCTAACGCTTCTATTCTGCTACTAGTTTTATTTAATTTGTTAGTTATTTGTTTATTTGTTGCTATCAATAGCATAGGCTTAACGTTGATTCTTCTGCTGAGCCATATTCGTTTTGTATACATGGTATTTATTAAAATTTAAATTCGTCGTTTTATTAATTCCGACTATTGGTAAACCGTTACTGGACTGAATATTTATTGTTATTAATAATACTAATAATAATAAATTTGTAATAATAAACTTATTGTTATTTATTATATCGTAATATGTATTTTCCTGCTCTCTATGTTTGTTTGTTAAGCGTCATGTTTGAAGTGACTTTCACAACGAGAACAGCAATACGCAAATACATCAATAAGACAACTTCCATAATTACAATACTACTCGCATTATTACTGGAGCGCTGATTGTACCGTGCTCTTCAAACGGCTCCGTGCTCAGAGCGCCCGTGTTCTGAGCGCCAACGCTGAAATCGTGCTCTGAACGCCGATACGGATAAGCCCGTGTTCTGTGCGCCGAGCTTATCTGTGCATCATTAGACGCGGTAACACATGGATGCATATCTGTCTGTCCGTTGTTCTCCAACTCCGTAGCCAACGCTAGCGGTCCTATGAAAATGTTTACAATTCATTGCTAAAAGACATATCACACCACTAATAAGCTCCCGGAGCTGCAGACTTCTCTGACTGTTATGAACGAAATACATTCGTTATTAAGTTAGTTAAATTTGAATATTAGACAATTGCTTATGTTATCAGAAAAATTATGAAATCCGAACTACGGTACTATTTTATTAGTAACATAACAATTTAAAGCAGACAATCATAAAATAAATACTAACATTTCCGAACTTCTCCATTGGATTTTTAGTTAAATTTGTAACCATAATACCTAAATGATAAATGATTTAGTCACATATTTTCAGTTTATGTATGATTTCATAGATATCTGTAGGTCTATAACTAATGTTATTCACAGATAGGCCTACTTATAACTGATATCAAAATATGAGGTTTTTTGAGACATAGTTCACAAACGTTTTGAAAGCGATCCAAAATGAGTGTTGAGACATGCTAATTCTGTCAAATTACTAGGCCTACACATACAAATTACGTAGACTACAGGTATAGATTTTGTATTTTAACTGAAATTCCTCATAACTTTTACCCCAAATAAACTTTTATAATTTTTTAAAACTTTGAGTTCTATTTTCGGCCCTTGGTGCTTCTAAAATTAGCTTTTTGTTTTCATGTACCCTTGACATGCTATTGTTTTTCCTTAGTAGACACTCAGAATGTAATATACTCATTTGGACATTTCACCCTGTACTGATATTCCTCGTGAAAATGTTGAGACTTTACTTTCTTGGAAGTAAAGACTCTAGATAAAATAGAAATTCACGACTTTACTACTACTGTGTCACAACGATTGTCAAACCACAACTAAGGAAAGGTGCGAATAACAAACTCATCTACGAATCGTATGGTCAGCGGATTTAAGGTATGCGGCTAGATAACCACTCTAGTGAGTTTTGTCTTCCTTATCAATGCACTTACATTGCACATCTTGTGCTTACGCATATATACAGCTCAGCTCTGTCTCATAATCGTATTTTCATTTTCTTAATTGCAGTTGTATTTAGTCACTTTCTTTTAAAATTCTCTCCTCAGATTTGATCGTACAAATCAAATGAGAAATCCTGAGATAATAAATAGGATTATTCGCTAATGATCGATGTGCAAAGGCACCATTACATGCATAATAAAAAATTTCAAAGTGAAAGTTGCAGGCTTCTGAAAAATGTGTAAGGCAATATTCATCCGTTACTTTTAAACATAAACTCGATGCAGTTGTCAATCCGCGTCTTTCATATTTTACGCTTACGTAGAGAGATTATAATTATATACCTGTGTGTGGGGAGGGGGTGAAACACTTTTGTTTTACATCAGCAAAATAATAACATTTTGTACACATTACTTTACTTAAATAGACATAATTAGAATATTCCAAAAACCTAATTAATAAAGTATTACAATTAAATTATTAATAATATAATAATCCCTTAATTATGTTTATAAATAATTATAGATCCAGTAATCATTGAATGTTTATTGGAATTGGTGCAAATAGTAATACATGTCTAAAAATATGTTATAGCTGAATGCAGATTGTAAGGTGTTCAATAATGTATATTATTAAAAGTGATTATTAGTCTACTACTGGCACTGAACACACTTATCCATAAATTAGAGAATTATGTACAGAATAAGAGAACTACTGATATTACAAACACAAAATTATGGTAAACAAATCAATCATGTGACAATGGTTATTACTTATTATTTAGATTGTTGTAAAATAATATTTACCGAGTACATCGTCTATACAGAGTAATATAGTCAGTCTATTGTTAAATTATGTAGACATCGACATTCACTCTCTCTCTCTCTCTCTCTCTGCCACTCCAGCACTCTCACACTCCCTCCATTACCCTCTCCCACTTCCTCTCACTCTCACTCTCACAATCTAAAACACACACACACACACACACACACACACACACACACACACACACACACACACACACACACACACACACACACACACACACACACACACACACACACACACACACACACACACACACACACACACACACACACACAAGATACGCAAGTCCGCGTGCACACACATATACACACACACAAAATTTTCTAATCTCCACATCTCTCTCTCTCCCCTATTAAAAAGACATAAAGATCCCCCCCCTCAACACACTCAAATCACAATTACGCATATTCCACATATTGTAGGTACAGATAATATTCATGTAGGGTTCTTTACGCTTTAGCAGCCAGGTAGGTCTATACGAATACCTCTGCTTTACGCATCTACACATAATAGAACTGACTCCACATACACATATATACACATGCGTTTGTGTGTGTGTGTGTGGCAGTCAAAGAGAAATAAGATAACATATTTAGGCGAAAGTCTTAAAAGTTGTTGAATACTTCTACAACTGTTTGAAGGGAAGGGATGAATATCAAAAGACCTTTTCAGAAGTCTGCAAATTTCACATTGAAATTTTTTATTATGCATGTAATAGTGCCTTTGCACATGCATCTTTAGCGAATACTCCTCTTTATTATCTCAGAATTTCTTGTTTGGTTGGGACGAACACGTTTAAGAAGAAATAAAAGAATTTAGTTAAATACAGCTGTTAATAATAAAGGAAAATATGAGACGGAGACCTGAGCTGCATATATGGGTAAACACGGGATATACAATGTAAGCGGGTTGATAAGAAGGCAAAACTTGCTAGTATGGTCGTCTATATTAGATAGCTGAATACCTTAAATTTGCTGACCACATGACTCGTAAATGAGCTTGTTACTTATTCGCACCTTTCCTTGGTTGTGGTTTGACAATCGTTGTGACACAGTAGTATTAAAGTCGTAAATTTTGATCTACATGAAGTCATTACTTCCAAGAAAGTAAGTAAGGATGATCCTCTATTTCTTCACGAGTGATATCAGTACAGGATGAAACGTTCAAATGAATGTATTACGTTATGGGTGTGTACGAAGGAAAAACATTAGTTAAGGTACATCAAAATAAAGAGCTAAATTTGGAATCACCAAAGGCCTAAAATAAAACTCAAAATTTTTATAAAATTGTTATAGTTTATTTGGAGGTGAGTTATAAGGAATTTTAGTGAAAATAGAAAATCTTTATCTGAAGTCTCTGTATTTTATATTGTGCCGGTGTAAATCCGGCTGTCGAAAGTTTTAGAAAATTAATTGTAAAATTACGCGAACGCAAGGCGACCCTTGTACGGCTCCGTTAAAGCTGCGCGCGCACCTCGTAGGGAGGTTTGGCTTTGTTAAATTGTGGCCGTTGATACCAGTCATCGCCCGGCAAGCAAGAAAGCACCGACTACCTGATCCGAGCAGATATTACTACGCAGTTTTCTTCCACTCTGATGGCTGGCTAAATTTACGAGACTTCCCGGTAAGGATCATAGCTCTTATTGTGTGTGTCAGAAATAATAATAAGTGATTACATTTAATTAACGAAATGTATGCCGCCGTATGAGAAAGACGAATGCATGTGGTGCGATCCGACAGTTTGTATATTAAAAAGATTACTTAATGTTCAGTATATAGCCCATGTTCTTTTTATTATTATTATAATATTGTAAGAGTCACTGTAATTGTCATTGTAAATTTATAGAATGTTATATAAATTCTAAGCTAAAGTCAGTGCGTAGTTATGGAATGGAATTGTGCACAGACATGCATCAGATTGATCGTGTGATTCTCTTTAATTAACTTTGCAGTAAAAATAACTTGTGAGAACACCCGTAGAGGAAACATTATTAATATTGAAACATTATTAATACTGTGAGTGCTTTGAAGTTAATAATTTTTTTTGGCAAATTGCAATAATGATGCCGCCACGTGGTAATCTAACCTGTGGGATTCTGTCTGAGCGTGTTAAGAGCTCGTGACAATGACTTTACTCTACGCCTTTTAATAAAGCTTTTTATTTTTGAATTAATCATTCCATGGTAGACTTTATTACTCTTTAAGCAGTTTGCAAAGAATTTATTACTGAAACTTGGTGCATTTATCTTGAGTTGGTTGAAGGCCCGTTCTGAGGTTATTTACCTGTGAACTTGGGTGTACATTTTTTATGAACATCTTTTCTAATTTTTATGAATTAACAGGGTTCTCGCTTAAAGCCGGAGATGCTGGCCTTGCTGATTGAACTCCATCCTCATCAGCCATGAACCATCAGAAACGCACCTGTTCGGAAAAGGAGTCGGGTGACTAACTCAAGATGTAACGCTTGCTCAGCATAATTAAGGTGATATGAACTCTTTTATTTTTTTTTTGGTGGCCGGGCCTACTGTGCTCCTGATTCACAGTGTAAATTTCTTTTGAAACCACGTGCCCACGTGGCCAGACAGTCTGCTGTAGGGTGTGTCAGTTGAACATTCATTCTGAACATTATGTGTCTGTAGTAATTTAACTTCATAACACTAAGTACAATGTTTGTAATTGTGTGCTGCACTGGGGGAGCGTGCTAGAGAATTTTTACACTTAAACATTTCCATATATTGCCAATAGTCATCACCATACTTACTACAAAATTTATATCACATGTTAGGGATTCTGTTCCGGCTGGTTCAGAATGGGGTTGATATTAAGTTCATTTTGGGTTTAACATGTAAGGGCTGGGGAGTTCTCGTTTTCTTTTTTGGCTGTTTTCGGGGGAATAAAAGGGGACATAGTTTTTGCCAGGCACATGTTCACACAGTTTAAGGCAGGTTTGATTCCTGTCACATAAGGTTAAGCACAAGCTGGCGCGCTCCCACATCTGCTAGGACACAACAGTCCTTATTATAAATTCATTTATATACAGCCATTCGGCTTTAACAGAAAAGAACTTTCATATTTTCTGGGCATATACTAATTAATTTTTTTTACTTTATAAAGGTCTATACTGATTAATTTTTCTACTTGTAAAGCATATACTGATTAATTTTTTTTACTTGTAAAGCATATACTGATACATGAATCCATCCGAATTGGTAAAACAAATTAACATTTTTAGAACCGCATAGCAATTGCTTAAAATCAGGTGATGCAGTTTTTTATTTTTACTTTATGCTGTTGAAGAAACTTAAAGATTTCATATGCTCATGATGGGGCAATTATCCGTTGCTATCTTTACATATGGGCGGTCCGGTCTCTCTTATGGTTTCTGAGTGATTATCATCCTTTCAGGGGTTTTTCGTGTTTATTCAAATTGATGGAGATTGATGAATGACGGTGACTGAAGGGCGAACATTTATGACTGCCGGTTTTAGGGCTTGGTAGAAACACTGCCTGTTTAGCATGTGTATTCCAGGGGTATTCGTGTTCATAATATTTGTGTATAATTATGAGTGTATGTGTCTTTATGTTTCTGTACGTGTCTTTATGTTTCTGTCAATGTTAAGCTCTAGTCACAAAAAAAAAAGGAGGGGGGAAATATATAATTACTGAAGGATATCTGATATACAGACCTTGTCTTTTCACACTATTAAAAACATGGGGCTTATTTATTTATTATGTATTTGTGTGTTATTCCTAATATTAGGGGACAAACTTATGTGATAATTATGTGATAATTTTTCATTTACATGTAGCGAATGATGGGGTACAATAAAAGCTGTTATTGTTATATTACAGCCGAGTTTCATTGCAAGTCCCGTCATACTGGACCCAGCACATTTTGGCTTCTCTAGGCTCCAGCCTAGTTTTAAATAACTTGTGGCATCTCTTTCAAAAAAAAGATAATTACAAAAAAAAAATACAAAAAAAATTTTATATACAACATAAAAAAGAAAGAGGGGTTACAAATGGTAGCGGAGAGCGTGGTTCATTCTATACGCTGTCCAGGCAGTGAAGGCGGCTAGAGGATTAGGAGACCCTTGGCTCACGCACGCACACTGGCAGGCCGCCTAACAATAGACTGGGGCCGGCACTTGATCTGCGCTGCTGTCTTTTTAAATACAGTTTACTATAATAAATTAAATTTTGTTATTCTGCTTAATCTTATAGTTTTGGTCGTTCCATTTAATTCAGACTGTGATTTCATTTAAAATAATTCCAAACACGGAGTTTATACGACGATTTTCAAATGTTTTACTCTTATTGTTTATTTTGAAATATTGTGATTGCTAAACTTCTGAGAATTATTTACGCGACTGTTATTAAAAAAAATGTTATTATTAAAAACTAAGATTCTGATCATTTAATTTAATTTTCAACTATTTTTCTGAGACACTCCCTTCCGATGCCAGAAGCCGGTTAAATGGCCCTGTGGTTCATTGTTGGAACTGCTAGCGGCCGATTAAATCGCCCCGTCAAATGACACTGAGAACTGCCAGCGGCCGATCTAGCTGGCTTTTTGTATACGTAGCGACCAGCATGACAGATGATCAATCGTTTGCCTTTACCCAGAGGGCCGCCGAGAGTTCCTTGCATAGTACCATCAGTCCAACCAGTGTCCTATCTCGTGTTTTCATTTATCCAGGTCTCGTCCAAAAATATAGTGTTTTTAATATTTACTTCACGCATCTTTCTTACGAAACGACACCTTAACAGGGCCACTGACGGCTTTTCCATGAGGATTTTTCTGCTGCTAAATTTCTTGTACTGAAATCCCATGTCTGATAATAGCGAGCTCAGTGAAGATTTTCCTCCCATATACAGTCCAGCTTCTTGAAGTGACACACAAAGTTGTCTGAGGGTAGGCGCTTCTTTTCGAGCATAGTAACTCAATATGTGACGTCGAATAGCTCCTTTTGTCGAAGTCATCCATGTCTGTTACTGGCCGCTTTCTCTTCAAACTTTTCTTCCGAGGAGTATGAATAATAATATTTTCCCTCTTGGTTCTGTTTAAGGTGTTATCTTGTTGATCGTCCTCAGCTGTGATTAAATTAATATCTTCAACTACACAGGGATCTTCTTGATTTTCCAAACTTTTTTAAATCTCTGCGTTGATACGTTGTATTGTTCTCAACGAAATGCCACAAGCATCTGCTGTTCTCTGCATTACTTTCTTAGTATCAAGTAAAGGACCTCCGTTATTCTTCTCTTTCTCAAAATAGAACAGAACAGAAGCAATCATTGTTCTGCATTGACTATGTAAAACTTGGCGTTTTTTACAAGAACTCATAATCACAAATCAACTATACACTAACCACAAATGAACTGATTCACTCACAATATACGCGACAGATCTGCTCTCTGACAAGACTGGCTGGCCTCACTACCCCGTGCAAGCTATTTAACGACTAATCAGCGGGTAATCAGTGACTCACTCGGGGTACCCGGTACACGGTTTGTTGGTTTGAGGGGGAATCACCCTCTCTATCTGGAAAAATGACTATAGCGACCAAGTGTAAACCAAGTAAGGAAGGGACGTCTCTTTTGCATGTTACTGAAATCTGTAATACAGGTAATTATTTTCCAAATTACGTGATACAATAATACACATTTAATTCCTGACGCGCTACCTCGTCCTCTCAAGTTATAGTTAAAGTTTAATAACATGGACAGTAAATTTTTAATATATTTACATAGATACATATCACATTTCATTTTATGTGTCTGTAAAACAATAATACGCGTATATAATATTTTTATAATAAATAACATTTGTAAAAGTTCGTGCTAGTAAAAAGACAAACAATTATTTCGATTACGTATAACAACTATTATTTTATATATTGTTTATTTGAAATAAAAGTATGAGGTTTGAAAATAATCTTTAAATCTATATATTAAAATCTGTTAAATATGTTGATTAATTTTTTCAGTATTATAACAATAAAGAGGTGGGTCGTCAATCTGCTCTTTATCGAGTATCACAATCGGTGAATCGGAACAGTAAAAAAAAAAAAGCCAAGGCCGACGCGACGCCAGGAATTTTAAGATTCTCGTAATTTCGAGGTCAAGTTGTAAAATCAAAAATCAATTTGTAAAAATATTACATATTAAAGGGAGTGTCACAGAAAAATAGTTGAAAAATAAATAAGATGATGATGATCAGTAACTTGGTTTTTAATAATCATCATTTTTAATAATACGTAGTCGCTTAGATGGTGTTCTAAAGTTTAACAAGAGCAATAAAGTTTAACAAGTTCAAAATAAACAAATAAATGTAAAACATTTGAATATCGCCATAAAAACTTCGTGTTTGGACTTATTTTAAATGAAATTACAGTCTGAATTCAATGGAACAATCAAAATTAAAAGTTTAAGCACGACAATAAAATTTAATTTATTGTAGTAGACTGTAACTAAAAAGACAGCAGCGCAGGTCAAAGGCCTATCCCTGTCTATTGTTAGGCGGCCTGTCAGTATGTGTGTGTGAGTGAGGGTCTCCTAATCCTCTAGCCGCCTTCACTGCCTGGACAGCGTATAGGGTTGAAACCCTGGGTCCTTGGGTGTGACGGGGCTTGTAGACTCGGAAATATTAAGGCTATTGTTATGACATTGTTTTTCTCAGGTATATGCCCGTGTAGGCTAGTTTTAGGTCGTATAACTTGTGAGTCTGGTCGCACCACTGAGGCGGGTATTTGTGTTCGGAAAATGTGATCGCTTGTACTGCCGGGGAGTCTCAAGCGTGGCCTGGGTGATAGAATGTTGCTGATTCAGGGTCGGAGTTTAGCGTGTGACATTAGCGGGATGCGGTATGGCCCGATCGGAAGTCGGTACCGTCACCGACTTATGTCCTGTTTACGTTGGATTACTAATTACCGAATTATGAATTTGAGTGTTAGTTGGTTTTTGTGAGTTATGTGTTGGTGAGACGTGTGTGTCGAATTGATGTTTGATGTTATGTGTGTTCAGTATTGTTGGTTGTCACTTGTCTCCTTCTGTGGTGTGAGTAGATGGTTCAGAATAGGCCAGGTCTCCGCAGCGCTAGAGAACCCGGGGGTCCTCTTGATGGAAGAACAGTACTCGAGGTTTTCCTAGTTTAGTGATTGGTGTTTTCATGTTTGTCTGTGGTGCGTGTTGTGAATAATTGGAGCGTTGGCGGCATGAGTGTCATGAACCCTGATTTGTTTTTGAAGCATGAGTTAGAGTTCGAGATTAAGTCCCGGGGTGGGAGGCCCCAAGGGGATGTCGCTTCTTTGAGGAAGCAATTAAGAGACGCCCTCTCCTCCGGAGGGGCGACGTCGCTCGTAAAAGTCACTTACGTGACAGCGGAGCTCGAATTGTGTCAGGAGAAGTGGGGGGAGTTGCGGGAAATAATGGAGGATTTTGAATCGGCGCCTTCCAGTCTCAGGGCGAGACAGAGGGTGCGTCAACGCGCGGAGCACCTGCAACATAGACTAGAGAACTTGTCCGCGCAGACTACAATCGCGGAAGTCAGCGCCACGCTGAAGTTGATTGCGAAACAGGTGGCGAAAGCATTGAGGAATTTCGAGCCGGTGAAATCTCATCCTCCAGTGAGCTCTCCCCAGCCTCCTGAAGCGGACATAGCGCCAACGCCGTGTCCGGCGGCCCAATTGCCGACGTTCTCGGGCGGATCGAGCGTTTCTTACAACAAATTACCTAACCCCCTGTCTTCCATTATTCAGCAGCTTCCGGTCGTGGACGGATTGGACGTGGATAAACTGATGGCGTTTTTTCGAATTTTGTTTCAGCTGTCCGACTTCCCGGGGATGTCGGATGGCACCCTACTCGAACTCGTGTATCCCTACTGTCGGGGGTCCGTGGCTGAGCGGGTCGCGCGGACTATACGAGGTGGCGGCAGTGTGACGTCTTTCCATCGGGGGGTGTTGGACGCATGCGTGCCTGGCCGATTGCGGGAGCAGCTGCAGCATAAACATTGTTACCGGGTGCAAGCCCACGGGGAGAATTTTGCGGAGTTTGCGCGGAGTATCCGCGAAGCTGTCCGGATTTTAGGGTTGGGACTGCCCGAGAGTGAGGTAGTGCAGATGATATTCGAAGGGGTTACTCCCCAGGAGAGATCTCGTTTAATTTTTGCTGAGCGACCGCGCAGCTATGAAGACCTCGAGAAGATGTGGGTGTTATCCCGGGCTATACAAGCAATTGATGAGTCCCGTGGGCCAGTAAGGGACAGCCCGGGCGAGTCTCGAGTGGTGGAACGACGGGTCGTTCAGTCCCAACCCTGGCCAGAGAGAAATACCGGCGATCGAGGTGGACAGTTGAGAGGCGTTGTTTGCTTTCGCTGTCGCAGACAGGGGCATGTTGCCCGCGATTGTACGGAGGGTGGTATGCGTCCAGCGCTTCCCCCGAGGGTCCAGTATTCAAAAAACTAAGTTACCAGGGGGGACAAGTCGGAGGTTGTCTTCCCCTCGTCACAAGACTTTTCGGAATTCAAGTGCTTCCAGGCAAAGGATAGGTCCTGACTCTTCTGATATCAAGGTCCTTGCTACCGTCCCGCAAAAGGCTTCTGTATGCCCCTTCCTGTCGCTCGAGGTAAAGAAGGGTCAACTCAGAGCGTTAGTTGACTCCGGGTCAGCCCGATCTATCATCTCATCTCGAGTATGTGCGGACCTTGAAAAACAGGGCTTAATAAAAGGGTCGGATCGGTCGTCTGTAGTGTGCTGGACTGCTTCAAGGGAAATTCTGCCCATCTCCCGGGTGGTTTCCTTTAAGTTCAAGATCGATGGCTTTTCTTGGGTGTGGCCTTTTCTGTTCTCCGGCTCTGGGAGTTGATTGTATTGTGGGTGCCGATTTCATCGCTAAAAGTGGTCTCGTGTTGGACATCCATCGGCACCAGTGTTATTTTAAATTCAATCGGGGCGTTGTTATTCCTTTTCTTGGATACCAGGGAGCTAAGGGAGGTATCCAAGAGGTCGCTTGTCCCGATTCTGCACGAGATCATCTCACTCCCGCCCAGCAGAGGGCTTTAGACCGACTGTGTGAGGAATTTCCCTCAGTATTAACTCCTAAGTTGGGACTCACACATTTATTAGAGTATAAAATTCGTTTGACGGACTCTAAGATAGTGAGGTCGCACCCATACAAATTCGCTCCTCCGAAAATGGCCGTTCTGAGGGAGAAGGTTCAAGAGCTGTTAGAGCAAGGGGTAATTGAACCTTCCAATTCTAGTTATGCCAGTCCAGCGTTCCTGGTACCCAAGCCTGGGGGTAAGCACCGTATGGTGATAGATTACCGGAAATTAAATTCTAATATTGAGGTGGATTCGGTTCCCCTTCCGGATCTCCACTCAGCTTTCGATTGGTTTAGTGAGGCCAAGTACTTCACCGTGATTGATCTCAACGCTGCATATCACCAGATCCCTTTACCCAAGGAAAGTAGACCGTACACTGCGTTTTGCGTCCCGTGGAATTTATATCAGTATACGCGGGTCCCTATGGGTCTGGCGGTGGGCGCCCAAACGCTCACGCGTCTACTTGACCTGGTGTTTCAAGACGTAAAATTCAAATTCATTTTCAATTATTTGGACGACTTGCTGGTCTACAGCAAAACCTATGATGAACATCTATGTCATCTCAGGGAGGTGATAGCAGGTTGAGAAGCGCGGGCCTCACGGTCAATCCGGAGAAAGTGCGAATTGCACAGGAGAGCATATCATTTCTGGGGCATCTGGTCTCGCACCGAGGAGTTACAGTGGACCCTGAAAGGACCCAGGGTATCCGGGATTTTCCCCCGCCAAGGGATGCCAAGGGCATCGCCCGGTTCGTGGGGATGGTTAACTTTTACAGACGGTTTATCCCCAATGCAGCGGAGACAGCTGCACCTCTAAATGAATTGAGAAAGAAGGGGGCTAAATTTGTGTGGGGCGAAAGCCAGCAGAAGGCTTTCGAAACGTTGAAGGAAGCTATCATCTCCCCACCGGTGCTGCGGATGCCGGATTTTTCTCAGCCGTTTATCTTGCAGACGGACGCGAGTTCGGTGGCGCTCGGGGCGGTTCTGTCCCAAGTCGTTGATGGTGCTAGGCAGCCTGTGGCCTTTATTTCCCGAACCTTGACCCAGCAAGAAAGAAAGTCATCAGTCTATGAGCTAGAGTGTTTAGCTGTGGTATACGCTCTAGACAAGTTCAGGCGTTTTCTGGAACACACTGAGTTCCTGCTCGAGACCGACAATCAGGCTCTCTCTTGGCTTCTTGCTCATCCCCGGCAACTGGGTAAAATTGGCAGATGGGTGGTCAAGATCTCATCCTTCAAGTTCAAGGTGCAACACATTAGGGGAACTCAAAATGTGGTTGCAGATGCTTTGTCACGCATGTTTTCCCAACCCAGTGAAGTCCAATCTGAGCAACCCTGTTCTGTTCTGCTAGACTTTCCGTTAGCCTTCACTGATGTGTTACCCCATCAGTTGAAGGATGAAGAGCTGGGTCCTATCATCCAGAATATAAAGGAGGGTAACGTGCAGGCCCCTTACTTCTTGTCCAAGGGCGTCCTGTGTTGTCGAGAAAGAAAGGGACGTGCCCCTAAGATCGTGCTGCCTAGCAAGTTAGTGCCCATGGTCTTCAGCTATTATCACAATTCCCCAGTAGGAGGCCACAAGGGAATTTCAAAGACCATTTCCGGTATTAGGAAACACTTCATCTGGAAGGGCATGGACAGGGACATCGCAACGAGGGTTAAGAGTTGTCATCTGTGTGGCTTAAGCAAGCCTGCCCAGAACACAAAGTTAGGGTTGTTTGGTTGTTGTCATCGGACGTGGCGAGCAGACCGATGGAGAAGCTATTCATCGACTACGTGGGACCCTTCCCGCGTAGCAAGTCAGGTAATGCTTACCTACTTGTCTGTGTGGATGCTTTTTCGAAGTTTGCCTGGCTACTGCCCTTACGGCAGGCAACAGCTCGTTTAACCATAAGCGCGCTTCAGAACCATATTTTTCAGCATTTCGGTCTTCCGACCATCATTGTCTCCGACAATGGCCCGCAGTTCATTTCGAGTGAGTTCCGGCGGATGTGTTTCGCCAGCGGAATCAGACATGTAACCACTTCCCCGTATTACCCACAGCCGTCCCATGCGGAGAGATTCAATAGGAATCTCAGGTCCGCACTCATTGCTTATCATGCGGAGCAACAGACAACCTGGGACCAGAATTTGAAGTGGTTGCAGCTAGCTTTCAACACGGCCCTGCATGACAGTCATAAGGCCGTGCCCTTTGAGATCATGTTTGGATTCTCGCCCGCACTCCCGTTGACTAACTTGTGGAATATTGATGATCTTCTACCACGGGAGCCCGATAATGGAACTGCGGAGAGATGGAGGGAGGCTCGGAAGAATTTGCTGCGAGCGCACGAGCGGGTCCGTCGACGATACAATCAGGGGCGAATTCCGAACCCCTTTCAGACCGGCGACTGGGTCTACTGTCAAAGCCATCCGATCAGCTCAGCCGCGGACAAAAGAGCCGCTAAGTTGTGTTATCGTTGGTCGGGGCCATATCGTATCCTGGGGTTCGCGTCGCCGGTGACGGCTCGGTTGGAAGAGCCGGGTAGTAATCCTAAAGAGATTACTACACATATTTCAAAATTGAAACTGTGTAGAAGAGGGTAAACGGGGTGACAGGGGGGGGAATGATGGTGGTCTCTGTGTGAGTAGGGATGTTGTCAGTTTTAAAAGGGTGTGCTCCGGGGGCGGTATTGAGAATGATAGGGTAGCGGGTAGATGTTTCCCACAGTCCCAGTGGGGTTCGTCTACTTCAGGGATGCGCCCCTGCCTGCGCGAGCCTTGGCTTTCTCCAACTGTCCTTATGTCCGGAGGGAGCCATGTCCTTACCTTTGGTCCCAGCTCATGACCTTCAATGATCCTTGACCTTCCACCTTCCGATTTTCCTAACCTTACCCTTTGGAAAAAAAAAAAATTTAGAAAAGCAAAAAAAAGGAGTTGGAGAGAGGATAGACGGCAGCGAGGGGCTCAGGGGCGGTTGTGCGCTCTGGGGCCCTCGCTGTTGTTCACATGCCCTTGGAGCACACATGTAGTAGGTTATATGAATGGATGTACGTCTGGAAATTGGATTATCGTAGCGTGGAGACCATCATGTCCCCCCCTTGTCCCCTTGCCCGTGCTGGGACGGTATCGTTTAGAATGGGGGTAGAATTAGAGTATTCCCCGTAGGTATATAGGGTAGATGGCCCTGTTAAGGTGGCATTCGTGTTCTGGCTTGAGTGGACAAGCCTCAGGAGGTCGGAACTCAGGGAGCTCCCGAACTGACTTTGGTCTTTCTTCTCTGTCCCTCTTTGCTGTGGGCTGGCCCTGATCAGGTCAGCGTGCAGCAACCGCACACTTACACACTACACGTCTTCTTTCATCTCTTTCGTTTTCCCTTCTGAGCCTCTGTTCTCCTGAGAGCAAGCGCTGCTGGGCCACCATAACCACGAAGTCCACGAGCTTGTTTTGGGAAGGGGGTACACTGCAGGGTACTCTCCCGAGTTAAGAGTGGGGCAACCGGGTTGCCCTTTCGGGGTGGGTGTCTTTATGTTTCTGTCAATGTTAAGCTCTAGTCACAAAAAAAAAAAGGGGGGGGAATATATAATTACTGAAGGTTATCTGATATACAGACCTTGTCTTTTCACACTATTAAAAACATGGGGCTTATTTATTTATTATGTATTTGTGTGTTATTCCTAATATTAGGGGACAAACTTATGTGATAATTTTTCATTTACTTGTAGCGAATGATGGGGTACAATAAAAGCTGTTATTGTTATATTACAGCCGAGTTTCATTGCAAGTCCCGTCATACTGGACCCAGCACATTTTGGCTTCTCTAGGCTCCAGCCTAGTTTTAAATAACTTGTGGCTTCTCTTTCAAAAAAAAAGATAATTAAAAAAAATAAATAAATAAAATACAAAAAAAATTGTATATACAACATAAAAAAGAAAGAGGGGTTACAATATGTGTAGTAATTTGACAGAATTAGTATGTCTCAACATTCATTTTGGGTCGCTTTCAAAACGTTTGTGAACTGTGTCAAAAAAAAAACTTTACCGGTAGGCCTATATTTTATCAGTTATGTGTATTTGTGAATAACGTTAGATATAGACGTATAGATATCTATGGAAACATACATACACTGAAAAGCTATGACTAAATTATTTGTCATTTAGGTATTATGGTTACAAATTTAACTAAAAAACAACTATCGCAGTAGTGCAAAACTTTTAGTATTTTTTTTATGATTACAGTTATGTTACTAATAAAATGGTAGAGTATTTGGGTTTTCGTAATTTTTCTGATAATATGAAAAATTGTCCAATATTGGAATTTAACTAACTTAATAATAAATGTATTGGATCTTTTCGGTTAAGTGGCAGCATGCAGTGAGCAATTACTCTACGTAGCAATCGCCAGTAACAACGCATTTCCCCCTCCACACGTAGCGATAACCGGCGACAGTTTGTATTTTTATTTTTATTTTGACATATTTTTTTATATTTATATTTTTATATTGTATTTTTATATTTATATAAAATGGTGCTCACACACTTCTCGCATTTATGAATTCCAATCCATGCATGTGAAGTGATTCATTTTCAACTCATCTTGACAGTATTGCCCGGTTGTGTACTCCTTACTCCAACAGTAAATGAAGTATACGATTGTGCGGAAATCTAATCGAGACTTATTTAGTAATGTATCCTGTCGTAGGATTTTGTAATGTATTTTGTCCTGGGACCTTACTAGTGCTGTGATAATGGCTTTAGTAATGACTTGTACAAATTTTCATTGGACCGCTAATGTTGGCTACGAAGCTGGCGAACAGCGGGTATACAGATATGCAGCCAGGTGTCTAATGATGTATAGATAAGGTCGGCGCACAGAACACGGGTTTATCAGTATCGGCGCTCAGAGCACGGGTTTATCAGTATCGGCGCTCAGAGCACGGCACGGCACCCTTCAAACATCGAGTCCCGCAATTTTATATGACGGGTGTTTTCTACACGTGTCTCAGGTGTGCAACCAGATCGTGAGATACGAGTTTATTCGATCTGCGTCCAAGCACCGTGTCACATGTAAGAAGCCGCAGAGAGCATAGTTTGATGAAATAATTATTACGTAAAAAATGTCTTTTATTAAAAATAAAAATACAACAAAAATTCAAACTATGCTCTTTGTGATGAGTGGAAATTTTAAGTGAATATAAAGTAATCATCGTAGTAACACATACAGGCCTAACAAATTAGTTTTAAAAATATAACATTAGACCTATCTTAAAGTAAAATTAAATATAATATTAAAAGATTTACTTGCATGTCTGATTTAAAAAATCGAAGGAATTAAAAGTAACGAAGTTAACTAATTGATATTTTGAAAATTTAAAAGCTCACATGTAATAAAAACAACGTGTACACAAAAAATTATTTAAATACACAGTGGTAAGTTTTATTATTGTACAATCAACACTGGAAACATTGCAAATTAGGCCAGTAAGTTCTGCTACATCCAAGAAACGAAAACAGAAGTACAAAAGCGGCTTAGACTTTAAGACAAGGAATTATTTACTACTTTTAAGAGTCTTTGAAAGAATCATTCTAAGAATCGTCTTTTGACCAGTGAAGGAAGGAGAAGAATGGCGCATACGGAACGGAATTGAAGGAGTTGACAGATGGCGAGGACATAGTGAGGTTCATCAGGTCTATGAGGATCAGCTGGTTGGGATATGTGATGTGCATGGAGGACGACAGAATGCCCAAAGCAATTCTTAGAGGGACAATATATGGGCAAAGAAGGAAAGGAGGACCTAGAAGAAGGTGGCTACAGGACATAGAAGATGATCTCAGGAGGATGAGTCTCGGGGATTGAAGGCGGAGGCTGGAGGAACAAGGTGTTTGAAGGCGACTAGTCGGGGAGGGCTCATCGTGGGCTGTAGCGCCAGAGAATGATGATGATGAATTATTTACTACTGGCATTAAAAACTGGTAAACAAGTAGTTCTATATAATTAACTGTAATTACGATTATGTTGTAAAACAAGTAATTTATTATACTTATTGAATAAACCCTATTAAAACAACAGTCGTTTGTCTCTTTACTTATTCTTGTTCAGTTCATCAGTTTTTATTGAAAATTATCTGATGACAATTGTCTGAAATTTTATAAAAGTTTGTGATCACCTCCATAGGACAACATAATTTATAAGCGTATTAAATCCTAGCATACACAAAAATATTATAGTGTTAAGTAATATTTATGATATGCGTTTTTTCTCATATAATTTTTCAAAAACATTATAAAAAAAGAAATGTTTATGGCCAGGAAGTTAAAATGTATGGTATAAGTTGATAAGTATTCCGTATGTTGAACCCGTCACACAATTCAGTGCTCACTTTTAGAGAAGTGTAATATTTTTGGAACACAGAGACTTAAGACTTTTATACGACTCCCAAAAATCTGGAAGGATTAACGGATATCTGCTTATAGGATTAACGGTTCGTCCAGTCCTTTTTTCGAGCAAGCAGCACTCGGAAATAAAGGAAGAAGGAAATTTCTCTAAATTCATGAACTCATCGTTTTATGATTTTATTGATTCAATAGTGATTTCCATCCATTCGCTTTGATTCGCTGCAAGCTTTGTATAGCATATATTAATCATAAAACGTGAAGTTAAACAATTTTAAATCTTGTACATTTAAATATAAAGATAAAAATGTAAGTTAAATGTAACGAGAAACCAATGTGGAAACGTGTTATAACAATCAGCAAAATACAATTTTAACATCATATCGGCAAAACATTAATAGAACGAAACGCGAAAACCTAAAATTCATCGAATAACCGTCTCTGAAAGGAAATTAATGAGACTACGACTTCAATATCGCCCAATCTAGCATAGTTTTCACAGGTGAATAAGAACACTAAAGGCGTTTACAAGTAGGCCTATCTGTGAAGTTTACGACATTCATAGAGAGTACCTACCACAACGTTCTAGGTTGGGCTGGTACCATATATATAAAGCGTGAAAGGAAAGTCGATACGATACGGAGATAACTGATGACATAGAATGAGGTTGATCATAAAGCTTAGTTAAATATTTGGGAGGCGGGGAACAAAGAAAATACCCCAAATGTAACAAATTTGCCCAAAGCCTATTGAAACTAAATTATTTTATTTTTCGACATACTTTATAACTAATATTATTACAGCCTTTATTATTTCACAGCATAATGTTACTTAAATAAATAAATAACACCTGTGTTACTCTGGATCTCTCTTGGTGTCGGGGTCTCTTCCAAGTCATGTTGCTTTGTTTAAGTCACTAACGTAATTACCTGTTTTTAGTGGATTAATAAATACATTATTTTTTATCACTTTATCAAACAACTTCTTTGATGCTCACTTTCTGTCATCTCCGTTTTGTTCTCATCATCTTCGTTTAGGAATGGGAAATTAAGATTAGAAAACTGGATCGTTCCTTAGTTCCGATGGACCATTCATAAGCAAATAAAGTTGGACCATGTATACCTAATTTGAATTTTGAAGTTGAATATTATATTTTAATTTTCAGTTTTACCGTATACAATTCTTTAATTATTAAATGCAAATTACTTTTACTTGATATTAAATGGATTCCTTTAATATCCGCTGAAAACTTGCCTATTTAAAAAAAATAGGCTATAAGTAAACAAGGTAAATAATGTAAATACCACACCAAAACAAAACAATTCTAACCCCACAAAAGTTAGCGTTACGTTACTAAAGGTAAGCATAATAAGATGTGAATCGAGAAGAGCCCTGTCTGAAGCGCGGAAGGGCTACTTTTCAACGTCTGGAGTGCAGACAAGTAAGATACAGAAGTAAGGTAAGTTTGTGTTTGAAATATGATAGTCTACTAAGGAAAGGAGACGGTGAATTCGTTCCGGCGAGAAAGTGTCTAATGAATGCTGTAGGCAATCTAGAACTTGGAAACAAGCCAAAACCAGACACGTTAATAGACATCGACAAGCTACCGTCGGTTAGTGTACCGATAGAGACCGTGACACTAACATATCTCTGTAAGTGTGATTATGATTACATACAGTTTTACATGGTTGTCTTGGTGGGAAGGTAAGCCTTAATACGACCAAGTTCAATTCTAAGTTCCAACCGTCTGTCCGAAATATTTCAGACAGTGGAGTGTGAATGTTCAGGATAATTGCAGAAATGAATAGCACGTTGTGTAATCAGTGTCGAGAGTTTGCTGGTAAGATGGAGCACCAGGCGTGGCTGTGACAGAGAACGGAATGTGGGAGCTCTATTAAAAAAAAACAACTAACAACTAATTGAAGTTAATGCACATCAAAGCAATCTGCAGAACAACAAATGTATACAAGCATTCCTTTGTTAAAAGATGGTTTGCAGAATGTTTTTGGCACAAGATAAGGTTCTAAAAAGGACTATAATTTGTGGAATTCTAGGACCTGAAGTAAAATTAAATTCTTTTTTTTCTAGACCTTCTGTTACCATCTCGAACTTGTTAGGAACAAACTAAGCTAGATGAAAATGTTACATTTACAGCATGTCGATAAAATTCCAGCTGCTCATCGAACAATGTGGACAGTTCAGTCAGATATAAGCCACTTCTTGAATTCCTCATTGTCAGTGATTCACACGACGTGTTTCCGCCTAAGGGAAGGTCTTACAAGGCATTCTCCCTCCTCCGTATCCTGGGCTAGTCTTATAATTTCATGATATCGCATGCGTATATCGTTCGTCCGTCTTCTATTCCGCTTTCCACTTACCACACCCTCCACTGTCTCTACTATCATATTACCTTGTGTTCGCCGAATACAGTATCCAAACTAATTTCCCTTCCTCCCCTTAATGATATACAACACTCTCCTATTAACATTCGCCACTCTCTCCTTCCAGGAAATTCTTTCCATCCTTCACTGTGTTAACATCTCGAAGGCCTGTAACTTCCTCTCCTCTTCCTTACTCAGTGTCCAAGTTTCTAAAGGAGCACGCTCCAAACAAAACGCTTTACCATCCTCTTTCTCAGCTTTGTGTCTAGTGGTTCGATAATAATCATTTCTTTCTATTAAGGGCTTCCTTAACTAAGGCAATTATGCATATCACCTCTGACTACAACGCATTTCTTCTACAACCAAGCATCGCATATATTTAAAAACTTGTTGAATTTTCTCATTCGCTATTTTAATCTGTGCATTCTGCTCATTTTGTTTATGATCATGTTCTTTGTTCTCTTTCCACTGAATTTCATTCCGAACTCCTCACAAGTTCTGCTAACATTTCTGAGCATTCCATTTAATGTCCTTTAATGGCAAGCAACACCATATCGTCTTCAAACCTGATGCACTATATCGTCCTTCCACAGACTAAGTCCTCTTCTCCCATTAAAACAATTATTTATTATTTCCTCCAAGTAGGCCTATACAGAGGTGTGTAAATTATAGACTCAAACACAAAATTTAAAACTAACCCACATTTTTTTCAGTAAAACACTTTTATTGACACATTGTGCACTGCTATTATTATGTAACATGATGTTCTTTGTTCTTCGTAGTCAGTTTAATAATTAATTTAAATTGAGTTTTGTTCCTTACGCTTTTTATGAGAGTTTCAATTTTTCTTGTTGTCTTCATCCCTGTGGCATAATTGTATAACTTCAGCCATGCGGCCGTTCTTAGTAGTGATCAGTCTTAATCTTAAATTTTTTTCTTAACAGTCGACAAAGACGGCCATAGAACTTTAATCTGGACGCTAACTGGGCAGGGAAGTACATGAATATTATTCGTGTCCTGTAAATCGCCACTAGTGACAATCGCCACCAGGGACAATCGCCACCAGCAGGGGCTTCCCCATCACCTCTCGTTAATATTTAAAGCTTGGGCTTCGCAGGCCTGGTCTGCCTTGAACAGTCAAGTGAATTTTACTGATTCCCATCACACTTTTCACAGGCTTTGGACTGGCTACATACAATATCTATTGCATATAGGCGTGTTTAAAATCAGCTATTGGCTTCGTTAGTTACTTTGAGCTCAAATTAAGCTCCGTCACTAATATTTACTTTATTTACATTTTTTTACTCTCATAAATCAACGTTTAAGCTCCTGGACTTTATAGTAACTCTTTAAAGTTTTTGGAGATGAGAAATTGTTTTCAAACAAGTGACAATATCACCACTTTCTTCATATTTTTTAACCGTTCTTTCCAGTCTGTCACCTAGAGTCATGTAAGCAGTCTTCCTTCGTTTACCTTCCATGTTGAGCTGGGCCTTTATTAGCGCACATGCTGTGCTCTCTGCTTCTTTCTTTAAACAGTTGATGAGGTCCTTGACTCGAGGATTCGGTCTTCCAAGTTCGGTATTAATTTTATTGTGCCATCCCTCGACAGAGTTGGTGGTTCGATGACGCCTGTTGTAACAACTCCAAAGCTCGACTGGAACTTCTTCGTTTTCCATCCATCTCTCCACGAAATAGTCCAAAAATCCAGAAAGTTTTTCATTGTCAGGCACTCTGGAATGTATTTCCAGCCAGCCGTCGGGAACATCCTCAGGCCGAAGAAACGCCAAAGCAGGACACATGCGGATGATCATTCTCACTTCTTCGTTCTTCATATACTCACAAGCAAGTCCCAAATCTAGAACTTTCCTCCAGATGCACTTTCTCATGTAGAAGTAGCAACCTTTTACCTCTACTGTGGGAAATACAACTTTAAGGGCAGAAATTTCTGCCGATTCAAAATCGACTGTCACCGTCGCTGGATTCCACTCTGGTATGGCCTCAATAAGAAGGCGGAAAAGTCGAATATATGTTTCTTTCCTTTTGTTTGGCAAGAGAGCAAATATAACTAGATATATATTTGTTTCGTTTTTTGAGCTTCCAAAGTCTGCATGAATGGTATAAATTTGCGAAACTTGGTTACTGCAACTCTTAAAAGAGCCATCCATAAAAAAATCTTGCTTACTTCTCAAAGCTTCTTTTCCTAATGCTCCACTAAAAATAATAAGTCGCCCGCCTGTGTTGTCGTCTTTCAAAAGAAAACTACTTCCATATGTCATGGTAAGCATTCCCATTTCCAGAACAACTTCTTCAGATGATTCCGGTTCTCGTTGATTACCTTGCGATTTGGCACTGTGGCGATATAAAGACCTCTTCGTAACTTGCTGCTCTGGCATTTCGGTTACAAAATCATAGCCCATGTTGTGGAGATTACCCATTTGTTCGGAGTATATTTTAGAAATTGGCGTGTCCTCGTCGCGTGCTCGCTTCTTCGCCTGATACTTCTGAGCGAGCATCATCCGGAGGTCCACATTGATGCTCGCTTGAACACAGCACTTTACCACGTTGGGTCTTGATTGATCCTCGGCAACGTGTCGATCTCTGTCTTGAACAGCACTATAAATGCATATAGAGCGTAGGCTAGTGTATACCCCCCAATTTCTGACTCACATATTTTTTTGTTGGTATTGCCATCTAGTTTAAGTTTTAGTTGTTTACCCCTTATCAATTACAGCATATCCCCGAAAAACCCGGAAAATCACGGAAATACGGAGAAAATGACTTTTTTTGAATTCATTCCCATTTCAATCAAATTTTTAGTTAAAGAAGATATATTTATAACCAATATTTTGTGCACAAGTTCTTCCCCTAGTTTTCCCTGGTTTTCTAGGAAAGTAGCTGGAAAATGAAATTATTAGTCACATATTCTTCCATTTTTTTATTGTCAATATGAACCTTAACACAAAACTCTTATTACATGAGTATAAATGAAAATATCCGAGTTATAATAATGAAAATTCAAACTTTTAATCTCAAAATTAAATAACATCATTTAATTTTATAACAGCATTTGTAATCAGCAGTCTTCTTCTTCATCCTCATTTAGTATATCGGATAAGTTAACTAGTTCTGGCTCATCTTCATCCTCAAACCCATCTGGATTAAAGCTTTCCATAACGTCGGTTAGTTCATGTGGCAATGGATTCCCTTTAATCCAATCAAACTTAAGTTGTCCATTCTCCAACTTCCAGCCATGTTCCACTGGAGTTGGTGTTATGGGTTTAGCGATGTGTGCATTATTCCATATGTAGCACTGGTAGTTTACACGGCTGATGTGGTTTTCAAGTGAAGCTTTGCAAGGAGGTAGTAGACTCAGATCGACACCTTGTGTATTTGGCTGTGCAAATGTCATTGTGGGAGAGTATTTTTGTGTGAACAAATCGTACCGTAGCTTATTTATATCTGTGTATTCCTGATTACGGTACATGCAACAGACGAATTCCTGTAGGCCTGTCAGTAACATGTCTGTAATTGTAAGTGATGATCCTAATGATCTAAGAATATGTACGAATTTTGGAAACTTTTCCAATTTAGATTTCACTGACAACTTTCCACGACGAACAAAAGAACTGGTAGTGTCACATCCGGATAATGCATGCATATTCAGCATAGCATGGCTCATTGCTACACCTAAATCCCGAGAAATGAAGGTGACATTAATGACTCTTCGTTTGTTTCCAGTTCCTGTATCAAACAGTAAAAACGTTTTTAATTTCGTTGGCGTACCTTAATAACAACATAAAAATATCTGTGTCTGGTGACCTAATTCTGATAGGCAAATTGTCTTGACAGGATTGAGAAGCATGGAAGCAATGTAATATAATTTTAGTATCCGCTTCTTCTTGTGAAGAACATAGCTCTTCTTGTATAGTATACTTCACAGTTGAACCGTCTTCGCTAGCAAACAATGTGCACTGATCATTATGTGATAAGTAAGTGTTTGTACCATGAAAGTAGTGGGCATATTTGTCTTGCTTCCATTCATTATGTAAAATGTTGACAAGTTGTTCCTTATTTTTGCCATTACTAAGGAATTTTTTCCAATCCCGAGGAATCTTGGTTTTAGGCCCTTTTATTAAGAATGTCTCTCCACAACCTCTTCTTAGTCTCTCAATGTTTTTAATAGATACATCTGAGTAAGCATCCGCCACGAAATCTATCCTTTTACATTTTGGAAAGCGGCTTAAGACAATTTCGGCGAGCTCTCCAAAGGTTTCTGGAATGCTAATGAGAGCCTGAAAGTAAGCCATGCCATCAATCATATAAATGCATTCTTCAACCTTAGGAGGGTCGTCTACCACACCCTTGATCTCCAAAGCATGGAGTAGTTTGGCCTTGTCTGTTTTTGTAGGACACCCATCAGCAGTTGCTAATGCCCATGGTACTGGACCTAATGGATAGGACAAAAGCATCTCTAGGCTAATTTCACATTCCTGGGACAGGAGCAAAGCTCGACCAAAAATATTTCTTTCTGCTCTTATCTCAACTAATCTGTTTTGTGAGGATGTAACAATTATCTTCTCTTGAATACTCTTAAAAGTTATGCTTTTGTCTCTTTAGTGGTTCATGAAATTTTTTATTCTTTAGAATAAATCTGTCTTGTAGGAAAGTGTTGTAGGCTGCTTTCCCCAGACTGTCTACATTTAGTAAATGCTCTTCCACCGATTCAGGTACAGGTCTTCCAGATGATAAACAGAACAGAGTATCCTTGTTGTCAACGTCAAATGGATTGATATATAGCTCAATGGCTTCAATTACTTTCAAGACACTTTGCTTATTTCATTTCTCAGCAGGAATTCGGCTGAAGGAGGCCAAGGCATTGTAGGTGAATTTTCATATGTCTGCTGCACATGCCGTCTCAAAATGATTGCAGCTTCTTGTATTCTTCGCATTTCTGATGAAGCAGCTTCAAATGCAGCTTCTACGGCTTGTCCGGGTTGTATCCATGATGAGTACACAAGCTCACTCCTGTAGTTTGGCTGCCAAAATGATATACGATTGCCAAAATGCTTTTTCAATTTTTCTTTTAATTTATCAGTTTTATAGTTTTCATTATAAAATTGGGGTGAATGTTCCGTCATGAATAACAAATACCTCTCATGCAGCATTGCCATTCGTTCAACATTACCACCAACAATTATACTCTCTTGAACATAATTCTTTAAAAGTTCAAATGCTTCTTTGTGCGCCTTTTGCTGTGCAAGTGACTCACTTTCTGGAGCGGCATGGGATCGCCTATCAGGATGTCTTGTGTATTCCTTACGACAGTGATTATGATAGTGCATCTCCCGAGCTATAAAATCTACATCTTTCAGTTCACATAACAATTTTTCGTCTGCTTTTGCTTCTGCGGCTTGTATAATGGACAACCCCGTATAATGCGACCTTTTGGAAATGGTCAAGGGCTTCTAGGAGAATACTTTAGGCAAGTTTCATCAAAATTGTTAGAGCCGTTTTGGCGCTACAGTCTATAGAAAAACAAGTTTTTCGGCTATTGCGCAGCGGGTATTGCGCACAGGGTGTCCGATTTGGTACATAGGCATCGGAGGCTGTAATTGATAAGAGGCAAACAACTAAAACCTTAAACTAGATGGCAATAGCAACAAAAAAATATGAGAGTCGGAAATTCCCATGGCGGGGGGAGGGTTTCATGTTGGTAGCTCATGGTCTAACCAAGTTACAGTCCCATCTTCTGTGGTCCTTTTAACGTTGTACGGGTAACCTTGGTAGTGGGCGCATGGCTTCCCGTGACTGTTCGTTGACACTTCCATATCAAGCACAACTAGAATGCACTAAATAACTATGACCGGAACACTATGACACTCAGAGCAATAATGAGAGAAAGCGGGGCTAGCGGGCGGAGGGGATGGTCCTGCGGAATTTCCCGTTATTATTCCAGCGGTCATTGCCTCAGGGAAGGGAGCCGGGGACATTGGTTAGCGATTGTCACAAATTTTAAGCTGGTGGCGATTGTCGCTGGTGGCGAATGACATGTATTCATATTATTTTCTACAATAGAATTTATTAATGATCACGCGTTATGACATGGTGTCTCATTCTCCATGAAAACCTAGACTCCATCAAGGAACCAGTCCTTACGTTGTGAAGAAAGTTGGTTTTCAAGTTCTGTTCTGTACTAGTTCTGCTTCAAAATCTCTTGTGCAATGTACAGTCTTCCTGTTCCTTTGGAAGACCGCAACTTGAAGTCTTTATCAGGATTGTGTGCTTTCACTGACTGTTCAGTATGCTGAGATTGAAACTCACCGTCTTTTGTTCAGTGTACATTTGATAAGTATCCACCTACTAAGAATACAAATTCATCAGAAAATGTGACATAAAAAAAAAAGAAAAATACATATTTTTTGTTTGATCGTGTCCAAATATATAGCATATCAGCACTTGTTCCTGTACAGAAAAAATGGAAAGTCTGAAGTAAAGCTAGAGGCCTCTTTTTAATGGTATAATTAAAAGACTGTAATAGTTTACATTGACACACCTTTCTTGATACATTTCTCTTGGACTTTCTTGGTCCAAATAAGCCTACCTAAGCTATTGCAGGTGTAATTTTGGCCTTTTTTACACGGTGTGGGTGCTGAGAGGCTATCAATGCAAATTCGTCACTTAACAATAGATGGATACATGGCATATGATTTAATTTTATTATAAATGTCTTTGCTGGTTTCTCTTCAGTTCGGTTTAGCCATCTGGATATGTTTTTGCTCCATTCGTACCCTTATATTGAGTTTTCGGCCAAGGTAATTTTCAGTTTCGAAACTAGAGACTACTCACGTTGGATTGAAATAGGCCTATAAATACGGATGACTGATATTTGCAAAACGTCAATTTGATTGAAATATCACACTGAGATTAGTTTCTTCTTTTAATAAGCACTCAATCAAAATTTTTCGCTTGGTGACAGGAATAGGCTATCATTTTTTCAAAAAAGAAACTTGTATCATTAACCTATATCTATAAAACTCAAAGTCTGAGGATTTATGGGTACTGAATACAAATCCACACCGTTACACCGATTGCCACCAAATTTTGCACAGGTAACCTTTGATATAAGGCGAAAAACACTGTCTGACTTGGAATTTGATATTTTGCCCAGTTCGCACGATTTAGGCCCTTTTAATTATGCCTTTTCGTTGACGCGTATAAAGATGTCAACAACACCATGGAGACCAGAATTAATTACCATAGTAACAAGTAAATAAACAAAAGCTACTTAGCTACTCGGAACTGTACCTTTATCCGTTCCTGCAGTACATTTTCGATGTTTTTACTAAGCGATTGTATCGATATATTACGATGTGGAAAAGACAAAATGTACAAATTGTAAATTGTCCTATTTCTTAATGCAAAGCGAAAATACGTATTGTTTTCATTTGTGAGGTTAGGTGATAACGGTTTTTGGTTTTTGGCTGAAGTAAATAAAAGCCATGGTTGAGGAAAACATAACGTTTAATGTGATATACAATGCTTATAACACAGTAACATTTAAAATAAAGAACCTGACGTTTTTGAGTTAACGGGTACTTTATAAATACCTCCAAAGACTTTTATAAACGGGAACTTTTAAATCTCCAAAGGCTGTTCCACCAACATAATAATTTAGTACAAGTGTTCAAAACAGCTTTGGAGAGAATTTGACTAACGAGTACAAAATTGTTATACGAGCGGACAGAACGCCATATAGACATAGACAATAAAAATTATATTAAAATACTTATTAAAAGTCAAATATTCGCGTGCGAAGCCGCGGGTAACAGCTAGTGGTCTAACAAAAAAAAGAGAAAATTTACTGAGAGGAGTTCAAGTATCACTAGAACCACTTATTACTATTATTTATTTATTTAGTATTACAAAAAACTGTCACAAAAAACTAAACTGAAGTAAGTAAATTAAATTAATAAACAAAACACCTGATGTAAATGTCTTAATACAGCTGATACCTTTCAGGGAATTTTTACAAAATAAAATATTGCAAATGAATTCTTCAAAGAGAGAGTGGACGACGGTAGGCATTATAAGAAAAAAAAATTACTGCAATGCCAAACAGGTCTACATGTAGTGCCAAAATATACATGAAAAATACAAAAATATATTAGAAAACTTGAATTGAGTATAATAATTTGCACACCTCTGTATACAGAGAAGTGAGGGAGACATATACAACAGCCTGGCTCACACCTTTTTCAATTTTGGTTTCCTTCGTCACTTCGTTCCCAAGTCTTGTTAAATCTTCTGATCTTGATAGACCCTTTTAATCAACATCCTCTCTTTGCAGTGTATTCCGTTTTTCTGTAATATATCTATCACCTTGCTCCATCTGACTCTATCAAATGGTTTTTCCAGATCAATAAAGACAGCAAATACTGATCTATTTTTCTCCAAACACCTTTCCCCTACTGTTCTCAACAGGCCAGTGCCGTCTCTTGTTCCTCTCCCCTTCCAAAACCAAATTGCTCTTCACCCATTCAACTTCCCACACGGCTTTCTATTCTATACTCTCAACAGCATATTTGATGCATGAAATGTTAGTCTAATAGCACTAAAGTTCTCACATTTGCTAACACCTACTTTCTTGTCAATTGGAACCATAACTGTCGAGAGAAAATCTTCTGGTCACTCTCCCTTTTCATAGATCCAGTCCTTTTAGCTTCAGACACTTTAAAACTTTTGCCGCAAATCATCAGTCCCACTCGCTTTTCTGTTTTTCATTTTCTTTAATGGAAAATCTACCTCTGCTTCCAATGTACAGTATCTTGTTCATCTTCAGTTATGTTTATTTCTCCTTCCTTTCTTTCAGAAAAATATGGGCGTCTTTGATATGCCCCATTTAGCTTTTCAATACAATTCTTCCATATCCTTGAAACCTCATTAATCTCAGTGACAACTTTACATTCTTTGCCTTCAGTCTCCATTGGTGGTTTCCCTCCCTTCTTTGAAATACTAATCCCTGGTAATTCTGTACATGGTGTTATATTTTCCCTCCTTGTCTAGGTCTTTAATTCTTTGTATTTCTTCTACAGCCACATTTCCTAGCTCTGTCAGTTTCCCTTCGGTGTTAATTGTTAAGCCTTCCATATGTCCTATGTCCTTCTTCAGTTTTAACATCTTTCATTTTCTTCTTTCATCCATCTTTTGAAGAATTTCATCTGTGACCTATTTATTCCTTTCTTACTGTTACAAGTTTTTATGTCAACGACTTCTTTTGTTGTTTTTTTGAGAGCACCTCTCATCTCTATCCATTTATCGTTCACTCCTATACTCTCTTCATCTCTTACCCACTTTGACATAAGTACATCTTTTTCCACTTCTTTCGCTTTTTCACCAATCTTGAGAGTTTCCAGGTTTACTTTCCCCTTTGTTTTCCCTCGGGCTTTTTCCTTCTTCAACGTAATCAGCACTTCTGCCACTAACTTGTGACCAGCATCTTGTGGTTGGCGTTCATATCCGCTGTTGGATGTCTGGCGTTCTTCAAATAATCCCAACATCTCTTCTGCCGGGAAGAATAACAATTGATCAACTGATTAACAATAATCAGTTTGTTAGTGATTATTGGTTGTCAAATAAAATAACAAATTACTATCAGCAGCCTGAGGAGCGGAGTAATAATCTTAACACTGAACACGACACATAACTTAATTACAGTTGGGTGTATCCTAGGATTTGTCATGTTAAGGATATACCACCTCACGTAGGTTTGGTGTTGTTGCAACATAACTGGTTTCTTTACAAGGAAAGGCTTCATTTTTACTCTTGGTAGCAGATGGAGCGCCTACTCATCAGCGAAATTGACGTTTTTATGTTTAAATTGAATGTTTTTATGTTTAACTGGCTCACTTATGTTTTTCAAACTAACATTGCTATCGCCCAAGGCTACTCTGTAAAACTTTCCTTTGCCAACTTTTGCGAAGGAGTATTTGATACTAGATAAAAAAAAATAGCTCATGTACATTGAAGGGGCATTCGAGAATATTAGCCGTAATTCAACAGTTCCGGCTGTAGTGAGGAGACGGTGACATTTGTGACAAGCATCTATCCTACATAAAAGCCAAATACCACTCACTGATTCATACACTCACTCGTCACGAAATCGCCATAACTATAAAGCCTACAAACTTGAAATTCGGCACGTATGTTCCTCTTGACTTCTAGGTGCTCGCTAAGAAAGTGTTTTGTAAACTTTAACGCATAGCCGCGAAAAAACGCTAAAAACCGTGACACCGATAATGCAGCTTTTTTTCAACTGTACCCTTCCTGGAAGTCTAATGTTTATTTTTTTACTTTCCTTTAGGCTTTTGGGGAGTTACTAAAACACTACTTTTTTTTATCTAACCTATAACCACGAGGAGGCGCGAAAATAATCGCGAAACAGTTCACCCTGTCCCTCTATTCTTTGCTATGTGGCGTTGAGGGTTTATTTTGAGTTCTAAGTTCGGGACATATATTCCGAACAGAGTACGGAGACACTGTTTGGCCAGTTGCATACGAAAAACGTTCAAGCAAACAAAATACATCCTGTTTCGATTGTACTACGAATGGTTCAATGCTGGTGAAACACAGCACCTATATGTAGGCGTATCTACATATATAAAAGCCAAATACCACTCACTCATTCATACTCTCACTCATCACGAAATCTCCATAACTATAAAGCCTACAAACTTGAAATTCGGCAAGTATGTTCCTCTTGGCGTCTATGTGCTCGCTAAGAAAGAGTTTTGAAAACTTTTAACGCCTAACTGCGAAAAAACGCGAAAAGCCGCTAAAAACCATGACACCGATAATGCAGCTTTTTTTCAACTGTACGCTTCCTGGAAGTCTAATGTTTATTTTTTTACTTTCCTTTAGGCTTTTGGGGAGTTACTAAAACAGTATTTTTTTTTTATCTAGCCTATAACCACGAGGAGGCACGAAAATAATCGCGAAACAGTTCACCCTGTCCCTCTATTCCTTGCTATGTGGTGTTGAGGGTTTATTTTGAGTTCTAAGTTTGGCACATATATTCCTCTTGGCTTCTGGGTGCTCACTAAGAAAGAGTTTTGAAAGTTTTAACGCCTATCCGCGAAAAAACGCGAAAACCGCAACACTGATAATGCCGCTTTTTTAGTTGTATCCTTCCTGCAGGACGCCTTGACCATCAATAAGGCACAGGGGCAGAGTTTGATAGTGGCTGGTGTGAATCTGAGGAGTGACTGTTTCTCCCATGGCCAGTTGTACGTGGCGTTCTCCAGAGACAGTTCACCTGACATCCTGATCATCCTCCAGCCAGAGAGCAAAACAATGAATGTTGTTTACAGGGAGGTCGTGAGAACTTAATCTGAGTGAGCAAATGAAAGTATATGCTAAGCAAGTTATTAACTACGTAAAACAAAACACCAGGGTTGGTGGAGGGATTAAAGGGCTTAAGCCCATCTATTTTATTGTTGTTAGACTTACAATAAAGGACTGTCTTAATCTCTAACAGAAACTTAGCTTACCCTCTCTAACTAAAGAATACAGCGTCATTTTTAACAACTCATTAATTTTAAAGTTTTAATAGTTGATTGATCAAGCTTGATCAAATTGATCATCTTCAAATTAATCGAGCTTAAATAGTTTCTCTTAGTTTCAAAATCTAAGCTTCACAAATAACCTATTTCTATTTTCTGATTTTAGATTCTGTTTTTTTCTTATAATCACCGTAGCGAAGCACGAGTATCCAGCTAGTATTCATATAAGGATACTATGGAACAGTTTAAGCTGACCGAACACGAGCAATGTGAGGTCTCACTTTTTTTATACTGCTCACTAGCAGTACACCTGTCGCCCTCCAAGCAGTTGCTATGTACAGACAACCACCCTGTTAAAATAATTGCACTGAGCAAGTTTGTTTAGATCCTTCCTTTTGTGGCACAAGACTGTACTTAGACTTTGTACCCAAGCCAGGTAAAATTTCTAAAGAGAAGAGAGAAAGTCTTTACAGAAAGTCTGCTAGTGTCCCTCCTTTCAAACACACACACTTTAGTAAACACCATTTTTTGCTCATGTTAGCGTCTGTGCCATTTAAAACAAAAATTCTTCAGGTAGCAACTAGAACCAATAAATCAGTACATAGGAACTGCCATTGGAGTCACTACACAAATTCAGAACCAAAACATTAGAACTTTACTTAACTGTCAGCCCTCATCACTTGTTTCGAGTGCGTGTATCATTGTAATCACCACTATTACCTATTACTTATGTCTGTAGTATCATTTCATTTACGGTATCAAAAAGAGCCTTCTGGGGCACATATAGACCTACGATTGTACTAGGTGTATTTTCTTTGCATTAGGTATCGTCAGCGATTATTTTCCTACAGTTACACTCTTTACCGGCATTTGTAATATAATTAAATTGTTCTTTGAACTAATAAAGTCCCATCATTAGATTAAAATTAAAATTTTTTGAAACGAACTCATTTATGACCACCTCATTAAGACGAACTCATTTCAATTGAACTTAACTCAGGAGGTAACCGTCTAAATTAAGTGAAACTGTCTACTATTTCATGTTGAAACGAAATTTATTACTGTTCTTCGTCTGGTTTGCTTTTTACTGCTTCTTTAAATTCTGTGATTGGGGTTTACCTACGGGTCTGCATTATTATGCATTGTTTTCATTATGCATTAAGATTTTTATCTTCCTTATACAAAGCATTACTTCTGTATTTCTACTTAGTATTTTCTACTTTACTTCTCATAAGTTCTCGCTTTTCTTCCCGCTCCTCTTCTGTTTTGCCTGAAGCATTTCCTATTCTGGCTGACCTTCTTCTCTTTAATTGTTATCTATATTCTTGGCTAAACCATTCATAGTTTCTGGCACACTTTTTCTCTCCTAGGACCACCTCATCTGAGCTGTCTTTTACTCCAAGAAGTTTGTAGCATTATTCATTTACGGAGAGCTCTGACGGTTTGTCAGCAGTTTTCTCAGTATTTTTGTCATTTTTTCAGTCACTGTGAATTCTCTGCGTCCTTTAATTTATTAGAACTCTATTTACTCTTTGCTGCCTGAACTTTTTAATTCTTGACAACCTCTCGCTAAGTAATAATCAGAATTGAAGTTTGGTCTCTCATTATCGTAACATCAATAATTGATGCAGCATGTCTCCTATTTCTTAAAATATGGTCAGTTCGTGTCAGTAGGTCTACTGAGGTCTGACATGTTCCTGTACTTTTTTTTTGTAGTTGAAATGTTCACTTTCCATCGTTACGTTGCAAACAGTTTCAAAATAGATTAACAACTTAACAACTATTATTAGATGTATCATGTAGAAACTCTGTACTCGACCAATCGTTTTGACAGAATGCTCTCTGTTAATTTTGAATTAAGCCCAAGGAAAATTACCAAATTATATTCCGGTGTATCTCCCTAACTTTTCGTTAGGTGATTAGAAAAGCATCTTTTCTTTTACTGGGCTGTCCTCGGTTGGCACATAAATTGAAATAATGATATTGCATCTGAAGTAACCCTTTAAATACGATTTTGCAACGTTTATGAAAGTTATCAAAATCAACAAAACCATTGACAAAATATTTATTAATCATAAAAATGTATTATTTCACTTAAACTTGTCCTTTTCTTTGTTCACTGTAGAAGAAATTAATTTCTGATATCAGGATCCATCATATTGTTGCTTTTCTAATCTCATAATGGTCATATTCACGAAAAAGTTGTAACTAGATAATGTTCTAATATTTTTGTCACTTTTTTAGTGTAATATATTTACGTATCAAAATCAAGTATTGAATTTTTGACTATAATTTAATCACTTACAGCTGGGATAGGTTTAGATAACTGAAGTTTTTATTCAAATGTAAGAATGATATTATCACATGTCATATGTGCATGTATTACTGTCCGCACTAATTCAGATGTGCCGTATGAATTAAGAATGAATATTGTAAATCCCGAATAATGACCATTAACATGAAGGTTAACAATGAACTAATGTAATTAGAGTGTAGATGAGATTTACCTAGGTTAATAATGTTAATGAAAGATAATAATGTTATATATATTTTATCGATGAAGGAATGTGTTTATAAGTATAAGTTAGGGAATTAATATTACACACACACCCTAATAAATAGTGATGAATATAATCAGAATTAGTAAACATACCCTAAGGCAAATCAAGGCCACAGTCAATTACAAAAAGTGATCATTTGTGAAGGGAAATAAAATAAACAATTGTAGTCAGTAACCCCATAATAATACTAACATCAAAAGCAACCCAGTGAATAATTAAGTGAGTGAAAGAAGGAGTATATTTAAATTAAAGTGGTAACATGTAGTGAGAGCATGTTGCACATAGTGAGTGAAAGTGTAAAAGTCAAAAACCTTCTATGAAAGAAAAAGTGTAGTTGGTAAACTTCAAAAGGTATTCTAATTAATAAACTGTGTTAGAATAACAGGAAGACCAGAGATAAACTTTGTATTAGTAAGTAAGAGGAACTTATTATGATGTAATTAAAGTAAGCCATAGGTAATAAGGATTATAGGATAAGTTAGTATTTAAGGCATGGGAATGAAGGACAAACAAGAACAATAGACACTTTTTCTAGTGAAGGAATGGAGGAATAGTATATAGTGTGCAAAGTATAAATTAATGTTAGTATAATAAGGATGTTGTTACTGTTTTAAAAGAACCAATACAATGTAATGAATTGTTAATTGAACCAGATACTAGAAGGGAGCAGAAAAGTAGTTAGAAGTTATTTCAGGCTTAAACCTGTAAAGAAAATGTTTATTACTATAATAAGAGGTGGAGTTAGGAACACCAATGTTTATTACTTGTTTTGTTTAAAAAATTATGTTAGAAATACCAAATGTAAAGGTAATAAGTTACTAAGAAATGTTAGATAGTAATATAGTAAAATCTAGGCTCTAGGCCTAACTGTTAAATAAGAATGTAGTAAATTTGAGAACAAATAATAGTCCAATATTGAAGCAGAGTATACCAAATGGTTAAACAAATTAAGGGAGTATTCCTAATACCAAAAGGTATGAATAACAGCCTATTTTGAATAAAATATATGTAAAATATAAATATGAAAAATAATAAAAATGTAATTAACTACTCAAAAGTGACTATGAGGGATATCAAAATCACCCTTATGAAAAATTAGGAACAATGGTACTCATGTAATAAACCTAGCTATTAGTATAAGATAGAAATCTTCATTTGAAGATATTTTGTGAAATTAAACTAAAATAAGACGTTAAAACATAACAATGACTTAAATTAATGACCAATGAGAATTAGCATAATTTATTAGGTAACCATAGCAACCGAAATGTTTTGCCAAAAAACCGTTAGATTTTCGCTAGTCCATTATTGACCGACGCCGAGAGCGGATTGAGTAGCTCTCACCACAAAATTTTATTCCAAATGAGTGAATTTTAACCAAAATCAAACAAAAAGAAGAGTATGATAACAGCCCAGGGAATCCTGGATAAGATATTGTTTATTAAATTTGTCCACAAACCGTAATTACCCAAGGAAGCCAAGAAGACGCCGCGAAGAATAGATGACGACGAATCCCGAAGGAAGATCATAAGGACCTACATCAACTCAAGAAGACGGACGATCACAGAAGGAGTACGAGGCCGAAGTCTACGAGAAAAACCGTCTGGACGAGATAAATGAAATTCTGAAGAATAGAAGACGACTGGATCTATCCGGAAGAAGAAGACGGCATCGCAGGAGCTTCAGCGGAAAATTGATGAGTATAAACAATAATCCCATTAAACGAATTCCAAATTTTTTGATCAAAATAATAAATAACAATTTCACTTCACTGATCACTATTCTGATTTAGAACTGAATGCATTGGTAATATCACTATTTGAACTTTAATCAGTTGATAATTATTAAAATCAAAATACAATAAATAATTAACAAACATTTCTAATAGACAAATCCTAATCAAATTTTTTTACTAAATCTCATTGATAATTACTTACTCAAATGTGTTAAGATATTAATTTTTTGTGTACCTAGTATTAAGGATTGTTATAAATTTGTGTGTTTTAGCCGTAGTCAAATATTTCTGTAGCCAAAAGGACTTATTAACACCCCTGAGAAAAACATTTTAATTGTAAACCTACGATAAACGCCAAGACGGTGTGTATACAAAAAATTGGAACTAAGCATGCCAACTGAGCAACTGTAATAGCCGATGCAAAAAATAAAATTAATGTACTATTAAATAATTGAAACCTACTAAAGTGTCAATAAATATTCTCATTCTGCAACACTGTATGTTTGATTCGAGTAAATTAAGATAATAAATAAAATTTATTGAAGTGAAAACATCAAAACAAGACGTTAGCCAAGTCGACACTGCAGAAAGGCGTGCGCCAATCAGGTGGCGAGGCGGCAACATTCAAATCAAACGGTGAGAGATACGGTTTACCCGTAAATGGTAAGATAAGGTACAATTCGACTTGCTACACGCAGATAACAGTGACAGAATTCATTGAAATTATTAATAACTTTAATCTTACATACATACTAAACCACGAACCCAACGAGCGAGTCAACAAACGCTCGACACCCACACATATACTATATGAAGATAGATCGACTACAGAATAACACTAAAACTAATCAATTTTAAAACACCCAGTAACAGTCTAAGTTACACTGTATACCATAGGCCTATTCCAGTTTCCTGTACTCAGGCCATAGCACATATTAGTAGTCTATGTATTCCTGTCCATACTAACTCAGATGTGCAGTCAATTATAATTTTATGTATATAATCATTGAACGAGCGATGAGAATTCTCAGTTTGAACTCGACAGTTTGGCGTTTGTCTGTATCTCTCTCTGTCAGTTTGAGGTATGTCTCACGATAACTTTTGAACGCATCAACCGATTTTCTAAAACTTCGCATTCATGTCCGTACTTCTACCCTAAAGAACCTTTTTTGAGATTGATACTCTAAAAATATGGCTGTGGGAGGCAAAAATGTGAAGGAGTCCAAATTTTTAAAAAGTCACAAAAGTCCTTGTGAGATATAATTTTAAAAGGAATTTTAACTAAAATATGACTTTAGTGTTCATTTTTGAAAATTTAAAAATGTGGGGACTCCGGAAGCTAAAAAGTGGGTGAACTTTAATAAAATCGAAAAACTTCATGTGGCGTATAAAATTAAAAGGGGTTTTAACTAAAATCTGAATGTTTTGTTAATTTTTTTAAATTTCAAAATTCTTGGACGTTGGGGCCCAAAAGTGCAAAAAAAGTTTGACAAAATTTCAAATTCTACGTGAGATATCAAACTGAAGAGAACTTTAACCAAAACCTGAATATAGTGTACATAGTTATGGAAACCTGTATATAGGACCTGTATAAAACCTGTATATTTTATGGAAATTTCAAAAATTTTTCACCCGAGGGTCGAAAATCGGGATCAAATTTTTTTTTAAATTTGAAAGGTTTAGCCGTTCAGACTAATAGGAATTTGAACACAAATCCGATTGTTTCCAATTTTTAACGTTTATTGTATGATTGCTCTACAATTATACTTTACTGAACAAAAAGTAGGAGATTAATCGAGATTTTCGTAATTTTTCTGATAATTTAAAAATTCTCTAATTTCAAAATTTATACAATAATAATTCTACTTCGTCCAATTAGTGAGCGAGTTCTGCTGCTCAGTCGGCATACTAGTTTTATAAGTAGGCCTATAAAAATATGTGTAATAGTAATCATCAATCGTGATGTGATGTACACACGCTCTCTCTCTCTCTCTCTCTCTCTCTCTCTCTCTCTCTCTCTCTCTCTCTCTCTCTCTCTCTCTCTCTCTCTCTCTCCCCCCTCCCTCTATATCTCAATTAGTTAGTCTGTTTATGTGTTCAATTATTTCTGTATTGTTCGTACACAGGTCCTATGATGACAATTAAAATTATCGGAACGTCGACCAAATAGTTTAAACATTGTATCTGCTCATTGGTCGAAAACCAAAAAACCTTTTGTTTTTGGGTTGATTCACATTGATCACGTTAGGGTACTATTATTAATTATGAAGGCCTATAGTCCATATTGGATCTTTTTAAAACGTAGAGGCCTGCTGTCATATACCATTCAGAACTGTTGTTATATGAGCGTGTTTGTTCGGTAGAAGGCAGAAGTGTTAATAAACATTGTTGCTCTAGATTTTATGGTGCTTAGTGATTATTTTTCCATTGTTTTAAGATGACGATTTATGCGATCACCAAAACAATATTACAAGTCAGTGTGACGACAGCCACAAAGCTGAATCATTTGTAAAGCTATGACATTTGTGTCATTTTGTTATTTACCATTATGTTATATATCAGCTTTGATAACTTTAGGTACTGTATCGTCTTCCATACTCCCGAACATTTGATAATAAAGCTCGTCATCTTTAAGTGGGATCCCGATTTTACATCATGAAGTGTCACAGTCCAGACTCACGTTAAATCCTCTGTACGTGGTATGATTGTTAAGAAAACTTAAAATTAAAATTATTAAGTAGCGCGTACACTTCAGTGCCTGTCGAGTTCTAACGAAACTCTTCTTCCTTATGTTGGCCAGTTATTCTAACGCCAATTTCGTCAATAGTTAGGGCCTACTGTAGTCTTTTCCGTAAAACTGCGTAACTGCAAACTTCAGAAGTTCGCATTTGTAATTCGTATTTGTAACACAAGGTCAGTGTTCCTTGGTTACTACATCGGTAATATTTCCGTACCACCCGAGTAATAATTAACATTATCTTTCATACACGTGATTAGCCAAGAGTGACTACGAGCACATATAATGGTCACATCGTCCGTATGTAAGTTTACTGTGTAGGCCTAATAATTCGAGACCCGAGTTTTAGTAATTAATGTAAATTATACTGATTGAACTGGTGACTAGTCAAGCCCAATTATGTAAACACTAAAAGTAATCAGAAGATGAACCCAAAAGAAATATCACTAATCGCAATTAAACAAATGCACTACACAAATCACTAATTAACAAACAAATGAATCGCTTTTGTATATGTAAAATACAGTGACCGTGACACTACTTATAAAATTTAAATTGTTACATCAATTAAAATGTTATTCTGAGTAGAATACGTAGTATTAGTTGCGGCATGGGTTTAAAAAATAATGCGTCAAAACACTATAGAAGTTCATGAAGAGTCAGCTAGCTCCTCCTCCGCGAGATTACTGCTACAACCACAGTCTGCTGATACTGAGATTCGTTTGTCTGTCAGTGTTCAAGGTTTGCAGTTGCTACACTGAACTTGCTTACAGGTGGAGATAGAAACAGAGAATAATAAAGTCGGTAGTGGTTTTTAAAATATTTAATAAGAATCTAGTTAACGATATTGTGCGAGGCTTGTTAGAAACACGACGATCAGGGGCGTAAAGTCTTTTTTTCGAAACGTCATTCGGCTTTTATTACTTTACTCATCCTTATTTACTAAGGGCTCTTTCACACGGGTAAACCAGTCTGGGGCAGATGTCTACTACTAGTAGTAGTAGGCTCACGCGAGCTTGCTCTCGGCACACTGTGCCTGTGTGCCTCGCACCGAACGGTCCAGCCTCAATTTAGTAAGCGAAGAGTAAACACTCTAATTCAGCATATTTTTTTAAATTGCTTTTTTATACAGTATTTTAAAATTATGAATGAACAGGAAGAAGTAGTTGCAATATTGGCTCTAGCACTAATTGAAAATAGAAAAAGGAGAAAAGAAGGAACAGGAAAATGTTGATTGACCCACTAATAAACGACAGACTTACCACTAGTAGTTTTGCACTGTTGTATCACGAACTGAGAAATGACAATGAAAAGTTTTTAAATTATTTTCGTTTGTCGATTTCTTCTTTCGATGAACTGCATAGTTTGTTGGAGAATAACATTCAAAAACAGAACACCAACATGAGGAATTCCGTTGCAACAGTTGAAAAGTTAGAGGTTAGATTAAATATCGGTATGGAGAACCATACATGACTTCCATGTTCTAAGATTTATATTTAAAATAATTTACGGAATGAAATGTTTTCATAGAAACTACTTCTCTCCACTTATTGCTTCAGCCTTAACCACAGTACTATGGTCACTAATGTATACCACCACACATTATCGCTCCGATTTTCACTGATGATGGCAGTCGACGGCACAGCCGAAACGTCTGGTTTTGTAGAAAACATTGAACTACGGCCAAATAGCCCGGGAAGGAATTTTAACAACAAACTACTACTTTGTTGCCGATAACGTAGTACACTTATAAAAATTATCCCCTCCACCTTCAACTATAATTTTCATTTATAGAAAATTACCCCCACCCCGTTCAACTAGCCTCTTCATTTATAGGTATATCATCTACTTTTCTACAGTGGATTATTAAGATCTTCTTATCACGATACTTTATTTATCAAAATTAAGTACTTTACTCTTGTTACAACAAAAAATGTTTCTGGTAAACTGCCCTTTCCCCGTAACCGATCTTCACCAAAATCAATAGGCCTTGAGTATTCTACAACTCAGGCACATATGTAAAAAATTATTTGATTCTGTTTGAATTTACGGCAGTTATCGTTCTTCATGGAAAACGTTCTCTTGTTACAACATAAATTGTTGCAGGTAAACTACCCCTTTCCCTTAACCTAACCTAACCAAAATCAACAGGCCTTCAGTCTTTTACAGTTATTGATGAACGTTTGCAAAAAACTATTTGATTCTGTTTGAATGTGCGGCAGTTATCGTTCGTCATAGAAAAAATTACCGTTGTTAAAACATAAAATTTTGCAGGTAAACTACCCCTTTCCCTTAACCGATCTTCATCAAAATCAACAGACATTGAGAAATCTATAGCTCAGGAAGGTGTGCAAAACCTTATTTCTTTCTGATTGAATTTACGGCAGTTATCATTCGTCATAGAAAATACCCTTGTTCAAACATAAAATGTTGCAGGTAAACTACCTCTTTCCCTTAACCGATCTTCACAAAAAACAATAGGTCTTGAGAACTCTACAATTAAGAGCTGTATGCAAAACATTATTTGATTCTGTTTGAATTTGCGGCTCTTATCGTTTGCCATAGAAAATACCCTTGTTCAAACATAAAATGTTGCAGGTAAACTACCCCTTTCCCTTAACCGATCTTCACCAAAAACAATTGGTCTTGAGAACTCGGCAATTCAGGACTGTATGGAAAAAATTATTTGATTCTGTTTGAATTTGCGGCTCTTATCGTTTGCCATAGAAAATACCCTTGATAAAACATAAAATGTTGCTGGTAAACTACCCCTTTCCCTTAACCGATCTTCACCAAAAACAATTGGTTTTGAGAACTCGGCAATTCAGGACTGTATGGAAAAATTATTTGATTCTGTTTGAATTTGCGGCTGCTATCGTTTGCCATAGAAAAAAAATGCACACACACACACACACACACACACACACACACACACACACACACACACACACACACACACACACACACACACACACACACACACACACACACACACACACACACACACACACACACACTTCGAAAAATGGCTTTTTTTTCATGTTTTGAGTGTAGTACAATCAGAATCTGCAATAATCTCGAACACGATTTTTTTTACTTCCATATTCCTTAAGGAATGGAAGTATGGTGATGGCAAAAAAAATCGTGTTCGAGATTATTGCAGATTCTGATTCTACTACACTCAAAACATGAAAAAAAGTCGTTTTCCGAAAAGTGTCTGTGTGTCTGTCTGTGTGTCTGTGTGTCTGTGTGTCTGTAGATTTTTTTTCTATGGCAAACGATAACTGCCGCAAATTCAAACAGAATCAAATAATGTTTCGCATACAGCCCTGAATTGTAGAGTTCTCAAGATCTGTTGATTTTGGTGAAGATCGGTTAAGGGAAAGGGGTAGTTTACCTGTAACGTTTTATGTTTTAACAAGGGTATTTCCTATGGCAAACGATAACAGCCGCAAATTCAAACAGAATCAAAAGATTATTTGCATACAGCCCTAAATTGTAGAGTTCTCAAGACCTATTGTTTTTGGTGAAGATCGGTTGAGGGAAAGAGGTAGTTTACCTGCAACGTTTTTTTAACAAGGGTATTTTCTATGGCAAACGATAAGAGCCGCAAATTCAAACAGAATCAAATAATGTTTTGCATACAGCCCTGATTTGTAGAGTACTCAAGACCTATTGTTTTTGGTGAAGATCGGTTAAGGGAAAGGGGTAGTTTACCTGTAACGTTTTATGTTTTAACAAGGGTATTTCCTATGGCAAACGATAACAGCCGCAAATTCAAACAGAATCAAAAGATTATTTGCATACAGCCCTAAATTGTAGAGTTCTCAAGACCTATTGTTTTTGGTGAAGATCGGTTGAGGAAAAGGGGTAGTTTACCTGCAACGTTTTTTTAACAAGGGTATTTTCTATGGCAAACGATAACAGCCGCAAATTCAAACAGAATCAAATAATGTTTTGCATACAGCCCTGATTTGTAGAGTACTCAAGACCTATTGTTTTTGGTGAAGATCGGTTAAGGGGAAGGGGTAGTTTACCTGCAACGTTTTTTTATCAAGCGTATTTTCTATGGCAAACGATAACAGCCGCAAATTCAAACAGAATCAAAAAATGTTTTGCATACATCCCTGAATTGTAGAGGTCTCAATGACTTTCGATTTTGGTGAAGATTGGTTAAGGGGAAGGGGTAGTTTACCTGCAACCTTTTACGTTTTAACAAGAGTAAAGTACTTGAAAATTTATTTAAACTTTTTGAAACAATGGTAATTGTTAAAAATACAATAATTTTGTTGCCAGGCAATAAAATTATAATTTTTTCATTTTAATGTAATATAATATTTTTCATTTAATACAGCAATAAAAAGGCAGGTAAGACACAGCCTGGCTTTTTGGCTGAAAATGATTTTAAATATAAATCTTAGAATATGGAAGTCATGTATGGTTCTCCATACCGATATTTTGATATCACCATACTTCTATTTCCTTATATTAAGGAACATCGAAGTAAAAATATCGGTATGGAGAACCATACATGACTTCCATGTTCTAAGAGTTATATTATAACATCGCCAAATTCAGATCATATTTGATATCTATAAGTATGTAAGAAATGCTAAAAAGTAATATATTTTAATAAATAAGTAATGAAGAGAATAAAAATATAAAATGTAATTAAGAAGGAAGGAGGAAGAATGGTAAACTAAAAGTGATTATTAAATAAAATTACAGACTAGACTGACAAACAAATGACTTTGACCCAACCCCAGAGATTGGCCAGATAAAAAACCAAAATAAAATGAAACAAGATGGAAGTGAAGGAGAAGAAAAATAAAAATAAAAATGGAACAAACCCACTATAAAGGAAATAAAGTGAACAAGATGATAAAACACAGACAAATAGTATAGAATAGGGAAGGGAGAAATGATACAATCAAATATCATAAAGGAAACGAAACCAGTAAATAACCAATATAAAAAATAAATATTAGTATTGACTAAGTGACAAATGTAATTAATAATTAATAAAACCCGATAAATAAAAATACACTAACCCAAGAATTAGAAGTATATGTAAGTAAGAAATCTAGAAAGACATGAACTTATTAAGTATAAATAATATTTGTAAAGAAAGAGAGAGATAGTGAGATAGTAAGAAATAAATTGAAAATAACTAAGTGACAAAGAAAAGTAATGATAGGGATTACCCACTAATAAACACTTGAAATAAAAAGTTTAAGAAGTGCCAATAGTGAAAGTCTAAAAACCCCAAATAATGAGTAAATCAGTGATAAACACTAATTAGTTAAAAGTGAAGGTGATGAATAAAAAAGAATATTGTAAATGATAGTATGATAAAAAGTAGTGATAGATAATAAAACTCTTAGTAAATCAATGATAAAACACTAAATGATTTAATAGTGAACGTATAAGAATTGTATTGTTAATAGTAATTAAAAATATTTAATATTTATACTAAATTTACCTCAAGATGTTTTTTCTATTTGGAACATGTTTCGAGAGTTCCTGTTCTCTCATCTTCAGCCTTCGCCATCTTGTTTCTGGTGAAGTATTTGTGTGTTGGCTGCTGGATGTTATTAAGGTTGTTTGTTGGTCTTTGGTCATTTAAAGTTGTATTATTGTGTGTGGTTGTGGTATATGTTTTTGTATTTTGTGTATTTTCGATGTTGAGTGCTTTGAATATATGTTCCAAATAGAAAAAACATCTTGAGGTAAATTTAGTATAAATATTAAATGTATTATATACATCAAGAAACGGACTGTAGCAGAAAGTGATTGAAATAATTAAAAATAGTATTTAGATTAGATATAAATGAAGGATACGATGTTATTCAGGGGAGAAAGCCCATGTAAGGTAAACAGTTAGTGTTACCATGGAGTGGAGAGAGAGATTAGTAAAGAAATAAGAAATTAAGAAAGCAATCAATAAACACCCCATGTTATAAGGGATAATAGATTAAGTAAGTTTAAAAGGAGTGATGATGTTTCTCACCCAAAATAATAGTAAAAGAATGAAATGTATTGTAAACCAACATTACCTAATAACTGGTAAAGATTGTTCATTTAAATTTTGAATAGGATATGGCTGAAGGAAGTATACGGTCCATAGGCCTAGTTGTTATATTTCATGTAATAAAGAATAGTAAATAATAGCCATATAGTTGACAATGGCAAGTTATATAAATAAGAAGGTAAATCGATGCAGTAATAATATACACTGGAAAATCAGTTAGGAAATAATTGACATGCCAAGATGTAGAAAATAATATTGACACTTAATCAATACAAAAACGAATTCAAAACACAGTAACCAAGAAACGAAGCAATTATAATAACAAAACAAAACACTTTAGAATAAAATGAGATATAATTGGTATAAAATAAATAAATATAATCAATGGCTACTTAGGCCTATGAAATGCCTAACTGTAAAAAACAAATAAATACAAATTGTATGAAATCAACAAAGAAATTAACAAATCCAAGGCGAATAACCAACCAAGGATAATTTGTAAATCTTATTAAAAGAAAAATGTTAGAATAAGGACTTAAATTAAAAAAGATATATAGTTAACAGATATTAACATAATTGTACAAACATTAATATTTTGAAGAACCCAACCTTATGGGATATCAAAATAATCTTTGAAAGGAAATAATAACAGTAGTGATAATATTTAAAAGGTAGGGAAGAAGACAGAAGAATAAAAGCAATCAGAAGATATACAGCTATTTTGAATAAAAATTCAAATGTGATAACAATGGTTATAAGACCAGATTAACCAATCAGAATTAATTTGTAACCATGACAACAGACGTTAGTTACGAATTTTCCGTTAGATTTTTTACTCGTGAAGTGACGCTCTTGCAGAATAGAAGCCAAATTTTGAACGACCAAATTTCTAATTTAAAACGTCAAAATAGTAAACAAAATTACCACAAATGAACAAGAAGGAAGCAGACGATGACTGAAACCATTTAACTGATGTCGAAGACCAATTAAATAAAAAAGAAATGAATAAATTGATCCGATTAATTTGAAAAAGATGCCAGACGCCCTAGACAATTGAAAATTGAATACGATTGCAGCCCAATTCCTTTTTACCAGACCAACTGAGTACATCCAGTCTACTGATGTGTTAAGTATCATTTAAATTACCCAAATTTCCGAATAAACTCACTTTAAATATTTCTCACAGTAATCTGAACTCTCGCTAAACTGCATATAATTACTTTCAAAGATTAAATAAAAAACTAAGACACTGAAAATTTGTCAACTTGTAAAGTTAACCTGTTGTTAGTTTACGAAATTTTGTAACACTTTTACTACACTCCAAGAACAAGTTATTGCTACACATTATATTATTTAAGTATAAATAATGTAAGGTAGTGTATTTTTATTGTTGTAATCGTTAATAATCCTTTTATCGTAATCACAAGAATCCAAACGTTTGAACGAAAATATTTGTGTACAACTTCAACAGACGCCATCATTGTCTGTCGGTTACGTTCAAAATCGATTTGTCAAACCCTAGAGAAATTGTCTCATATTATTTACCGGTGCAAATGTATTACAAAACAAAAGATAATTTGTATTAAACTGAATAATTAGTAATCTCCAAATAATAAACAAGTACTGAGTGTAACCACTGTGTTTTAATGTCATTAGGAAGGTGTATTATAATTTGTGTACATTTTAGCGAACAGCTAGTATTGACGACAAGCGCTCACGTAGCCAACTCAGCGAACTACTGGCCGATTAAGAAGGTCAAGTCGAGGCGGGAATAAATTGAATTCGCCACACGGCATGAGCTGAGATTGCCAGATCATCATAAAAATTTTTTAATTGTTTTAACTAAACAATTTGGCGCCACCCGGGATTTTCACACCCCTAGTGAACAACAGGTAAGGACTTCGATACCTGGTTATTCGTACGTTCGCAACGGACACAAGCAGTGTAAGTTACGTTCCAAAGCGACGACGGATTGATAAGACACGTTACACCCATTACACTTATACACGATTAAGATTAGACGGACATTCGTGCAGTTACAATATTTAAAATCATTTACGAAATGAAATGTTTCCAAAGAAACTTCTTTCCACTTATTGCTTCAGCCTTAACCACAGTACTGTGGTCACTAACGTATACCACCTCACGTCATCGCACTCGATTTTCACTGATGATGGCAGTCGACGGCACTGCCGAAACGTCTGGTTTTGCAGAAAATATTGGACTACGGCCAAACAGATCGGATAGGAATTTTAACAAAAAACTACTACTTTGTTGTCGATAACGTAGTACACATAAACATTATCCCCTCCCGCTCAAATATAATTTTCATTTATAGAAAATTACCCCCACCCCGTTCAACTAGCCTCTTCATTTATAGATATTTCATCTACGTTTCTACAGTGGATTATTAAGATCTTCTTATCAGGATACTTTATTTATCAAAATTAAGTACTTTACTCTTGTTACAACAAAAAATGTTTCTGGTAAACTACCCTTTCTCCGTAACCGATCTTCACCAAAATCAATAGGCCTTGAGACTTCTACAACTCAGCCACATATGTAAAAAATTATTTGATTCTGTTTGAATTTACGGCAGTTATCGTTCGTCATGAAAATATTTCTCTTGTTACAACATAAAATGTTGCAGGTAAACTACCCCTTTCCCTTAACTGATCTTCACCAAAATCAACAGGCATTGAGATCTCTACAATTTATGGAGTTATGCAAATACCTATTTGAATATGTTTGAATTTACGGCAGTTATCGTTCGTCATAGAAAACATTAACCTTGTTATCACATGAAACGTTGCACTTAAACTACCCCTTCTCTTAACTGATCTTCACCAAAATCAATAGGTCTTGAGTCCTCTACAATTCAGGGATGCATGTAAAACATTATTTGATTCTGTTTGAATGTGCGGCAGTTATCGTTCGTCATAAAAACAATTACTCTTGTTAAAACATAAAAGGTGGCTGGTAAACTACCCCTTTCCCTTAACCGATCTTCACCACAAACAACACACCTTGAGTACTCTACAATTCAGGAACGTATGCACAAAATTATTTGATTCTCTTTGAATTTACGGCAGTTATCGTTCGTCATAAAAAAAATTATCCTTGTTAAAACATAAAACGTTGCTGGTAAACTACCCCTTTCCCTTAACCGATCTTCAACAAAATCAACAAACCTTGAGTTCTCTATAATTCAAAAATGTTTGCAAAAAGTAGTTGATTCTGTGTGAATTTGCGGCAGTTATCGTTCGTCATATAAAAAATTATCCTTTTTAAAACATAAAATGTTGCCGGTAAACTACCCCTTTCCCTTAACCGATCTTCACCAACACCAACAGGTCTTGAGAACTCTACAATTCAGGGCTGTATGCAAAACATTTTCGATTCTGTTTGAATTTGCGGCTGTTATCGTTTGCCATAGAAAAATATCGGTATGGAGAACCATACATGACTTCCATATTCTAAGATTTATATTTAAAATCATTTTCGAAATGAAATATTACCATAGAAACTACTTCTTTCTAACCACTGCTTCAGCCTTAACCACAGTACTGTGGTCACTAACATATACCACCTCACGTTATCGCACTCGATTTTCACTGATGATGGAAGTCGATGGCATTGCCGAAACGTCTGGTTTTGTAGAAAACATTGGACTACGGCCAAATATCCCGGGAAGGAATTTTAACAAAAACTACTTCTTTGTTGGCGATAACGTAGTACACATATATAAAAAATATGCATAAAATTAATGGCTTGTATAAGTTAATGATTGATCTCCATTAAGTAGTGCTCAAGTTTCCAAAGTTTTAATATTATGATGTCCGTAATTAAAACATCAGAGCAGGTTTAGTGTGTATGAGGGTACACCGTGGTCAAAAATTATCAACATTTCCTATTGAGCGTTGCTTAGAGTAAAGCTTAGAGTGAATCTAAAGTGTACGTTTCACAGAACAAACACGCGGAAAAGAAGGAGCGCTCCGAAGTCACTCATGGACCCTCAGCATCTTGCAGAGGGTTCATTCCCTAAAGACGAAAAGTCTGTCTATGAATCGTTCCTCTGTAAACACGTGCAGTTACACTGCCCAGCGATCCACAGGAAGCAAATTGATGTCCATTTTTTCGGCTTGCACGCGTTATGTTGGTGTGGGTTTCGGCACTTTCCATTTAAAAAGCGTGCAAATGTAAGAAAATAAACATGAGTGAGGCCAGAAATAACGCGAATTTTGTGTGTGTGTGTGTGTGTGTGTGTGTGTGTGTGTGTGTGTGTGTGTGTGTGTGTGTGTGTGTGTGTGTGTGTGTGTGTGTGTGTGTGTCTCTTCCCTGCCTTTTTATTGCGGTAGTCATAATAATAAAATGGAAACGTAAACATTACATAACTGAGATATGATTGCCTGCCACGAACGATATATTTTCTCTCATACATGATTTACATTAAAATGAAAAAATTATAATTTTATTGCCTAGCAACAAAATTATTTTATTTTTAACAATTACCACTGTTTGAAAAAGTTTAAATGAATTTTCAAGTACTTTACTGTTGTTAAAACGTAAAAGGTTGCTGGTAAACTACCCCTTCCCCTTAACCGATCTTCACCAAAATCAAAAGACCTTGAGTTCTCTACAATTCAGGGGTGTATGCAAAAAATTATTTGATTCTGTTTGAATATGCGGCAGTTATCGTTCGTCATAGAAAAAATTACCCTTGTTAAAACATAAAACGTTGCAAGTAAACTACCCCTTTCCCTTAACCGATCTTCACCAAAAACAATAAGTCTTGAGAACTCCATAATTCAGGGCTGTATGCGAAACATTATTTGATTCTGTTTGAATTTGCGGCTGTTATCGTTTGCCAAAAAAAAAAAAATTACCCTTGATAAAATACAATTTAGGGCTGTATGCAAATAATCATTTGATTCTGTTAGAATTTGCGGCTGTTATCGTTTGCCATAGAAAATACCCTTGTTAAAACATAAAACGTTGCCGGTAAACTACCCCTTTCCGTTAACCGATCTTCACCAAAAACAATACGACTTGAAAACTCTACAATTTAGGGCTGTATGCAAATAATCATTTGATTCTGTTAGAATTTGCGGCTGTTATCGTTTGCCATAGAAAAAGTAAAAAATTACCCTTGATAAAAAACCGTTGCAGGTAAACTACCCCTTTCCCTTAACCGATCTTCACCAAAAACAATAGGTCTTGAGAACTCTGCAATCCAGGGCTGTATGCAAAATATTATATGATGTTGTTTGAATTTGCGGCTGTTATCGTTTGCCATACCAAATACCCTTGATAAAACAAAAAACGTGGCAGGTAAACTACCCCTTTCCCTTAAACGATCTTCACCAAAAACAATAGGTCTTTAGTACTCAAGAAATCAGGGCTGTATGCAAAAACGTATTTGATTATGTTTGAATTTGCGGCTATTATCGTTTCCCATAGAAAATACCCTTGTTAAAACATAAAACGTTGCAGGTAAACTACCCCTTTCCCTTAACCGATCTTGACCAAAATCAACAGATCTTGAGAACCCTACAATTCAGGGCTGTATGCGAAACATTATTTGATTCTGTTTGAATTTGCGGCTGTTATCGTTTGCCAAACAAACAAAATTACCCTTGATAAAAAAAACCGTTGCAGGTAAACTACCCCTTTCCCTCAATCGATCTTCACCAAAAACAATAGGTCGCGAGTACTCTACAAATCAGGGCTGTATGCAAAAAATTATTTGATTCTGTTTGAATTTGCGGCTGTTATCGTTTGCCATAGAAAAAAATCTACAGACACACAGACACATAGACACACAGACACTTTTCGAAAAATGACTTTTTTTCATGTTTTGAGTGTAGTACAATCATATTCTGCAATAATCTCGAACACGATTTTTTTTGCCATCACCATACTTCCATTTCCTTAAGGAACATGGAAGTAAAAATTACCCTTGATAAAAAAAAACGTTGCTGGTAAACTACCCCATTCCCTTAACCGATATTCACCAAAAACAACAGGTCTTGAGTACTCTACAATTAAGGGCTGTGTGCAAAAAAGTATTTGATTCTGTTTGAATTTGCGGCTCTTTTCGTTTGCCATAGAAAATACCCTTGTAAAAACATAAAACGTTGCTGGTAAACTACGCCTTTCCCTTAACCGATCTTCACCAAAAACAATAAGTCTTGAGAACTCTACAATTTAGGGCTGTATGCAAAACATTATTTGATTCTCTTTGACTTTACGGCAGTTATCGTTCGTCACAGAAAAAATTACCCTTGTTAAAACATAAAATGTTGTCGGTAAACTACCCCATTCCCTTAACCGATCTTCACCAAAACCAACAGGTCTTGAGAACTCTACAATATAGGGCTGTATGCAAAACATTTTCGATTCTGTTTGAATTTGCGGCTGTTATCGTTTGCCATAGAAAAAAATTACCCTTGATAAAAAAATACGTTGCCGGTAAACTACCTCTTTCCCTTAACTTATCTTCACCAAAAACAATGGGTCTTGAGTACTTTACATATCAATGCTGTATGGAAAAAATTATTTGATTCTGTTTGAGTTTGCGGCTCTTATCGTTTGCCATAGAAAATACCCTTGTTAAAACATAAAACGTTGCTGGTAAACTACCCCTTTCCCTTAACCGATCTTCACCAAAAACAATAGGTCTTGAGAACTCTATAATTCAGGCTGTATGGAAAAAATTAGTTGATTCTGTTTGAATTTGCGGCGTTATCGTTTGCCATGGAAAAAATCTACACACACACACACACACACACACATTTCGAAAAATGACTTTTTTCATGGTTTGAGTGTAGTACAATCAGAATCTGCAATAATCTCGAACACGATTTTTTTTGCCATCACCATACTTCCATTTCCTTAAGGAACATGGAAGTAAAATGTATACACTTTAAATTTACAATACACATTGTTTTTTATTCAGTTTGTATTTTTATTATTAAAAATTTTAAGTACAATTAATAAGAGAAACTGCAGTGACTATTTATTTATGTAATGCAATTTTGTTTTTTCTTGACATCTCTTCGTAATCTTCATAGGCAATTAAAAATATTTCGTTCCAGGACTGTTGTTTTCTTATTATTTTACTAATTATCTTTACAAGAACAATCCCATATAGATGAATTTCTTCAATAAAGGGTTCGACATCGAAAGTACGAATGACTTTTTCCATTCGGAAGAGGCAGACGTCTGCCTCGTGTGAAAAGGTTCTAAGGATTTGCACTTGTAACTATAAAATTTTGTTATATTTGAAATCAGCGAAATAATACGATGAAAATGACACCAAACACGACTAAGGGATATTAAAAATTTGGCGTTATAAAGCACTATGCACTGAAGATGTTTATTAAAGTAGTTGTTGAGCTTTTACCTTTAAACATCTTAAAATTTAATATTTTTAGTCGTGTTTGGTGTCATTTTCATCGTATTATTTCGCTGATTTCAAATATAACAAAATTTTACCAGTATTGGGCGAGGCAAAAAAAAATTGTTTCATACTGGACGCACAGTGAGATGACTCACGCGGCAATTAGCTGCTGTCGAGCCCGGGCGGAAGTATTAAAATGGGGCAGAGGCAGCAGGTAGGCCAAGGGTCCACACGCCAACCACCGTCATACAGAGCATAGTTACGAACGGGACCGGACCCCTCCCAGAGGGTCGAATTTTTAAAAAGTTGACGAATTTTGTTAATCTCTTAATTTTTAGCCTGTTTTATTATTTTTTCAGCGGTGTGCACTAATATAGTAGTAAGTATTTTTTAAATATACGAACAGGTGTACTACACAGCATTAGCGTGTACATTTGAAATATGAAATATAGGAAAAAGCAATTCAGTCAATAAGTATCTTGTAAACAGTGTTTCAGTAACGCTTATTTTTATTGTGTTATCACCGTTTACTTTAATGGGGCTGATTTCAGCCACTTTAAGGTTAGTAATGTTGATTAATACTGAAGCTCCCTCCAAACAGGTCGCACTGTTTAGCGTCCGTTCACTAAATGCTACCTTGAAAACCTTCTACCGAAAACATTATAAATATTAGTTAAAATACTTTCCTTTTTGGAACAAAAATGCTTGATTGGAACAAAAGCAACCTCTGCATATATGTGTGTGGGAATTTTTATATTTTTTTGCACAGGTAGTATATGGACATTGTTTAAATGTACGGTTTAACGCTACTAATGGCTAATGGCTAAGCAGAGAGTACTGCTAGGCAAAGACACCACTCGCTAGTTTCCCAACATCTAGCGAGGAGAGAGCGGCCACAAACCACCAGAAAGCCAAATCATGGTGATGCCCATAACGGTAATTGTCACAAGCTGCGGGGTAAAGCATGTGCATGGGCAGACATATGAGGTGTAGGCCTAAATGCCACTGTACGTGGTCGCGAACAGAACCACTTTTGAGCAGGCGAATCTTGAAAACACTTGTGTTAATTAATACAAAAAGCCTTGTTAATAAAAAAATATGTGCATACCCTCTTCCACATAGAACCCAGAACCTAGAATTTGGAACCGTGTACAAGTCGCGGAGGCTTAAAACACAACACCATCTGGGACATTAGGCTATCTCTACCCCTGGCTGGTGTCTTAGTTCAAAAGTATGTTAACATGATAATGTTTTTAGGCTGGGGTCATTCCACAAAATGCGTGATTCAAAATGTGTAACATCATCGAAAAATGTAACGCTCCAGGTGATGTTAACACTATTTTTTTCCACACTTTCGATTCCCTACAGTCTAGAAATCTTCGGTCTCTGTCGTTTTAACATGATAATGTTTGTTATATAGGAAATATCAACATAGAACATCGCTGAACAGGAGAGTCTGCAGTTTATGCACATTATACGTTTCAAAAGCCTAAAAACATTATCATGCTTCGATGTTTCGGTTTCGTCGAAATTCTTTTTCATCCCTGCCCTCTCTCACCTACGCCCCTCAACGAAGCTTGTGCGGTAACGCTATGTGCTTGCGGTGTGGACTTGCACCTAGTTGTCTATCTATGTCGTCGTGTGGTGAACAGAACTTTAGCTGGAGACACAAACACGAGAAGATTTCTTGGAACAGGAGAACATCGGATCCCTGCGACAGTTCTCTGGCCGGTAGTTAGACGTATATGTTGACTCTTTTTGCTGAAGTGTTTCTTTATACTTAACTCAAAATTAAATGTACTTCTAAATTATAAACAATTATTAAATTTGATATGTAAAAATGTTATAATCAGTAGATAACTACTGTTAATATGCCGTTTCGTTGATCTTATTATAAAAACTGGTTTGATTATCATTATTTCTTCAAAATGCTTTCCATTTCTTGCCTTTGCACCATGATCTAAAGCAGGGAGCTTCAGTTTTATAAGATCTGTGTCCCCTTTAAACGGTTATACGAACCCACTCATGAACAATCCTGAACCGTGTGCGTCACAGATGTACAAGAAATCGAGTAATCAGATTAAAAGAAACTACGTTTCTCGTTTCCACCTTATTAATGAATAGAAAAGACCCGATTATAGAAATGTGAACGCTAAAGGAGTTCTTGATCGTAAAGAATAATTATAAGCGTTTTGAATTGATCAACACATTGATATTTGTCTAATATATGAAAAATACTTACAAAACCAAGTTACATTAATATTAGAGGATATAGAACCTACAACCTACCACACTATACGTACACTAGCTGACCCAACGAGAGGTAGTAGAGCATAATGATTACTCGTAAACAATAATAGAGCCTATCAGTTATTAAACGAAGATAATTTTTGATTGAAATATGTCATTTTAAGGATATCAAACATTAGGTTGTAGGATGATAAATTGTAGTTACAGGTAAAATACAAGCAACTGAGATAAACATAAAAAAAGTATAAATTTATAGTCGAGGCAGCAACCTCAAACGAGATTATTAAGTTATAACATATACGTAACCATGGGAAACGGCCGTATGCTTACCACCTCTCCAACATCCGCGTCGTGTCAAGAGAGTCAACTGGCGTTCCTATCACGACGAACTCCACCTTCTGACCCGCCGGCTCCCACCACCATTCCGGCTGATGCAGACCGCTTGGTCAACTATCTTCAGAAAGTCGTAACACAATGGACAAGCATACTTATCTAGTCCTTCCGCAAATGGCAACGAACTCGGGACCCTACCGAAAACGCAGTTCAGTGTTCAATCTGAACTTGTCAAGCAGCTTCTGATAGATGCCACCGCGGATCGTTGGAATTCATACCTCGAGTCTCTGGAAATCAGGTGCGAGCCTGTCTGGCAGGCAGCGAGCCGACTTTTTCCGAAAAAGGACCCGCCATCCCCTTCAGTCTCCGGATAGGATTGTATACTCCGCGAAGGGCAAAGCGGAGGAGGGCATTACTCCATGGAGGAGCAATTTACCGTCCGCAGAGGCGTCTGTGACTCCGATCACTCGACCGTGCTTGCAGACTTCCTTTGTGGATACTTCTCCCCCCCCCCAAGACACCTCTACCACGTTGGACTGAGCTGATGTGGAATCTGCCATTTGTCGACTTCACCCTAAGCGGGCACCCGGTGAGGTTCGTATCGGCGCAGCGGCACTAGAACACGCCCCCCTCCCCAGTCTCATCTCGCTAACTCAAGAGCTGTTTGATGGATGTCTCCGGCTCCATTACTTCCCTAGCCTGTGGAAACGTGCGAGGATAGTCATGACTAAAAACCACACAAGCTGCGTATGCTCTCTGAAAATCATCGCTCCATCTCTCTCTTGCCACTCATTTCGAAGGTGTTCGAACGGCTCCTGCATGGTCGGATTGTCTCCCTGTTCGGCTTTTGCAGAGAGCACTCGACGACTCTTAACTCGTCAGGGTTATTACCCAACGAACTTACGCAGAGAATAATCATCAATCCACTGTAGCAGCACTGCTCAACGTAAGGCCTTCTATCGACTCTGGTACGAAGGCCGTCTCTACAAATTAGGCTTGTCCCCACTCACAGCGTCTTTGCGTCTTTCGTACATCTTTTTCGGTCGTATCTCTGCGATCGCTTCTTTAGGGTATGCGTCGATGGGTCGTACTCATCCGTTCGACCGATCACCTCAGGCGTTCCTGAAGGTTCTGCCCTCGCCCTTCTGTACCTTGTGTACACGAACGACCTGGCTGTACAGCCTGGAGTCGCTCTTTAGCACTATGCGGATGACGCCACGTACCTCTGTAGATCGGCTAACCTCGGTTATTCGCTAGGGTGATGCAACTTCAATTCGTCCTTCTTCTGGACTGGCTAAGGAAATAGCGGGTGGCAATCAATACAGAGAAATACGAAGCGATTGCCTTCTCCCGTCAGCTTATCTCCCGATGCCAGCCCATTCCCTAATCAGGAGTCCGATAGAATGGAAACGGTCTGTGAAGTATTTGGGCGTCACTCTTGACCGGCGCCTTAGCTTCGTAGACCACGTCTCCCAGTGTCATCAGCGAGCCCGTGGCGTTAAAGCCAAGCTATTTCTCTTCCTATCTAATAGGAATTCAGTGCCTGTGGGAACTAAATTCTCTATTTACCTGCTCTTCCTTAGAGCCACCCTAATATATACAGCGCCCGTATTTGGGTCCCTGCTTCGGCCCTACGTTACTCCGCGCTTGGAAGCGTTCGAATCCCTAACTCTACGTTACATCTCCAATTGTGTTACGTCCGCAATGAAGCTATTATGCAATGGTTGAAGGTGCCTTCCATCGATGAGTTTGTACACTCCCTTGCGTTCAAACTGTTCTCACGAGTCTCTACCTCTTCCTATCCTCATCTCCGCCGCATTAGTACAGACGAAGACCCATCTCCATGAAGACATAAGCGCCCCCGAGCCCTGCTCGACGACCCCCTCCAAGCAATTTTCTGCCCCACACCTCCGCCCTTGCGTTGCTTGACCACCCATACCTTTCCCACTAAACAGTAAAATAATATAAATTAATCATTCCTTTCAAATATCATTCTTAATCACCGTTCCTTTCCCTAGTCGTCCATTAAAAAAATGAAAACTAGTCGTCCCTAATTCCCATTACAAAAAAACCGTTGTGATCGCTCTGCGGTCCAGAACCACAGTAACAGCCTCCATTCCTCCAAAACATATTCGGAGGATTCATCCTAAACTCGCACATGGCCACTCAGGTTAACTGTAGTATCAGGCAGTCATCGGGTTAGCCTGGGCGTTGCAACCAGTGGGGAACATCCAGCTATGATTGGACTGGATTGGATTGGATTGGACACTTTAATATATACTGTACAGCAGGAACTCAAGAGCAAAAACTAGCACTGCTACTAGGTCGCCTGACGAACTGTCCGGTAACTGTCGGATATTGTGAAAGCGTCAATGGTGCGCAGTAGGGTACTGAGCGAACTACCGGGTTTTTCTTCCTCCGGCGACCGGAAGATTGTAGTGGCCGTCCGGCAAGTCATTAGGTCGTCGGACGGCAAAACTGCCGGATATTCGTAATGTGAACGTGCTCACACCCCTCCATTTGTCTCGCTGCCGTCAGGTTCCCGGACGGCAAAAAAACCTGATAGTGTGTAAGAGGACTTAGCAGTCACTGTTAAGTTGACATTCGGCCATTGTGTATCAAGTTTGTGTAGTGAACGACGATGACTTCCTCGATGAAAAATGTGTTATAAGTCAGCGAGGAAATAATCTAATAGCTCATGAAAATTTCAAATTTAGAAAAGTGTTTACAGTGAAAGGAAGCGAGAAAAACTGCTGGAGGTGTACAAACAAGAAGTGCAAGGCGAGACTGTATACTTTGGAAGATGGGAAGATTATTTCAAAACGAGTTAACGAGCATAATCGTGGTCCTTTGCCGGTGAGTGTAATTAACAGAGAAGCCATATCTAATTAAATTCAAAGAAAGGTTGTCAGTATAGACGAAAGACCATCAAAACTCATACGGTTAGAGATAAATAAAACCCCGAGATTGTTGACACGTTGACTCAAAAAGACGTGAAGCTAATCAGTAATAATATTATACATTCAAGGCTTAAAATTCATCGAAAGCTTCCAAAAAACAACGGAAAAAGTGCAAGCAGCTTTGAACGCAATGGAAATGTGTGAAATTGAAATAATATTCTAATGGATGGGATATTCGAGTGCGCCCAAAAACACATTTTACAGCTGTTTACGACACACGCCTATTCCAACGGCACATATATCCCTCTAGTTTTCATTTTGCTGAAAGATAAGAAAAAAGGCACGTATATCGAGGCACTGAACATCATCAATGGAGAATGTACAAAAAGAGGACTTCATTTGCAGCCCAAACAAGTTGTCATCGATTTTAACAAGTCATCCATCCATCAGAGTATCGTTGCAGTTTTTCCACAGGCCAAAATAGTTAGGTGTTGTTTTCATCTAGCGCAAAGCCTGGTAAGTAAACCAATTTTTACACATAAGTTAGTACATTACTATAGCTTATTTATTTTTAAAAGTTTGTAATAACAGCCATCTGAAACCACTTGATCACATAAATTATATAGAGCACAAGCCAGGGTACTTAGTACATTTAAATATAAAAATAATTTATAAACGTTCCCTCGCATATTTTTAAAAACTCTAATTTATAGTTGAACATTTTTTCGTTACGTTCGTGTTTTTTTTTTCGTTCACATGCTGACCTAAAATTGTCTTTAAAGAGTTATAAGTGTTTTCACGTTTTTCGGACCACAATACGTGATCACAAAGCAAACAGCTTAAATTCCACGGTGGAACAGAAAATTCTTTGAAACAAGATTGTATACAATCTTTAAATAAAGTAATTATATATATAATTATTTTACTACGACTCGGAACACAAAACGTTTTATGGGTAAAAACGTAAAAGCTTTACCTTACACCCTGAACCGGTTTTCACTTTTAAAAAGCTTCTTCAGAGGTTGAGGTAAAAACGTAAAAGCTTTAGCTCAGGTTGTAAGCTACAGTTTTGTAGGCTAGGCTACAGGTTGTACCCATAAAAAGTTTTGTGTTCCGAGTCGTAGTGAAATAATTATATTTAGTTAAGAAACGGACTCGTCATGGACAACGAAATCCAAGAAAGTAATTATATTTTGTACCCAGTAGCTTTACGTAGTGATGAGTGGCCAATTAAACGCCCTAGATAGATAATAGCTTTTCTTTAATTATGAATGTATTTGCAGGTTGAGAAAGATTCAAAAATTTGGCTTAGCTACTACGTACAAGGATGGAAAATGCGAAAAGAGCAAATGGCTCCACTACTGTTTTAGGTTAACGTACCTAAAGCCATCAGATGTGGAAGACGCTTTTTGCGAGCTCCTCGCAATAAAACCAGCTGATGAGAAACTGACACAGTTCGCGTATTACTTGACAGAGAGTTATGCGAGTGTCGATGAAGAAGAACCTGCGACATTTCTTCCGACCATCTGGGTTGCTGATACCGCGGATCTCTGACGCACTACCAATGCTTGCGAGAGCTTTCACTCGAGGTATAACGCTATGTTTCAATCTTCGTTTCCGAACATTTATTCATTCATTAACAATTTAAATTCTATACAAACGGACCCCTACATAAGAATGAATAGCGTTGGGGAAAGCAGCGTACATAGGACGGGCTAAAAAACTAAGCAACGTCAAGTGTTCATTGAGCAAAAACTGACTCAATTTCGGAAGAAAGAAATCGACATTGTAACTTTTTTAAATGTGTCTCATACAAGGTTGACTGTTTAACTTTCTGTAAATACTGTAGCTGTCCATTGACTAATTCAATGAATACAAATGTTTTTGTAAAACCGCCTATATAATTTCATCCTTATGTTTCTTGTAGATACTTTGGAGGGTACTAGGAGACAGATGTTTTCTCCTTCACCAAGAGATTTGTAATCTTCTATGCGGTATGTATTTTCCATGGATTTGTATGCAGTAAGCCGCTTCAGGCGCACATCATACTTTCCCTCGCGGGATTCTTTTGGGTTCGAGGCGCACTTCATGCTCAATACCTGGCTCACCGTCTCTGTTGAGGCCCAGATCGAGTGAGCCGAAGTGGAAGTAGCACACATTGTGTTGAATCTGGTATTTCTATTTTGTTTAGTACACTAACTTAAGAAGGCTCCTCACGTTTTGTTTTGTATCCGAATTCCTTTCGCGGAGATTTATTTTCAAGATTACGTTTTTCATCTATATAACTTCGTAAGCGTAAGTGAATTGCACGCTTTCAGGTAATTTATAGAATCAGAGAAAAATACAAATTTAGATATTGTATTCACCAAATCCATTTTCAATGAGGCTAATGCATATAATTCTTGACAACTCGATAGAATGATTCAAAATTACCGGCTTAGTGGACTGCCACACTGGGTCGTGTGCTCCACCTGGTGACCACTAAGTGTGGTGGCAAACGTGGAGGTAGACTGCCACACCGTTTCACTAATCTAGAACTGTAGGGTAAATTTGCCACACCGACCAAGCAAGTTAGTCGCAAGGGAAGATCTTGAGTACATTGCCACACCACGACCGCGTAGGAAGACCTTGGACCGTTCGTATGTGCTGTTTGATTATACTTCCTTTATGTGTCGTACAAATAGTTATCACTTGATTTAGTTTTAGATATTACAATAACTCTATACTGCACAACATTCCTTTCGGTTTAATGTCTCACATACATTTTAACAGAGTCAGCATCAAAATCTCGGTATTGTAATCCATGCCAAAAACTTTAAATACTGTATTAGCATTAACTGCGAAGTATTTGAAAAGGTCATTGCTGTTCCTAAGTAAGCTTTGTCCTACGTTAAAAATTGTAAGGTTGTTTAATTAAAGTACAAAAAGTGTTGCAAATATTTTTCAATAACTTAAACACAAGTTATACTAAATTAAATTCATAGAAAAATAGTAATGAGTATTAAACACAATGACCTAACTAGAATCTTTTCACTGTGGAGGGGAGGATAAGACTAGCTTCAAGGTTGGATCCCCTCATTTTCCTCACGGAAAATGGGAAATTTAGGATTCCTACCATATATTTTTATAGATTTTTGATTATAATTAATGTTTGTACACACACATATTATTATTTTTCTTGTCCAAAAGTCAGTAAAGTTGACTACTTATTTTATAAATTATTAAGATTTGTAACGGATGTTACATTTCGTCATCGCCCCCCCGTAATGTGTTTGTTGATCCGCGAGGTCGATGCGAAGTAAAAGTTGACGCGCGTTATCTCGCGGGGGTATGTGGGGACTAACTGAAAAAAGAGGGGGAGAGGTAGTGAGTCAGTAGCGAGTGAGCGGGGCTTTCTGGCTGTAGCCTTGAATCTTTGTACATCCAATTACAGCTGTGTAATCCATTATGCCTTACGAGGTAAGGAAATTCATTCAAAATTTAGTAATTTGTTAAGTCAAAAGACTTGGAATGTGTTTGTTATGTAAAGAGTTATATATTGTAGCGTGACAGATAATCCACACAAATACATTACTCAATGATCGTTGATAAAGCTCTAATATATGGAATATCCAGATGATAATCAATTAAAATGCACTATTTACTAATATATTCACAAGAAAGGTTAAATAAAGAAAAATTCTGCAAATAATATAATATAATACAAAAAAAAAAAACAGGAAACTAAAAATGTTAATAACAAAATTACCCAGGTAAGATAGAAGCAGGCAATTAAAATACCCCGACAAAGAAACCAGACCAGAAGAAACCAAGGCATACACAGCGAAAAACTACAGAAGAAGGAAGAATAATTAAAACTACTGAAGAAAGAAGAAAGAAGAATAATTAAAATTATTGAACAAAGAAGAAAGAAGAATAACCAAAACAACTGAAGAAAGAAGAATAATCAAAACTAAAACTACTGAAGAAGGAAGAAAGAAGAATAATCAAAACTAAATCTACTGAAGAAGGAAGAAAGAAGAATAACCAAACTCAAGGAAGAAAGAAGAATAATTAAAACTAGAGAAGAAAGAAGAATAATTAAAACTACTGAAGAAAGAAGAAAGAAGAATAATTAAAATTATTGAACAAAGAAGAAAGAAGAATAATCAAAGCTACTGAAGAAAGAAGAAAGAAGAATAATTAAAATTATTGAACAAGGAAGAAAGAAGAATAACCAAATCTACGGAAGAAAGAAGAATAATCAAAACTAAAACTACTGAAGAAGGAAGAAAGAAGAATAATCAAAACTAAAGCTACGGAAGAAGGAAGAAAGAAGAATAATCAAAGCTACTGAAGAAAAAAGAATAATTAAAATTATTGAACAAGGAAGAAAGAAGAATAACCAAATTTACTGAAGACAGAAGAAAGAAGAATAATCAAAACTAAAGAAGAAAGAAGAATAATTAAAATTATTGAACAAAGAAGAAAGAAGAATAATCAAAGCTACTGAAGAAAGAAGAAAGAAGAATAATTAAAATTATTGAACAAGGAAGAAAGAAGAATAACCAAATCTACGGAAGAAAGAAGAATAATCAAAACTAAAACCACTGAAGAAAGAAGAAAGAAGAATAATTGGAATTATTGAACAAAGAAGAAAGAAGAATAATCAAAGCTACTGAAGAAAGAAGAAAGAAGAATAATTAAAACTAGAGAAGAAAGAAGAATAATTAAATTTACTGAAGAGAGAAGAAGGAAGAATAATCAAAACTAAATCTACTGAAGAAGGAAGAAAGAAGAATAACCAAACTCAAAGAAGAAAGAATAACCAAAACTAAAGAAGAAAGAAGTGAGACGACCCATATAAAACAAAAACCCCATAGGGAAAGAACCCCAAAAACCCCAAAATCAATGAATGTCCAAAGAGAAAGTATAACACCCCAAAAAACCATATCACTGTAAAACTGACAAAAAACTAAAAGTGTTAGTAGTATTAAATATTAGTGTATTCAAAAAGTTATTGTTTAGTTTGTATAAACAAATCTTCACAGTTCCCCCCATGGTTGAATATTTCATGTTAAAAACTAGAAAAAGACTAGTAAATATATTAATAATTCACCATGGACAAGTGTAAGTGATCAAATTATAACTAATAAACTTTAAAAAGGTGCATGAGTTACAGTACAAAGTAATAAACTTTAAGTTTTGTGAACAGTGTCTACTTTGATAATGAAATAGTAATATTACTAATAAAAAGCTACTAAAGCTGTATGAACATTCCATAGAATGGAATATAACTTAGATAGCCAGGGTTATACTTAAAGAGGGGGCATAAATCTTGTAAAATGGGGAATTACAGAACCAACTGTTAATGTTGAAGTAGTAAAAGATGTTTACCATTATATGTAACCAGGATGTTAGGTTCCTATTAAATATAATCATTAGATAAGTAAGGATTATTCATAAGAAATATTATTATTATAATTTGTTATTTGTTGTTAATTTTAATTTAGGAATACCCTGTCGAAAAATAGCTATCATTCAGATGTTATAGAATATTTTTAATTATGTTATTAGGTGATATACAAAACAATGTTATTCAGAACGCCAGTTTTGATATAGAGAGGTGTTATATGTTAATTATATAATCAATAATTACTGTTATACCAGTCAAAGAACTAATTTTTAATCAAATATATAAGAATCAGAAGTCAGAGAAGGATATAAAATAACTACATTAGTAAAAAATTTTGCAATTAGCCACACATCAAATCTAGGCCATATAATGAATTTAAACTACAGAATAATTAATAAACCTAGTCTTATAAGCCAGTTAAACTGACAATATTTATGCAAAATAAACTCAACATATTATATACTATGTAAAAAAGGCTTTCTAAAGATATGGTCATTATATGAGTAAAATTATTTATTTGTCTAATAAAATACCATTAGAACTGAAATAGATTCACTGACATTATCATAGGGGAGTCATATACAAATGAATTGTATTTAAAAACCGTTAATAATAAACTAAATTGCAATAAAATAAGTGAGAATTGACAATTATACCAATTTCAGATTTAATAGAATAATAATTATATTAGGGAAAATGGCTATTATTTACTTAGAAGACAGGAAGTATAATTTTAGGCCTACCTCCCAAAAAATGTAAGAAATATAATTTTCTGATAAAACTTTGTAACACCAACTTAATTACTATCAAAATAAGTAGAATAGAATAGTGAAAACGAATATGTATTTAATATTTCAAACAGTTAACTAATAACGAAATTACTTTCTGAGCATAATGTACGATTTTAAAATGTGTCGGAAGTTAAGATGATTTGAAACAATGTATGAGATATATTATATAGGCTAAGATCTTCATGAGACGAAGGAAATCCAGACAGTTCATTATTAAACCTTGAAGAGAGCACTTAATGTGAATATTTGATAGAACCAACCTTTAATGGCTGTTACGTTATAACAGAGTTCGGAATCATTTTGTGTAAAATTAAATTTTTTAACTATTTTAATTATTGTGAAGTGGTGAAGTTGACTTATGAACTACATAACACCAATAAACGGAATCACATATAACTAATTAAATGAAATAACACTGAAATCGCACCAAATACCAAGTGAAAATTCGAGGTTAAACTGACACACATAAACACCAGTAGATATACCCATTTAACAACATTTTTACACCAAGTGAACTATTCCATCATACACCAGTGACAATAAACTATACCCCAGAAGATCATATACAATTGCGAAGAACATTTAACCGAAGAAAGGACATATTTATTCCAACAAGTACTTCGTCAACATTAGAAGCTATCAACGCGCATGCGTCAGGTGGCCATTTTGATCCAATATCATCACCGCAATAAGACACGACTGTGGACTGCACTTTGGGTTTGAATAAAATTATATATAAACTTTTATTATTAATAGCTACCATTGTATTGTTTAAATTTAAGACATTTTTAGAATTGTAAGTGTTATACTTTCATGCCCCTGACCTTCTCTGGCTTTTTATATTAATAACCGTTTAAAGAACCTATTGTTATAATACAAATGTAAAATTCTTATATCGACCGGCCCTGAGCGAGTCGATACGGTATTGTAACATCGATATTTAATCAACCAAATTTATTATTTTGTTTAATAAACGTTTGTTTTTTTTTGATAAATTGAAGTTGATTTCTCTTATAAAAGGACATAACAGTTAATTAATCAAGAAAACTAGATAACCTTTAAAGGCAGTATAGGTGAACCTACCACCTTTCAAGAATAAGAAGAAGAGAGCCGTTTTCATCTAAACTTGGAGTTAACTGGATTATCTTGTTAACAAATTTACAGAACGGAAATTTATTACCAGAATAAACACAATACCATCATAATTATAATTACAATCAACAACCTCGATTTATTCCTAAATTTTAAGAACATAAATACACCGAAAACATTTTTTCAGAATTTATTTTTTTTTATAAATATAAATTTTAAATTTATATTTTATTTCAAATTGCTACCACAGCAATATACACCGAGTTTATTTGATATCAACAAAGACCAGGAACATTACCAAATCGACGTTTCCCAGAGCGGAACGTCACTACTACACATACACACCATAAAAATTATTCTGGGTAATATTATACCAGAACACTACTACAATTACGATTATATTATGGTTTTATTACAAAAGTGAAGACCAACAGTGAGAGCATAACGAAGACCGGGAAACATTAGCAGAGTATAACTCTAGCTACATCACTACACACATTCTTACAACCGTTATTTATTTCTTTATTTTGTTTTATTACAATATGTACAGTCTATTATATTATTAGAGACAATCGATTAGTGATTATTATGAAAAAAGTAATTATGTAACAGGTTTATGTTTGCCAGTCTGATATTAACTGGAGTAATTATGTATCCCTTATTAATGATTAGGCTCCAAATTATCGATTGATAACCGTTCCTTGGCAATTTTGTATGATTTCATTTTGTGAGAGAATGCATAGCTCAGCTATCTGACACTAAAAAGATAGAGTCTATAATATTGCTGCACATGTTAGGGATGTGTAAACTGTTAGAATCATTTTTTTCGGTGTGCAGGCTCCAAGTGTGTGGCGGTATTACACATTGAGACTGATCCAGTGAACGACAAGGTAGCTCACGGAGCGTGTTCCCAAAACTGTGAGTTTGGCACCGTTCTGCTGCTTCCAAGTCGCCACGAACATCACAGTACCTGACTGTTGGGCACCTCCTGGGATGCAGGATATCAGGTGACCTCTAACTAATGTTACATTTTGGGGAACTAAGCCGTAATACAAGTTTTCTACATGAAGCATCTATTATAAAAAACAATTGAATCAGTTAGGACTTACTCTGGTGGTGTTGTGTGAGACATAGTAAACGAGACAGTAGTCGATCACTCTCAATGTACCAATGTATAGATTGTAAGGTAATAGAATAAGGAAGGTAAATTTTGATTAAAAGGTGCACCTAAAATAGTGAGATTAAAAGAAATCGTAATGTTGATATTGTAAAACCGAATGTAAAGCCATTGTGATACAAAGTTTTGTAAAAGCATTTTGTAAAGTCGGGAGCCTTAGCCGCTCGCTATCATTCCGTTGTTTCGTTGAATAAAGTATTGTTAACTATTATCTTATGTTACGTGTTATATACATGGCAGCCCTCTCAGGTTTCCCTGTGTTGTAATCCTGAGTACAAAGGGGGTTACAAATTGCGCAACTCTGCTATCTTAGAATAAAAAGTAATCATACGGTTTCAGGAAATAATAATAATAATAATAAATGTTTCATATTGGGTTATAAAGGTAATTCACCAAAGGGCTTGTAGTTTAAGACGATTATATGATTATATTCTATAAGTATATTTAGGTGTCGTCACTGCGGATTAGCACACGCACATGATTAGGATAAGCACAGTGGCTTAAATTTATTAAAAAAAAAAAAAAAAAAAAAAAAAAAAATATTTAAATAATCATGAAAGTTTCATGAGCTGGGAAACACGTTCGGGTAGTGTTCATGTTCGCGATTGTATAGATCATGCACAAGTTTGAATGTTTATCAGCTAAGTACATTACCTATATTAGCAAATGAAGTCGTATCTGTGTTGGTTGTTATCGTTATTATTGCTATTTGTTATGATATTGTTGGAGTTATTCGTTGAGTAGTTAGAGTTTATCAGGAGTTATACATAAATGTAAGATTAGGTTTAAGTGGTTTCGTTGTTGCTTTAGATTATTTAACGGTTGAATTGTGAGAGACATGTGTTTGTATTTATTTGTGTGATGGCGACTTGTGGTGTGGATGTAACGTCTTGTGTACATAACGTTGCGTGTCTTGTGTGGTGGTATGTTGTTGATGAAACGGTCTGGTCCATGAACGGACGGCTTATCGAGCCCCGTGCGTGGTAACTATAGAAGCAAATTCCAAACACAGATAATTCATTGAAAGGCATTCCTAATATAAATCGCCCTATCTCGTCGGTCAGTGTTGTCAGTTCGTATCTTGTTGCGCACATCATGGCCAGATTTAATCCCGACCTGCTTCTTGGTCATGAACTTGAATATGAAACCCTAGTAAGGGGCTTATTAAAGTCCATTGATGTCGTGATGTTCAGTGGTGTTCCAACAAATTAATAGAAGTACGAGAAATTGTGAACAGTACCGGGTCCCATGAGTCGCCTATGGCCAGCCAGCGAGCCACCAACCAAATTGATCACTTGCAGAGACGGGTATCCAATTTGGCCCGTGGATTAGTCTGGATGAGTTACCGGAATCTGCGGTGAAATTTATTCACGCCGCCGAGAGTGTCCTATCTAGCCTCCTTCATGAAATCCAGAATGCCTCCTTACCCAGCCTTGGGAGTAAGGAAGATTATTGTCAAGACGTCACTTTACCTACAACCATTACCGTTCCAGTGAGGACGATCAATTATGATCGTAACTTTCCTGCCATTCCTCATCCGCATTACCTCCCCGCCCTCTCATCATCTTCCACAACTACTGTAACTTGGGCCACCACTACAACTCCGTCTGCCACCGCCACTCTACCCATGGCGAACCTTCAATTCACGAAATTCCCAGCACCCGTACCATGGATAAATCTGCCACCCCTGTCTTCCTCTGAACCTACCCATCCAAATCAAATTAATAACGTTAACAACAACCACGTGCCCTTCCCTAGTAACTCGGGTCCTTGTGTTCATTCCTCCTCACCGTTCAGTCTTTTTAGCAAAATTACTCATCCCGCGGAGAGGTATCTTGCTGAGATTCCCCCGACTGATGGTTTGCACCTAAATGAATTGGTACAGTTTCTGGGAACCTTAATTGAATTAACTCATTTACCTCAGATGCCTGACCATCAGCTGTTGCAGTTGTTGACATCACATGTCAGAGCTCCGTTGAGCCATAAACTCTTTGAGTCAATTACCTACTGCGATACTGTTGATCAGTTCCACCGTAAAGTGATTAAAACATTTATCCCGTCCGCCATATACCAACAATTTAAGCAATCATATATATGTCGCGGACAAGGAGAAAACGAAATGTTCGCCAATTATATTTCCGACGTTCGTCAGTATTCAGAGATATTGAAAGTGTCGATGAGCGAATCGGAGATTGTCGAAGCCATCCTGGTGGGTTTGTGTCCGGCAGAGAGGTCACGGCTAGTGCTCATGAGTAGACCTACAAACTTCTGAGAAATAGAACAGTTGTGCGTGCACTCTTCGAATATTTATTATTCGGATAAGCTGCGCCTAGACCCTTGTAGACAACCTCCCCGTTATTTTCACCTCTTTCTGACAATCGATCCTCAGGCAATAATTCCTCACCTAAGCGTATGGCTTGTAGGGATCAGAGGTCTCTCTCTCCTATGCCACTACAGCCCTTGTTGGGCCCTGGCCTCCTTAAATTTTTCCCCCCATTCTCCTCTGTCAGCAGCCATCCTCCTCCAGGAACGCACTTTCAATATCTCTCTTGCATCCTCATCCACCGCATCCTCCCATCTTCTCCTCGGTCTTCCCACTGGTCTTTTTCCATGGATTCTGGTGTACAATAGTTTTTGTGGTATCCTTTCTTCTCCCATCCTGGCTACATGACCAGCCCACCTTAGACGTTGTAGTTTTATGTATCGTGTTAGCGGTGGTTCTTTATACATTTGATACAATTCAAAATTATATCTTATTCTCCAGCCATGTACGTCATTAACTGGTCCCAGGATTCTTCGTACTATTTTTCTTTCAAAGGTATTGAGAGTGTTTGCTGCTTTGGAGTCACGTTTGGGATCAGATGTATCTTCGCCGTATGAATGAGGGCAATCAAAATCATCGGTCTGTCAATCATCCCAGACCGTATAGCTCTACGCCGCACGGTTCTCGCAATACGCCGTGCCTCCGGCAGGACCAGAATACCCAGTCACATTCAAAACGCATAGTGCCGGGAAGCATGGCGTTGCAAAATCACAGGGGTGTTTCCCGGAGTAGTTGTGTTCAGACCTCCAATCGCGTACAGCGCACCTTGGTATTTGTCAACTCAAAATTTAAAAAACAACATTTTGGTGCTTCTACGCGGGTGATGAGTCATAGCAAGGGCAAAAGGAATAGGATCATGGTGGCTGCTGTTAATCAAACGCATCTTCCATATGTGGTCGTGGACTTTGGCATACTTTCCATTTCAGCGTTATTGAATTCGGGTGCTACCAGAAGCATAAAAAATTACGACACCTTTTTGAAATTGCGTGCCCATAAGAGAATCCAAGACACTATAAAATGTACTACAGGGACTTCGGAGCAGGTAGATATTGTGTGTTGTGCGACAGTAAAGATAAAAATACATAGATTTTCATGGTATGTTCCGTTGTTAGTTTCTAAAAATATTGAGATGCAACTCATTCTCGGCGCCGATTTCATTCGGAAGACGGGGAACATTCTGGACATTCGTAGTAAATCTTTTTACTTCACATTCAACCGTCAGCATCATTTCCCGTTATATGACACGCCAGAAGGCAAGCCTGTCATCGGAACCGTGGACCAAAACTCAGTTAATAGGTGTACTTCGCCTGACTTATCCCATCTTGCCCCAGATCAACGTGCTGACATCACTCAGATCATTAGAGAATTTCCCGATGTTTTAAGTACTAGGTTAGGCCTTACTCACCTCATCGAGTATGAAATAAAGGTCACGGACCCCGCCGTCATCAAGCTCCATCCCTATAAGTTATCCCCTCCCAAGATGGATGCCATGCGGGAACAAATCAATAAACTATCGGAGCAAAAGGTGATTGAGCCCTCTACGGCGGCCTACTCTTCTCCGTGCTTCCTGATCCCGAGGGTGACAACAAACACAGGCTGGTGGTGGACTATCGTCAGCTGAACAAAAGGATCGCTCCGGAAGCTGTCCTTCTTCCCGATATACACTTCCATTACTTCGCTCAGGCAAAAATCTTCACGGTGGTGGATTTAAACCAAGCGTTCCACCAGATTGCTCTTGCTGAACAGTCCAAACCATTAACCGCCTTCGCGGTGCCGTTTAATCTGTACCAGTTTGCTCGCGTGCCATTTGGTCTCTCACAAGGGAGTTCTATCTGTAGTCGCCTTTTGGAACAAGTTTTTCATGACGTCAAATTTAAGTTTATATACCATTATCTGGATGATATCGTCATATACAGCAAGCCTTTCCAGGAGCATGTCGATCATTTGCGTCAGACTTTCTCCAGACTTAGAAATGCGGGTCTCACGGTTAACCCCGACAAAGTGAAGTTTGCTGTGACGCAATTTTCCTTCCTTGGGCATCTCGTGTCTACCCGCGGAGTCATGATTGACCCGGAGCGTACTCGCGCTATTCGTGAATTTCGACCACCCCGTGACGCCAAAGGTATTGCCAGATTTCTTGGGATGGTAAATTATTTTAACAAGTTCATCCCAAAATTCGCCGAGATCGCCGCTCCGCTGAATAATTTACGAAAGAAGGGTGCCATATTCCGGTGGACTGATGAGTGTCAGACCGCGTTCTCTCTTCTCAAGGAAGCCATTATTCAACCTCCGGTCCTCCAGATGGCCGATTTTTCCCAACCCTTTATCGTGCAGACGGACAGCTCGAGTATTGCCTTGGGCGCTGTACTTTACCAGGAGAAATGTGAGTGCAACCTCCCTATCTGCTACGCCTCCCGTAAACTCACTGACCAGGTAAGGAAGTTTTCGGCATATGAACTTGAGTGTCTGGCAGTAGTTTACGCACTGGAAAAATTCCGACCTTTCTTGGAATATAAAGAGTTCCTGTTGGAAACCGACAACCAAGCATTGTCGTGGCTTCTTAATCACCCGAAACAATTGGGACGTATCGGGCGATGGGTGCTAAAATTGGGTCACTTCAGGTTTAAAGTACAACATATTCGTGGCACTCAGAACGTCGTGGCAGACACCCTGTCGCGGATGTTTCTTCCTGGTGACGACGCTCCCCCTGATCGGGTGCCAGTCGGAGAAGACGGTCTAAGGGTGACGACTAATGCTATTCTTACGGAGTTCCCTCTAGCATTTACTAGCATCGCGACTCATCAGCGGAATGATGAGCATCTGTCGTTCATCATTAAAAGTTTGGAGGAGGGGACGCCCTCAGATAAGTTCGTATTGAGCAGAAATGTATTGTGCATTCGAAATAAAAATAGTCACGATCTGCGTATTGTCGCTCCTTCGGCCCTGGTACCCATGATTTTTAAATATTTTCACGATTCTTCGGTTGGGAGCCACCTAGGGATTTACAAAACCTTCCAGAAGATTAAAAAAGATTATTTTTCGGACACAATGAGAAGGGACATAACGGAATGTGTACGTCAATGTGAGCGTTGCGCTCTGAGTAAGTGTGCTCAGAATTCCCGTGTTGGGAAACTTGTGAGCGAGATTCGCTCTGTACCCATGAATAAAGTTTATATTGACTTTTCTGGCCCGTACCCAAAATCTAGATATGGCAACACTATGATACTAATTTGTGTGGATTCCTTCTCTAAGTTCGTGTGGATGTTTCTCTTAAGGAAAGCTCTTGCTTCGACCACTGTCCAAGTGGTGGAAAACCAACTATTTAAACATTTTGGCACCCCCTTGCACCTGGTTTCCGATAACGGGCCTCAATTCCGTTCTCGCGCTTTCCGACATATGTGTTTCGTCAAGGGTATCACCCACATAACAACTACTGAATATCGGCCACAAGGAAACTTGGCAGAGATGTATCTTCGTAACCTCCGATCCACCCTCATAGCATACCATGCCGAGGATCACACCGCTTGGGATCGCAGTATATAATGGATACAGTTCGCCTTCAACTTCGCGCGACATGAAGGACACAAGTTTACCCCTTTTGAGCTCATGTTTAAATACAAACCTAATCACCCATTAGCGGCCTTGTGGCACATAGATAATTTATTGCCGCAAGATACATCGCCACAACATATAAAAGAAGTCTGGGACAAAGCGAGAAAGAACCTGCAGAGGAGTCTAAATAACATAAGCAAAATATCGATAAGAAAACAATACAATGTCCATTTAAGGTGCGTGAGTTGGTATGGTATAAGACTCATCCGGTGAGCAAAGCCGGTGATAAGATCATCGCTAAATTGGCGTATCGTTGGGATGGCCCATTCTCGATAGAGCGTTATGTGTCACCTGTGACCGTGAGTCTCTGTGACCCCTTCACTAAAAGATTTGTGCGGCGTGCCCACTTTGCCCAATTAAAGCCGTTTCATGGACCTGCTTTGTGTGATAGATGAACTTGAGTCTATCGTCACTAAATATAGAAATATTAATAGATGTATATGGTTACACGATGGGAGATATATATATACATATGAAAAAAAAGTAGCTTAATTTGGGGGGGTATGTAACGGATGTTACATTTCGTCATCGCCACCCCCCCGTAATGTGTGTGTTGATTCGCGAGGTCGATGCGAAGTAAAAGTAGACGCGCGTTATCTCGCGGGGGTATGTGGGGACTAACTGGAAAAAGGGGGAAAAGGTAGTGAGTCAGTAGCGAGTGAGCGGGGCTTTCTGGCTGTAGCCTTGCATTTTTGTACATCCAATTACAGCTGTGTAATCCATTATGCCTTACGAGGTAAGGAAATTCATTCAAAATTTAGTAATTTGTTAAGTCAAAAGACTTGGAATTTGTTTGTTATGTAAAGAGTTATATATGTACAGTCTATTATATTATTAGAGACAATCGATTAGTGGTTATTATGAAAAAAGTAATTATGTAACAGGTTTATATTTGCCAGTCTGATATTAACTGGAGTAATTATGTATTATGTATCCCTTATTAATGATTAGGCTCCAAATTATCGATTGATAACCGTTCCTTGGCAATTTTGTATGATTTCATTTTGTGAGAGAATGCATAGCTCAGCTATCTGACACTAAAAAGATAGAGTCTATAATATTGCTGCACATGTTAGGGATGTGTAAACTGTTAGAATCATTTTTTTCGGTGTGCAGGCTCCAAGTGTGTGGCGGTATTACACATTGAGACTGATCCAGTGAACGACAAGGTAGCTCACGGAGCGTGTTCCCAAAACTGTGAGTTTGGCACCGTTCAGCTGCTTCCAAGTCGCCACGAACATCACAGTACCTGACTGTTGGGCACCTCCTGGGATGCAGGATATCAGGTGACCTCTAACTAATGTTACATTTTGGGGAACTAAGCCGTAATACAAGTTTTCTACATGAAGCATCTATTATAAAAAACAATTGAATCAGTTAGGACTTACTCTGGTGGTGTTGTGTGAGACATAGTAAACGAGACAGTAGTCGATCACTCTCAATGTACCAATGTATAGATTGTAAGGTAATAGAATAAGGAAGGTAAATTTTGATTAAAAGGTGCACCTAAAATAGTGAGATTAAAAGAAATCGTAATGTTGATATTGTAAAACCGAATGTAAAGCCATTGTGATACAAAGTTTTGTAAAAGCATTTTGTAAAGTCGGGAGCCTTAGCCGCTCGCTATCATTCCGTTGTTTCGTTGAATAAAGTATTGTTAACTATTATCTTATGTTACGTGTTATATACATATCAGTCCTCTCAGGGTTCCCTGTGTTGTAATCCTGAGTACAAAGGGGGTTACAGATTTTTCAAAACTTTCAACCTAACCTAACAAAAACTAAGACATATTGTCATACATTTACAATCTTCAATTAGTTTCATACACTGAACATTTTTTTGCAGATATGATCACGAATTAAATTTTTACTGCACCAATATTCTTTTTACCAAATTATGCTCTGTATGACGGTGGTTGGCGTGTGGACCCTTGGCCTACCTGCTGCCTCTCCCCCATTGTAAAACTTCCCCCCGGGCTCGACAGCAGCTAATTGCCGGGTGAGTCACCTCACTGTGCGTCCAGTATGAAACAATTTTTTTTGCCTCGCCCAATACTGGTAAAATTTTGTTATATTTGAAATCAGCGAAATAATACGATGAAAATGACACCAAACACGACTAAAAAATATTAAATTTTAAAGTGTTTCAAAGTAAAAGCTCAACAACTACTTTAATACACATCTTCAATGCACAGTGCTCAAAGAATAAATTTAAATGAAAAATACGAATACTTGTTTAATTGCTTTGCTTGATTCTTTGATTGAAAAAGAACACACATAATAACTCGGCTCCAACCTCATCCTCAAGGAAAGGAGAAATGGCAGATTGGCTAACCTCACGAGGAGTTCGTATCACGGACGATATGCGTAAGCCCGAACTGTATAATCTCGTCAAGCTACACAAGCCCCAACTGACTTCTTATGTCATTGACAAGAAAGCATCTGAGCTTGGATTTCAGGTTATTCGGCTTCCATCTTATCATTGTAATTACAATGCTATTGAAAAGGTCTGAGCTCACTTGAAGAATTACGTCAAACAGCGCAACACAACATTCAAACTGGACGATGTGCAAAATTTGTCTTTTGAAGCTGTAAACTCCTACCAAGCAGATTCGTGGAAAAACTGCGTTAAACACGTAAAGAAAGAAATGGATGATTAGTAAAATAGTTTACCTTTTTCTTGTCCGTCTGGTGGCCTTTTCTCTATATTTAATTCAACGCGTTTCAGGACATATGCCCCATCATCAGGAATATCCCTTGTTGAAGTTCGTCGATCGTTAAAATATTAAAAACACTGTATATACAATTTTACACACAACGATAAATACAATACAAACATAAAAAACACATAAAATACCCAAATTTGAGACACACGCGATATCGGTGGTGCGCACCACGACATGCTATAGTCGACTCATAGCATGTCGACTATAGTGTTCGACTATAGCATGTCGTGGTGCGCACCACCGATATCGCGTGTGTCTCAAATTTGGGTATTTTATGTGTTTTTTATGTTTGTATTGTATTTATCGTTGTGTGTAAAATTGTATATACAGTGTTTTTAATATTTTAACGATCGACGAACTTCAACAAGGGATATTCCTGATGATGGGGCATATGTCCTGAAACGCGTTGAATTAAATATAGAGAAAAGGCCACCAGACGGACAAGAAAAAGGTAAACTATTTTACTAATTATATACTATAAGTGGCCTGGAGTCAGATGATGACGACAGTGACTGGAACTCTGACGAGGAAGAAGACTTGGGAACATCTCCATTGGAATAGCTGTTTTAATGAGAGTAAGTAGACTTGGTATATTTGTTTAGTGTTTTAATTATTTTTTTTTGCCTTATATTTCAAAGGTCAAAATGTTTGAGAAACGTTGTTCCAAAAGATATTATAAAAATATAGTACTATCTAAAAAAATGTGATCAAAGTAGGGTACTATTATGAGCTAAGTCATAATACTAAAAAAAAATTAGTAGAAAAAAATTTATTTTCATAAGCTAAGTCATAACTGGTCTTATTTACAAATAATTATTTTCAGAAAATTGTTAGCAAATGTTTGTTTTTTTCATAGGTTCCTCTGGTGACTCGTATCGATTTCGTTTACCAGCATCAACTTTCACCTGCTTTATTACAATCGCTAGCATAAGTAATTGTAAATACGTAAAGTTATTGTAAATTAAATAATACAAATAAAGTCATTGTAATTATTCAGTCATTGTTATTTTATAACGCCAAATTTTTAATATTCCTTTGTCGTGTTTGGTGTCATTTTCATCGTATTATTCGCTGATTTCAAATAGAACAAAAATTTACCAGTATTGGGCGAGGAAAAAAAATTGTTTTTACACTGGACGCACAGTGAGGTGACTCACGCGGCAATTACCTGCTGTCGAGCCCGGGCGGAAGTATTACAATGGGGGAGAGGCACCAGGTAGGCCAAGGGTCCACACACCAACCACCGTCACACAGAGCATAGGTCTATATAGCAAATGTCCATCATTCCTTATCGAACATGTATCCTCAGAAATTCTACACTGGGAAACCAAATGAAACAATTCATACGAGAAGGTTTTACTTTATTAATGGTCAACACATACCAGTTCTCAAGGTCATTTACCTCCTCGCGTGGTTATGGTGTGGCAGTTTACTCACGTTCATTTTTTGCGATCTGACCACTTTCACACCTGCTTGAGGATGTGGAAAATCGGATATTTTTCTAGACACTAAAACGGTGTGGTAAATCACCTTCAGCTATGGTGGCAGAGGCGTGATTGGTCCCTGTTGTGAACGATTTCAACTCGGAAGGGTGTTTTTACAAATGACTTTCCAAATCCGCAATTAAGTGGTCTATGTTAGGAAATGTCGCACATTGTTTCACAAACGTACTTTAGGCACACAGAACATGAATCATATTCGGATTCCTTCAGTCCTGTGGCTGCTTTTTCCATGTACCACCGACGCACTTAGAGTAATAAATATCGTGTGGCTACAATAGTATAGTATAACAGAAATAGCCGCGAATATCCCCGTTTTCTCTTAAAGCAACTCAAGCTCGTGACGATATTTATGCCTACCCATACATTTTCACTCCTGCATTCTTTGTTTATTATAAAATAGACAATCTTCGCGAAAAATTTAGGTAGATATAACTTTCGCTGAGTTGAATCCATAGTTGAATTCATTACTAGCTACTATATCCGCGGCTTTGCCCGCTTTATTGTTTTTTTTTTAATTGACATTATTTTAAAAGACAATTTTTAAAATCATCATTCGTCAAATTATCTTTATTTTTGTGTTTTCTGCGCACCTTTGTTTCTATTTAAATGTTTTTTAACCGCGTTATTACTTGTTCGTTTGTTGTCATGGGTCGTTAGGGGTTGAGATTTTCTGAGAGGTGGGAAACGCATTGAATTTAACACACAGGCAGCAACGATATTGGTCACACGGACATGGAAAAAACGCACGGTCGTCAAGTTTGCTGCGTTTTCAAGGTCTCCTGCATCGAAACAACCTGCCGCGTTTTAGTTACGTTTTTATTAGTTACTATGGTAATTAATTCTAGTCTCCATGGTGTTGTTGACATCTTTATACGCATCACACATCGATTATGAATAAACCGCATAATTAAAAGGGCCTAAATCGTGCAAACAGGGCGGAATATCAAATTCCAAGCTAAACACTGTTTTTCGCCTTGTGTCAAAGGTTACCTGTACAAAAAAAATTTGGTCGGAATCGGTGTAACGGCGTGGATTTATATTCAATACAATGAAACAAATCCTCAGACTATGAGTTTTATATATATAGATAAATTAGTAGCAGTATTTAATGTATTTCATTACTTATTTATTGCATCATCAGAAATACATATAAACATACATTTTATAATCGTTTAAGATAATTACAAAATATATAGACGTATCTTCATTTTCAAATTATCTCGACACAAGTAGGCCTATCCATTAACTAAAAAACGGTAGGTTCTTTATTTTAAGTGTTACTGTGTTAGAAGCATTGTATAACACATTAAACGTTATGTTTTCCTCAACCATGGCTTTTATTTATTTCAGCAGTAAACTAAAAAACCAAAAACCGTTGTCACCTAACCTCACAAATGAAAACAACACGTATTTTCGCTTTGCATTAAAAAATAGGACAATTTACAGTTAGTACACTTCTTCTTTTCCACGTCGTAATATATCGATGCAATCGCATATTACAAACATCGAAAATGTATTGTAGGAACGGATAAAGATACAGTTCCGATGCCGCTAAATAGCATTTGTTTATTTACTTGTTACTATGGTAATTAATTCTGGTCTCCATGGTGTTGTTGACATCTTTATACGCGTCAACGAAAAGGCATATTTAAAAAAGCCTAAATCGTGCGAACGGGGCAAAATATCAAATTCCAAGTTAGACGGTGTTTTTCACCTTGTGTCAAAGATTACCTGTGAAAAATTTGGTGGCAACCGGTGTGGATTTGTATTTAGTACAAAGAAATCCCCAGACTTTGAGTTTTATATATATACATATATATATATATATATATATATATATATAGATTTGATACAATATTTCTAATCATGGGTTGTTCATTTTATAGGCAGGTATATCTGGAGTACGGAGGCTTTACATAAGTCTATACAGTAAGGTATGCCTTGAGATTAACTGTCTCGAGTACTAGCAAAGGCTTCTGCAGAATGGTGTTGTTGCCCCGCACTGCCAGATTGTTCTTTTGATCGAGTATATGTTGCTACACTTTAGATTTTTGATGGCACCTTACAGGTTTTACGTACAGCTGACAGTACAGTACCTTATCCAGGACGTATCGTTTGGGCTTCCCTGCTAAGCTTAACGAGGTTTGCGACATGACAGAGATGATTACGATCACATTTCAACACGTGCAGGATATGAAACGCTCGACAGCTGAATACAAAGTGGAAGACCTGATGGTTCAGTCGTGAATCACTGTCACACGGGGACTGTCAGACTGACAGAGGGGCATCATCTCTGTCAGAACGCGGGTAATTTCCAACCGATGTTTTGAAAACCCAGTAGAACGGAAATTAAGACAATAATCTAAAATAAATACCTAAATATGCAGGAATAGGCCTATACAGAACTATGGCAACAAAACTTAGAAATATGTACGTTTTATGTTTTTCGTTAAAATGTGATTTTGTGTAGTAACGCAAAACTATATGTTCTTAAGTGAAAATTTACAAAAAATCCTAGCCCCAGTGATAATAGTGTTGCTACATTTGCAGATTACACTGAGACATTATTAGTAGGGGAACAATCGAAAGGTAACCTGCAAAACTGCAAGAAACAGTAGGCCTATATCACGTTAGAAACTAGACCAATACGTGGATTAAAATTAAATGAAACAAATCATTGACGTTGTTTTACCAACAAAAGGATTCAGCACCGTCACATACTATCATTACTGAATCCGTATTACACCGTATTCGAACATATCGAAATATCTTGGTTGGAGGCTGAGAGTGAAACTCCGATGGAAACAGCATGTTAAACAGAACAAGAACTTATTGTTTGTTAGGCAAAAAATCTTAATTATCGTCACACAGTAATTTAGTGTTCTAAAAATATGTCCTGAAACACGATGCATGCAACTCCGGGATTGAGATAAACAAAATAACGTTGATACTATGACAGTAAAATTGTCACACGTCTTGCTCAAGACCATGACCAGCCGCAACAACACCATCTTAATGAGTAGAGGCGATACGCAAGTCGGGATATCTTATAACATTACGGTAAATGAAGGTCACCACACACGTGCGAGATACCGAGGAGTGCGATATTTTTGTACTCGGTTTATCGCTTCGGTGTTTCCTCGGTAGACCGTGCGGTAGGTAGCATGGATTCGTCTTTTTAAGAAGTTCTACTTTTGTCCGTCACTCTTGATAAAAATGAAAATGAACCCACTTAAGTACTTAACTTGGACTAATTTTGTATATTTTTCTCCTCTATAGAATAATAAATTTTACAATTTAATAAACATTAAATACTGATTTTACAAAGTCATTAGAAGTTCCATTTGGCTCAGGCTCATGTTGATATGTAATAAGTTATGTTGCCAGCTAAAATTAATTTTTTTTTTTTAAGATTAGATGTAAAAATTTCTGAAGTTGTTTTGATAAATCGCAAAAAACTGTAACTTAAACGAATAAGTTAGTTAATATACGGTACAGTATAATTATTATGGGAAAAGAATTTTCACTCACCAACGTTGTGTTACCTTCGAAGTCTTTTCTTCTCCTTCTTCCCCGCCAGTAATGTAAGATACTGTTGTTCATCTAACTTATAAACTCCTCGCTAATTTTGAAATTGTAGCAGGATACAGATTTTATATTTCTTTTGAACTCCAAAGTCCTGAGGTTCAGCCTATTTTTAATTTTATTTTACGTACTGTTTATAGTAAAAAAATAACCTCTTACCACTGGAGAATCAATTGGGTAATCGCAGAATGACTTCGTCAAGTTTGATAGTAAAATAAAAAAAAACTGATAACTGAAAAATGCCTAATACGTCATTGTGTGTGTGGGTGGTCTTAGTTGTTTGGTACAGGAAGAAGAAACTATAAACTTCTATTGAAAGCAGTGATCGATAATCATGGTTGTAAAGAAGCGCCAGATTTGATGTCACACGCATAAAGAAGATTCTAGAAATGTGGTGTAACACTGTAAATGATGTAGGGAAGAAATTCGGAAAATTCATACCAAACTTGGCATAATCTGGAATATTAAAAATATTCAGATCTTTAGAAATTTCGGACGTCCTGGCAACTCTTGAGTCTATATGTGACTCGGTTAGGACAGTATACGTTACTCGATACAGCACGTATGAATCAAGGCCAGCTGTGTTTCCGACTTACAGTGTCACGCTATAATAATCTTATCGAGTACTATACCCACTATACCGTACCGACTCGAGTGTCGAGTCTGTGTGGGAGAGCCTTAAGCGTCAAAAGTGATAATGGTGAGTTACTTTACAGTACTGAGAACTGGTCAGTAACTTACAGTTACACCAATTATAATTACTATAAGTCACATGTAAACTGACATTTGGTTTTATAATATTTTTCGATTCAGAGTATGCAATTTTTTAGTTTACAATTTATTCACATTATGTGTAATAACTAGAAACAAAATATGCAATTTTTTAAGTTTGAGTAGTAAATGATAGCCTATACGTTTAATGAACGAATCTTACAGCAAAATAAGAGATATACTTACTATTTACAGATCAGTACCAACCATAAGTCGGGTTTTTAGAACATTTTCACACATAGGCATACCATGGAAGCGTTTTCACTATTTTCACTGTTATCAGTCAGCGCCGTTGTCGATGGCTTCTGAGATCCGGAAGGGCAGAGGGCAGATGGGATGTGTCTTGAACGTTTCCAAGAATTCAACTTTAAAGTACAACATCGGCTGGAGCTTCTACTTGGTAACGTTACTGGATCTCTCGAATACTGTGCCAGGTAGATATTGCTGCAAAAAGAAAGAACATAACAAGAACGAACAGGTTGAAGTCATATGTAAGCCATGTGTGCACGATATAAATGGAAGATCCGAAAACTAGATGATCAATCACCGCCACACGGGAAATAACCATTACCTCGTCTTAGCATTACCATTAGACTTCTTAGCAGACGGTTTGGCGAGAAAAGATTTTCACAAATAACAAATGGGTGACGAAGATTACACCTAACAGCCAAAGTCGATAGTCGTCGTCGTTCAGACTGGTAAGATGTTTGCCACAGTTCTGAAGTTTAGAGAGCTACTGGGCACATTGGGGATCGCTATCCATGGAGAACGGATTACAGAAGAGGGGTGGAAAAATGCAGTAAAAAAAAATGTCAAGGAGCTGGTACCTGCCAGAAATAAAATGCCTTATCGTTTGCGGGAAATGCATAATGGAGCAGCAGGCGGTCATCTTAGCATCAATAATCAAGTACGAAAACTGGTTTCATCTTCTCCGCGATGTCTAAGATGATGGAACAGTGGGGGGATAGTGAAATATGTGCTAGAAGCAAAGATTCACAAACTCGAATCGTGTTAAAATGAGATACTATAATGTCAAACTTCAGTTTGAAAATTAAATTAAAATAATGAAGTTCCCTTGATGGAAACCGGTACATCGTGGTTATAGAATGTTAGAATGACTACTCTAACAAATAGGTAGAAGTTTATGCCATTAAAAATCAGGAAGTCACTACAATGGCAAAAGAGTTGCAACGGTAGTGACCTCATAATGTTGACTTCCGTTCAAGAGAAATGTCACAGACTTTGCTGGTCCTTTCTGAGTTACAAATGGAAACAGATAAAGGTTGTCGGTGACTACTTTACGCAATGGATGGAAGCACATGCCATCATAAAGGTCACCACTGTGACTAGGCACGGATCCAGCAGGGGGTATGGGGGAAATTCTTATATTTAATATGAATTTATTCTTATCAGATATGATTATATACGTGTACGTTAATAAACTTATTGTGATGATAATAACACGCTGTATTTTTATCTTCAGTCATTTCTATCATGTATAATTTAGCCCATTAAAGAATGGTCAAACTTTTCATATTCCCTCCCCCCAAGTCAACTATTCCTCCCTTCAAATTACTTGCTGGATCCAACCCTAACTATGACAAACGCTTCAGTTCACAACTTATTTTAACTTGGGAACCAAGGGGTTCATACGGATCATGGGAAGAATTTTTTAATCTGGAGTTTTGAAAGAACTACGTCACCTACTTGGTATTCGAAAGATGCGACAACGGCTCTCCGTACCCAGCCTGACGAAACAGTGGAGAAAGATGCGACAACGCCTCTCCGTACCCAGCCTGACGAAACAGTGGAGAAAGATGCGACAACGGCTCTCCGTACCCAGCCTGACGAAACAGTGGAGAAAGATGCGACAACGGCTCTCCGTACCCAGCCTGACGAAACAGTGGAGAAAGATGCGACAACGCCTCTCCGTACCCAGCTTGACGAAACAGTGGAGAAAGATGCGACAACGGCTCTCCGTACCCAGCCTGACGAAACAGTGGAGAAAGATGCGACAACGGCTCTCCGTACCCAGCCTGACGAAACAGTGGAGAAAGATGCGACAACGCCTCTCCGTACCCAGCCTGACGAAACAGTGGAGAAAGATGCGACAACGCCTCTCCGTACCCAGCCTGACGAAACAGTGGAGAAAGATGCGACAACGCCTCTCCGTACCCAGCCTGACGAAACAGTGGAGAAAGATACGACAACGCCTCTCCGTACCCAGCCTGACGAAACAGTGGAGAAAGATGCGACAACGCCTCTCCGTACCCAGCCTGACGAAACAGTGGAGAAAGATACGACAACGCCTCTCCGTACCCAGCCTGACGAAACAGTGGAGAAAGATACGACAACGCCTCTCCGTACCCAGCCTGACGAAACAGTGGAGAAATTCAACATGGCACTGAAACACTGCCGACGAGAACCAAGCAGCTTAATTCCGAGAAAACTAATCTTTGTACGACAGATTCGTCTTCCTGGAGATATAATGTTCGGATCACTTGAGAGTCAACTCCAAAAACAGTATATTGATTTTTCCCAATTGGAGAACGAAATACGAGAAATGATAAGTTGATAAGAGGAGGGTTAAACATAGTACAACATGAAAAGTCGGAACGATATCCGTAGTAATAATGTGAGTTTCGAAGAAAGCGAGCAGATGTGGCTGTATAACGCAGAACGCCATCGCAGTTCCTCTTCGAAACTTCGGGGAGTCTCTTATACTTTTATGAAGAGGTTTAGCGGTGTAGTTTATAGAAGACATTGAGATGGGCAACAGAAGTTCATGGTCGTTCGTTTAAATCGCCTTGTTGAAACACTACTGCAGAGCGCCCTGCAGGGACAATTTCGAATCCGGTACAAATATATAAAATATATTCAGGTAGTCATCGTAAATAATGCGCGTAAGCTACTTAAAGTTTGTGAAGTGGACATAATGTTAAGTGGCAGACGCATAAGCATATTCTTTGTTCATACTGTGCATGCGAACTTTATTGATATTGTAACAAAACACAACGTCAAGATTATTATTATAATGTTATTATTATTATAATTGATTATTAAAATTGAATTAGTGTTCACGTTTAAAAGTTTGTGGTTTAAAAGAGTATTTATCACTTCACTGTGTCAACCTCCCCACTTACCATACGTGGATGTCTTCACTATTCTCGATGGCGACTTCTTTTACTGTAAAAACACTTGACATACATACATAGATATTCCCTTTGAATATCACAAAGAATGCACATAAACAATAAAATGAATTAAATGTTCAATTGTAATTTGAATGAAATCAGTCATTCAAATACTACCGCCACCTTATGAGAGAACTGTTCATGAAAAAATTAAACTATTTCTCCTATTGTATAGAAATCAAAACTCTGTTTCCACTGATAAATAACTGAGTATTTATTGACAATGATTAAATTCAATAAACTCTTTTAAAAACAATTAATAATATCTTTTTACAAACAATAACAAATTTAAACAAATACTGAGATCTCTGTACCTCAAGGCTGGTAACACTGTTGTAAGGTACAATATTATTGTGAACGAGGTTAGGTTCACTCTAGTTAATTATATTACCAAATTAGTGAGTTCTTTGAAGATACATGATACCAGATTACAAGATGTGAGTTTAATTAACAATATTTAATTATCTATGGTTATAAAAAAGAACAAAAAATCAAAATTATTAAACTCGGTACGATAGCCGATAATATCGTACTATCGTATGCTATGCAAAAGTATATAGCAGTTAAGGTCGACACGTGCTCTGAGATTTGCACTGTTAAAAATATTATTATTATTGACTCATTGGCTATTAGAACCATGTACTGGAAAGAGAAAAAATCTAGAGAAAAAAACTCTTGTTATAGCTTTCATTTCAGTAAAATTATTCAAGAACAGAATTGTTTCTTTGTGACAAAATTATATTCTTCGGTTCTAGGTTAGTTTACCTAGTAACACGTAAGTGGCTATGTAGAATAAGTTATGTTAGTTATAAAATTCTTAATGATATAATTACAAACATTTTATTTATAATTCATTTGATGTGTAATTATCAGTCATCAAAATATTCGCACGAGAAAATAATTATTTGTTAATTCAAAAGTTATAGTCAAGTAAGCGACTATATACTATATACTGATGAGCGGTATCTAAGTTAATTCCGCCTTTCTCAATTATTCTTTAATTGTAAAATAATTATTTTTGAATTAATTATTGACATTAGACCGTGCTACAATTTATTTATTAAGTTCTGATAATTGTCCATCATAGTTTAAGTACTCAAGCGTTATGACTAGTGCAGTCCAAACAATATTTTTCGTTCATCAACGAAAAATTATTATTTTCATTAATTTCTTTAAAATAATTAAAACATTGTACTCCCTGATTGAATACACAAAACATGACCCTTATTATACACTGGTCGTGTTATTTCACTGTTCACTTAATTCACTGGACACTCGGTAATATGTTGTTGTGTATAGGTTAATGTCTGTTTACGTATTACTGTAGGTGACTTGCACATTTCAAAAATATCTTGCTGACTTTTTCGGCATAGACCTCTCGTCGTGAGTGATGCAGAACGAATGATACATTTCGCTAAAGCGTCTCTTTCTCGTCTGGTCATTTTAAGTTATTTGATTGGTTCAAAAGGTAAAACTCTCAACCCCAAAACACTTTGGTCAAATAAAACTTTTAATTTTTGACAACTCTAAGCGTGGGTTCGAGATTATTTGTGGCGTATGCATAGGTACTCAAAATGATTGAAAAACTTATAATGGTCATAAGTTTCTTATCTTTTGTCCTATCGTCGTTTGGGTAGTGGCATTAAATCGCGGACACTTGTGGCTTTATTTTAAGTCTAAACAAGCACTAAATCCGTTCATTATTAATTCACTTGGCCATCTCAAAAACTCATATGGTGATTCTTAATATAAATAAGTCTGTTTCACCATACTTCGTTACAATTACACTGTAATACTTATTACTAAACATCTCGAGTCCATTTCTCCTTCATGTTAGTACATAAAATAGTTATATTTACAGTTTAAACAATATCTGTTAATGGCGTCCATACCGACCATGTTCGATTGTTTATATTTACATGTAACACTATTATTCCTTATCCTATTACATATGTTTGACATCCTAACACTAATATGTACATTTATTTACATTTGTTCACATTTTATTTTGCTAAAAATGTTATTTTTTATATACTTATAGTATGATCAAAATACTTTCTGTTCTCACTTCTCCATTTTGTCACTTTTTTAATTATTTTATTACACAAGGGGTATAATGTTAGTAATTAAAATAGTGTACAATTGTTGTACCTTGTTGGTTCAATGTATTTATTAACTTTTCGTTATCTGAAAGCTCTCCAAGTTATAGTATGGTGTATATTTACATCTGGTTTTACAATTGCAGTTAGTTAGTTTATAATATTTCAATTATTAAACTACTAGTATTACATTTGTGAGGTGTTCTCATAGCAGTATTAGACATTTCTCTAACTACTGGTAACATTTGTCACAATCTTTTGATAAGTTTTGGTAATGCTTTTTGACTAACTATCTTGTCACATTGGGGTTCTGTTCATTTAACTTTATGATATATTCAATCTGATTCATTTGCTGTGTCCTTCAGTACATATGGTATTTATTGGTTTGCATTATTATTCTTAACTAGTCTTTGTTTGAAACAATTGTGGATAGTTGCTTGGTTTAACTAATGTACATGATTTTATGTTATAGGTTCACTTCTTATGAGGTTATGTGTCAGTTGTCTGACAACAATGTGCAACATATTCTTATGCAGTATTTGACTCAACTATTTCCATCTCATTATGGCATTCTACTACAATGGTTTATTGTTAAGTTATACACATTTTTACACTATTTGTTGAAACAATAACACAGGTATTCTTAGTCTAATAATATTACATGTCTTGGTGGGTTGCACCTAGTTTTTGGTACATTGATTGGTTTATACCTAACAAACTAGCTTATTTGCTACTATTTGTTCTGGAATTCATTTATTTTTTGTCCTGTCTTGCTATGGCATTCAGGCACATTTCATATTAAGGCTTACAAAGCTTTTATTATTAGTCCCTATGAACAATTAATTTACTGTTCTGTCTCATATTTCTTTTGGTGGTCTTAATGATTATCTATGTGATGTTACAAACTTGATTAAACTTGTCACACTAATTGTCTGTGCATTTTAACTAGTTAATCTTGGATTCTTTCACTTATAATGGTTAATCATTTTTCTCTGTTATAAACATTTTCACTTGTATTGTTTGTGGTGTTTATTTGGGGTAAAATGGTTATCATATCACAGGTTGTTACACTTATATTAAGTTTTCACTGTTATTGTTCGTGATCACTCAATGATGCTAAACACTGGTTTCTTTGTCATTGATCTTCGAATAATCATTACACTTCTTCCGGTCACTATATTAATTTTAATTCCTTGTATATCTTGTGAATGTTGATGTCTTGTACTGTTCATACAATATCTTCATTCTTCATGGTATGTTTCCTTTCCTCTTCTTCTTCTTTTCTTCTTCTGGTTAGTTGTTGCTCACTATCGGTGTTCTCCTGGGTTACACATTATTTGTGATAATCAATGTTCCCTTAATCTTGTCATACTCTTCCATATTTTTATTCGTGGTTATGGTAATCATTATTCCATATTATTTCACACTAATAAACAAATTCGTTTGTTTTATCACCATTGTGGTTGTACTTGATTCGTATCCTTTTTATTTTAGTAATTATTTTCGTCATATCCCCTCACTATTTTGGATCTATTGGGCCTGGATGCTAACATATTATATTGGCTTGTTGTCATTTTCTCTCTCTTTTATACTCGATGATATCCTTATTACTCTTCCTTCTTCTTTGTTGGGTTGTTTCAATAATATTTGTTCGTAGATACACACTTTGTTTATATTCTCCTGTTCCTTCTTTTATGCACGATGAAATATTTTCATGATATCCTTTTATTTGACGCATTAGATAGTTATCTTATGTAACTGCCAATTTGGTACGTTACATATGCCTTCCTATAAGTATTGATTAATTCTGAATTCGTATATTTATTTTTTATTAAAGAATTCATCAATTGTTGTACATTTCCACGTCGACTCTTATGCTTTTTTATATATCCCTTCACTTTCTTCTATTTGAATCATAATTATTTCCTTTCTATGTAATTATCTCCCTTGTTTATTTAATTCCCTAATTCCCTAACATAAGTTTAGCTGGGGCAGTTCAGAGTGGCTCACTTTGGCATACAACTCCACTGGCCATACTAACATCAATAAATACAGAGGCACATCATCTCTGTTAATAATATAAATGATTGCTGGAACATTTCATCAGTCAATTCATCTCAAATTAATTCAAAATATAAAGTGGTCGTTCTTTCGACAAATAATAAATATCCTTGGATCATCTCACGCATCTGCGGTTTATACATTGTTATATTCTCTTCTTCTTGATTCAACTTAACTAAATTCTTCACATTTTACAGGGACAGTTTGTTTACATTTCATCACTGGTATACTCTCATGATCATCTTCGTTAATATATTATTTTTTCATTCTTCTTTGTCATCAATTAATATTTTCTCTTGGTATTAGATTAAACGTCATTTCATAATCTTCTTCATTTTCATGATTCACTTCTTTGGGTTATATTTCATTTGGTATAGGCTCTCTTCTAGTGTCTTGCCTCGTGTTTGTGCGTCATCTATTCTCTACATCAAGAATATTCATTTGCTTTCGTTCCTCCAACTTCTTATTTTCTTCTCGTTCTGTATATCATCTAGTCCATCGTCTCCTCTTTTAGTAGTACGGGTAAGATGTTCTTTACTGGTTGACTTGGCTCTTGGATATATTAATTCATGCCGTAGATCTTGTGTGTCTGTCTCGTATTGTTTATATTTCTAGTAGTACGGGTAAGTTGGTATTTTCTTGTTGACTGGCTCTAGGATATATTAATTCATGCCGTAGATCTTGGGTGTCTGTCTCGTATAATTCTTCTTTTTATTAATAGTAATACGGGTAATTACAATTTTCTTCATCCTTTACATAATTTCTTTAGATCACATTTTTATATTACAAAATTACAATATAGTCAACATTTATTCTCACAGTTATATTTTCACTTCTTACTTAGTATCAATAACAAATAGTCTTCATCGCAATATTTCACTCTTTCTTCATTATTTAATTTTCAATATACCGTTTCATGGAAGTTTGGTCGTAGTTGCCTTTTATTTTCTTTGTCACAGGGTCTTGTAATTCATAAGTGTTGTTCATGTTAGCATTAGTCGTTATCAAAATAATACGTCCCATTTCTCAATGTAATCTCATTCATTTTACCCATAGTCATTGCTCTCCTCTCTTCTCGTCGTTCGAACTTTTTCAGTGTTCATGCTCCTATCTGTTCTCGACATATACCTCGCTATCATTTGGTTTTTCCATTTTGATGCTATCAGGGCTTCATCTGCCTTCCATTCTTCTGTCTTCTTCTTCTCCCTATCTTCGGTATACACGTGTCCAGTGTTCTCCTGGTCATTGTTATTACTGATATTTAGTATCTCTTCTAATTCTGGTTGACCGTCATCTGTCTTCTGGTTGGGTCTTTCTATTAATTGGCTCCTCTTCTTCCTCAATTCTCTTATTTCTCGGGCGTACCCTTCGATGATCCGGTCCCATTGTTCTTGATAGCCTTCCTTTTTCTTAAAATACCTTACTCTTCTTTTGGAAATATTTGGTTGAAATATTTTATTGGTTATATTCTTCTTCGTTGTCACATAATTCTCCTCCTCGTCCATCTTCATGAAGCTCCTTCGGTACTCCTTCCTAAAGATCCCTTCTTCATGGTCGACGATTGGGAAGTTAATCACATTAATTAGGCCACCTCGAGTCATTTCGATTAATTCTTTTGTGACCCTTGTCTTCTTTGGACGCATGGTTCTTCTTTCTTCCATCTTCACCTCTTCCGTTTCCTTGATTATTTGGATCTTCTTTTCTCCACTCTCCTCAGACTTTGGACTCACTTGTTCCATGTTTTTATCTTCACGTACTTCCTCAACCTCCATTTGATTATCTATTATGAATTCTCTTCTTATCTTCTTAACACTCTCTTTTGTCTCTTCACAACATCTTTTTTTTGTCTCGCCCGATCGCTTATAATCATCATCCACTACCGTGTTTATCGACTCCACGCTCTCCTTGTAATCTTCCTTCATTTTCTTACTCATTTGGTCTAATTTCCCATTGATTTCATTGATTTTGGCTCCTAATTCAGCAGATAGATTTTCTTTCATTATTTCCATATTTTTCTCCAATAGTTCTTCCATATTCTTCTGTCCGTCTTCTATTTTTTTACTTAATTCTTCTTTCGTGGATTGACTGGTCTCATCCATCTTCTTATTCATTGTTTCTATCTTCTGGTCTGTGGATCGACTGTTCTCCTTTAATGATTCTATTGATTCTTCCGTTTTCTTCAATATTTTGAGCATTTCCTGCATAATATCTGTGCCTCCTGATTGCTCTGGTTTTTCGGCACGGCTTATTTCTGGTTGTGTTTCCTGCTGTATGACTTCCGGTTCACCTTCCGGTTGTTGAACCTCCTCCGCCGGTTCAGGTTGTCTATCTTCGATTTCTAATAATATTTCTTCAACATCCTCTGCCGACGTCGCTTCTTTCTCCTCCAATCTAGCCTCCCTCTCAGCCTCTGCCGCTCGTTTCTTCGATGTTGATCTCCTGTACATCTTGTTATCTGTGTAATGTACTTGCTGTCTTGCTGTCGAATTAGGTTGAGAAATTATTTATTTAATTAATCAAACTGTTAGGTTTTTTCATTCTAATTCGCGCTCAGACGTTGGGCGCCACGTTGTAACAAAACACAATGTCAAGATTATTATTATAATGTTATTATTATTATAGTTGATTATTAAAATTGAATTAGTGTTCACGTTTAAAAGTTTGTGGTTTAAAAGAGTATTTATCACTTCACTGTGTCAACCTCCCCACTTACCATACGTGGATGTCTTCACTATTCTCGATGGCGACTTCTTTTACTGTAAAAACACTTGACATACATACATAGATATTCCCTTTGAATATCACAAAGAATGCACATAAACAATAAAATGAATTAAATGTTCAATTGTAATTTGAATGAAATCAGTCATTCAAATACTACCGCCACCTTATGAGAGAACTGTTCATGAAAAAATTAAACTATTTCTCCTATTGTATAGAAATCAAAACTCTGTTTCCACTGATAAATAACTGAGTATTTATTGACAATGATTAAATTCAATAAACTCTTTTAAAAACAATTAATAATATCTTTTTACAAACAATAACAAATTTAAACAAATACTGAGATCTCTGTACCTCAAGGCTGGTAACACTGTTGTAAGGTACAATATTATTGTGAACGAGGTTAGGTTCACTCTAGTTAATTATATTACCAAATTAGTGAGTTCTTTGAAGATACATGATACCAGATTACAAGATGTGAGTTTAATTAACAATATTTAATTATCTATGGTTATAAAAAAGAACAAAAAATCAAAATTATTAAACTCGGTACGATAGCCGATAATATCGTACTATCGTATGCTATGCAAAAGTATATAGCAGTTAAGGTTGACACGTGCTCTGAGATTTGCACTGTTAAAAATATTATTATTATTGACTCATTGGCTATTAGAACCATGTACTGGAAAGAGAAAAAATCTAGAGAAAAAAACTCTTGTTATAGCTTTCATTTCAGTAAAATTATTCAAGAACAGAATTGTTTCTTTGTGACAAAATTATATTCTTCGGTTCTAGGTTAGTTTACCTAGTAACACGTAAGTGGCTATGTAGAATAAGTTATGTTAGTTATAAAATTCTTAATGATATAATTACAAACATTTTATTTATAATTCATTTGATGTGTAATTATCAGTCATCAAAATATTCGCACGAGAAAATAATTATTTGTTAATTCAAAAGTTATAGTCAAGTAAGCGACTATATACTATATACTGATGAGCGGTATCTAAGTTAATTCCGCCTTTCTCAATTATTCTTTAATTGTAAAATAATTATTTTTGAATTAATTATTGACATTAGACCGTGCTACAATTTATTTATTAAGTTCTGATAATTGTCCATCATCGTTTAAGCACTCAAGTGTTATGACTAGTGCAGTCCAAACAATATTTTTCGTTCATCAACGAAAAATTATTATTTTCATTAATTTCTTTAAAATAATTAAAACATTGTACTCCCTGATTGAATACACAAAACATGACCCTTATTATACACTGGTCGTGTTATTTCACTGTTCACTTAATTCACTGGACACTCGGTAATATGTTGTTGTGTATAGGTTAATGTCTGTTTATGTATTACTGTAGGTGACTTGCACATTTCAAAAATATCTTGCTGACTTTTTCGGCATAGACCTCTCGTCGTGAGTGATGCAGAACGAATGATACATTTCGCTAAAGCGTCTCTTTCTCGTCTGGTCATTTTAAGTTATTTGATTGGTTCAAAAGGTAAAACTCTCAACCCCAAAACACTTTGGTCAAATAAAACTTTTAATTTTTGACAACTCTAAGCGTGGGTTCGAGATTATTTGTGGCGTATGCATAGGTACTCAAAATGATTGAAAAACTTATAATGGTCATAAGTTTCTTATCTTTTGTCCTATCGTCGTTTGGGTAGTGGCATTAAATCGCGGACACTTGTGGCTTTATTTTAAGTCTAAACAAGCACTAAATCCGTTCATTATTAATTCACTTGGCCATCTCAAAAACTCATATGGTGATTCTTAATATAAATAAGTCTGTTTCACCATACTTCGTTACAATTACACTGTAATACTTATTACTAAACATCTCGAGTCCATTTCTCCTTCATGTTAGTACATAAAATAGTTATATTTACAGTTTAAACAATATCTGTTAATGGCGTCCATACCGACCATGTTCGATTGTTTATATTTACATGTAACACTATTATTCCTTATCCTATTACATATGTTTGACATCCTAACACTAATATGTACATTTATTTACATTTGTTCACATTTTATTTTGCTAAAAATGTTATTTTTTATATACTTATAGTATGATCAAAGTACTTTCTGTTCTCACTTCTCCATTTTGTCACTTTTTTAATTATTTTATTACACAAGGGGTATAATGTTAGTAATTAAAATAGTGTACAATTGTTGTACCTTGTTGGTTCAATGTATTTATTAACTTTTCGTTATCTGAAAGCTCTCCAAGTTATAGTATGGTGTTTATTTACATCTGGTTTTACAATTGCAGTTAGTTAGTTTATAATATTTCAATTATTAAACTACTAGTATTACATTTGTGAGGTGTTCTCATAGCAGTATTAGACATTTCTCTAACTACTGGTAACATTTGTCACAATCTTTTGATAAGTTTTGATAATGATTTTTGACTAACTATCTTGTCACATTGGGGTTCTGTTCATTTAACTTTATGATATCATATTCAATCTGATTCATTTGCTGTGTCCTTCAGTACATATGGTATTTATTGGTTTGCATTATTATTCTTAACTAGTCTTTGTTTGAAACAATTGTGGATAGTTGCTTGGTTTAACTAATGTACATGATTTTATGTTATAGGTTCACTTCTTATGAGTTTATGTGTCAGTTGTCTGACAACAATGTGCAACATATTCTTAGCAGTATTTGACTCAACTATTTCCATCTCATTATGGCATTCTACTACAATGGTTTATTGTTAAGTTATACACATTTTTACACTATTTGTTGAAACAATAACACAGGTATTCTTAGTCTAATAATATTACATGTCTTGGTGGGTTGCACCTAGTTTTTGGTACATTGATTGGTTTATACCTAACAAACTAGCCTATTTGCTACTATTTGTTCTGGAATTCATTTATTTTTTGTCCTGTCTTGCTATGGCATTCAGGCACATTTCATATTAAGGCTTACAAAGCTTTTATTATTAGTCCCTATGAACAATTAATTTACTGTTCTGTCTCATATTTCTTTTGGTGGTCTTAATGATTATCTATGTGATGTTACAATCTTGATTAAACTTGTCACACTAATTGTCTGTGCATTTTAACTAGTTAATCTTGGATTCTTTCACTTATAATGGTTAATCATTTTTCTCCGTTATAAACATTTTCACTTGTATTGTTTGTGGTGTTTATTTGGGGTAAAATGGTTATCATATCACAGGTTGTTACACTTATATTAAGTTTTCACTGTTATTGTTCGTGATCACTCAATAATGCTAAACACTGGTTTCTTTGTCATTGATCTTCGAATAATCATTACACTTCTACCGGTCACTATATTAATTTTAATTCCTTGTATATCTTGTGAATGTTGATGTCTTGTACTGTTCATGCAATATCTTCATTCTTCATGGTATGTTTCCTTTCCTCTTCTTCTTCTTTTCTTCTTCTGGTTAGTTGTTGCTCACTATCGGTGTTCTCCTGGGTTACACATTATTTGTGATAATCAATGTTCCCTTAATCTTGTCATACTCTTCCATATTTTTATTCGTGGTTATGGTAATCATTGTTCCATATTATTTCACACTAATAAACAAATTTGTTTGTTTTATCACCATTGTGGTTGTACTTGATTCGTATCCTTTTTATTTTAGTAATTATTTTCGTCATATCCCCTCACTATTTTGGATCTATTGGGCCTGGATGCTAACATATTATATTGGCTTGTTGTCATTTTCTCTCTCTTTTATACTCGATGATATCCATATTACTCTTCCTTCTTCTTTGTTGGGTTGTTTCAATAATATTCGTTCGTAGATACACACTTTGTTTATATTCTCCTGTTCCTTCTTTTATGCACGATGAAATATTTTCATGATATCCTTTTATTTGACGCATTAGATAGTTATCTTATGTAACTGCCAATTTGGTACGTTACAATATCGAGGAGAATTTTGATCTTGACTCTGATCATTCAGCAGTAATCCTGACGCTGAGTGAAAGGATAATAAAAAAAGTAAACAAACCAAGCCTAGTTAACAAAACTACTGATTGGGAAAGCTTCAAATTAGAACTTGAAGGCAAGATACAACTAAATGTCCAGTTGAGAACTAAGCAGCAATTAGAAATAGAAGCCGAGAAGTTTAATTATAATATTCAAACTACAGCCTGGAACAATACGAGAGAAATCACCCATGGAATTGTTGGTAACAACTATACTAGAGAGATCAGGGAACTTGTCAAAGAAAAGAGGCGAGCTAGAAGAAAATGGCAACAGACTCGTGACCCAAATGATAAAACTGTACTTAACAACAAATCGCAACAACTAAAGCGTGTAATACAGAAGTTAAAAGAAGCATCAATACCGTCCTATTTGGAAAATCTAACAGCAGATGCAGATACAGAGTACTCGTTGTGGAAAGCAACGAGGAAGCTTAAAAGGTCGATCACTCAAGTACCACCTATTAGAAAAAGCGACGGTACATGGGCTAGAGATAATAAAGTAAAAGCTGAAGCGTTTGCTGAACATCTAGCTGACATTTTTAAGCCAAATAATACCCAGTCTGATACAGAGCTAGATGAAGATACAAATCATGAAGAGGAGGACATTCAACTGGTCACCCCAAAAGAGGTAGCTAAGGAGATCAAGATAAACTTGAACCCCCGAAAATCACCTGGCTTTGACCTCATTACAGGTGAGATCTTAAAGCAGTTACCTAAGAAAGGGATTGTTATGCTTACATATTTATTCAATGCGGCACTTTGGCTAAAGCATGTTCCTAGTGTCTGGAAGGTGGCAGAAGTTATTATGCTACGTAAACCAGGCAAACCGCCAAATGAGGCCAAATCATATCGGCCCATATCACTGTTGCCAACTATATCAAAGCTTTTTGAAAAACTTCTGTTGCAAAGGCTAAATCGAGTAATAGAGAGAGAAAAGCTGATACCAAATCATCAATTCGGGTTCAGACAAAAACATTCCACAATAGACCAAGTACATAGAATAACAGACACAATAGAGAAAGCATTAGAAAAAAGCTAATCTGCTCGACAATCTTCCTCGATGTGGCTCAGGCCTTTGATAAAGTTTGGCATAAAGGTTTAATATATAAACTTAATAAAATGCTACCAAAACAATATGCTGACGTGTTAAAATCATATATATCGGAAAGATTATTTAGAGTCAAACACAAGATGACCATTCTGAGCTAAGAGAAGTGAGGGCAGGTGTGCCCCAAGGGAGTGTTTTGGGGCCCATCCTCTACTTGTTGTTTGCATGTGATCTGCCGCAGCCAGAGAATGTGTCTGTTGCTACTTTCGCTGATTACACAGCTATAATGGCGATTGGTTCGACCTTAGGTGAAGCTACCAACATGCTTCAAGATGCTAGTGATCAGATACAGCAGTGGACTAGGAGATGGAAAATTAAGCTTAATGAACTGAAATCTGTCCATATCAATTTTACAAACAAAAGAATAGAGAACAGTCTTCCAGTTACCTTAAATGGTGTTGTAGTACCATATGCAAACACTGCCAAATATTTGGGGATGACCCTAGATACAAAGCTACGATGGAAGGAGCACATCAGAAAAAAAAGGACGGAGCTTGGTCTCAAATATAGACAACTGTATTGGCTCTTGGGATGAAATTCTCAGTTGTCAATACACAACAAAATTCTGATATATAACCAAATTCTGAAACCAATTTGGCTTTATTGAATTCAACTGTGGGGTTGTGCGAAAGAAACGAACATTAGATGTATTCAAACCTTCCAGAATAGGGTGCTACGGAACATGGTAAGTGCTCCATGGTACATCAGAAATAGTGATCTACATCGAGACCTTAGGATCCCTGATGTCGCCAGTGAAATTAAAAGGTTTGCTGCAAAGCACGAATCTAGACTACACCAACATATCAATGTAGAAGCTATTCAACTGCTTGACAACGCCAATACAGTGAGAAGGCTGAAGAGAACTAAAACTTTTGAATTAGTGTAGTGCAGTGTGTGCAGAAATCTAGAAAGTAATATATAGTACACCAGTGGGCGACTGTATAAGTAACTTAAAATTATAACAACATTAGATGTAAATTGATGGTTGGTCTTTTAGACCAGTTTCAATAAAAAAATAAAAAAAATACTGTGCATGCGTGTAAAACTAAATGCTAGGGAAAGAATTATTTGTTATTTGTTTATAACATAATATTAAAATAAATAAATCTAAGCAAAATCTTAATTAAGTGTATAATATGCAGGTATGCGAAAAGAATTTCGCTCCAGATTAAAAACAGAATACGTCTATTGTATGTTCTTTCGTGCTCCCTCGGCTTCCAAGACGACTGCGTGTATGCGATTGAGTGACAAATTATGTGTTGCCATAATGTGTTGACAAACAAGAGCTGCCATTAGAGGCCGTGCGGAGTCTGCTGATTCTATTCACAGGGAATATTACATACAATTGTTAAATCCTCATAGTGTTGAAAAGAGCATACACTTTTTTGTGAGCAGATCCCCGTAAATTCCTGTCACTACCCGACTGACATGAAAACGTCTGTAATTTTCTCGTTTTTATTATACGACTCGGCTGGCTTAAAGTAAACGCACGCGGTTACAGTTCAGAGTTTATGTTTCGCGAACTGGTTACTTATACTAGTGATTAGAGATTGTTATTATATATCAGTATTAGTGCAAATATCACGTGTTTAGTTGATTACTTGTGACATTTTAACTTAATTGAGATTTTAATGATTTATTGCGCTCTTCTAAGATCATGATGCTTGCGACCCCATCCTCATACCAATATATAAGGCTACATGAAATACAGAGTGGGCGTATAAGGCCCCTTGACACTACTAATTATAAATAAGTGCAAGCGACTTATAGCTCACTCTCAATGTGTGTAATTCCTTGTGTGGAAATATTCTCTTAGCGTACTACAGTCCTCCAACAAACAATTGTAAAATATTAAAAAAATCTTTTATAACCTACTCGCAATGGCACGTCAGTAAACAAAACGAGTATTACCTGTAGATTTTTCTTATCAGCTGTAGGAGGTCTATTCACAAGACTCAAAGGATGTAGACACCGTACAAAAACAAACTAAAAGTTATGGTTACTCATACCAAGTAATGTTGACAACTCGTATGGCAAATTCACGTGAACAGCTAATTTCACTGGGTTAATTAGTGTCTTGATACTTTGAATAAATATGTTGTCACATTGATAAACACTTTTTATACTTTCATTAAAATAAATACATTTTACGATTACGGAATACTAATTTTTAGAAACAATTTTAATAAATTTACCACTAATTGAACTATTGCTTTTATGTAAGCTTCATTAGAGCATAAATAATGCTACTATGGGGAAATCGGCGGCTCTGACGAGTGGATATTGTAGGGGGCGTCCAGAGGAAGACAACGGTACCTCTCTGACGTTTGTACGGCATCAGGAAGTCGATTAATCGGCCCAGAAATTCCCCCCCCCCAACCTTGATGATATGATAACACATATATTTGAGCACGGTTTCGTATTTTACACGTTATTCTGAGTGTTTTGAGGTATCAGGTGGGCATATTGAGGTCAATGGTGATCGATTATTGATTTTACTTCCATATTCCTTAAGGAAATGGAAGTATGGTGATGGCAAAAAAAATCGTGTTCGAGATTATTGCAGATTCTGATTGTACTACACTCAAAACATGAAAAAAAGTCGTTTTCCGAAAAGTGTCTGTGTGTGTGTCTGTCTGTGTGTAGATTTTTTTTCTATGGCAAACGATAACTGCCGCAAATTCAAACAGAATCAAATAATTTTTTGCATGCAGCCCTGACTTGTAGAGTACTCACGACCTATTGTTTTTGGTGAAGATCGGTTGAGGGAAAGGGGTAGTTTACCTGCAACGGTTTTTTTTTATCAAGGGAAATTTTTTTTTTTTGGCAAACGATAACAGCCGCAAATTCAAACAGAAACAAATAATGTTTCACATACAGCCCTGAATTGTAGAGTTCTCAAGACTTATTGTTTTTGGTGAAGATCGGTTAAGGGAAAGGGGTAGTTTACCTGCAGCGTTTTTTTATCAAGGGTATTTTATATGGCAAACGATAACAGCCGAAAATTCAAACAGAATCAAATAATTTTTTGCATACAGCCGTGATTTGTAGAGTACTCAAGACCTATTGTTTTTGATGAAGATCGGTTGAGGGGAAGGGGTAGTTTACCTGCAACGTTTTTTATCAAGCGTATTTTCTATGGCAAACGATAACTGCCGCAAATTCAAACAGAATCAAATAATTTTTTGCATACGTCACTGAATTGTAGAGGACTCGAGGCCTTTTGATTTTGGTGAAGATCGGTTAAGGGGAAGGGGTAGTTTACCTGCAACCTTTTACATTTTAACAAGAGTAAAGTACTTAAAAATTCATTTAAACTTTTTCAAACAATGGTAATTGTTAAAAATAAAATAATTTTGTTGCCAGGCAATAAAATTATAATTTTTACTTCCATATTCCTTAAGGAATGGAAGTATGGTGATGGCAAAAAAAATCGTGTTCGAGATTATTGCAGATTCTGATTGTACTACACTCAAAACATGAAAAAAGTCGTTTTCCGAAAAGTGTCTGTGTGTGTGTCTGTCTGTCTGTCTGTCTGTGTGTAGATTTTTTTTCTATGGCAAACGATAACTGCCGCAAATTCAAACAGAACCAAATAATTTTTTGCATACAGCTCTGATTTGTAGAGTACTCATGACCTATTGTTTTTGGTGAAGATCGGTTGAGGGAAAGGGGTAGTTTACCTGCAACGGTTTTTTTTATCAAGGGAAATTTTTGTTTTGGCAAACGATAACAGCCGCAAATTCAAACAGAATTAAATAATGTTTCGTATACAGCCCTGAATTGTAGAGTTCTCAAGACCTATTGTTTTTGGTGAAGATCGGTTAAGGGAAAGGGGTAGTTTACCTGTAACGTTTTATATTTTAACAAGGGTATTTCCTATGGCAAACGATAACAGCCGCAAATTCAAACATAATCAAAAGATTATTTGCATACAGCCCTGAATTGTAGAGTTCTCAAGACCTGTTGTTTTTGGTGAAGATCGGTTGAGGGAAAGGGGTAGTTTACTTGCAACGTTTTTTTAACAAGGGTATTTTCTATGGCAAACGATAACAGCCGCAAATTCAAACAGAATCAAATAATGTTTTGCATACAGCCCTGATTTATAGAGTACTCAAGACCTATTGTTTTTGGTGAAGATCAGTTAAGGGAAAGGGGTAGTTTACCTGCAACATTTTTTTATCAAGCGTATTTTCTATGGCAAACGATAACAGCCGCAAATTCAAACAGAATCAAATAATTTTTTGCATACGTCCCTGAATTGTAGAGGTCTCAAGGACTTTCGGTTTTGGTGAAGATCGGTTAAGGAGAAGGGGTAGTTTACCTGCAACCTTTTACGTTTTAACAAGAGCAAAGTACTTTAAAATTTATTTAAACTTTTTGAAACAATGGTAATTGTTAAAAATAAAATAATTTTGTTGCCAGGCAATAAAATTATAATTTTTTCATTTTAATGTAATATAATATTTTTCATTTAATACAGCAATAAAAAGGCAGGTAGGACACACACACACACACACACACACACACACACACACACACACACACACACACACACACACACACACACACACACACACACACACACAATTAACGTTATTTCTGGCCTCACTCATGTTTATTTTCTTACATTTGCACGCTTTTTAAATGGAAAGTGCCGAAACCCACACAAACATAACGCGTGCAAGCCGAAAAAATGGACATCAATTTGCTTACTGGCGAAGCTAGTAGTTAATGAATGGGTAGGCAAAAATCTTATCTTAAATTTTTTTTAAGGAATCACTAAAAGGACGGTGGTTCAAATCGGACGCTGAGGTAGAGTTTGCTGTAACCGAATGGTTCCACAAACTGCCGTAAGAATTTTACTAGCAGGGAATCTACAGGTTAGCGCAACAGTGGAACTCATGTCTTAATGTTATTGGAGACTTCTTTTAAAATCGTTGAATAAAAAATGCTTTACAGCTCTATACGTGTTTCTATTGAACAATCCTTGTATTAGTCATACACAATAATACAACTGATTGAACTTCAAATTTTTAAACTTGATTAGTTTCTATATATATGTTTAATGTTACAAATAATTCAAATAACAATCTTGATCATCTGTTAGTTCAGCGGAATAACAGTGACACTTTTAATAACCGCATAAAATAAACACTTAGAAACAACACAGGCGCTTTAACTTAACTGTTTGGACCACAGAAGTGAGGCATACCTCAACGCTCTATGTGTACAGCGCGGGACAATCCCCCTTCCCTACACTTCCCTATCACACCACTACATTGCTTACATACGATGTATACAAAAAACGCTGAGGCAAGTTCAGGTTGCCTCATTCTCTTTAAACGAACTATGCCGAATCTCACCTGTCACCATCTAGCGGTCGCTAAATAAAGCACGTTTCGGTTTAATAAATTTGACAGTCGCAGTAACAATGTATAATTTTTATACGTATACGTATACGTATTTATAATTTTTATTCTACAGAATTTTTTAGGGTATGCATTGCCTCAATTGCCTCCATGTAACTTCGCCACTGATATATATGTGTACAACGTTATCGGCAACAAAGAAGTAGTTTTTGTTAAAATTCCTTCCCGGGATATTTGGCCGTAGTCCAATGTTTTCTAAAAAACCAGACATTTCGGCAATGCCATCGACTTCCATCATCAGTGAAAATCGAGTGCGATAACGTGAGGTGGTATACGTTAGTGACCACAGTACTGTGGTTAAGGCTGAAGCAGTAAGTAGAAAGAAGTAGTTTCTATGGTAATATTTCATTTCGAAAATGATTTTAAATATAAATCTTAGAATATGGAAGTCATGTATGGTTCTCCATACCGATATTTTCATTTTAATGTAAGTTTGTACATAGTATAAAGTAAAGTCGGTCCGTGTTCTCTCTGTGTTTGAAATCGCTAATCTCAGGAAGTACTGAACGGATTTTATTCAAGTTTTCGCCAATAGAGTGTCTATCGAGGAACATTTATGTGTATAATTAATACATATATGTTGTACATTAGCTTAGCTATCACGGTTTATGTCAAGTAAGTGGTATAGTTTACATCTTATAGCCTATATAAAAATGAATGTTTCTTTGTTTGTCCCGTATGCGTTCCTATACCACTCATCCGTTTGCGATGAAACTTCGGTGAGTTGTTGTGCGCACGTCCGCGAAGGTTTCTTCCACATCTCCTCCTAAACCACTGTACCGATTTCAACCAAACTTGGCACAAATATTTTACGCAACGGGAGAACCAACATAGGATGGGTGTTTTTTCGATGGGTTCCTTTTGGGGGTTCTTTGGGGTCTTCCACATCGCCTCCTAAACCACTGGACCGATTTCAACCAAACTTGGCACAAATATTTTACGCAAAGGGAGAACCAACATAGGACAAGTGTTTTTTTCGATACGATCCTTTGGGGGGTCCTTTGGGGTCTTCCACGTCTCCACCTAAACCATTGGACCGATTTCAACCAAACTTGGCACAAATATTTTACGCAACGGGAGAACCAACATAGGACAGGTGTTTTTTTCGATACGATCCTCTGGGGGGTCCTTTGCGGTCTTAAAAAACTATTAGATCTAGTTACTATGGCAACCCAATAGAATAGATTCTGTTCTAAATATATTATCTCATTAAATTGAAGACCACGCGAACGAAGTTGTGGGCAACAGCTATTTATTTTTAAGAAGCCTACTTTAATTAAACTTTATTAATTAAACTAACATTTTCATTACGTACAACGTGAAACTCCGTAGCGAAGCACGGGTATTCTGCTAGTCATGTATAAGAGAAAATATATCGTGCGTGGCAGGCAAGCATATCTCAGTTATGTACTGTTTACGTTTCCATTTTATTATTATCACTACCGCAATAAAAAGGCAGGGAAGACACACACACACACACACACACACACACACAATTCGCGTTATTTCTGGCCTCATTCATGTTTATTTTCTTACATTTGCACGGTTTTTAAATGGAAAGTGCCGAACCCATACCAACATAACGCATGCAAGCCGAAAAAGTGTCCAGCGTGGATAGCGATTTGCTTCCTGTGGATCGCTGGGCAGTGTAACTGCACGTGTTTACAGAGGAACGATTCATAGACAGACTTTTCGTCTTTAGGGAATGAACCCTCTGCAAGATGCTGAGGGTCCATGAGTGACTTCGGAGCGCTCCTTCTTTTCCGCGTGTTTGTTCTGTGAAACGTACACTGTAGATTCGCAGATTTATTCTAAGCAACGCTCAATAGGAAATGTTGAAAATTTTTGTCCACGGTGAACCCTCATACACACTAAACCTGCTCTGATGTTTTAATTACGGACATCATAATATTAAAACTTTGGAAACTTGAGCACCACTTAATGGAGATCAATCATTAACTTATACAAGCCATTAATTTTATGCATATTTTTTATATATATGTGTACAACGTTATCGGCAACAAAGAAGTAGTTTTTGCTAAAATTCCTTCCCGGGATATTTGGCCGTAGTCCAATGTTTTCTACAAAACCAGACGTTTCGGCAATGCCATTGACTTCCATCATCAGTGAAAATCGAGTGCGATAACGTGAGGTGGTATATGTTAGTGACCACAGTACTGTGGTTAAGGCTGAAGCAGTAAGTAGAAAGAAGTAGTTTCTATGGTAATATTTCATTTCGAAAATGATTTTAAAAATAAATCTTAGAATATGGAAGTCATGTATGGTTCTCCATACCGATTTTTTAAAATTGTTGAGAAAATTATTGGGAGCTGGACAATTTGGTTTAGGGGTTGCCAGATAAGGGTACGTTCTGAGGAATGGAGATTGTAGAGGAGATCGAAACTAAGACAACTGGCCACTAGGAGAGCTGTCGATTTAGGAGTAGGAAGTAGCCCGGTTGTTTGAATTGTTATCAGACCTTTGTTATCGTCTAACATCAGATCCTAGCGGCCGCCTCTGACGAAGCTTACATAAAAGCGACAGCTAGCTTAAGCGGAGGTAAAATTGTGTTAAACATTTTCTCTAAAATTAAAAGATAAGTTTGTAGTCGAAAAAGTGCATTAGGTAGTTTTTGATACACGAACTGATCTGTATCGTGGATACAGATCCAAGAAGTTGAAGAATTTAATTATTTTCTATATACAGGCACTACAAGTTCTCCTGGCAGTACACTTAGGATTGTTTCATCATCTCAAATCTATATTGATTTTTCTAGAAAGTTCTTACTGCGAATTTAAAAAATTCAACAGGCATCCTATATATGTCTGAGTGAATGTTGTTTTTGTTCATAATTTCTATTTTAGTGTATTCAAATATCAATGCTTGCATATTAGTATAAAATGTAGGCCTATATCAATATTGGAACATAAGGTATAAAATGAAAAAATATTTTTTTTTTATTTCTAAATGTAAAAATCTTGTCTCATGTTGTCTATTTATTACTCACAATGTACCAAGTAACCAACAGGTTATGTTTGTTACATAACAGGTGTTACCAAATCTTGTACTATTAATATATTTGTTGCATTTAAAAAATCGGTATGTAGAACCATATACATGACTTCCATGTTGTAAGATTTATGTTTAAAATAATTTACTTGAATTCGGTTCGGTAATTTCTAAAAAAATATCGTCCACCCACAAACTAATTTCACTATTTATAGATATTTTTGTTATTATGGGGTAGTCGTTTAATATAATGTTATTTTCAGTCACTTTATCCATAAAAATTAGGTAGGATTACTTTATTGTTATAAAGAAACCGAACTACGCAGATAATCATCCCTCCTCCGAAGCGCTCCGAAGTCACTCATTGACCTAGAGCATCTTGCAGAGGGTTCATTCCCTAAAGACGAAAAGTCTGTCTATGAACCGTTCCTCTGTAAACACGTGCAGTTACACTGCCCCGCGATCCACAGGAAGCAAATCGATAACAAAAGCGTGCAAATGTAAGAAAATAAACATGAGTGAGGCCAGAAATAACGCGAATTGTGTGTGTGTCTTGCCTGCCTTTTTATTGCGGTAATCATAATAATAAAATGGAAACGTAAACATTAGATAAATGAGATATGCTTGCCTGCCAAGAACGATATATTTTCTCTCATACATGATTTAAATTGAAATGAAAAATATATACTTTTGTTAAAGTTAAATGAAATGTTTCCATATAAACTAATTTTTTGTTGTCAATAACGTATTACACATATAAAACTTATAAAATTTACTTTCTCCATCATCAACTACCATTTTAATTTATAGAAAATTACCCACTTCCCCTTCAACTACCCTTTTCATTTATAGATATTTCATCTACCTTTCTACATTGGATTATTATGATCTTCTTTTAAGGATACTTTATTTATTAAAATTAAGCACTTTACTCTTGTTAAAACGTAAAATGTTGTAGGTAAACTACCCCTTCCCCTTAACCGATCTTCACCAAAATCAATAAACCTCGAGTCCTCTACAATTCAGAACTGTATGCAAAACATTATTTGATTCTGGTTGAATTTGCGGCAGTTATCGTTTGACATAGAAAAATTCTACACACAGACACACACAGAGACACTTTTAGAAAAAATCGGTATGGAGAACCATACATGACTTCCATGTCCTAAAATTTATATTTAAAATCATTTAAATATTAACTAAGTGGATGCTTGAGTTCTGAAGAAATGACGTATCAGCTAAAATGGTACCCCATGTTAGGTGGGTGATGACTATCCTCAACCTTCGTGAGGAAGGACTGTACTTTTGAATAAAATGTTTGTAGGTCGAACGAAGAGCTGGCCAAAGGGAGCTGCGATCTGATTCCTGTAATGAACTTCTCGCTCCGAGTTATCGGCCGAGGGTGAATGATGACTATAGTGTTATCAAAGTCTTTCCTGTTAATACAAGCTAGTCATTTTTCTTTTTAAAATCGAGTCTTTCTTTCTTCCTTTCCATTCGTCTTCTGAATTCCAGAACGTCGATTCTGTTTACCCGTATAATTATAAATTTCTCAGCAAAACATTTCTTCCTTAATACGTTTGTGTCTTCTGTTTAACACCCACCATTCTGATCCATGTCATAACGCTATATTCCACACAGGCTAGTAAATAACTATTCATCAGTGAGGTCAAAATATTTTCCAGGAGGGGCAAAAATTTTCCAGAGGAGAAAAATATTTATATATTTTTTCACACATACACACATGCACACATTAGTTTGTAATTCTTATATTATAACAGAAATAAGTACACAGATTGTATTAATTTATTAAAACATTTATTGCTTCAAAATATGCATAAAATTAATGCCTTGTAAAAGTTATTGTTTGATCTCCATTAAGTAGTGCTCAAGTTTCCAAGATTTTAATATTGTTATGTCCCTAATCAAAACATCAGAGCAGGTTTTAGCGTGTATGAGGGTACACCGTGGAAAAAAATTCAACATTCCCTATGGAGCGTTGCTCAGAGTAAAGCTGCGAATCTACAGTGTACGTTTCACAGAACAAACACGCGGAAAAGAAGGATCGCTCCGAAGTCTTTCATGGACCCTGAGCATCTTGCAGAGCGTTCACTCCCTAAAGACGAAAAGTCTGTCTATGAATCGTTCCTCTGAAAACGCGTGCAGTTACACTGGTGAGCGATCCACAGGAAGCAAATCGCTGTTTACGCTGGACACCTTTTCGGCTTGCACACGTTGTGTTGATGTGGGTTTCGACACTTTCCATTTAAAAAGCGTGCAAACGTAAGAAAATAAAAATGAGTGAGGCCAGAAATAACGCGAATTGTGTGTGTGTGTGTGTGTGTGTGTCCTGCCTGCCTTTTTATTGCAGTAATCACAATAATAAAACTTTGGGAACGTAAACATTACATAATTGAGATATGCTTGCCTGCCAGGAACGATTGTTTTCACTCATATAAGATTTAAATTAAAATGAAAAAAATGTAATTTTGTTAAAGTGAAATGAAGTGTTTCCATAGAAACTACTTCTTTGTTGTCATTAACGTATTACACATATAAAACTTATAAAATTTACTTCCTCCATCATCAAATACCATTTTAACTTATTAAAAAAGTTACCCCCTCCCCCCTTCAACTACCCTTTTCATTTATAGATATTTCATCTACCTTTCTACAGTGGATTATTATCACCTTCTTTTCAGGATACTTTATTTATCAAAATTAAGCAATTTACTCTTGTTAAAACGTAAAACGTTGCAGGTAAACTACCCCTTTCCCTTAACCGATCTTCACCAAAATAAATAGATCTTGAGTCCTCTACAAATCGGGTACAAATGTAGAAAATTATTTGATTCAGTTTGAATTTGCGGAACTGCCATTCAAACTGGTTCGCCGCCACGATCGAGGGCGTAGTGGGAGGGGAAGGCCCAGGCCCAGGTAGGACTACACGGTTCGGGTAAGAAAAGAAAGAAGGTAGCCTATGTGGTGATCAAGAGGCTGTCTACATAAAGGAAGAAATTGCAAGCCCACTAATTTCTGGGTTGAGAAGAAGAAGAAGAAGAAGACTAAAATATGTAATTTAACTTTTCCATAAAGTTAACTTTCAAGTGTTAAAGTTAAGCCTTTTACAAAGTACAACTTACATTGTACGACACCACCTTCTACGATAGGAGCAACGCCAAGAACAGAAAATTAAGGAAATATGCTAATTTTTTACTAATTTATTAAAGAATACGGAAACTATTAATTACAGAAATACATTAAATGAAGTACCAAGAAAATTCAAATTTGTAGTTTCTGTTAACATATTTATTAAAAGTCCCACATGCTATTCGTGTTCATCCATCAGAAATTTATATATTTATTTTGTCGAATCATAGTCCAGAACATGTAACGTGTTTTGTATGTTATCTCTACAATAAATTTAACCCTGGCTCAATTTGCCCATTGCGAACATACTCCAGTTGCAAAATTTTACTACTCTGATTGCCACGATTAAAACAACGAAGCATGTGTGTACACCGCGAGCGCACATGTGTGCGACGTACCAGAGTGCGTGCTGGAGCAGTAGGTTTTGGCTGGAGTCAATGCAAGGCGCTTGCTTGCACTGACACCCAACACGCAGACTGCACCGCAGGACATGTGTCGGCTCAGCGGTGCGGTGTGAGTCTGTACGCGAGGGCAACACATGCGTGCGCTTACCAGAGTACGTGTTGAAGTCAATCCAAGGCGCGCGCTTGCACTGACTCCTAACACGCAGACTGCAACGCAGGACATGTGTCCGCCAAACGGTTGTGTGTGAGTGTGATGCCCATGTCCTAATCGCGACAATCAGGTAGCACAAATTCCATTACCTGAAGTATTTCACAGTGGGTAAAGGAGCCACAAGCTGAATTTATTTGCAGAGACACCGACAGGACACATCTGTTATCGTTGCTGGTTTGAATTAAACTAAATAATTTCATTTAATTTCTATCAATTGCTTAGAAACGAACAATTTATTGTTATTAACAATGACAACAAAGAAAATTAAAATTTTTTCTTTTCTAAATGCTTTACTATTAAAACTATTAAGTGCTGTAATTTGGGTTTTTAGGAAATATAACATACTACGATGTCCACTATAATGTAATTCCTTTAAACAGTTGTAAAAAATAATTCATAAAATGCAAGTTCAGTCAATGATTCGGGTGACTAAAAATTCAGTTGTTTTTTTATTTATGGACTGTAAAATTAACATTTACACTAAATTGAAAGTATACATAATAGCATTTAACTAGACGCAGAAACTACAATTTTTTGAACACTACGCCCCGAATGTGACGACAATTTTTCAACTCACTTTTGAAGTCAAAATTTTACGTTTTCCATTACCCGGTGTAACATGTGAACAGAAATTCCACCAACTTTGAGTGTTTCGATGTTTCATGGGGGTGAATCATTATACACCTTACTCTCAAAATATCCCCAGTAGAATAAATGCCACGCTGGAAATCTCGCGGGCCACGGAATGTTGCCACTTCTGAAGGTAACTCGTTAAACTGCATCCTTTGATCGCCTAGCCATATGGCTGGTTGCTCCCCGTACTGTTTGGTGTGATTTCAGATTTTTCTGCAGCTTGGGGAGACAAAAATTCGTTAATCATTTGGACATATTGCTCTGATGTGACAGCAATGGAATTCCCATTCTCATCCTCAAAGAAGTAAGGACTGATTATTCCAAACGAAGCTATTACACACCATACAGTAAGTTTAGCAGTGTGCAATGGACAAAAATTCGTTAATCATTTAGACATATTGCTCTGATGTGACAGCAATGGAATTCCCATTCTCATCCTCAAAGAAGTAAGGACTGATTATTCCAAACGAAACTATTACACACCATACAGTAAGTTTAGCAGTGTGCAATGGTTCTCGAAGCATTTCTCGACGGTTATTTGGCTCTCAATACCGAAAGGTTTGGTTATTTACATATCCGCTCAGATGGAAATGCGTTTCATTACTCATTAACGTATTGTGAATAACGTCTACGTTATTTATGACAAAAAGTCACACGATTTACTGTATCACTGTCACTTAAGATTTACAATATTTGAATTTTGTATGACTGCATGTTTAAATCATTAAAACACAATGTCTGCAACAAGTACTTGATGATTAAACTCCAGTCTACCGAGGCGTAGGTGTATCTCCACTTTTCCATACACTTTTACAGGCCGTCCAGTAGCTGTTCGCAAGCTGCAAGAGCACCAGATTGGCTTGAGATCTTTCACCACGTCGGGGCGCACATTAGAAACTGTTGCGCCTGTGTCAACTGTAATCGAGGTTGGCCTTTCTTGAACAAATCCGGTAACTACCAAGCTCTCGGTGTTTTTCTGAAGCGTAGAAATTGCGTATTCTCTAGGGGCTTCATTCCTCCAGTTAGTCAGCACACGCCCCGTTGCACCGACTATTGCTCGTTTCCCTGCTGCTGCATTCTAACCCGACAATCTCGTTGTAGATGTCCAGGTTTCCCACATCGATAACACTTCGGTCTTCCATCCTTTCTTATTTTATTCTGTGGCGCCGACCGTCGAGTCTCTGTTCCTTGTTCTTCTTCCTCATCGTCTGTGCCGTCGCGATCTTTTAGCTCGCGCACTTTATGACTTGTCCAACCAGACGCTGATTTGGCGGCCTCAAATTGCAAAGCATGTACCAGGGCGTCCGCACTGTTCTGGTGTCTTGCCATTCGTAACACTTGCTGTAGTTCGTTATCTCGGACGCCGGCAGTAAATGTCTGCATCGCAAAACGAGTTCGAAAATCTTCTGGCGCTTCAGGATAGGCCAGTCTAATTAGTCTGTCGATACTTGCTTCAAACTCTTGAAGACTTTCCCCGGAATGCTGTCGCCTTGCTCTCAACTGGGTGCAGTACACATCTCGCAAATGTTTATCACCATACCGTAATTCCAGAGCTTTTATCAACTAGGCATAGGTGTTCTGACTGTCAGGTGGCACTTTCTGTAGTAGTTCTGCCGCGGGTCCTTTTAATGCAAGAACAAGTGAAACAGCCTTGTCTTTTTCTGTCCAATTATTTGCGCATGCAGCAGCTTCAAATTGGCGGAGGTACGTTGCCCAGTGAGTGCTTCCGTCAAAGGTTGGAGCTTTGACATGAACTGTCCCTACTGCAGGCAAAGTGACTTTCTCTGTTAACTTATTTTCTGTGTATTTATCTGTCTTGATCACTGGTACAGTCTGTTCAGAAATTTGTTTTGGTTGAATCTTCATGCACTGTTCAACTTCAATTTTAATTTGTTCTCTTATGTTTGCCATTGAGTTTTCTACTGCAGATATTTTTGTTGACATAACTTCTTCCACAGTCAAGACAGATTTTTCTACTTTAGCTATTTTATTTGACATGGATTCTTCTACGTCAGATATTCTGGTAATCTGATTGTTGAGCTCACCTCGTAATTCACCTACGTCACCACGTAGGAGACCCAATTCTGCAGTAGTATGTTCTTGCATCTGCTTTTGTTATGAATTAATGCTTTGATGTCACCTGCTTCACGTTTACGTTCCTCTGCCTCCTGCTTACGTTCCTCTGCCTCCTGTCTGCGTTTCTCATCCTGTCGTTTCTCTGCTTCTTCTCTTTCTTGTATTCGTTCTTCTTTTTGTCGTCTTTCTGCTTCTTCCTGTGTCTGCCGCAGCAGTGTTTGTAAAGCTTCCATCATCTGACTGGGATCCATGTTTACTGATTAATTACGAATCACACTCGTCTTGTACAACGCGTCCACTGTTTCCACTGTTAACCGTTCTATCCCAGTTCTGACACCACTGTTACGACGGTCTACTCGATCGTCGTAGGTACAGTGGAAACAAAATAAGTACAAGACACCAATTAAGTCACTAATCACACCTTTAATTGTTATAGTAAAACAGTTCGTAATTAACAACACAGTGTCTACAACAAATCAAATGAAAATTGTTCATACGCAATAAAATGTCCACTAATATTAAAACTCAACTGTATTACAATTATACAGTCCGAATATAAAACGCAACACTTCACTAATAACTACTTGAACGTACACCGTAATAACCCGAACCGCTCTGTAAATATATCGCACTAATACTCTCGAACCGCACAGTCAAAAATCTCGCATTGAACTGAAAACTAAGGCCGCGACGCGATGTATTTATAGTTACGCTCACACACCAGAAGCTTCCAAACTGCGTCTTATCTCTCGCGAACTACGTAATTGCTACGGCCTTGACACAGTCCGAGCGCCCGAGCGAAGCCTGGCTCAGTCGAGAAAATTCTCGCAAAACGCGTCTAGTAGCACGTACACCACACGCTTACGTCGAGATCTTTCTGGCGCATTCGATAAACGCGTAGATTGTTCTGTGCTGTCGTAGCAATACCTTAGCAATTACATATGATAAAACTATTACTCTATGTAAATATAAGTATCGTAGAGGTGGTGATTGGTTGAGGAGGAGGGATGATTATCTGCGAAGTTCAGATTATTTATAAGAATAAAGTACCTAATTTTTGTAGATTAAATAACTCGAAAATAACATTATATTAACCAACTACCCATAATTACAAAAATATCTATAAACAGTGATAATAGTTTGAGGGTGGGGAATATTTTGTTAGAAATATCGAACCGAATTCAAGTAAATGATTTTAAATATAAATCTTAGAACATGGAAGTCATGTATGGTTCTCCATACTGATATTTTCTAGAGAGGACATATTTTTTGAATATCCAGAAACGTAAATAGATTAATGAAACAATGCTAACTATCTCTATAACAAGTTTGATATAACGTCATAATGCAGGTGTCCAACTGAAACAATGTGTATAGGCCTAGAATACCAGAGACTGGTCCTTCAACTTGTTGCAATCATTCGTCTTCCGCCGAATGCAACAATCCGCAAATTGTACCTTGCCCGACCCACTGACGTCACGCCCCACGCCCTCCCTTTAACTAACCCTGTCGTTCGCTTTGTTAAATCTCGTCAGTCTCCCATCAAACGCTGTGAGCTGAGCGGCCCGTCGCCGGACTTTCGTCAAGTATGGGAGCCTCAATAACCAAGGTAACTATGATTGTTTTTGAGCTATCGTAAATCAATGCTAGTAGCTAATAATTTTGTGTATTACGTTTGTAACAAAAAAGAAAACTTGTAATAGATGTAAAAAGATTGTTATCCGTAACCAACCAAGATGTATCTTGTCTGTAAAGGTCAGCCTCGCCTAAATTTAAATTTCAGTCAGTCAACTTGATGAAAAGACCTAAGATATGCAAGGTTTAGTGTCAGTACTCGTTATATATGTAATTTAAAGTCATAACCTTGTAATGCTATTTTGTAATATTGTAAATTGTAACACGCACTGTATGAATGCATGCGTGCGTGTTAATCGAACGATGTGGGTATAAAAGTGTACTAAAAGATGTGAAAACTTTCAGCTCGAAACTTGGTTCAACGTTCCGGACAGAAGACACGAGAACACGAACTTCGTACAGTTTTACACGATCTTCCAGCACAGACATAGCAGTGGTTCAGACCAGGTACGGAGGAACACGCAGCCGTAGCGACCAGATGCAGCAGGTTGCAGAAGGATTTATCTGGATTGCCAAGTAACATTTTTACCTAATAACTTACGGTGCTAGTTGCTGCATAATCACGAAGCAAAAGCGAGACAAACTAGTTACTCGTCACAAGTGTCAGAAACAATTTTATAAACTTTTGCGATAGATAACAGTGTCAGAAATTTATACATAGATCACAGCGTGTACGCTGTACACCATTTTGTAAACTAGCATCGATTTATGCGACACCCCCATATTTAGCATTTAACATTTTTTATATTCAGTTTTTCAAAAGAAATTAGCTCAGTACTGACCGTTGCTGACTGGCACATAATTAAGTAAATTTTAGAGGCTCGTAATGTTTTTGAAATAAACGGGTCGCATCCGACTCGGCTCACAGATTGATGCTTTCAACAATTTCTTTTACTCGCACCTCCTCCTTTTATATAATTATGTTAATTATAGAAACACTTGAGAAATAAGTTGTAACACAGGAAAGGTGTCTTAAGCATTTTGATGGATTTAGATATTATGTTATGTTATTTGTGTGTGCCGCAGCAAACTTAATTGCTTTGACTCCAATAAATTTTCCTGACATAACTTATTTGAGGTTGGTGTTTAAGGTTTCGTGGTTGCAAAACAACCAAAATTTGAACTATATGTTAGGAATCAATTTTTTTTAATGATCAAATTACGATCAATATTTTTTTGTGAGGGTCTTGCTATCTGCTTATTATAGGATAATATTTATTTCTTCTACCGCTGGTAAGTAATGGCGAAGGCGTAAAGTTTAATGTGGCCCGAAACTGTATGTCTTAGGGCGCTTTCACACACACACCGGTGTTAGCTGGGCGGTTACAACCGGGTGAAGTTGAGGTATTCATTTTATCATGCTTTTGCATGGAGCCTTTACACACACGCCGGTCCAGTTTTCTCCCGGTTCGGCGGCCGGGGAACAACCGTCCCAATGTTAACTTCCAACGGCTGCCGGCAGCCGGCGAACCGGTCGTCACCGGTTCTATCTGGTTAAACACCTGTTACTACCGTGGAGTGCCTTTCACATATCCCAGTTTTAAACCAGCAGCCGGTGAATTCACTTGTGCCCTTTTCCAGTTTGTTTGTTTAAGTTCTTGTCCAGTTTTTTGTTTGTTTGTTTATTTAAGTTGTTAGATTAAATTTATTATCATGCAAAGTCGAGATATGAATGAAATTGACGCAGAGCTGTTGATTTGTCTAGTTGAGGCTAGACCTGTTTTGTGGGACAAGACCCTAGACATTTTCAAGGATAGGAACAAAACAAGAGATGCATGGAGGGAAGTATGCTCTGAATTGAGAGGCGATTTCAACGAGTTACTAGATAGTGAAAAAAACGCTTTTGGTAAGCATTGTTTTTTTATTTATTTTTTTAAATATAAAATGTTTTTCAAATAAGTATCATTAAAATATCATACTATATTACAAACAAGAGAAGATACGATTAATATGTTGATCAGACATGTATGCAAATGAATAATTTCACAATAAAGTACTTACAATTAGGTAAAAATTATACTGAAGTACAGAGCAAAATGTTGTTGTATACCTAGTATTATTCTTCAAGACAGTTTTTTCTATAGTACTTAAAAAAAATAGTACAATATACAATAGGCAAATGCAGTACCTAGCTCTTAATTAAAATGTAATTAACCTACAACAGTCTACCAGTTTTAACATAAACGGGGTGTATGGTACAGTTTCTAGAGCTAACTGATTTTCAAGAAGCTCAGACTTTTGACATCTGCCACTTCAGCTGTCCTGCTTCTGAGAAAAAATAAGTGGCCACGTCATTCCGTACTATATTTGCTTTCTTACTTCCACGAATATTTGCCTCGGTATCTTTTTCCTCTAGCCCTACTACTGTCAAAGTGTCCTCGCAGTTATAGCCATCTCGGTTGCGGACAAAGTTATGGGAACCATACATGCCTTCACTATATCAACCGCTAAGTTCATATTAACGTTGAGTGGACGATGAAAAATTCTCCACTTATTCGTTAAAATTCCAAATGCACATTCCACGTATCTTCGGGCCCTGCACAACCGATAGTTAAAGACTTTCTTCTTGAAAGAAATTTGTTGTCCCCGATATGGTTTCAAGAGGTGCTCGTGAAGGGGGAATGCCTCGTCGCCAACAAAAAAATAAGGTATGGGTATATCATTTGTCCCAGGCAATGGTTTAGCAACAGGTAAGTCAACCTTGTTTTCTTCAATGCGTTTCCATAGGGTAGAGTTGCGGAAAATTGTCGAATCACTGTCCTTCCCGTAACTGCCGATGTCCACAAATAGAAACCGGTAATTAGCGTCAGCCACAACCATCAAAACAATTGAGAAATACTTTTTGTAGTTGAACCACATGGATCCACTCTCCTCAGGCTTAATTATTCTTATGCGCTTCCCGTCAACAGCTCCCAAACAATTTGGAAAATTTGCCTTCTCCCAAAATCCTGTGGCAGTGCTTTCCCAGATTTCTTTAGTCAGTTCTGGAATACACTGTGAGCGCATAATGGACCAGATTGCTAAACAAACTCTGCTGATTACTTTACTTGCAGTTGATATGCCAATTCGTACAGGTCAGTTAAAGTACACCCACTTGAAAGGTACCTGAAATAAAAACAAAAAAATTGTAATTAAAGAGAGTAATTGTAAAAATAATTAAAATTAGAAATTTTATAATAGTAAGGATAAATAATTAATTAGTAAATTAATAACAGTAATTCTAAAAATAATTAAAATCCTATATTTAAAACAAGGTAATATCACATATTTCTAAAGACAGCTTTTGATGTTTTAGGTAAAGAAGTCACGAAGAAATGGGGAAACATCAGAGACTCATTTGTAAAATTTGAGAAGAAATCGAAGATGCGTCTGCATCTAGTTCAGGGGCTAAAACTTTCAAAAAATATATTTATTCAGAGAAATTGCGATTTAAAAAAAAAAAAAAAACAATGGCACAGAGACAAACCTCTGATTCGTTAGAAAAGAGTCCAAAATCGGCCATTGATAACGAGACCATTGATAATGACCAGGAGGTTGAAACCGCTGACGCCTTCAGGAAACCAGCTCCAAAATTCAAGAAATGTAAACTAGATGAAGTCGATTGCAGACTTTTAAAAGCTTTAGAGGACCGAAGTAATGAGAACCGACACCTTTGTTTTTCAAAGGTGTTCTTCCCTCACTTGAGAATTTCAGTGAGGAAGAAAACTTGCAATTTCAAATGGGAGTTCTCCAGTTGATCACCAATATTAAAAGCCAGAGGGAACTCAATGTGAACTCAGTGCCGATGACGCCGAACTCATCTGAAACTTCCTCATCAGAAGATTGCAGTTTCCTGTTGTTTTGAATTAATGTATATGATTGTGATTTGTTTTAAAACTTTAATAAACATCGTTTAATCTTTATGCGTATTTTGTATATGTTCCCTTTGAATTTAGATACGTAATGCTTAATATTTAGCAATATTTTATTGTACTTTATAACATAATTTATAGTAGCCTAATAGAGCCAGAATATTTAGTGGAAATCAACAAATAAATCAATGTTGAAGGAATCTATAAATTGAACCACTTTCGTACTTATTATTGTACAAGCTATTGGCACAAAATTTTATTTAAAATAAAAAGAAATTAAAAATTTGTTCTCTTTCCAGTAGCAAAAACGGCCCCTCAATCCAACCGGCCGGTTTGAAACCGGTGTGTGTGTGAAAGAGGCCTTAGATAAAGAGGGCTGAACCAAGCCCTACTGCATATGCGTAGGTGGGTTAGTCGGCTTTAAAACCGATGGTTGTTTGAGCTGTGCAACCAGTAAACGCAAACTTTCTTACAGGCTTGTATCACAGCACGGAAAACATCCGCGAGAAGGTTAAAACGAATGACGGGGATGGTGATCACTCGAGTACTGCAAACCGCCAACGCATGCGCTGCTTTGAGCCGCTTTTAGAATAACTGTAATTATTCTAGTTACATTGGCTTTGAGCAGCTTTTTGCACAGTGACAAGATAGTTGCTCTCCTCCCAACACAATTTATTAATTTAAACATTTTGTCTCAAACGGTTGAGTCGTTGGTGTTTTCGTTTTTGAGTTTGTGTGGTTATGCGATGTTGTTACTTGTTGGTTTGATAATTAACAGTTAAAATGATATTTCTTAAAACGTACTTGTTATTTTATTTTTAGGCTATGTTTGTCTCTTCTGAATAGGCTACAATTTTAACTTGATTTTAATTCTAAGTAAAAATTATCAGGGGAAGATGCGGAGTGGAGTTTTCTGGTATTAATTTTCAGTTCACAGCCGAATTTTATGTAATTTGTTTTAGAAAACCTGGAAAAATGTACTAATTTTATATTTGTATTAGAGAATAATTTGTTGGGATTGTAATTTATTCTATCCCTTTTTTATTTGCCTCTATATTACTTATATATCTCTATTTTTCTATTAATTTCTTAACGATCACGAGAGCAATCACCTTTTTATGTCACTAGCCCCCACTGTCCTTCACAAAGCCGTATTCTCATATATATTTCACATTTTATCTAAGATTGTGTAAATGACGTAGTCCAGAGTAAGATCTGATTCGGAAAAAGTATAGGCCTAAGGTTTTACTGTTGGAATATTAATAATGACGTACTTTAGCATGTTCCAAAAGCTCCACAAAAACTCTTGAGACAACACCTTTAAATTAGGAGTTGAATGGGTGAAAATCCGATTTTTCATATTTTTTGTAATATAAATTTTCTGACTATTTTTATAATTTAATCTAAAAGTAAGAGTCCCGCGTAAAAAAATGCTTTATGTAAATGCTTTGTGTAATTTAATTCTATTGCAGAATTTTTATTCAATTAGAGAAAGAACTTTTATTTCCATTTTGATGAAGAACCATAACTTATATTCGGTTTTTGAGAAATAATAATTTGAAACATATACAAAATTATTTCATGAAAAATGTGCTTTTTTAAATACTTATTTTGTCATAACCAAACACATTTAAACAAATGAAAGTAGCATAAACATTCTCGGTTTTTACTTGTTATTAAATTATCTTCTAAAGCGAACTACGTAATCCTTTACCTTAAACATTTCTTCACAAGAAACTACTTCAACAAAATCGAAATAAATTTAAAAATTATCACAAAAGAAGTTTTTTATTCCGTTTTTGGAAACGTTACCTAAAAGTAAACGGTTGGAGCGGTAGAAGTATGTGAAACTTGTTTGGGGAATTCAATTTTAACTTGTTTATACTATGGCGTACTTATTACTTCGAGATTTTTTTTTTAATTTTGGACATGTCGAGGGAGTAACACCAGCAATTAAAGCCCATCAAAAGTGACACATGTTAGCGTTGTTCAAGGGGAGCGACAAAAGGGACAAACCTTTCCTTTCCACGTAAACAACAAGAAATCCGTTAAGGGACAATACGCGATACGACACATGTTGCAACGAACTGGACCATGCGTGGGAGCACTTGGCTCTACAATTATAACAAAGGAACGTTACCCTTGCAACCGTCCAGTAGCGAGAAAAACAGATAACCATCGCTAAGAGCATTGTTCCAAGCATGTGTGCGACTTACAGAAGAACAATAGCTGAGCACAGACAATGTAAAATGGGATGAAGAGGCACACTACGATGAACGCATATGTTTGCCACCCGTAAGTTCGTCAGAGGAAGTCGATAGTGTCTTAACAATACGATAATTCGACACGTTACACTAAAAGGGCAGATGTGACTGTAGGAGCCAGGCCTTGGTGAAGATTCCAAGAAGGAGGCAACGTCCTGATGACAGCAACTCGTAGAGTCCACGTGGACCACGTAAGACTCAAGTAAAGATGCCAACCAGCCAATTAGAAAAGAGAATTCGAAGGGAAGTGACTGACGGGGATGGTGGTGACAGAAGCCGACGACCAGAGAGCGAATCCCATGGAAGAACATCCCTCTCCAAACGACACTAGGTGGAGAATTCTCCAGAATCACTGACTTTAGACAAGAGGACATAGGGAGGTCCTAATAACCGTCCTATCAGAGATAGTTTGTTGGGAAAGAGAAGCGTTCGTGGATGTAACAAGAGTGGGAATTAGGAAGGAAATAAAAACTGAATGCACGAGAGGACGCGCGCTCAGTTTTTACTAAATTTTTGGCTCAGTCGTATTAATATTTTATCTCAGTTGTATTAAATTTTACTCTCAGTCTTATGGAATTTTTTGCTCAGTATTTGCGCAATATTCACTCAGTTTTATTAAATTTCTAGTTCAGTATTATTAAACTTTCTCAGTGATGTAAAGACTTTGTTCGGAGAATTATTAGAAGTAGTGTACGGAATCAATGGAAGTTCGGAAATAAGACTCAAACCGTCAAGCCGAAACGGTAGTGGTCGCGACGATGAGCGAATAACGGACTTTGTAAAAACCTTAAGCATCACGCTCATACGGTTAATACTGTCAGAAGTAATAATATACAGTGGTAACACACTTGAACTTTTCACCAACGAAATGAATCGGGTAATCTCATAATAAATTAGTGAGACTACGTTAGCTCGTAAAATAAAGTCAAGTGCTAAACGTTATATACGCCTAATAAACTTGAAAGAAGTGCGTGACCATATCGAACTGTTAATCGCATAAATAGACTAACGCGAAACAACCAGTCGATGAAAACCCTAGTACGAGTACCGCGACTTGAACTGTGACGATTTCATAGAACTTATAACGAGTGTCGCGAAGTGCGGACCAGTGTTTCGGAAAATGTAGGCATAGACCTAATAATAAAAGTGCGAGTTACGAGTGTCCCATGGATTAACATCAACCGTCAGCAAACGGACCCTGGTGGACATAGGATGGGAGCGAGACACTACTACGCCATGAGTAACGTACATAATTAATCACTTATATGATTACTAGTTTACCATAATTACCACTGACATGTCACTTAGAACCAACTACCTGAGATATATAATGTAAAGAGTCAATAAATGATATATAATGTAAAGAGTCAATAAATGATATATAACGTAAAGAGTCAATAAATACGAATCCATAGTTAGGAATTAATAAGGGCATAAGATATTACACATGTATTGTTTTATTAGTATAAGCATATGATTATTTCAATTATGTTTGTGTTTTAATATGTCTGTTGCAGGTATCTGATTATTCAAATATGAATATGTCTAATATGTTTTATTGCAAGTATTTGAGTATTTCATGTGTGTAAATGTTTAAATGTGTTTTGAAGTAGAATCACTTAGTGCCATTCGCAAGCACACTATGTTGATAGTTAATAACGTCACTACGCACGAATAAGTGCATACGTTTGATTGTTCTTTCGATTACTAGAAATGTGTTGTAGAATTCAACTGCCTATAGAAAATATTTGTTGATATTCTTAAACTATGATTTATTTTATAATATGAATACCTATAAAATGCTATATTATAATAAATATACTGTAAAATGGATTCGATAGTGTTGGATTAGTTTATTTAAGACCTGACTCACAAGATAACTTCTTAAATGATAGGATCCACAAGTAATAATTCTTATTTAACACGATTGAACAAGTACCAAATTCATAAATGTTCTTGATCTTGAAGTTCTATTTGGCAGTAAAAGCCAGAATTAATTATTTGAGTGATAACATTACTAATTACATATTTAATAAATTTGATTATGATTTATATAATTAACAAATTCAATTAATTTATGCAAATAAAAAGATTTGCATTACATTGTAAATTATTAACATTGTATATGGCGTCCAATTGCGGGGCTATATGAAACAGTGAGATACGATAAAAGTAATAAAATTAACTAATCATTAACTCTAAAATTATAATTAGATGAAATTAATCTATGTAATAAAAATTAGCATAGAGAATTGCATCGTAATACTATAAGAGACACATATTTGAAAATCCCTAATATCTCAAAATGACGTTAATTTAATAATTTAGTTTTCTGCAAATAACTTGAAAACATGCATCATAGAAACAATTTTCACATTACATTAATTGAAGCCATTATTTTATTTTTCCGTTTTCTCTAAGTTTACTTTTTTTCTTTAACTTCATTGCAACTAGTTAAACACTATCTAGCAATTTTATTCTAATGCATAAGTTAAGAGTGTGTAGGATAAGCTCCCACTGGAGCATTCCTCAGTACAGTTACTTGTGAGGGAGTCATAACTACTGCGGTTATTGATTCTAGTGAAATAATTCTTTATGTAGTACGTATAGGTTCTAATGGTGTGTTGTGGGGGGAGGGTAAGTATTGTTACGCAATACGGAACCTACTCGTACAATGTTCTACTCTTTTCTCGCTTAGCCCAGCAGGTGCGTGTTTCTGCCAAGGCCGCGCTAAAGTATGCTCTACAGTTTTCGAGTGCCTATTACGTATATTGTGGAATATTCAGGAACACTTGTGCTACCTATTTAAACAACAGCAGTTGGCTTTGTGAATCAGTTTATGTTGGGCAATCTGTCAAGCGATATCAAGTAATTGTGTGCGGAATTCTTGTAGTTGATATTATTATTGCGTATGAACAAATTTAAGTTGAATTACTGTATGAGTTGATTACGAATTGTTGTTTGTGATTAATTATAGCTGGTTATTAGTGACTTCATTGGTGTCTGTATTTTGTTTTCCACTGTAGCCTACCATATGACGATCAATGAGACCGTCGTAACAGTAAGCTATGTACTTCTGTGTGTGGTGTGCCGATGTGTTTTTCAATGAATAAAGAAATTTACTGTCGGTGTAAATTAGAGACCATAGGGAAAAAATAGATGTAGGGCTTTTAAGTAGGAATATGTGGAATATAACTTATACTGAATATAGCCTACATTTACACGTACTAACAATTCGGCAAAAAAAATTCTTGTGACAACACCTTCAAATGAAAAGTTAAGAAATCGGATACACCATAATGACTGAAGATACCAAAACTCACTAGCCATCACCAACGCAACGGAGCAGAACATTAGAGAAAAAGTAGAGACCACAAAGAGCCACACTGCCTGAGTATTATGCTACATACTATGCTATCACAGAGACGAAGCATAAAACATACTTCCACTACGTAATCTCCTCCATATCTACACCGACAGCTCGGTAGCTGATAGCAACATTGCCAAGCGCAAACTAATCGGAAGAACGAACAAAGCTCACAGGGGAAAATAAAAAAAGGAGCAACCCGAAAACCACCACAAGACGGATTAGAAGAAGTAGCGTCAGCTCTTTAGTTCTTTAGAGTTTCCTACAGCTGCCTTCAGCAATCTCGGGAGTCTTAACACTCCCCACCTAAGAAGAGGGAGAAACCACTTCTCATCAGTCTCGGGAGTTCTTACAAGACTCTTCAACTCAGAAGACGGAATTTTTACTCCCCAGTTGGAGAATCGCTGACGAATCAACTGTTCTGCGGTAACTGTGAGAACAGCTCAGACTTCACTGGACCACTGGTGAATGCACGTATCTGTCCCGCTTTTTACTGATGGTCAGGATATTGGTAAAATACATTGATCAAGACGGCCCTTGAGAGCACCCACCAGTGGTAAGCGAGTGGCGACACCACCCAAGAGAAAGGAATTAACATCTACCTAGGGGAGGCATTAACGAAATATGGACCAACTCAAACCCGAAACAGTCCTGAGCAGTTGAGGCCCGTCTATAGTTTTTCAGCTGCGGCCCGTGCCACCAACGCACCTCTCCACGCTAGCGATTCTCTGCACAGTCCTCCAATGAAGACGGACGATCTTCCTCGGTCCGAGCTGGTTCCTTTCCCTAGCGATGAGCCGGTCGCCTTCAGTCCGTTGGCTGCGTTGACGGCGGTGAAGAAACCGTGGAGACACTGCTCGTCCTCTGCCTGTTTCTTGGCTTCGACCGTGGAAGTTGACCCTTCTCAGGGTCCAAGCTGTGTCGACTCTGCTGCCGCTTCGAAGGGAGCGTCAGTGTTTCTAATGTTGGTCGCGCTCCACTCGTATTCCTTCATAGAGCGACCAACAACGCTGCCTTCTATAGATGGTTGTTCGCGTTTCCCGCACAATCGGTCGACAAGGTTGTTGTGAAGATTCTTACGGGTGAAATAGTCAAACTTTTTGTCCGACATAAGCCTACTAAGAGTTATCGTATTCGCCGCCTTTTTCCTGTGGTGCCATGTGGTACCGATCCCCAAGAGAAATTTTTTTAAATAGGCTGTGATGGATTGTAAAGACATTTGAATTAGAATCATTTGACGCACTTTTGCCGTCACAGAAAATTATTCTTAAGGGTAAATATTTTTCTGTAATACCAAAGTGCCTCAGTTATATCCAAATTCAAAGACATGAGATACGCTGTGCAGATAATCTTACGCATAAACGCTCCGACCCCTCCCGCGTGTCCATGCCCTTGGACCGCCTATTTGTAGACGAGAGCAAGGCAAGCGAATCTTTCTCTCTTCAAGCAGATTTTTAGGTTTCACATTGTCGTAGAACTAAGCCGATGCCCGGAGCAACTCGCCCAGTACCCTGGTGCCAACGTTTCAACCATCACACAGAAGTCTGCTGCAGTGTTCCTGACTGTGTGGCTCACGAGAGCACCATACGCAGTCGTGCGCTGTTAAAGAAGAAAAGTGGATGTCCAAAGAGTAGAGACATGGATGTGGCCATGCAGGTAACGTTTCCGATTTCCCGGCCTCTAGAGAGAAGCTCCTCCACTCCCACTCACTTCAAACAAGACTAAGAAACAATGAGCCGCGACTTCATAGTCAGAGACGAAGATTATTGCATCCGGATGTCCACACCGGATGCTCTTCCCGAATCTCTGCGACCCAAGACGCCTGCGTAACACACGAAAAAGATCAACGTTTCGCAGCCATATCGGGTGTTTTCCGTCTCGGCAAAATCTTTGCTCGTAAGGCTTCCCCCGTCACCCGTTCAGGACCGTAAAACCTGGCCGTTCTTTGCGTCCTCAGTTTCTACTCAAACTGTCTCTGCAACCGAAGCTTCAGATGACTCTCAGTTCGTAAGTAAATTTCTTGCAAGTAAACAAAGCCACCGCCTGGCCGTGGCCCGACCAAGAGGTTTATGGTATTGGCGGAAATCTCAGAGGTAACAGATCATCTGTGAATCAAGATCTTAAACGATAGCTCTGCTTTGTGTAACAAACATTCCGACTTGGAATTCATAAATCGTCTCAAACCCGACAGAATTACCAACTCAAAACAATGAAAGACTGTACGGTCGTCGCATTGAGGGCTTCTATTCGCCATCATTGAGTCGTAGGCCTATTGCCTCAGCGTACCTTCCTCCAAGCCATCGTCATTGAGATCCACGGATTTACTCCCGGCGTCCTCGTGGTAACACCTTACAAACCTTTCCTGTCGGAGACCTAGATGTCGTCTTGGATGCGTACCGTAGGCTAATCTTAGGCAGTGACCTGAACTACAAGTATCGCGATTGGAATAGTCGCTGTCGCTTAACTACTCCGAATGGGATGCTATTGTTCGTTCGAGGTTTTCTTACTTACGAAGCTGTCATCTATCACAACCCAATCTTTGTCTACGTCACTACCAGTACGGTGCTGCTCCAAACGTAAGGAAGTTCGTCATTTGGGCCGGCCGCACGGTTCGATGCTTTAGCATTTAGCATTGTTCCAGCCGACCCATTCGAAACCGTCCACCAAATCTCTGCAGGAGACGTGTCCTCTAAAATTATACCCGGTCTCAAGCCCGACTATTAGCGTTTCACAGAGGTGCTATCTCGTCTTACTCGGGAGAGGAACTACAGGGTGGAGCAATGAAAACACAACAATTTGTGTTAGCTCGTGTTTGGTTACTGTGGCAAAAATAAATAATCAGATTGTTCTAGAACCATAATTAGCTATGCCATTTCAGTAAAGATGGCTGAATGGTGAGTTGAGTTCAACTCGTCAGTGAGCCATATTTATTGAAATAGCATAGTTTAATTAAGGTTATAGAACAATCTGTTTGTTTATTGTTACCATAGTAACCAAACACGAGCTAACACAAATTGTCGTGTTCTCATTGTCCCACCCTGTACTAACGGAAGCGCTGGCAGAGGACTCATGAAAGGCCATTAAGTTAGCACACATCAGATGATCGGCAAACTGCGTGGAAACGTACGAGTCTCCGACGTAGCTGTTGGGAACCCGAACGGGGGGGGGATGTAGACAGTGTCGTAGGGGATACGGTGGCTACCTGCGACTTCGCCCTGCAGGGAAGCCTTACTTTCCGATTCTTGAGTAACTTCGTGCTACTGAGAGAAAAATGCATATAGATAGAAACAAATGTCCATCAATAAAAATTTATTGGAAAGATTCTTAGTATGTCTTCTGTCATCTGTGTGACCGTTTCAGTAACAATAAAATCGCAGTTTTTGATTTCTCAGGACAGATTTCTCAAGTTAGTGATCATTCCATTGATACCTTTGTTAAACATCTTCAATTACACTAAAAACTTACAACAGTATATGTAGGCCTATAGGCCTACGCGTGTGATTCCCATATAGTCGGATTTCTTGAGACTCGCTTACTATTAAACAGATTCAATTAATTTTTTATGTAATGCTATTGTTTTTTTCTTTACGAAAGCAACGTTTGTAGTTCGTAATTGTAATTCAGTTTTTGTAGAAGTTCAGTATGTCAAACACGAACGAAAACTTTCTCGATGTGAAGAAAGACAGCAACAGTCTGTTCCCTTGAGCAACCGGCTTGCGTAACTGTCTTCACGAAATGCACCACCTGATGCGTCGATGAGGAAGGTCCGAGCAAAATCCTTATTGATCGGGGAACAGAAGGTCGAATCGCTTTAAGTGATTCTGTACTCGCCGCTGTACCAAGGTTTCGACGTGGCTGACAGAAAACTGATAGACCGGAGGTTTCTGGCAAGCTTGGGGTCTCTAGCCGGTTTCGGGGTCATCGTGACCGTCGCCTGGCGCCATTTCAGAGGAAAGAAAACATTGGAAGGTCGAGCAGGAAACGAACTCGCCTGTCCGGAAGTAACTGTACGGCGGTATTCATTACGTTGTCGATCCATGACTCTTCATGTGGTCGAAGTAAAAAAGCCGTTCCTTAACCTCTTCCACTGAAGTGACCTGGGGTTCGGCGGTGATCGGTCTGCCGTGCCCCCTCTGCCGTAGGTATTCCTCAACCTTGTCGTTTAACTCCTCGGAGTCCGAAACATTGGACGGATTCGGTACCAACTGTCGCTCACACGCAGGGCCAAAATTTCGGATTGTTCCCAAGATCTAGTGATGGTCGGGAGTGGAGGTCAATGCCTCTTCCCGGTCAACGCAGTTGCTATCCTGAAAACGAAGCTGTCCTCCGGTCCCGTGTCGGACATATTGGTGACCGCAAAAAGACGGACTTCCTTAGGGATCCGGTGGTAGTGTGTGATTTTGGGCTTCATCAGCGAGAATCGCTCGACGGATGAGACTACGGTCTCATCGACCACCCCAACTTCCTCTTCGATGCAGAGGCTAGTGGAACCGATTCGAGAAGCCTTCGAGAGAAAGCAGACCCTTACTGATTCCACCAATGTTCTCTCCCAGTCGTGTGTTGGAAGGCGCGTGCATTTGTGTCAGACAGTGGTCAGATTACAGCTCTGTCAAGACACTTACCTCTACCGCGGAGACAGTACTCTTAGCAATAGCAATGCTCATAACGTCAGTAAACTCGCGTCCTCGGGAGTGATGGTAGTGCGTCGGATGTGCGGATCCGCAGAAGCGCAGATAGTGGGCTAAAGGTACCTGTGAAGCTCCTTCCCAGCTGCAGTAGTGAAGCGACTACCTTAGTCGGGGTGCTTATAGTTCAGATTATCTGCAAGGTTTACCTTCCTATGAGCTACATTTAGAACTTTAGCCGCCTGCGGTTTACACGCCGAGACCAAGAGGATGGTGGGGGAACTCCGAGCTCTACTGCGATGGACTCGATATTCGTCGAGGAGAGACAGCCACGCTTTTATGACTGACAGAAGTCTTTATCACCGCGAGTGAAGGTATATTTATCGTCCCTGTGGAACATAGCCTATATTTGGGCAGCCTCACGCTGTTATATTGCTTGAGGAGGATTTAGTTGTCTTTAACTATTGCCTCTTTCTCTTCAGTTAGTGGATGACAGTTTATGAATATTATGTTAAAGAACCTGTCTCTTAGTCTTAGTGAGCATATTTTAGTTTGCGTCATATATATATATATATATATATATATATATATATAATCATATTTTTATTTACTATTATTAATGTAACAAGACATTGTTTGAACATGATTTTAATTTACAATTAAATTTATGCATCCTGATTGGTCAAAACCAATCAACCCATTAGTAGGGGCTAAGCAAAGTCTATAGGACAGAACAATTCAAATCAGTACTTACTCACATCTTATGCGTGGAGGTTGTTAGGTCAAAGTATGCCTATACATTACATTTGTGGCATCACCTTACTTCACGTTTTCATTTAATATATTTTTTTTTTACATTCAATTAACTTCAGTTCGCCGACAACAGTGCGCGTGAACATTTCATGAGTACAAATCGTACATGTCAATTCAGTGTTTTATAATACATCTAGTGGCCTCGTTAGTGAAGGATCTGCAGCAACATTCACACCATCCCTTTGGGAAGGCCTTCCCTAACAACGTCCCTAACCCCTTTCATCTCATCATCCAGCATCACGACCTCAGGCAACATACTGCGTGTACGTGAGTTCAGCATTTAAAAGAAACTCTACCGACACAAGGTAGGCCTATGTGTTATACTTTATTCAATCATATAATGTAATTGACAATTTATTAACTGTATCTTTTGCAATCTACATAAAATTCCAGTGTTCACATTAGAGGGACCGGCAATTGCCCCAGAAGTGTATCGCTGTGGGGTTAAGAACCTATTCATATTTATGACAACAGTAAAACCTAAGAATTGCAGCATTTCTCTTACTTTACGGGTTATAAATAACTATACGCTGTCCAGGCAGTGAAGGCGGCTGGAGGGTTAGGAGACCCTTGGCTCACGCACGCACACTGGCAGGCCGCCTAACAATAGACGGGGGACGGCACTTGACCTGTGCTTCTGTCTTTTTAAATACAGTTTACTATAATAAATTAAATTTTGTTATTCTGCTTAATCTTATAGTTTTGGTCGTTCCATTTAATTCAGACTGTGATTTCATTTAAAATAAGTCCAAACACGAAGTTTGTACGACGATTTTCAAATGTTTTACTCTTATTTGTTTATTTTGAAATATTGTGATTGCTAAACTTCTGAGAATTATTTACGCGACTGTTATTAAAAAAATGTTATTATTAAAAACTAAGATTCTGATCATTTAATTTACTTTTCAACTATTTTTCTGATACACTCCCTTTGGATGCCAGAAGCCGGTTAAATGGCCCTATGGTTCATTGTTGGAACTGCTAGCGGCCGATTAAATCGGCCCGTCAAATGACACTGAGAACTGCCAGCGGCCGATCTCGCTGGCTTTTTGTATATTCATCGTAGCGGATGCATTACTTTTAGTATATTTTTATACTACACGTCAAATTAATTCTAAATAGTTAGGCTACTTTACTTTTTTTATACAAGGCTTTAAACTCGAGCTCAAAATTCAACTAAGTATATACTCGGAATTTTAAAATTAACTTTCTCTCTGCGTTCAAAACTCTGATGCTTATTTTGCAGGCTTGAGACTGCCGATGGCCGCATTAAAAGTTATATACAAGTTTATCAATATTTACAAATTTACAACAATTAAAAATCAAAATTCTAATAAAATATTTACAAAATGTAGCAATTTTGTTGTTTTGCTAAATGTAGCTTGGGTTGAGTGCAACTTTATACTATAGGTGCACAACCAAAATCGTCTTCATCAGTGGTGTCGTCATATTCATCCTCATCGGAGTCATCAGGTGCTAAGTTTACAATCAGTTCCTGAACACTTGCTTCATTTAACCCCTCGTTCCTCCAGTCTTCATCAATCAACTTCTGTACATGGTCGACATATTTAGTCCACATGTCGGAAGTAAAGTTGACAACAGATTCTCTAAATAGGTTTTCAATATCTGCCAGTTTAAAGGTTGTATTCCTAACCTTTACGTAATTTTTTAGATTCGCCCAAACCATTTCAATAGGGTTGTAATGACAGTGATAGGGCGGTAGACGAATTACTTTGAAACCCAACTCAGATGCTTTTTTATCGATCACATAGGTAGGCGTTGGTGGCTTATGTAATCGAACTAACGCATATAGTTCCACCTTAAGAAGGTTATCTGGGAAAGGGACACCTCGAGCTTTCAACCAGCTGATCATTTCCGCTTTTGTTGATGACGATGTCGGTGGTTTGTTTAGAATCCTGGAATGATACGGAGCATTGTCAGTAACAATAGTTGCTCCTTGAGGAATGGATGGCAGTAATGTATCGAAGAACCATGATTCAAAAACAGTCGCATTCATGTCTTCATGGTAATCTCCTGTCTTCTTAGATTGGAACACAAAAGGGGGAGCGCTAATCCATCCGTTGGAGCCACCAGCATGACAGATGATCAATCGTTTGCCTTTACCCAAAGGGCCGCCGAGAGTTTCTTGGATAGTGCCATCAGTCCAACCAGTGTCCTTTCTCGTGTTTTCATTGATCCAGGTCTCATCCAAAAATATAGTGTTTTTAATATTTACTTCAAGCATTTTTCTTAAGAAACGACACCTTAACAGGGCCACTGACGGCTTTTCCATGAGGATTTTTCTGCTGTTAAATTTCTTGTACTGAAATCCCATGTCTGATAATAGCGAGCTCAGTGAAGATTTTCCTCCCATATACAGTCCAGCTTCTTGAAGTGACACACAAAGTTGTCTGAGGGTAGGCGCTTCTTTTCGAGCATAGTAGCTCAATATGTGACGTCGAATAGCTCCTTTGTCGAAGTCATCCATGTCTGTTACTGGCCGCTTTCTCATCAAACTTTTCTTCCGAGGAGTATGAATAATAATATTTTCCCTTTTGGTGCTGTTTAAGGTGTTATCTTGTTGATCGTCCTCAGCTGTGATTAAATCAATATCTTCAACTACACAGGGATCTTCTTGATTTTCCAAACTTTTTTTAATCTCTGCGTTGATACGTTGTATTGTTCTCAACGAAATGCCACAAGCATCTGCTGTTCTCTGCATTACTTTATTAGTATCAAGTAAAGGACCTCCGTTATACTTCTCTTTCTCAAAATAGAACAGAACAGAAGCAATCATTGTTCTGCATTGAGTATGTAAAACGTGGCGTTTTTTACAAGAACTCATAATCACAAATCAACTATACACTAACCACAAATGAACTGATTCACTCACAATATACGCGACAGATCGGCTCTCTGACAAGACTGGCTGGTCTCACTACCCCGTGCAAGCTATTTAACGACTAAAAAAAGTCGACGGGTAATCAGTGACTCACTCGGGGTACCCGGTACACGAGCAATGACCTCTACTGTTTGTTGGTTTGAGGGTGAATCACCCTCTCTACCTGGAAAAATGACTATAGCGACCAAGTGTAAACCAAGTAAGTTTATAGTTCCGATTATATACAAGCTTCTCACATTTCATGTAGCAAACATCAAATCATGTTTTCTTTTCCTTTTCCGCTGCTGAGTCAGTCTCCGTAAATCCGTCTGGGTTAATCCTTGAGTTTTCATAACAAATACTTTTTTCCAGGGAGAGGTTGTTACCTCCCGCCCAACCCCAAACCTGGAGGGCCAGGAACTTTGATTTTGAGCTGTTCTTCCCCTAGACACGGTTGCTTCACTATAGCTTAGAGCCCGGTCTGTCCTTGGTTTTATAACGGAGTATCCGTCTCCTAGCTTTTGGGAATCCAATCCCCTTTCCATACAAGGCAGTATGGGGAAGTGCTTAATTTGTGGTGGCACTTACTCGCCATGTCACAGCAGGGAATATGTGGATTTTAACTGGTGTGACCAAGCCACCGGTCACCCCACCACACCCTGCTAATGCTGTCGCCTCGGGTTTGGCTGCTTATTTGGCGTATCCTTATTCGCAGCTGTCCATCATCTGATGGAACTTCCGCTATCCACCAACTGCGACCCGCTCAGGGGCGGGGGCTCGCCTTGGGTTAAAGATGATTTTTTTATGGAAAGAATTATAAAAAAGCACATAGACATGACATTAATGTAATTTTGGGAGATTTCAACTCAAGGATTGGAAAAGAAACAGGATAGTGGGTTGAAATAGTAGGCATAAAATAAGCTGTGAAAATGGAAGAAGACTAATAGATTTTGCGATTGTAAAAAATATGATAGTTGCTAGTACACGATTTCCTCACAAAGTTATACATAAGGTGACCTGGATAACCCCGGACGGGAATACTTTTAACCACATTGACCGTATTCTTATCGATAAGAGACAGGCATCAAGCATTATTGATGTGAGGAGTTATCGTGGAGCAAATTGCTACTCTGATCATTTCATAGTCAAAGGAAAATTTCGTGGTCGAATAATAGAGAGAACAGGAGAAAGGAATAAAGAAGGGTCTATGATAATGAAAAGTTGAAAAGGGAAGAGATCGAAAACAATTATAAACAGATATTGACATTAAAAACCCCGGTATAATGGATACACAAGAGAAATGAAAAAAATATATTGACGTGTACACATGCGGCGGCAAAAGAAGCCATAGGTGAGAAGGAAGCACTAGCAAAGCGTAATAATTGGTATGATGAAGAAAGCAGAAAACCCATGAGGAAAAAATGAAGCAAGAAAGAAATTGCTGCAGAGAGGAACGAGGGCAATAGTAGAAGAACACCAAAATAAGAGAAGATGCGCGCAATACATAGGCCTATGCAGAAGAAAGAAAATATTATATGAAAATGAGAAGATAAAGGAAATAGAGCAGGGATATAGTAAACAACATGTAAGCACCTTCTTTAGGAAAGTGAGGGAACAGAGAGAAGGATTTAAAGCCAGAACAAATCTGTGTAAGAATAGGAAAGGTAAATTAGTAGTGGATGAAAAAGAAATAGTAGATAGATGGAGAGAATATCTTGAAGGGGGTGTTGGTGAAGAAGAGGATGAAGAAGCTGAAGAAGAATCCAGTACTATAGACCACACTTGGACATACCGCCACCTTCGAGAGGAGAAGTTGAAGAATAAGTGAAGAAATTTAAGAACAAAAAAAATCACCGGTAGTTTATAAAATTTTGGCCGCGATTTATAGCAGAGAGAATTAAGCCATATGCAGAGGAGGTTTTGGGAGAGTACCAATCAGCTTTAGAAGCAGAAGATCCACTATAGGCCATATATTCACTATATGAATGAGCTTGGAAAAATGCTACGAATCCAATATTGACGTCCACCAACTGTACGTAGATTATAAACAGGCGTATGGCAGTTTAAAAAGGATGTACTGACTACAGACAATGGAGGACTTTGGAATACCTAAGAAGTTGATTAATCTCACAAAAACGACAATATCATAAATAATAATAAATAGGGTGAGGAAACAGGGAGTTCTATCAATACAGTTTAAAGTGGAAAGGGGACTAAGACAGGGTGATCCGCTTTCCTCAGTGCTATTCAATCTAGTACTGGAGAGATGTGTAAGAAAGATAGAAATAAACCCTAGATAAAATATGTAGGCTATAATAGATCTTACCAATACGTAGCATATGTAGACGTGGTAATTATGGCAAGAACAAGACAAGCGCTAGTGGCAACATTTCAGGAATTGGAAAGAGAGGCGTAAAAGGCCGAATTAAAAATAAATGAAGAGTAAAAGAAGAATATTTTGATGACAACGAATGAGAGAAGAGAGAAACGAAGAATAAGAATAGACAACCACAGTTTTGAGGAGGTCCAAGAATTTAAATATCTCGGAAGCACAATTACAGAGAATAATGAAACAAACGAAGAAATCAAAGCAAGAATAGCAGCAGGAAACAGAAGCTACTACGCATTAAAAAATATTTCCAATCCAGGAATGTATCAAAAAATGACAAAAAGAAAATATATACCATGGTAATCAGACTTCTAGTAACATATGCAAGCGAGACACGGGTGTAGAGTTGGGAGATATGAAAAACCATGGTGATTTCGAAAGGAAAATTCTGGGAAGAATTTATGGACCAGTGTGGGATGGAGAGGTGGAGGATAAGAAAGCATCGTTAGCTAAGATGCCTTTATGGAGAAGCGGACACAGTTGCGGCAGTGAAGTCGCAATGGTTCAGATGGTTGGGCACGCGGTGAGAATGAGAAGTAATCGAGGCCCAAAAATGGCATTGGAAAGGAAGCCGGATGGAGTAAAGAGGAGAGGACATCCGAGGAGGAGATGGAGTGAAGATGTGGAAAGGAATTTGAGGGAGATGCGAGTGACAGGTAGACATGTTGGAGGAGTAAGACTCTGGACAGAGAAGAATGGAGGAGAATCATTGAGCAGGCCAGGGTTCTACAGGGACAGTAGAGCCAGGAGAGAGAGAGAGAGAGATGTGGATCTCGTTGAGAAGTCGTATCTCAGCCTTATGACAGGCAGGAACAGACGGAGCAGGAGACCATTAGAGTTCCACGCCACAATGACCATCTTACACTTTAGGTAGTTATTCTGCGGGTGTGTTTCATTCTAGAAGACCTATTGCGGAATCAGCTTCGGCAAGCAGGAGAATTTTTCCATCAGGGTCGCTGTGCGCAGGCGACCAAGAATTGAGCTGAAAATACGCCAACTTACACGAAGTCATATTCCGCAAGGAAGGAAGTGAGTGGTGATCGGGGGGGAGGCAGAAGCAGACGCCAGAACTTGGTCCTTCCGGGCGGCAGCAGCAAATCTTGTGACAGGCGGTTCAGATTTGGGAGTACGGTGCTCGGCCTGGGGGACTGTGGTGGATAGCCCCTAGGGGTTGCCGAGTCGCTTCAAAGTCTGAAAGCTGCGAGGGCATCTTCTTCTTCGGGGCAGCCGTCGGAGCGGGAAGAAATTTCTTCTCCTTCTTATTTTTTGGATGAGGTTGTGAGGGAAGAGGGGCTACCCGACCTCGCAGGCTCGGGCTCGACTACAACCGGTTCCTCGCTCAAACTAACGGGCTGGGGCGTTGGCTCGGTGTCCTCTTCAAAAGAAGGTAAATTAGGCGTAGGCGAATTTCTTCCAAAGAGGTAGAGTGAGGCTGAGATCCTATACAGAATACAGGCGGCTACGTTTCTTGATGAGGACTACTTCCGCTACTTCGTCAGGTTCTCAAGTCACGTCAAGGCCATGGATAACATGCCCGAAGTTGGAGGATTTCTCATTGGTGAATGAATGGAACTGGAGTCCATTAGCCATATAGCCATATATGCGTCTCGGTACTCATCGCCTGCCGCACAGACAAGGAGGACATCCCTCCCGCGAAGGGATATCGCGGTGGCCACCGAGAGACGGACACCGAATGGAGGTGTCAGACCATGTCACCTATGTGCGTCACACCGTTGACGAATACTGGTGATGGGCGTCTAGGCCGCGGGGAATTTTCCGAGCCGCCGGGGAAATTTTACCTCCGCTTTCCGCTTCTTGGTAGAAGTAACGGGAACTAGCGCGAGCTCGGTCGCGGCGAAAGTGGGTTAAAGTTGCGCCCAGCAAAAGAAAGAGCCACATCCGGAAACATCGGATTGGCCTTGAGAGGGCCCCTTCGTGACCCGAACTAAGCAGATTCTTGGTCGTGGACTACTGTTGGAGCATTCTAGTGGCCCTGAGAAGGGCGCTTCTTTGCCCTACCGTAACGTGACAGGCGTCCATCGCGTCTTGGCTGAGGTACTGAGGTCTAAGGTTGGACAACATAGGATGTAGCCCTCTCGTATATGATTGACTGGCCATACTAAATGACCGACCACACCAGAAGCGGCCTACCGCTTACAGTTAGCACCTTGTTACGACTGGACTGGTCACCAAAAGCAAGCAGCCAAACAAAATAACGTACGCTGGCTTACTCAATTCTAGAAACAGATCCTCCAGACGGGTGCACCAACGAAAACCAGAGCACAACTCAACATTGCACTGCACTATTCGCAACCAATGTAGTGGTTGGCCACTACACTTCCGCACTAACCACAGAACGCTCACTACACAACACAAGCCGGGAATCTGCCCAGACCGCATTGCCGGAGTAGCGCTACACAGGAAACGTGCGCATCCAGTCAGTGAAGTCCACAAAAGCCAACGAAGTACACTAACATTTGCGGAGAAGGCTCGACAAATAGGAGCACGGCCCACTAATGCCTGGTCGTGACGAGATCGGTACAGCCAAGCCGACACCCAACAGCCCCGGGGGGTCAGCTCGCTTGTTAATGGTGGATCTGTTGGTGGATCTAGGCGAGAGTAAGAGCATGCTATCAGATAACCTACCAGTTCGACACACAAATAGAGAATGTCCCGATGAAGTTAGGAATCAGCTCTAGAACACAAGAACTGTGCTTTATTGTGTTACCTAGAATCATTAGTTCCTTTACAAAGCAATTTATGACCTAAACTCTACTGGTATAAACATCAGACCGTGATATACACTTGCGAGTAATGGTAATAGCTCTCGCGATTTACAACTGTTTGAATTTATAGCCATCAACAGTTCCATAACACTAAAAACTATTTTTTTTTTTCAAGCATGCCGGTTTATAAATCTTTTAATTCTAGTTTTGGTATAAAATGAATTTTGTATATAAAAATTTTCTGAAAGTTGAATCCTGTCCTAGTCAGCATTAGGTTAGTGCTACTTTGTGATTTTGTAGCTATATCATCCACTGAGCTACAGGACTGAAATTATAACGCTATGTCTGGTGTTTTTCAATCTGTTAAAAGTGTTGTTTTTGCCGGAAAATAAACCAATGTAGCCTACTATAAAAACGTCAAAAGTGATATATATTATTTCTTGGATTAAAAAACATAAGTCGTCAGCATTTTACAGATTTTGTGCATTAGATAATGTTTCATTTGTTAATAGTGTTACCTCTGAGAACACTAATATTTACTTGACAAAATCAAAAAACAAACTGTGTCGTGACTCAAGTAGTTTGTGTTCTACGGGACCTTTTTAAATCAGATTGATGGAGGATACCTTAATAGTATCGAATTAATTATAGCAATTTTTCAAATTTCATCTTTGAAATATCTGAAATACAGATTATTACGGTTCTTACCCGACGCTTTTCTATTCTATTTTAAATAGAAAAGTGAGATTGCTACAAAAAATAAAGATGGCCTTATTTTCTCTCACTAAGGTTGTGGAATATTTTTTTTTAAGTTTCATGATATAATTTTCTTTTGTGTTCCTCCCTGTCCCAGCTTGAACTATATGGAGAATCTCTTTTCCGGATACTTTTAATTTTAAAGATATTAGTTTCTTCGTAATAGTCAGTTTTATTCAAATGAAATAAAATTAAATATACTTGACCAACAACAATTACTGCATTTTTGTAAATTTACATAGACCGTAACCACGGAAATATTATTCGATTTTTTAAATTAGATTTGGAACAGCCGGCACGGAAATTTTTAGTCTCTCAAAATTCGTCTTTTGTAACACGTCCCTACAAGTCACCAATGAAGACGAATATTGTAAGTTGTTTTATAAACGAATACTAAATTGAAACATTAAAAAAATAAGATTTTTATAACAAAAAACAAATATTTTGCCTTTTGAAGTAATAAATCCTAATTCTGTCATACTGATTAACTGAGTGAAGACAAATGCATTAACTAATTAAAAGAGTGGAATTTTAAATAATTTTACATGCTCGTTTAGAAAATTTTATCAGACCTATATTAAATAGCATTAACAATATTAGCCTAGGTATTCTAAATTATGTACTATGATAATATTTTTAAGTTACAATTATTACATTGTAATTATCAGACGCAATGTATTTAGCAAGTTAACGTCAACAATTTTTTTTTGCACATCCCCAGACCTAAATGATGGCAGCAATGCGAAGTATGCCTTGTTAGCCATGGTGGTCTGTCTTTGGATCTCTGGCTCCTCTGATCCAGTCTTTACTAGATTCACTCCGAGATACGTGAAATTGTCCACCACTTCAATTGTGTCCTCCTCTATCTCAATGTTGTTATGAACCTGGTCCCTTCTTGTTTGGATAAGCATTTTTGTTTTATCCGTATTTATGGCTAGCCCAACTTCCTTGGCTTTGTTTTTAAGCTCTATAAATATTTCTTTAGCTGCCCTGATCCGTCTTAACATGATGTTTATGTCATCTGCATATGCGGCTATCTGTACAGTTTTATTTGTTAACAGATTGGAGCTATTTATTGATAAGCCTCTAATTACATATTCCAATGCAATATTAAATAGTGTTGGGGTTAACCCATCTCCTTGCTTTAGACCTCGTGTAATATTTATGGGTTCAGTTAGTTGGCTATCCACCTTTACTTGGGCTTCAGTCTGCTGCATGGTCACTTGCGTTAATCTTACCAGCTTGCCTGGTATTCCAAATTCATGCATTATGGTATAGAGTTTGTCTCTATTAATAGAGTCATACGCTTGCCTGAAGTCCACAAAGATTTGGTACACATCAATATCACGTTCCCTTGCGCATCTTAATATCTGTTTTGCCGAGAAGAGTTGGTCGATTGTAGACCTTCCAGGGCGGAATCCAACTTGGTATTCCCGTATTATATTTTCTGTGAGGGGTCTCAGCCTTTGGTTCAAGATGTACGTAAAAACCTTGTAGGAGGTGCACAGCAACGAAATGCCTCTGTAATTTCTACATTGAAGTTTGTCGCCTTTTTTATTTTTGGGCCGGACATGTTATGAGAATGGAGGATGGCAGGAACCCCAAGTGCTGGGTACATGGGAGGGAACGAGACCTAGAGGTAGACCGTGGAAGAGGTGGGAAGATGGCGTTGCAGAGGACGCGAGAGACATGGGGATAAGAAACTGGAGGAGGGTTGCAGTGGATAGAATGGATTGGAGGCGGAGATTGGTGGAGGCCAGGGCCTGACTTGGGCTGTAGCGCCATAGGAGTAGGAGGAACGTCAACAATAATTAATCAGTTCTTATTTAAAAGTAAACTGATAACAATTTGTTTTTGTTTTAGATTCATCCCGGCTGTGACGACTCAAATACCCGGCTGCGTCAACATTTCAACGCCTGGGAGACGGACGTTTGAACCCAGGCGCCCCCAGGGGGCTCTGTAGGACGTAGCACCTTCAGCAGCCGCTAAGACGGGGGAACCTGGGTGCCTTCGAAGGGCTCTCGGGCGAAGATCCATCCCCGAAATCCATCTAGAGCATGTCTGACGTACGGGAGCGGATTTCACCGGACACTAACATCGCTTCGCCCACTTCCCACGTGGACTTGTGGGAAGTGGGTCCGTGGTCACGACAAGAACGGCTGGCTGCACCCGCTTCCCTCAGGTTTCGTGGGAAGTGGTACTGGACGAGATGACAAATTCAAACATCAGGCCTTTTAATATCCCGGGGGTGTGACAACTCGAATACCCGGCTGCGTCAACATTCCAACGCCTGGGAGAGGGACGTTTGAACCCAGGCGCCCCCAGAGGGCTCTGTAGGACGTAGCACCTTCAGCAGTCGCTAAGACGGGGGACCCTGGGCGCCTTCGAAGGGCTCTCGGGCGGAGATCCATCCCCGAAATCCATCTAGAGCATGTCTGACGTACGGGAGCGGATTTCAGCGGACCTGCCACATTATAACATCGCTTCGCCCACTTCCCACGTGGACTTGTGGAAGTGGCTCCGTGGTCACGACAAGAACGGCTGGCTGCATCCGCTTCCCTCAGGTTTCGTGGGAAGTGGTACTGGACGTGACGACAAATTCAAACATCAGGCCTTTTCCTTTTAATATCCCGGGGGTGTGACGACTCGAATACCCGGCTGCGTCAACATTCCAACGCCTGGGAGAGGGACGTTTGAACCCAGGCGCCCTCAGAGGGCTCTGTCGGACGTAGCACCTTCAGCAGTCGCTAAGACGGGGGACCCTGGGCGCCTTTGAAGGGCTCTCGGGCGGAGGTCCATCCCCGAAATCCACCCAGAGCATGTCTGACGTACGGGAGCGGATTTCACCTGACTTGCGACACGAACATCGCTTCGCCCACTTCCCACGTGGCCTTGTGGGAAGTGGCTCCGTGGTCATGACAATAACGGCTGGCTGCACCCGCTTCCCTCAGGTTTACGTGGGAAGTGGTACTCGAGGTGACGACAAATTCAAACATCGGGCCTTTTAATATTTACACCGGTAAGTTTTGGAATCTTAGTTTGTCCGTTCTTTAATGATAACTCTGTAGTCCGCTTACGGCATAGCCAAGTATACAAGAAATTTTGTCGTTGTGTATTAGTTGTATTTAAGGTTAGGAAGGAACGTGTATAAGTGAGTGTGTTGGCAGTTCCCTTTTTATTACGCAATAAGGCATTCGAATAAATTAAACAATACGAACTGTATAAGTTAAAAGTCATTGTTTTGTGTTTTAGGTTTTGACAAAACGGCGCCAGAAACAAGGACTTGACTACATTTCACAAGGAAATGACAAAAAAACCTGAAGAAAACAACCACCTACTTGTCCTACTTGTGGGGAACGTAAACATCCACGCCTTTCCGTCTACGTTTTTTGTTATTCAGGATTGTAACAAAAAATAATAAACAAAATTTTCCGTGTAGGCCTATTTGTTTTATTTTATTTGTACTTTTAAGGAAATTAACAATCACTCTCACATACACGCGCGTATATTTGTATAAGTAGGCCTATATAAACATATCAATAAATTCGGTGGTGAGAAGCATATTTTTTTATGGCAGTGAGAGTTGGATCAAGAAGCCAAGAGAAAGTCCGACATCTAAGCAATAGAAATGCCGAAGTGTCAGAAAGTGACAAGAACTAATTCTGCTGAAAGTAAAATAAAGAAGTATTAAGGGAATACTTCGAACCTAACGCGTCTATGACTGCAGGAGCTCTAGAAAACATGTTCAAGACGCCTTGGCTGAGTTGTCGTCGAGACGAAGGATTCCGTGAGGCTATCAAGTGCCTTCTTGAGGGAGTGGCAGGACACCATTCTAGCTGACGCCTACGCCAGCTCCCCAGTCGCCCGCGCCACTGTGGCTCTAACCTCCTGCCGACGAATCCTTAAGAAATCCGCGGAGATGCACCCCCGGACGTGGTGTCAGGCTGACAAACAATACCACCAAAAATCATCACATACACGCTCAATACTAACTTCTTCCGTTTGCTGCAAAAACACGACCGCGCTGTATAGGCCCGCTAGCCTTTCCTGAACAGTCATCTGCGCCGACCTAATGAATGAATTACCACACTTTCAAGTATAGCTAAGTTATCTAGAGAGAATAGAGGGGAGACAACGCTATAACGTTCAATGTCTCTGTTACATATTATTTCCCTCTGTGTCACACACAATTCTTCCGTTGTTCTCGCCAGTCTTGTTGCAGCTGATGTTCACGGTACTAAACACTGCACAAAACTGTTCTGCGCATGTGCGAAGTGAATGAAAATTTTGTTAGCCTTGCAACGAGATCTACTGCGCATCGAGACCCGAGTGTTCAATTTTCATCGTCCTGCCTCTACAACATTACGCTGACGTTCAACAGGCTGCGAGTCCGACAACTCGCATGCTCCAGGACGCTAAACGCCTATAAAGCTCCTGTCTCTTTCTTATAGGGTATAAACATTAAATATTACGTCTGCCTCTTTGTTTTCTTTCAAACGTTAAGTAGACGTTAGGGCGATGATTCAAACAAACTAACTAGTGGACGTACTACTCCTCACTCTATCTCCCGGTGCAGACACTTGTAGCATTACCTGTGTTTGCGACAATTTTCAAGCTGGGTCTTGAGAATCTCGAAACAGCCGACGGATACGAGAAGGTGTGAGATGTACTACTGGATGCAGGTACCGAGGACAAGCCCGTCGATCCTTCCTGACAGTAGTCCAGTTGTCTGCTACTGTCTGTGTATTTGTATCGGCATTGAAAGAATACGATTGATATAGTGCAGACGTTTTCGGAGAAATTGAGCGATGTTTTAAATATGTTATTATCGCTTGCTCTTTTATCGCTTTTATCAACGGCAATTCTGAGGTTTCTTTTGCGATTTGTACTACTGAGTTATGGTAAGATGCAAGCAGCTGAAAAGTTTTCTTTGAAGAGTACAGAACACATCAGATAAGTTCCCCGGGTATCCTTCAAAAGACTAAGCATTGATGTGTGATCAAGTACGCACCACCCATGTGGTGTACGTCTGTCTGTTAGTGTCTCAGATTCGAGACTGATCCTCATGTAGTTACTCACTGCCTGCCATATATAAAAATATTATAATTTCTGTTTCGCTTAGGCTATTACTGCTTAATTTTAACATTATTTTGAGTTACACGGCTTAAGAACGTACATCTTTTCTCTTACTCTGCGTAACATTCAAATTAGTTTCCGCACGACTGACACGTTTCATTGTGTATAATTACTATGAGTTATAGTTAAATGGTGGTTATCTGCTGAGTCTTCACAGCGCTAGATTCCACTTGCCTTACAAAACCTATTGTAAATATAATTATACCACTACCGACTCGGAACACAAAGTTTTTTATTGCTAAAAACGTAAAAGTTTTACCTTATAGCCTGAACCAGTTTTTGCTTGTTCAAACAGAATAACACACCAGAAGAACTTATCACAGAAATAACAGAAACTCTGAACACAATCACAAAACAAAACTACTTCACGTATAACAATAAATTTTACACACAGAATGACGGTCTACCCATGGGCTCACCCATATCCAGCATATAGCCTGAACCAACAAAGCACAAAACAATTTGTTGATTGTGCTCGGGGCCCGGGGCCGTCGGCGATCGCCGACCAGCCGACCTGGCCAGTCCGCCACTGAATCAGAATGTTCCTAAAGCCTATGTAAGCAGTGAAATTCTAGCATCCTCAGAATCCTAAGTTCTTCTTATAAAATTTTAAAGTTTTTATTGTATTAACTGTTTGTTATTATGTTCCCATATTACTGTTATTGTTATTATGGGAAATTCTTTTTATGTCTGACCACCACTACCTAATATTCAATACTCTGTAGTATCAGTAGTTTCAATAAGTAAAAATTAGAACTTGGTTTTGTAATTCCACAATGCACTAACGTAGAGGTACAGACTTAAGATAGCATAAAAGTGTTTCTTCATAAACAGATCAGAAAAAAGGCTGTAGTGTATTTAGAGGGACCGTGAAGACTTGGGACCCTTCAAACCAATAAATTGCATTAACTGCAACCTTTTCTACTATTGGTTCAGAAAATTAAGTAAATTACTTAACGATATTTTATAATACTATATACGCACGTCGTCGATCTTTGTCATCAGAAACGAAATATTCTCCACCTGTGTTATAAACAGAAAGCACATGTGAATCACTATTTGTATTTACCGAATGAAATGGGTGGAATGAGTAAGCATATAGCCTATAGATGTTAACACACACACGCACACACTTTTTAGTACATAGGACTACTTAATGAAACATACACGTTATTATTGCTGTATACTAAGTTATACAAATTTATAATTCGCAACGTTTCTTTTTATTAGGTACTTCATAAGTCACACGAAAACACATAGCCTACACATTCTTATGAAAAGTGTCTTCGTAGCATTAAAAAGAAACACCAATCAGTAAATTACATAATTTCTTGAAGCATACTAGAACAGATTGACGTTTTATCTACACTTGTTTACTTCTCCGAACGTATTCGAACTTTCACGGTACCTCTAAATACACAATACCCAGAGAAAAAGTACATCTAGACTTGAAAAGTAGGAACATTAACCTATTAACTACAAGCTGTGATTTAACGTTTTTAGTCTGCTAGATTAGACTCATCTAAGATTTTCCTACAATTTGTTGTTCAAAATCAGAATAAAGATATCGATATTGACAAACGATGAACCAAAATTGTTTTCTTCTGCAACACTCATAAGCAAACAACACGTAGGTCTATAGACGGTGCACATACAACCTAATTAAGCTTACTTGTGACTGACACATCGTGATCGTACTGCAGGACTACATCAACCCTTCGTCTGCAGTTGAAGCATAATTTAAAAAAAAATAAGATGAAAGTAGAATCCTTTCCAGTTAGTTGATATGGTTTTCTGAGATGTCTTAAGGACCAAGCGAAGGGTCAGGATGCACAATGATGAAAGCACGAAGAGTTTGAAATTAATGGAGATAGTAGGCCTACTTGGTTAGTGAATTTAATGAATATAATCGTAGGCCTACTTCAATAGTGGTTATAATATTGGTATGAATATGATGTGTACACACTACGAATTTTACAATATTACGTATAGGCTAATAAAAGCATGGGATTATTAACATGTAGGATATTCCTTCATCGTATTTACCAAAGCATAACGTTACAACAGTGAAGAAGAGTCGACAGAACCGGAACACGTAGAGATTCTCTTCTTCTCCTCAACCCAAAGATGGGTGGGTTTGCAATTTCTTCTCTTCCGAAGACAGTCTCTTAATCACTACATAGGCCTACTTCTCCCTCCTTTAATCTCATCCATGTACTCTGTCTGGGTGTTCCGGCTCTCAATCATTCCCTCGGTCAGGGTTGTGGCCAACCATACTGTTTCTCCTTTCCGCATGGCTTTAACCAGAAATCTTCTTTTGTCCACTCTCTTCAAAATCTCATCATTAGGCACTCCTTCTGTCCACGGAATTCTTAAGACCCTCCTCAAGTACCACATTTCAAAAGCTTCAAGGTAGCGTCTCTCCAGTTTCCTCAGAGTCCAGATTCCTGAGCCATTGATGCGCATGCTCCAAATAAAACTTTCTTAAAATTTCTTTTTTGTTTCCAGGGACACGTTCTAGATGCCAAAAGAGATCTTTTTACAAAAAATGCTTTTTTTGCTTTTACAACTGTCTTTTTACATTACTGGTGCATCTACCGTCTGATGTAATGCAGCTTCTAAGATATTTATGAGTATCAACTTGCACTAATTTCCTACCTCCCAGAAATATATCAGCCTTCTGTTTACCATTTCTGGAACATTTCATGACTTTTGTTTTTCCTTATTTATCGTCGTGTTGCATAAGCTTATATATCTTTTAGGATCTTGTTCATTTGGTGAAGTGCACTCGTTCTTCCTCGTTGTTTCCTAAAAGCGCAATGTCATCTACAAAACGGATGGTTTCATAGCACATGCCACTTACTACTATTCCATTGTTGCTTGATTCCATGAACTTCTTCATTGCATACTCTACATACAAGTTGAACAGTAGTGGAAATAATCCACCTTTTGATTACTTTAAGACCACCCCAGCTTGTGAGAGGTCTCTGGTTCTTGTAGAGTTGAAGGATAATTCTTCTATTCTCGTAGTATACCTCTACATCCCTGAGGACTTACAACAATAATGTTGTCAAATACCTTATTGGTGTCAACCAAGGCTATCATGATTTCTTCCTTAAGTCTCTGAATTTTCTTCTTAATTATTTGTAGTGGCAATATGCTTCTCGTGTTCCCTGCGTTCTCAGAAAAACAAATTGATCTTCCTCTAACTTGTCCTCAATTTTCTTTTTCATTCGATAATACTTTATTCTAGTTAGTATATTGGATGCATATGACACCAGGATATATTCTTCTATATTCTTCATATTTCTGTGCGATGCCGTTCTTGGCAATACATATCATGCACGTTAGTTCAAAGCCCTGGGGTAGGCTATATCTCCTTTTGTGTACATCTCGTTTATCATACCAAACAACGTATCTTTGGTTTTTAATAAAAGTGACTTTACAATTTCTCCAGACCTACTATCAGGTCCTGAAGCGTTCTGATCCTTCAGTCCTTTAAGTGCCCTAACGATCTCTTCTCTCTAAATGATGGCCCAATCTCAACCTCTGTAATCACATTTTCCAGAGTGTTTTCATCTAAATCTTGACCCTTGTATAAATCTTCTACATATTCTTGGCATTGTTTTAGAAGGAGTAAAGGCATTGGAGTAAGAAAGCCACCGTATTGGAGTATCTTAGCCACCTTTATTATACTGCCTTGGCTAGAAGATTAACAATCGGAAGCTTTTGATGTAATATTGTGTTCTTAACTACACAGAACGTCCCGACACTGTCTGTGCGCCAATCAAATTGCAGGTCAAGTAAAATGAGATTACCACGTACCATAATCAACATTCATCAACCGCAGTTTATCGCCTTCGGTGGAACAGACCCATCCGTGTGCAGAAACATGTCAACGTTAGCGTAAGCGTTATATGGTCCTTTAATTTTAGCTAGGCCTACTAGAATTGCGTTTAGGCCAGTAAACACTTCTTGTCTGGCCTATGTGTCCTTCTTGTCTGTGCAAATAGTCCTAATTGAACCCTACACATTTATAAAAGTTTATAAAAACAAACTTTAGTGTAGAACTACACACACACACACACAAGTTAGCATTATAAATATTTATTACCTTAACGTAAACTAACGACCTAATGGTACTTAAAAACATACCTAATGTTTCATAAACATTGATTGGCCTACTTAGGCTTAAACAATAGGCTAATATAGCCTAATATTTCTTTTTTAAAACTAGTGACTTGATAATTGTGGAACAAATGGAACGAGCCGTGAAAAGTGAACAAGATTGTGGTAAACAGTTTTCGTAAGTGTTGTAGTAATCATTTTACAAGTGTCTACAGCATATAGGCCCTAATATAAATTAAATTTGTAACAACATAGAGCTAACTAACATTTTTACCCTATCAATGTCAGAATCAAAAACGTTTTACAGTTATTGTTTTCTAATTACGGTCACGGAATTTCTAAATAGGCTTATAGCCTACGTTCAAGTCATGAGCTAGAAGCTTCCTTACTTCCTACGACGGTCTTGGGTGCGTGATGTTATCTTTTTCAGCAGAAGCGTGTCATGTGTAGATTAGCGTTACTGGCGATCACTGTAGATCGTGTTACACCAAATTAACCGTAAACTTACAACGCAGGTTTATAGGTACGGCTGGGGCCGTTAGGGTATGTTCAGTGACTCGTAGACGTTACCTCTGTGTTATTTTGATTTTAGTTTAAATTATATCAGGGCCGCAGCCAGTTTTCCTTCTGCTGGAAACGGTTCTGGGGGGGGGGGGGGTGATTTTTGTGAATAAAAAAAATGAAGGAGAACTCGTTATGTGCTTTTCATTTTATTATCATCAAGAAGTTAAACGTGAAAACGTAAGAGTCACATTATCTAAAATTCAACAAAGTCGTGGAAAAATAAAGACAACAGCCTATCATTACAATATACCTAAATAAAATAAACGATACCAAAAAACGGGCACAAGTTTTCTGTTTTCTGCAGACACTGATAGTGTAAATGATTTCTACTGTACAAGCTTCTTAAAACTATGCGAGTAGCTACGCCTTAGAGAGTATATTACGTGTCTAATATTTGTAACATTAAATCGGTCTATTATTTTGTTGTCGAATATAAGATTTTTACAAGAGTGACACTATAGATCTCAAAAAAAAATTTGAAAATCGCCCGACGAGGTACGCAAATCCTGCTGAAGTATAGGCCTACAAATTATTTCTTCGGTAGAGGAGTGCTTGTAAACGATAGGCCTAATTCCGTACGTCCCGATCGGTTTTAAGTTTACGGAATAACGTTCACTTTTTACTACTTTATTGTGGTTTTTCTTTCGAAGTGACAATAAAGCACAAGTTAAAAATTCGACAAAATATTAAATACGGATCGAAAACCATCCGACTTAAATAGAAAGTCTGTTTAATACCGAGATTTTTTAAGTTACTGGGGGATAAATGACTGCACTATAAATGTCATAAACCAAGCTGGATACACTACGGGTTGAATAAGCCTAAACAGTTTGAAGGCTATTCGCTGAGAGGACAATAAATAGGATAATAGTTTAAACCATCCCTCAACCACCAAACAACTAGCAATCTTAATGTTCATCTTGTTATTTGAATTAGCACTCTCTGTATTCCAACTTTGTCGTGCTTACTTGCTGAACTCCTGCCTGTCATGCTCCGGACGAGGTAGAGTCAGTGAACGAACGGCCTCATGTCAGGCAGCAGTTCAGCAAGTAGGCTAAGCACGACAGAGTTAGAACAATGTTAATGTTACACGAAGCGATTACACAGCGTACAGCAATTTACAATGTTTATACTCGCGTAACTAATTAACCTAATTATTTAATTCGACTTAAGTAGGTCTATAAGACTGCATTTTTACCAAAACCTCTTTTTTTAATTTTCAACATTTCCTTTTTCCTTTATACCTCTGAGGGGAGGGGGGAGGTAAAAACCAAAACCCCCTTTCGCTCCACCACTGATAAAAGTATTAATAGAAGCATGGTTTGGCAACTGGAGACAGTGGCTTAACTACGAGCTGCTCTTGGGTTCGTTGGACTCCCCATTTTCTCCAGGACAAAAAAGAAATTCAGCATCTTCCCATACAATTTTATAAATGCGTTTTATAAATTCTTTGCGTCCAAAGTTTTTAGTAGGCTAAACTAACGTGAAGTGAAGTAGCCTATGTGGAAAATCGCTGCTTTCTATCTCGATTAATTGTCATTAAATTTAACGATAGTAAATCTCATGTCATTAGAGATCACTTCAATTCTCATTTGTTTCTCAATAGCCTTGTGAAATAGCTCTTTCTGACGACATTCTGAAAAAAGTTTTATTAGGGCAATTCGCACTTTAATCTAAGATTGTTCTCCCAAGAACATTTTAAGCAACTTATAGTTCGTGTTAAAGTATGTTATTTTTATGAAAACTCAGGAAATAAAATCTTCTTATGTTTTTCTGAAATTAAGTCACGAAACTACAAGTTCACCTGTACAAAGACGACGGTTCAAACCATAGGGCCTAGCGATATTAGATTACAGGAGTCATGACACAGAACCCAGTAGAGGGAAGTGTGTCTGTGCGAAAAAGATAAAGGTAGGCTCTACCTTCGATTTCTGGGGCGTGTTATTTTTTAATGCTGCAAATATGTAGGCCTACGTCATTTGCCAAAATACTGAGTGATAGTCATTATTGACGAAACTCTAACTTTATTTAATTAATTTAGAAATGTTTGTGATTCCTTTTATTTATACAATTCTTTATATAAGCCTCACTGTAACAGTTGTTTTCTGCTTACAAATAAGTTAGGTCTACATTAAGTGATTATAGAATTTCGCTGAAATGTTTAATAACTCTAAAGGGGATTGATCCCAATTTTCCTCGCAGTTACGCCTCTGACTAAAGAAACATTGAGATTAAAAACACAGTAGGCAGGCCTCGTTTCACACGCTTTCTGTTGACTAACTGACAATGGCTCCAGTAAACTAATAGGTTAATAGAGATGTGTGTGATAATAAAAAAATTACAATAAAAATTTCCATATGTTATTTTTAGTAACGTTTTCGCCATTTAATACAATAGGCCTAAACATGCACAGGGTACGATAAATCTTATGACCGTTCTCATAGTAAGCCTGTAGGCTATATTCGTTGCGGACGTGTATACACACACACACACACACACACATGTAGGCTATATCCCAACACATGGTTACGAAACGATTGTATGCAGCTGTTTACAAATCATTTCAGGTAAATTGTCTTTTTTGCTTTAGTGTCAGTGGTTAATCATCAATTTATTTGGAGGGGGCTGAACCAATGAAATTGCTTCTGATTAAAGTAGTTATTTTCTTCATCTTGGTCCTGTCCTTCTATTCACTTTCCCTCCTATTTTTAGTAACGTGCGCGCGCACACCTTCTTGCTTGCCGCTTGTCTAACTTCAGATCCTGTTCTCTCTCTGCTTTCATACGATTGGTTAACTGTGCGCACACGCAGCGTCATCATTATTGATTTACATAAGGAATCGTCAATTATTAAATTTTTTTAACTAGCTACGTTTCTGACATTGTGAAAAAAAATTAATGGAGTAAAGGCACGCGTGTCGCCCTCTGTATCCACAACAAAAATTACCGTTTTGTTGAACACTAAAATGAATTTAATACGGAATTGTAGAGCCTATGTGTCTAAGGTAGGCCTATATTACCTTGTGCGATAATCACACATATTTTATATCTTTAACGAGTGTCAAACATAGTAATGGGCTATTCTCATGGTTTTCTTAACGTGCCATTATTTTTTGTTGAAATAAAACGATCTCTTAATTCTGAGAAATAGGCCTATACATAAATAGATAAAAATCGTTAAACCTATCGATTAAACAATTATACCTAACAAAATGAATTATTTGGAAATTTCTTTTCCCTTGAGAAAAAACAACCTTTTTGTATTAATATAGATATTGTAATTAGATCTACTTCATACCTACAGGCTAATTTAGGCCTACTATTTGACACGATAACGAGATCGTTAAAAGTAATTCGATTTAAATATAACCCTAATTAATTAGGCCTATAAGTTACTTCACGGTTTCCATATTAACATAGGCTAACCTAGGCCTAATAACAAAATCCTTCCTGTAACGGGCCTTGAAAGATAATTTTAAAAACTGGATATGAAAAATATTTGTCTTTATCAGTCATGAATAGGCCCAGAGGCTTATGTATGGGGGGGGCGAACAGGACCCCCCCCAGACGGTCGAAAGTTGACAAGAAATTTGGTTAGGCCTAATCTCTAATTTTTAAGCTGTTTTATTCATTTCTCAGCTGCGTACGCTAATACAGTAGGCCTAGTAACCTTTTTTTTTTTTTTTTTAAATACAGGTTTACAAACAAGTTTATTACACATCATTTCCGTGTAGGTACGTTTGAAATAAGAAATAACCTAAGTTATAGGAAAATCAATTAAGTCAATAAGCAGGCCTATCTTACTAGACTAACAATGTTTCAATAGCGTTTATTTTTATTTTGGTATTACTTTAATAGGATTGATTTCAGTATATTATTACACTTTTTTCAGGCACTTCAAAGATTAGTCTTAAGTTGTTTTTCTTTTGTATGAAGCCGACTCGACCAAGCCCCCCCCCCCCGACCAAATTCTAGATTCGATACTGAAGGCCTATTTCATATCTGTAGGTTAGGCCCTATATGCCTACATGATTTCTTGTGTAACGTGAACAAACGCCACTGTATACAAAATTGATGTCCAGAACTGAAACGTAATTTTATGTCGACATAGCTGTAGTGTGAACAGTGCCATATTTCCCTTTAGTCTGACACACCGTTGTAATACTAGGCCTACTATAGGCCTATTTCGCCCCAATGTTGCCCTATTTCGGATGTAAAAAATAATCTTGTTTATTTTTTACTAATTTCGTGCCAGTAAAAGAAAATATAAAACGAGTAGGCTTACATATGTTTCAGTAACAAAAGAATAATATCAGATTCTTAGTGATATTAGGCTACTGCCGTAGGCCTACCTACAATGAAACCCTAGATTCTGTTCTCACAGGCTCGGGGTAAAACTTTCTTACTCATCATTCACGTCTTGATTACACACAAAATTACTCTCAGAACGTGATTTCAGTATGTTTGGATGTCTTGACGAGTTACAGTCGTGTAACGTACAATTAAAACTTTTATGTAACGGCGTTGTTGAAAATTATGTCTACAGGCCTAGACCGGAAATATGCGGAGAGTGCCTTCATCTCTAGACTGATACTTAAAAGAAGAAAACAGAATCTTCCGTGCTCTGAATAATTTAAATCATAAAACGATCTCAAATTTTCTTTGAAAAAAATGAATTGGTTCATTTTGCAATCTCTCGACAAATAGTAGATGAAGATTGTCGAGCCTTCTTCTGACACAACACAAATCTGTGTAAGACAACAACTTCGTGCGGACACCAAAAGTTTTTAAACATCGGTGTCCTACTCACAGCCACTAGCCTTAACCACAGTTCAGTGGTCACTGACTACGATACCTTTGCCAGTGTTTTGCAGCCTTCTGCACTGAAGATGGCAGTCGAAGGCACGGCGGAAACAACATTGGGCCACGGCCTTACAACCCGGAAAGCCGAAGTTCTCATAACATTGAAGCCGGCCAAGAAAACCTCAGACAGAATTTTAGTAGATGAGTTAATGAAATAGCCTACATGATTTGGTGCAAATATTCAAGAAATCGTAGAAGAGTCCAACATAAGATTTAAAAATCGTCAAATGCTGAAAACTAGTGTCTCGCTGTTTAGTAGTCCTCTTGGTACTGTCACAGGGGATTACTGACCGTCAAGAACAACCCAACTGACATTCAACTAGAATTTTGTGATTTACAAACTGATCCCTACTTGCAGACCAGGCAAGAAAACGGGCCAGAATTCTAAGCGTGAACGACTCACAAGTTCTCCGCAATGAAGTTAGTGAAGAACCACAGTAGAAGTTGCTTCACAAATTCTTCTCTGCTTCACCTACTGAGGTTAGCAGCAACTCAGTTCGACGTGGACATTCCCGTTTTAGTGGCTGCAGCAGATCGACCTTAGTCTTCACATAGTTTATTTTATGTAGGCCCTAAATAGAGCCTACAATGTTTAGGCCTACTATCTTCATTAATAGCCTATACTGACATAATAAAAATTGTACCGTTAATGGATTATAGGTCTATAGGCCTAGTAAGATATGCTGAATATGCAAATTACCTCGTTTTACAATTAGTAGGCCTATACAATTAAATACTACCTATTTATTTACAGTAGGCCTACTTGTCGAAAATTTATCGCTTATGATGCTGCCCGCCTGTAGGTTCCTGAGTTTAACCTATTAAGGCTCTTAGGCCCCATTAAGTTAGAAACGACTGTTTTTAGAATTTTAAGTATCAAGAACGATTTAGTAAAAGATTTTGTTTTTAATTATATAGCCTAATTCGTTAGGCCTACTTTTCATCCAAAAAATATAGACGTAAGTGAATTTAAATGTATTTTTTCATTACAGTAGTGTGTCTAAAGTTTCAGTATACCAAACGTATCCATATATATATATATATATATATATATGTATATAATATAAACAGTAAATATTGATTCTTTCATTGTTTTAGTTTTAGTACCTTAATCCAGATTCACTAAATAGGCTATACCAAAAATGTGATCACTGTTTGGATGTAGATAAGTCATAGATACAAGCCTACAAAGAATATAGGCCTACAGTACCCATGTTAGGCGTGCGTGCGTGCGTGTGTGTGGTGGGTCAGAGAGGGAAGAGTGGAGTAGAGTGTAATTACAGCTTTGCTTACCATAGGCCTAGTTCTTGACTTGAGGGGTGAAGCGACTCGTCACCCTGCCTGGTGCTGTGGAATCAGAAGAGCTCCAGAGAATTCGGGAATGTATAGCCGTGATGACGATTTTGAGTTTTGTTAGGTCTGCTCTGTTAAAACAGGAGCATTACACAGATAGTTTCATCATAAGATGAAATGGCTAATCGACGCTATTTCAGTTGCTGCTATGAGAGGTCTACTTTGATACGGCGATTTTGCATCATATTTGCCGTAACATAGCCTATTTGTAGCCAAACAGCTGGTTCTATTGCCTTTACTGGACGTAGTCTAACTTAAATATGAAGGAAACTCCAATAAGCTTTATAAAATTTATATTTTCAACCAAGACAGATGGACACCCGGTTACATAATTAGGCCTGCACCTATTTAATGACTATAATCATTACGATACTCAAATCGAGGTTCATTGGTTTAGTGCAAAAACCGTTAAAACAAATTTTTTTGATTAGGCGCAGAGATAATGAATAAGTGTTACGCAGATGAAAAAACATATAAATCTAACATAACTCACATCTAATTGTTGGCTCGGCACTCTGCCAATACGTAGACCACGTTTAGCGCATAAGAAACTCAGGCTAAGCCAACTGTATAGCCTAAAGGACGTGAAATTATAATACAACTTTTATATATTGTGAGATTCGATATCCACTGATAAATATTAATTTTTAAAGACTTAAACTTTTTTTAAGCACAGTAATGAATATCAAATAGTGTCTTTAAAACATTCATCAAGTTTTAACCTATAAAACTTATGCGTAAGTTTGTATGTGCGTGTGTGTAAACGTATAAGAGTCAGTCAGTAACCAAAGAATAAAAAGCAGCTCGAATAGGCTTATATCCAACTTACATTATTAATGTTTCTTGAAATGGAAATTATCAGCACTGTCATTAGTGAAAAGGAACTATTGTATGTTTAGTCCTACGTCATTAAACATAATCTCAATTCGTTTATGATAACAGGGTGTTATCTGGGCAACTATAGCCTACATTAATCCAACAGAGTTCACTGAGCCATGAAAGTTGCCGAAAGCTTAAAACTACAGAAATTTACTCAGGAGTGGGCCTATTAAAACAGTATGGTAAGAATTGAATGAGCTCATTTAAGTATACTTACGCCTACGTAAACAGGTTGACCAGATTAAGAATGGATGGTTAAATGAAGGCCAAAAAACCCTTCATATTTACGAGATCATTTAAGGAGACAAAATCATAATAACGGAAGCAACTCGAAATGTAATATTGGTTGAACTTACTTTATTCTTCCTCTTTTGGTTGTTAAAACAATTTAAACAATTTAACAAACGAAAAGTTTAACTCTTCCATGCAGTATAAAGGAAGGCGTAAAATCAGACTAGGCTTAAATACTGGTGCAGGTCTATTTAGCCTGCTGTATAGTCCAGATCGCGTTAGTTATTATGTATTGTATGACGTATAACTTGCATTTAGTCTTAGAACCACTGTGCGGACCAAACGTAGAGAAAATTATGAAACAAAAAAGTTAAAAATTTTCTAATGAATGTTACAACCCTGGAGACTTCTTTTAATACAAGAATATCAAAGTAGCGGTGGTAGTTATAAGGGAAGTAGGCTTCATAAGAATAGGTGGTGAGGCAAGATTATAGCCCACTTTTAGATAGAAATTATGTTGAACAGGGTCAGACAAATGGAATAAAACACACTAAACACGGTATTTGCATGAAGATTAGAAGTAAATACCAGAAATGCTAAAACAACAGAAATGTTTTATGTAATTTTTCATGTGATGATATTTCACAATAAATCTGACTGCACGTCGTCTTGCAGTAGTTCAAAAACGTATGCAGACGTAAGTGGAATCACGTTTGGTTTGATTTTGTGCTAAGTCGATAAACACTGTCAACAAAGGTAGACAAATTTACAACTGAGAAGGAGAAAAAATCCGCTGGCGAATCTGAGCCTTTAGAAATAAAATTATTTTAAAGACTAAATATTTCATAGTGAAGTGGGTTTTAACTAATGGAACAACCACTAAAACCTTGCGTAATGGAATCATTTTGCTAAAAAATTACATATTTAAGCCAATACGAAATTTTATTATTCTCTACACATTGTATTGTACCTTATTTTCACAGTAGGAAATTGTGTCTGTTGAAGTTTGCGTAGGCTACATAAGAAAGTTACTCTGGCTGGATGAAATATTCTTTGAAAATGTCCCGCAGGAAATTGAAACGAACGTAATTACTTCCTGTCTCAGGTGAATTTTAATAACATTGTTGAGAAAAATTCATAATTTACAGAATAGTTAACCTATGTTTCTAATGTTGACTATAGGCCTAAGGGATATAAATTAATTTAATGTAGCCTATAACCGTTTACTATACCGCAATAGCCCTATGGAGAATTTATATTTCAATATGATGTCTTCCAATATATAGCCTATAGGCCTATTAAACAATAAATTTTCAACATAGCACAAAAGATTCCAATCACTTTTTATGAGACCAAACCTTCCATTCACTATAGGGCTATCACAGTAGGCCTACTTAGCCAATTCGTCTTTACGTCTTGCAAAGAGTCGTCATTTCGGACGTCCCCAAATTAGCTGCCTTCTTCTCGACTAGTCAATATCCTGCCCAATGACAAGGGAAAGCTAAGCTTTACGTGATTTGAGTGAGATAAATGTTTCATACCAGTAGCAACGCTGATCTTACTGTAAAGACACTATAGTGACATAGCCTATAGTCGTAGTGGCCAAACATTGTCTATAGCTTATGTTATCATCTTTTCTAGTTTGGCTGCTTCCTTATTTGGACCTAAACTAATTATCAGTCTCTTCTTGTTATTCCTAAATAGCTCTATACGCGTGCAGTCCAAAAATTGTGGAACGTTAGTTGCTTAATGGTTGTAACACAGGGATTATGTATCTGTTATAGTTTTTAACAACTGTTATAGGTCAAAATATTTCCTTACCTTGTAGTAAATCGACCTGCTGCTGCACGTTTTAAACAAAGGAAAGTGGAAAGATGCATTAAGACACTGAGCTACGTATCAACTAATGTGAGACTTTATCTCACTAAACTACCACCACCTACCTTTAACTTGTTCACTTTATTCCTCTCGCCCAACGTCCGTATGTCATAGCTTTGCTGGGGAGGTGAAACCTTAACTGTCTTTTAAATGAAGTAGGATGTTCGTACCACAGAGTATATATGGTTCGTACTTTCCTCGTGCTAACCATAGTGAGACACAAAATTGTATCCATTTTTCTGCCTGAAGCTCTTCTCTCTTAAAAATGTACTTTCAGAAACGTTCATAACTAGATAATAGGGGACAGACTAGTTAGTAATTCACTTAATTCGCTTCTTAAGATAATAGTCGAGCCAGTCCATGCCTATTTTATATTTGGAATCAGTTCAAAGAGTCCATCTGCTCTTGGAAGAGTTACTTTAGCGTGTCTGCCACTGGTCTAAGGCTAATCTCCTCGTTACGGACTCTCTTGTCATCTGATGGCTCTAATAGTACAATGTAGTCTATACCGCCGTGAAGTCATTAGACAGCACCCCTGCAGTGACAACAGTGATACGGTCAAACAGTGCGCTGTTTTATTGTAGGCCTACCTTCTACTATTTGCACGGTAAGGTCATTCGTCTACGTGGTCGCATAAATCTATAATCCATCATACATGTTATGAGACAATCCTCTGGTTTGGTTCCAGCAACCTACATTTGTGAAAAGGAGTGACTTTATGAACTTGATGAAAACAGCCCTGTGAGCTATCTTTTCAGTATAGACAATATTTCTTCTTTTTAACAGACGGAGAAAAAGGAGGTTCTATGTTCGTCCGTATGTTTTTTTAACTTATGTTCGCCGATTATTCTGAACGGCTGGACCGATTTTAATAAGACTTTGTTTATTTCAAAGGGCATGTTCCTGCGGTGGTCCCATAGTAGGCCTATCTAAAATTGGTATTGGACTAATACTGAGCAGAATAATGTAAGCTTATTTCAAAGGGCATGTTCCTGCGGTGGTCCCATAGTAGGCCTATCTAAAATTGGTATTGGACTAATACTGAGCAGAATAATATAAGCCTATTTTTTAATTACACTTGTCCTTTGACAATTCAGTAATAGACTAGGATTACTGTGTTACTAGGTTTACGTTTGTATCATTTAGTTTTTGTTATTTTCAAATTAGGACGTACAACTGTACGGAGTTCTTCATTACTCACAAAACGCATACAGCACCTCTCGATGTTGAGCGATCCATTATTTGGGAAGCTGGTGGGTGAACCCTTAACACGCATCCGCAACGGGCGCGGAGGCAAGACCTGGGTGACCTGTTGCGACCCCTGCGTGTGACCGGGAAGGGCCCCCAGGACCTCATGGTTGGTTATCACCGCTGATTGCGGGTGGCCTCCCATGGGACCAAGACCCCATCCAGACATGCACTGCTTTCAAGCGCAGGGGGTACCCTGACCTTCGGTGGCATCGGCACTGTTGGTTGGGAAATGTGCATGTCGCCCACGCGAACGGCGAGGATGCGTCCTTGACCCAATAGCGAAATAGCGAATAGGAGCCAGGGTGGCCGGTCCTTGGTCAGTAGCTGTGTTGGACCTCTTACGCCAGTCCGTGATGTCCTCTTCAAGCACAGGTGAACCCTAGTAGCTTCGGGCTCGGACCTCTAGTTCTCCCCTCACGACGTACTGGCATTTGTTGAGTCGGTGAAATTCTGCGTTGGTTCGAATGATAGGGGGAGGTACGGCATCTTGCCTCCACTATGCCCGTTGGATGGTGTTCCCCTATAGTGCTGGAAGGTGGAGGGAAAGTCGTAGAATACCGGTGGAGATCCATTGGGATCGAATTCGGTGGTCGGGCCCACGACCATTCTGGGCTTCGGGGGTCGCCGTGTTTATCAGCGACGTAGTCAAAAATGGTACCACGGGATCGTGACCCAGCCCGGCCGGGGGTCCTGTCCTCCCGGTGTTCACGTGTTGAGGAAAGGTTTCGTGGGGGTTGTGGTTTCACATGCTGACGGTAGATGAAGACACCCCCAAAACTTTCTGGGAGAGTAGAGTACGAGCTACGACTAATTAGATCTGATGCCGTGCTCTGCGTTTTCAAATCTTCGGGCCTCTTGCCGTCCACCTGGTCCTCGCATGTGAATCAAGCGACTAAATGAATTTGATATTTTTCTGTTCTGTACATGCCATAGCCCTACTGAAAGGAATAGGAGTAAGAATCCCGTACTTGTAATTTTCGAAAAAAGTTATCAAACCGTTTTTGAAATTTGGAAAACCTTCATTACATTGATCTTCATCAATCTGGCCATAAATAGATATATTAAAACGTACATTAAATTTTATCCAACGATTATGAATAGGCTATATAACCGTCACTGAAGTCCGTCAACGCTAAATACTCTTCATTTCGATCAAGCCTATTAGGATTTGATCGAAATGATATCCATTCTCTATAATAGGCCTAGCTATCACCTACTATAGCTATGTAATCTATGTCACTTATAGTCCAAGTATTTGGATCTAATAAGAAAAAAAATGTACACATGAAACTGCTGCTATGTCAGTAGCCTATAGGCCTACTATTTACTACGTGAATCGATGTTGAACCGTTCTCACCATGGTGAAATTACCATGTAAAATCGACATTTTATCGTGTATAATTACATGTAAATGTTTTGATATTTCTTTGTTCGAAATCTTGAACATTTGTATGTCAATTCTGTATTCCACATTTTCTATCACTGGACTGTCTCAGAAATATCGGCAAAGATGAGTCTAGCGTCAATATATAAATTGTTATGCTTTAATAACAATTAAGTCCAATTCTTGCTCATTCACTATTTATATGGAATGCTCTGTGCTGCTGCTGATTTTTGCGACTTTCTGCTATAATTACTAATCCTGCATTACGCACAGGTAATGGCAGTTGTTTAGCAACTTCTACGTCGTCTTGAGCAAATAAAACTAATTGCCCTTTACATTAATTTTGGCTAAATGTATTCTGTAACTTCATGAATTTAAAAAATAGAATTACATTTTTATTAAATGACGTCCATTTTATTCCAAAACTCAGCACTTTACATTTCTTGAATATTGCTAGAGCAACGAGTGCATACCACCACATTAACAATTCAACTAAATCATTGGATAGAAGATCAGCATGGGATGACGTTTCAAGTTTACGTTGCCTTGGGTATAATAGCTGTCTACACATGCCACATAGAACATCAGCGAATTCATTTATTGATGACATAAAATTATCCATTAATACAATTATGTCGTTTATAATTTTCATGCAAGTTTTCTAAGCCTTGTGTTCTTTGCTCCTCTGTTTCGTTTTATTTTGCCTTCCGACTGCGTTCTCGTGCTGCCATCAACCTTTTATTACGTTCATGAGGAAGTTCATCATCCAGATGTTTGTGAATCAAATGAAGGCGATCTTGGCGCTGGTCATCTGATTCATGACCCAATCCATCATGAATCAATCTGAGTCTATGCGCTGAGTCTATGCTCACACTGATCGCTTCATTCGCTGCTCAAAGGTTCACGGATATAGTTGAGGCAGGATCAACTATTGCAGCAGGCGACTCTTGATCTTGGCGCTGGTCATCTGATTCATGACCCAATCCATCATGAATCAATCTGAGTCTATGCGCTGAGTCTATGCTCACACTGATCGCTTCATTCGTTGCTCAAAGGTTCACGGATATAGTTGAGGCAGGATCAACTATTGCAGCAGGCGACTCTTGAGATAATCTAGAAAGCATAGGCTATAATTTCTCATTTGCGACAACCTAGTTTGTCGAACAGCAGAGGTCTATTGAGAATTGATTTAGCATTTCTCTGAGCTTTTTAAAAGACGAATATTTTTTGTTTTTCAGATTCCATCGCCCGATATTTTCTCATAGGCCTACGTGATACATCTTTCATTCGTCTGCCCATAATTTAAAGTACTTGTTTTACTAGACAGACTACAGATTTTACTTACGAAAAAATAATTTAACTAATTATGTAAGCCAAATGGTCAAATTAATACCTATTAAAAATTGTAAAATAAATAAATTTTGAAAAAATTAAACCAACTTCAAAAATGAGAAAAATATTTTAATACACCTGAAATTATTTTATACAAAGCTCTAAAAAGTGATAATTAATTTGTACATTCAATGCTATTGAATATGGAAGTTATGAAATTGTGTAAAAAAACTGTAGGCCTACTCAGATCACCTGCAGCGTTCACCTGAGTCCGTCTATGAATGGGTTCATTATGGGGCCGTCTGTCTATAAGATGTAGGCTATTACGTTTGTTCCCATCGTTTAATGTTATACGAGTCTATAGTAGAATCCTTGTGATGTTCCGTCAGAAGGAACATAGTTTGATTAAAACGAATGCCTTTCAATTTATTTTATCCTTTAACACTACGCCTCCAATGTTCAGCTGCTACAAAATGTAGGCCTACCTCTAGACTACTCAACGGATATGTAAAAAGTGACAATAGGTTTATCGTAGCTTTGTTGACTATTATACCTACGGTCAGCAAAAGAGTTGAAACACCTATTCAATGTACCTATTCATGTTCAGCTGTCTATAAGTTCAAAATCAGTGTCATCATTGGAGAGCTGTAAGATGTCATCCTTTTTTAGCCAATGGCTGCATAAAGCGGAGAGTCAAACCACCGCTCTGCGTCTGTTAGCTAACATTAGAGCAACACTAGGAATCACACCAAACGAGCTTTACGTTTTCCTGTTCAGTTGCAGATCTTCAGCGCTGTTAGCAGTTGACTCGTTACCATGAAGTAACTCGTAATTTTGCTGAATTGTGGAGATAGAATGGTGAAGTAACAATATTTTTGTCTTGTTGTTGCATCCTCTTCGTTCACTTTATTAATTTAATAATATATATAAAACTTTCACTAATGAACTTACTGTTGTCACTTACCACACGTTTCGAGATGTTGTTTCTCTTCTTCAGTGGGTGTAATACTGACTGTCGATTACAGAATAACCGTTACGGAAAAATGGTGTGTGTGGTGGGGGTTGATGGTGGGAAGGGATTGGCGCTGAGGTTCGAATTGTGTGTGTGGATCAGTGTATCGAATAGTGTATGTGATTTATACTGTATTTGTTCATTTAATATGTTGTTTGGTTGTAGTGTGTGATATCTGTATATTTTAAATTGTTCAGCTGTGTTTAGTTTTCTACTTTTAGGTAAGTAGTGTAATATTTCCATGTTGTGTTCTATGTTTGTGTAACTGTGGTTTTCGTTATGTAAATGTGTGGCAAATGTGGAATGTATGTAGTTTGTGGTGAGGGCTTTTAAATGTTCAGAAAATCTGAAAGAAAAAGATCTTCCCGTCTGGCCGATGTAGAATTGTTGACAATCATTACAATTTAATTTATAAACCCCTGTTTTGCTGTATGTGTCAATGTCTTTGTTAGTATTATTTATGTGTTTTCTAATGGTGTTGTTGGTTCTGTAGGCTACTTTATAATTGTGTTTCCTAAATGTGTTTGCAATTTTGTGTGTATTGGAATTGTAGTATGTAAGTGTTATGTATTTGCTGGGTTGTGTGCTGTTGGTCAGATGTGTTTTACTTTTTGTGTTGAGGATTCGTTTGTGTAGTTTATTTATTAACGCACCTGAAACCTGAAACACACATAAAAGAGATCATCCATCTAACTAAAATTATCACAGATCAAAATTATTTCGCACACAATAGCATGTATTACACACAAACAGATGGACTACCCATGGGCTCCCCTATATCAGGTATACTAGCCGAAATATTTATACACACCATAGAACAGAAACACATACTGAACAACAACAAATACACCGATAAAATAATATATTGGCACAGGTATGTTGACGATATTTTACTCCTTTACAACGGCAACAAAAGACAAATAGAAAATTTCCACAAATACATTAACACTATACACCATAAATTAAAATTCACACTTGAAATAGAATTAAATAACAGCATAAACTTCTTAGACCTTACAATCACCAAAACAAACAACACACACACATACAAAATATACAGAAAACCCACCACATCAGACATGGTCATACACAACACATCCAACCACCCAACCCAACACAAACATGCAGCTTTCAACTACATGCTCCATAGGCTCACTTCAATACCCCTAAACACACATGACTACCAAGATGAATTAAACACAATTAAATACATAGCAGTCAAAAATGGATACAACCCTGAATTAATAAATAAACTACACAAACGAATCCTCAACACAAAAAGTAAAACACATCTGACCAACAGCACACAACCCAGCAAATACATAACACTTACATACTACAATTCCAATACACACAAAATTGCAAACACATTTAGGAAACACAATTATAAAGTAGCCTACAGAACCAACAACACCATTAGAAAACACGTAAATAATACTAACAAAGACACAGACACATACAGCAAAACAGGGGTATATAAATTAAATTGTAATGATTGTCACCAATTCTACATCGGCCAGACGGGAAGATCTTTTTCCTCCAGATTTTCAGAACATTTAAAAGCCCTCACCACAAACTACATACATTCCACATTTGCCACACATTTACAAAACGAAAACCACAGTTACACAAACATAGAACACAACATGGAAATATTACACTACTTACCTAAAAGTAGAAAACTAAACACAGCTGAACAATTTGAAATATACAGATATCACGCACTACAACCAAACAACATATTAAATGAACAATTACATTATAGATCACATACACTATTCGATACACTGATCCAAACACACAATTTGAACCTTAGCGCCAATTCCCTCCTACCATCAACCTCCACCACACAAATAACCGTTATTCTGTAAAATGACATAAGTATTTACTCCCACTGAGGAAGAGAAACATCACCTCGAAACGTATGGGGAAGTGATAAAGAAAGTAAGTTCATATTGTGAAAGTTTATATATATAATAATATTCTTTGTTATTTTGCAGAAGTTGAATTTTATTTGATATATTTTCAAGTATATGAGCTGTTTTAAAACAAACAGGAAATAATACCTTTAAACCTTTTTCACAAGTAAAATAGGAAGACATGACTGAGCGTGTTGAGGGTATAATATATCAACTGTAGGCTGCTTAAACTCCCTTTAAACAGTGGTAGTTGATCCTGTTCAGTACAGTGAGTGCAGCTCCTTATGTGCAGAAATTCTATAATATGGTATTATTTTCCCCTCTTATACAGGAGTCAATTTAACCCACCACTTTCTTCCAGATAAATATTATCACCTTTCTATACCTAAAACTTAACAAGGATGTGAGCATCTGTCAACACTATGAAGTGTTTTTTTGTTGAACTTAGCTTAGCTCTAAACTTAGCTTTTATCCGTTGTGGTTATACCAGAGAAAACAAAATCCCAGGAGAATTTCAACAAATTCACAATTATAACACCAGGATTATTAGAACATAGTACTTTTAAACTGGCATTGACAACTTGTGAATGAGCTATAGACTTATCTTTTGCAGAGTGATATATTAACTACTGTAAATATCTAAATATAAAAGGATTTCTTTTGACATGGAATCCATAGGTATGTAATGTCTTACTCGCACGTTTCGCGAAAATCGACCGTTATGTTTCAAATGTACTTTCGGCATACCACTATCTCACGAACCGCTCAACCAATCCCAGCAAACCAGGTGTCAGGTGATCGAGTCACTCGGCCCCCTTCCAACAATAGTACTGAGAATTTTGACAACTGACTTCAGTCGCCTCTAGGCTTTGTCTGCATGAGGGTGTTTTTGCGCCGAAAATTTCTAAATTGTTCCACTAAAACTTAAATATCTCGGGAACTACAAGTCCGATCGCGAAAATACAAAGTGCGTTGTGATCCTCAGAACTAAATCTCTCCAATAACACCAATTCCGAGTACCAGAAGCACTCGCAGAAAATAATAACAACATTTGAACTCAAAAATTTGAAATGCCTCGACCTAAAAATCGCGATAAAACTCGAACCAAAAACTTCAAACCGAAAACCGGCAAATCCTATGCAGAGCGTCAACAGGCCTATCGTTTGAGACTAAAATCAAAGAAATCGGCCGAGAACTTAGAAAATGGCAACCGTTTGAAGATTGACAAAACCCCGTCAGCGCCCAAGCGGCCCGCATCTCCGATACCTGGGTCATCCGGCGTGCCCCCAAAGCGACTCAGATCGAGCGTACGGCTAGCTAGCAAGAAAACAGACGATGAGAACATTAATAACTTGAAACATTAAAATACATTGAAGCTTATGTAGCTGTTTATTTAACCAACCCTTCATTCCTTCCCAAAGCACAAGTCTGCCCATGATTCCATGTCTACCGGTAGTCCCACGACTACCAGGTTTAATTTTTTTTTTCATCATTTTATTTACTTTCAAATTATTTGTAATATCACTTAAAACATAAGATGCTACTGTTTAAGTTTATATTTTGTGAACACATTTTTTTGTAGTTACTTGTCACTGATAAGTAGGAAGGAATATATTAAGGATTAGTAGTAATATACTATTAACGAGGCAACTTTTTTGTTTTTAATGAGTTAGTGTAAACTACAGGATACTCAAATAATGGTCAAGACATACTTGATTAATACTTTTGTTAGGCCTATTAGTTTTATAATTAAGTATTTATAGTTTGACATAAGAAATTTAATAAATTTATAAATTTGGTGCATGTGAGACACTGAAGGGTAAAATAAAATACCTATTTCGTTTTGTTTACATTTGAATATAAGATAAGTTTCAAATTTTTAGATATATACTTCAGTGAAAACACTGAACTAGACAGTTGTTATTCTATGCAATACACATGGGTGTCACCAGTGCCTAATTATTGGGGGGGGGGGGGACGATATGGTAAAACTGAATATTTGGCATAAGGTCAAATTTTGTAAAGAGTAGGTTCTTTTCTATTTTTATAATTTTAATCTTTTACTGTTACTAATATAATTGATATTTTATTGTAGATGAATACAATTTATTTTTACATTGTACTTAAAAGACTGTATTAATTCACAAGACTAATGTTAGGTGTAGAAATTAAGATGACTCAAATAGAGAAATCCAGTGTTTATTTACAATAAGTATTAAACATTCCATTAGTACCTTTTCTTTTAACTAAAATAAACCATCAAACAGTTTGACAATTCAAAATATGCTTAACATTAATTAAGCTCATTAGATCATTCTTAGTATCAAAAAGTTCCACATACGTTTCTCCTAGTATCAACATTAGAAATAAATACTTTGGCTATCTTCACATTGTTGATGTCATCCAATACCTTTTTATGGACATAGGGCTACATGGTTGACTTTGGCTGGGTTATACCTGACCTAAGTCTTTAGTTTTTGAAGAGCACTGAAGCTTCTTTCTGCCTCACATCTAGATGGTGGCACACAAGCAGAATACGAACCACACTTTCTACATTTCTGAAAAGATCTCTGACCTCTTTACTCATCGAGATCAAAGCAATCTTTGCACTGAATAAACATGTCACCTTGTACCTTTGTAGGAAAACTTCTATATCTACTTTAAATGAGGATGGATCAATTTTTTATAAGGAACTAATGCTGTGCATCTTTCTTTTTGTAAAAGACTGTTTTCTAGCAAAACCTGTTTCTCCACACTAGGCTGATTGAGCATTCGATTTTGAAGCACTGAAACAACTGTGTCTATGACTTCAAAATATTCTTCTTTAGTATTCTTCATATGACTGACTATACTATATATATAGGCCATTTGTTCCACCAATTCTTTTTGGTACTTTCTTCAGTCTCGGAACTTTCACCTCTTCCAAATCAAGCTCAGTAATCTTATCATTCCATTCTTAAAAACAGATGAAAACTTTTCATTTGTCCTCAGCGCATTCAATCCATCAACTGAATTCATCAGTGCATTTGTTCAACTCAATTATAAAGTCCTGCCATAGTTCTGTTATTTCCCTAGAAGAACTTTTTTAAAATATCCAGAATTTCAATTAAGTCTAGTCCTATGATCAAGTGTCTTATTTACCAATTCATATTGGTTCAAAATTTCCTTTGTTTATGACCACTGACAAAGGCATCATGTGGGACACAGTGGTGTGATCTTGCAAATGCTACCAGTAGGACTTTGACTACATTCTCATGGATATGCATAAACATAGATTTTGCTTTAATGCTTGAAAACAAAATGCCTAATTGCTCATTCCATTGAGTTTTTTACTGTTCTAGATTATTCACAACTTCCTTTCATGATAAATTACAGCAATGAGCTCCACAATGCACATCATCAGCCAATGGCTGCTTCTGGATTATGATGGTCTGTATGCCTTCAATGATGCCACTTATATTCCCAGCTCCATCGTAGGTATTTCCACTTAGATTTACTAATGGGAATTGCAGTCTAAGGAGAGAATCACAAACAAGTGACGCTATATCTAAACTACAAGTTACGCCAGTTTTATAGAAACCCATAAAACTTTCTTGAGGTTCCAGCTTATCATAACACAAGCGAACACAGATACTTGTTCATCTACTGAGATAACTTGTACACCATCACAAATCACTGAATAAATTTGAGTATTTGTTACCTTGATCTTTTTAGTAAAATTATCAACTATTTCATTTAATATGTTCTGGATTATAGGCAGATTATGTAGCACAGGGAGTGTATAATTCTGTTCACTTTGTAGCTATTGCCTAAGAGATTGTTTGTCCTCACTGCAAACTTTCAGGAATTCCATGAAGTTTCCTTCAAAATTTGTATGACCTCTAACTGCCTGTCCCTGTCTAATGAGATATTTAAGGGTAGGCCTACTAATAATGATCATTAATGACTCTACCTCTTGTTCATCAGCTTCAACTTTTTATAACTGCCTTTCAACAGGGGCTTTTTGTTGACCATGGCTAAATACAGAGCTTCATGAGATGGTTGTTATTGATTAGACATGAAACATTTTTGCATGGTTTTAAACCTTTGAATTACCTTTTTCCAGTTTTTGAGTTCTTTCCACTAAAAGCCATGTCTGTTTTGGTTGCAAGTGTTTTATCTGGACATATCTGAATACTTTTGTACAGGGAAAACTGATTACCTCATCAGCCCCAGATAAATGCAGCCATGGAAATAGTTTGTACCGGAGAGGGGGAGGGGTACAAAATGACCATCTAATGAAGACATGTCGACTACTCAGCATTATTCTTTTGCCATGTTTACATTTGTATGGTTGGTCAACGTGTCAACAAACTGTCATAACCTGGTCTCTAGATGTCAATAATACTTCTGGGAACCTATCATCTGTATACAATAATACAAAGAAAATACTTCATTGGGCTTCAAATTAGACCATCCATGGCAGTGAATTTAATATTTTTATTCAACTAAAAATATGAGTAAAAAAATTGAATGAAAAATTATTCATTATTTTAGCTTTTGGGAAAATATAGCCCCGCGTCCCCTGGCCGTGGCAAAACATAACATTATTAAAATGAAAAAGAATGAAGATCTATATTCAGACCTCCATTAATGAAAAAGCTGTTACTGAAACCATTATTAACATTTTATAATGATATACAATAAACAGATTTTCCAAAATCGCTGCTGACATTGAGTTTAGCAAACGTTTTAGTGAGAATAAATTTGGTTTTACATGTTTGTGATCTTCTGTGGTTTGGAAGTAATTTACGTAATCCACCAAACGTAACCAACATTATACGTTTCAAAAGCCTAAAAACATTATCATGCTTCGATGTTTCGGTTTCGTCGAAATTCTTTGAATGCTTAGGTGCATAAATAGAGAGAGGGAGAGAGAGAGAGAGAGAGTGAGAGAGAGAGAGATTTATAGTAGGCCTACTTTTTTAATGTACGATTTCCTAAATGATGCGGACGAGATTCTTGTTTTAAGTCTCAAATTACAACAAATGTATTTTTAACGATTTCTGTAATGGTACTATGCGTTAATCGAAAACATCATGATTAACACAGTTTGAAAAGCACGGGAAACGGACGTGTGGCAGTTCGCAGTGCGACCGATGAAATATATTTGTACGATTCGCTCAATAATTTGGAAGCCAATAAAGATAGCACACTGGGAGTTAGATCAAAATTAAATTTGAATCTTTCTGTACAATTCAATCCCTGCATTAGTCTGTCTTGAATAGGAAAAAAGTTTCTCGCAAACAAATTTTTTTTTTAAATGTGTAGTGTCATTTTTAAATGTAAAATGTCGACAAATTCTTGTAAACAATATTTCAATTAGCACGCATTTTTGGGTTACCGTTTACTTTAATGGAATGTATTTCAGGATGTCGTCAGACTTTTTTCACACTTTGAAGATTGTAATATTGATTAGTCTTAACTTGTTTTTTCTCTTTTGTATGATCGGACCCCTCTCCACGCAAGGCCAAATTTGTGATACGCTACCGATGACACTACAATGTCATATTGTACAGTATATATTCGTACTCTGTGAGTGCGATCGACTAGTGCCGAGACAGGGAATGTCGCATAGTGTTGTATCAAGAAGTATCGCGATATCAGTGTCATCGTGTAAACGAGGCTTGAAGATTATATGTATAGACATATATTAAGGTTACTCTACTACATATAGATATAGTGTCCTGACACAAATGGTAAAAGATTAATACAGATAGCGCTGTAGTATTGAGTTTCTACCGGTGAACGAAAGTTTGGTTATGTCTATGTATGTATTAGTTACGTTTTTGTTCGTACTGTTACTGTAGTTGTGAGTTTACGATATTGTATTCAATAATGTGAAAACTTGTATCTAAAGTTTTGGCTTGAACGATTCGAATCTGTTCTCGAAAATATTAAAACGAGATGCAAAAGTACTACATTCTTATTGTGTAGTTAATGTGTTTTTATAATTAATTTAATGTGTGTGTAATTATGATTTAGTTTTAAACGTTTTGCATTTTGAGACCCTATAGTTTAGGGGGTGCATATATATAAATTGTATTTACGTTTACAAAGCAGGTTAAAGTGTATAACCTGCAAATAGTAAGTAAACATTCAATTTTATACTAGCTTTTAGGTTAAATTGTATTTAATATTTAGTATTATTTTTTTATAAAATTTGTTGTAGTAACTTGAACTTCGTTGTTGTGAAGTATTTTTTATTCTGTGTGTGTGTGTGATAAGTTTGCCGAGTGAAAATGAAAAGCGTTTTCTGTCAATTGGCTATACTAGTGACAGATTGGTTAATTTTGTCTACTCCACCTATCAACCGCAGTTACTAGTCGACCACAGTCATACACAACTTGTTATCAGGCCTATATCCCATTTGCTCTCAGTCAGCTATATACTGTAAAGTCTTGCATAGATAATAAAAAAAAATCTGTCCTGGCTTACCTGATCTGTGAATAATAATGGTGCTTGGCTTGATATTTTTTATAAGGTAGGTAGTTGTGTGAGTAAGCCTACACTTGTCCTTACAGTTTTTCATCTTCTTAAGTTTGGTATTTTATTAATGTTAACCAAAAACAAAGAAACATCAAACAATTGTTGGCAGTAAATATTTGCCAAGGTGTTATCTCATTGTCATCTCTTGTGGAGTAATTACTATCTTCTTGTAGTTTGTTGATGGGCAGACTGTCCTGTTACTGATACAGGTATGTAGGGATTATGTAATTACAAGTATCTATTGTTTTATTATTCAGGTCAGTATTGTCATAATTCGTACTTTTATTATTACACCAAACAATAGTACTTAATTCTATGTAATAATTGTGTAATCAGTTTACTTATGAGTTTTTCATATTTCCATTATGTTAGATACAATTTGTACTTAGATGAGTTAATTTGGATGCTTAAAGAAACGAGCAACTAGGAAATTTAGAAAAAATGAATAATAATATTGTTATGACGGTCGACTTGATCGTCGTAGGTACAGTGGAAAGAAAATAAGTACAAGACACCAATTAAGTCACTAATCACACCTTTAATTGTTACAGTAAAACAGTTCATAATTAACAACACAGTCTCTACAACAAATCAAATGAAAATTGTTCACACGCAATAAAATGTCCACTAATATTAAAACAAAACTCAATTGTATTACAATTATACCGTCCGATTATAAAATGCAACACTTCACTAATAACTACTTGAATGTACACAGTAATAACTCGAACCGCTCTGGAAATATATCGCACTAATACTCTCGAACCGCACTATCCAATACCTCGCATTGAACTGAAAACTAAGGCCGCTACCCCATGTATTTATAGTCACGCTCACACACCAGAAGCTTCCAAACTGGGTCTTATCTCTCATGTGAACTACGTAATTAACTACGGTCTTGACACAGGCCGAGCGCCTGAGCGAAGCCCGGCACAGTCGAGAAGATTCTCGCAAAATGCGTCTAGTAGCACGTACACCACACGCTTACACTCTGGATCTCTCTGGAATGTTCGACAAACACGTAGATTGTTCGTGATGCCGTAACAATATGATGTTTGATCCTTGATGCCATCTTTTGTTTCTCATATTATAGAGCTTCTGTGAGCCTTCCTCATGTAGTCAGTTTTTTTTTTTTAATTATGGTTCTGTAATCGGAGTTACACTATCTGTTTTTGTAGACACTTAAATAAAATTTTTTTGACATGGTACTAATGCATTTTAATAATGTGGTCTTCTGAGCTCAGCATTAACTCTGTAAATAATAGCTCATTGGCTAACAAGTAGCAGGCAGTATCAACTCTGATGATTTGGTGTGATATGTCAGTGAATATGAATTAATGGTAGTTTGATGTTTCTTATTCTATTCAGTCAACATAAAAAGGAATATACCAAAGTATTAGAATACTAAGGAAGTAACAAGTCATGGGCGGCCATGTCCGAAGTCTTCAGATTGTCTTATTGAACAGGCTGTATTTAAATCCTATTATGTAACCTTTTATAAGGCTTCTTCATGACCTTTTTGAATTTAAAGACTTTACCATGACTCATGCTGTCCCTACACAAGATTCTGTTGAGTACCATATTTCAAAAGTGTCTAATTGTTTGTCATTCTACTTCCCCAGAGTCCATTATTCAATCACTTGTAAACAAAAGATTTTAAGAATTTTATATTCTTCAGGTGTAATGTTTCTTGAAGTTAGCGGAATCTTCTTTTTCATATAAGCTATAATTGCTAGTGTTATTCTAAATTTACTATCTGTGGTGGGCCTTCCATCCACTGAAACTTAACTGTTAAATATTTGAAAGTCTACTTGTTTCAACCTACACTTAATCAGTTGGCTATTCATCTCCAGTTGCCATGACTTCAGTTTCCTTTCTATTCATCTCGTTTCAAACTCACAAAACCTCCTTTCAGTAATATTATTTATGGAAACAGTATGTGAGCAGATTTCCCTGTAGACTCATACATATCCTGTTACTATTGCCTGTTACAAATGAATTTCACTTGAATATTATAGTATTACTGTTTATGAAGTACTTTTAATACAAGAGACAGAATTATTAGCAGAATTTATGTGGGTTGTTAAATCATTAGATTTATTTTCCAGGATTAACAATGACAGAGGCAGGACCAAGCACAAGTAGTCCTCAGCCAGAGGAAACAGTACAAGATAGTTCTCCATCTACAGATCATTCTTCTTGGCAGAGTAATTTACAACGTATACAACAACGCAAGCAGCAAGTGCATAACTGGCCACATAATAAAAAGCTGTTAAAACTTGCAATTTACTCGAGTTGTCAGACTGAAGGCTGTAAGTGCACAGGCTGGAAAGCACCTGCACAGCCACCAAAAACATCTCGTGTCGATGCTTCACAGCCACTTGCAAACTTCACTGATCCGTGCTCAACTTGTACCCATTTACTCTGTATGTACAATATTTTAAATCTAAAATTTGTACACATTATGTATATGTAGAATACTTTATTATTAATTAATAATATGTTAAACGTGTATTATTCATTTACATTGTGTAAAAGAGCAAAGGAACATCTGTCGAAAAAGAAATGGGACTGACGTTTTTTCTCCTACAGTTGCAACTTTGGTCACCACTGGCAAGTGGTCACCTGCAAAAATGTCGAATGTGTTTTTATGTATAAAAATTTTCAGCTTTTTAACTTTCCAGAGTGTTTGTTTGTTTTTGTCTCATGTCACAAAAGTTGAGTTCAGTAATATTGAGCTGCTTTATGCAATCAAATAGTGTGTCCCTTCAGGTCAGCACAAGTTAAAATATGAGATGTGATAAAAAATTACAAGAATATATTAAGTTTGTATGCTGTATATTTTCAATTTACAGTATTTTTTCCTCACATTGGTACCACTCTCCATGATGTTTGTGTCAATTGCTGGGAATATTGACAGATGCTTAGTCTGTGTTTAAAAGCAGTGGCGGCCCTAGCCTGTCCGGCGCCCTGGTGCGAGAACTATCATGCCCCCCCCAACCTTTATCCAGTCGTTACATTTGAAACCTATCAGGTTACTGCAAACACCATCCCACATCACACAAATTACTTACAAAATTGGATGGGAAAATAGGAGTAAGCCGTTATTGAGGATATCTGGGGTCTTATAGAAACCAACTTTTGTTTTATTTATGTTATATTTATTATAAAAAAAAACTAAAATTCTTATTATTTTTTTATCACACCTCGTATGATTTTGGAGATGCATCCTGAGATGCTTGAGCCCTAGGTTTCAAGTGGCATAAAGCTTTTTTGTATGACCATAAAAGTACGGGTGATAAAGCCTGTCCTGAACAACCAGGGACACCATGAACAGATGGAAATGTATCGAAACTAAGAGAAATCATCAAGCCTAATTGTCATGTGATGCTAACAGTTATTGACTATGAAGTAAATGAAAGTCATCAGACTGTTCACAAAATTGGTGCATGATTTGAATCCAGCCAGAGATTGTTGACTACCGAATGCTTCAAAATGATAATGTTCAGTGTAAGATCATACTTTCTGTGAACAAATAGGCTATTTAACAAAAAAGGGCACTCCATGGTATACCAACCCATCTATTCCCCTTCCTCTAATCCTCTATACCGGTGGTTCCCAAACTTTTCAGTCCGCGGACCCCCCCCCAAAAAAATTAAAAATTTCATGGACCCTGTCTGAGTTATGAAATAAAACAAACAGTAAATATGACACAAACTATTATACGTATTTTAATTAAAATTTAATAAAATCAAAATTCTCTTAACTTGCAAAATTATAATATTAATAATATCAAACATAGTTTAATGCGAACAATGAAGCTGCTTTTGAACAATTAGCTTTCCAGTATTAGGTTTAAAGTCTGAAAATTTCAATATTAAATCACTCTCGATATCAAGTTTATTTCTTAACTTTGCAACCACCTTACCTCTATCTTTCCAGCCACACGTGTCGAAATCCAGCTACTTAAGCGTAAAACCAGGTACACGGAAAAACATTTTGCTTAGATACAGTGCTTATACATGAGATACAGTGCTTATACGTGGACTAAAACAGCGTGATCAGTTCTGGGTTGATGCGGTGCTTTAGTCAGTTCGGCTGACAAACACACCTGCTACACGACATGATTTAAAGACATTATTAAAGCCATTAATTTGAAATTTCTTTTACAGTTAAAATTAGTTTAAACATAAAACAAATACTGGAGTCTTCTACTAATTGTTTTAAGATTCTAAAATTTAGATTTTAGACTATAAAAAAATCAGAGAAAATTACGGTATATTCTACTTTTTCTTAAAAGTGTCCGTGGACCCTATTTTAGGAACCACTGCTGTATACCAGTGGTAATGATTGTAGTCTGTATGATTAATTCTTGTTTCAAAAAGTATAAAGCCAACTCTGAGGCCGCTATTTTTAAAGTGTGAAGAATATCTATAATATTGTTGATTGACCACCTAAATGCAGTGACAGATTAATAAGAGGTCCAGTACTGTTTTGATCCATGGGATATGTGTTTCTCTGAGTGTACTTCTTCCCAGGGGAACTACTTTGAAGTGGATACAATCATTTTGTACATAATATGTTGTTAATTAATTTTACAATCAGTTTCATTACTTTTTTAGGCACACCATATATTACAGTAACGTCTATATATAGTTTGTTTGTTTTTTTGTTTTACTTGTCCACTAGAGAAGTTAAGTGAAAGTGTTGCTTAATCCAAAAAACTACTTAATAAATATTATTTAATTGATACACTATTACGTACAATTAATAATCCATAACCATTAATTCAAACTTAATAATCCAGTACGTAATTAATTACAAACGTACATCACTGCCAAATACTTAATTATTTAATAAATACATTTAGTTTTGTTAAGCGGTTGTTTAGTTAAAATGTAAAAACTATAAAAACGTGGTTGTAAACGTAAGTTCATTAAATTACTTAACGCTTCCGGGCTGAAAGGTCGTGGTCGAATGCTTGTTGTTACAGTGCTAGACGTTTCTGCCACGCCACCGGTGGCCATCTTCAGTAGCAAAGAAAAGTTCGTGGCATTCCATCTTTCACGAACTTTTCTTTGCTACTGAAGATGGCCACCGGTGGTGTGGCCGAAACGTCTAGCACTGTAACAACAAGCATTCGACCACGGGCTTTCAGCCCGGAAGCGTTAAGTAATTATAGTGACACCGGCCGTGAAAGCCTACGTACTAGAAGTAAGTTCATTAAATTTTTTATTTATTTATTTTGTTATTTTCTTGATTTTTTTCTCTTGTTAGCTTCACATATATCACACATCAAAGGCTTATCGGAGGAAGAAGTGAACAGACTATTGGGTATGGTTGTAGATGTTGAGAATATTTTTATGAGCATGCACAGAGAGGAAGATGCAGACACAAAACGAGTTTATTATTATCTTTTCAAGGTAAAATGTTTTTTGAATACTAGAGTAATGAAACAGTTGTATTAAAATTTAATCATTAGTAATAGTGATGTTAAAGACTGCTATATTAATATTGGATTATTAAGACAAAACTACTTTACTTTGATTTGATAAAACGTAACATTAACTTTGATACTGTGCTGACTTACACAAATATTACACATGTCAAATTCCAGTGATTTGCCTCCTCATAAATTCTAGTCCATTTTATTGTACCATATTATACTTGTGCATCATGTGCCCTCTTGTGTCATCCAATATAGGAACCCTTGTAACTATCTACCTTGTACATCTTTACTAGTTACGAGTCGTGCCCAATTTCATTTTATTTTCTTAATTCCGCGAATGGTATCTATTCTGTGTGGGTTATGTATCCATGTAATTATGTGTCCATATTATTTTGTTATTCCTATCATAGCCCTTTCTAAACATCTCTGTACAGTCTACAGTTTTTGAGTCATTGTCGTGTTCGTTGTCCAGGTTTTTGACCCATAAGTCTGGGGGAAACATGCACTGACTAAAAACTTTCCATTTCAAATGCAGTGACACTTTGTTATTCCTTATAATATTGTTTATCTTCTCTAAATACATTCACCCTGATCTTATTTGACTGACAATTTTTGGACTTGTATCTCCAGTATTTGGTACCATTTTTCCTTCCCGTGATTGTACAGTATTGTTAAACATTATATTGGTCTTTTCAGTATTTACTTCAATCCAGTGTTTTCATTTCCTGATTGATCTCAATAATTTTTTCCATCTTGGTATCATTTCCACAAAACAACACTGTGGCGCTTTGTAAATCTCTGATATACTTTATTCCATTTATTTTAATTCCTTCGTTTTCCCATTCTAATTATTTGAACATACTCTTCATGAATTCTGAAATAGATTTGGTGGGAGAATATGTTTTTGCCATACTCTCTCTTTCTATTGGTAGCTTATTGATAAGCGTGCAATTTTATTTGAGCCATTGCTTACTTCCAGAGGTAAAATTTAAAATAAACATTCTTTGATGTAAATAAATTGTACCGTAATTAAAATACAAAAACATTGTATATTTCAGTTACACACACACATTTTACATACTTAAAAAGTTTATAGGCCTAACTGCCTTATCTCTATCATTTTCTCATGCGTAAAGTTACTTTTATTTTTAGCAGCTGCATAATCCATATTTTCCAAATAAAATATCAACTGGTGTTGCACTAGCTGCCTTTCAACTGAAGAGCTATTTCTAGAGCTTTCCCTACTGCATGAGAAATTTCTTTTCTTACTCATCAGTGGTTCATTTTCACTTTCATTATTTTCTGTATTACTCTTCATGTAATAATTTTATCATTCTATATTTTGTTTTCTATATTTTCATCATGAAATGAAAAAGACTCCACACAAGCAGATTTTTACTGTGGTGGTACACAGCTAAAAATTACAGATTTTAAAATATATTTTAAAATCGTAGGCTTTCAGATTTTATGAAGTAGAAAGTGGCAGTTTATGGCCCTAGAAGCATTGGAGGAAACAGCTGTCATTATGCCTTTAACATGTAATGATTTTGAGCAAGTGAAAGGGTGTTGTGGAAGTAATCTATAATTTAGGCTCAGTTCATTTTATTATAAACTAGTTGTTACCCGTGGCTTCGCACGCGAATATTTGAATTTTAATAAATATTTTTATATAATTTTTATTGTCTGTGTCTATATGTGTCTATATCGTTCTGTCACCTCGCATAACAATTTTGTACTCATTAGTCAAATTCTCTCCAAAGCTGTTTTCAACACTTGTACTAAATTACTATGTTGGTGCAACAACCTTTGGAGATTTAAAAGTACCCGTTTATAAGCCTTTGGAGATATTTATAAAGTACCTGTTAAGTCAAAAATGCTAAATTCTTTATTTTAAGCATTACTGTGTTAGAAGCATTATATAACACATTAAACGTTATGTTTTCTTCAACCATGGCTTTTATTTATTTCAGCAGTAAACTAAAAACCAAAAACCGTTGTTACCTAACCTCACAAATGAAAACAACACATATTTTCGCTTTGCATTAAGTAATAGGACAATTTAAAATTAGTACACTTCTTCTTTTCCACATCGTAATATATCGATACAATCACAATTATATAAAACAACGAAATTGTACTGCAGGAATGAATAAATGTACAGTTCCGATGCTACTAAATAGCTTTTGTTTATTTACTTGTTACTATGGTAATTAATTCTGGTCTCCATGGTGTGTTTGACATCTTTAGAAGTAGTATTTAATACATTTCATTACTCATTCATTGCATCATCAGAAATATGTATAAACATAAATTTTATAATTGTTTAAGACAATTACAAAATATATAGACGTATCTGTATACAAAATTACAAAATATATCGATACAATCGCATATTAAAAACATTAAAAACTGCAGGAACGGATAAAGGTACGATTCCGATGCTGCTAAATATTGTTTGTTTATTTACTTGTTACTATGGTAATTAACCCTGGTCTCCATGGTGTTGTTGACATCTTTATACACGTCAACGAAAAGGCATAATTGAAAGGGCCTAAATTGTATGAACGGGGCAAAATATCAAATTCCAAGTTAGACAGTATTTTTCGCCTTGTGTCAAAGGTTACCTGTGCAAATTTTGGTGGCAATCGGTGTAACGGTGTGGATTTGTATTCAGTACCCATAAATCCTCAGACTTTTGAGTTTTATATATATAGATGTGGTCCCACCTTGTTCTCATATTTTGTAACTACATAAAACATTCATAATTCATAATTTTTTAAAACGTATAATTTTTTTACTACATTCTCATTTATAATTAGACAAGCTCATTTAATACAGATTACATTTTAGTTCTATATTTTATATTGTATGTAGAAATACATATTTTTACTCTCTCTCCCCCTCTCTCTACCACTCTCTTCTCCCTCCCTCATACATTGAAAATATGAGCAGTTGAAAATTAAATAATAACACAGTTAAGTGTGTTATTTTAAAAAAGAATATGCAATCAAATCATGAAGTTTTTCAATAAAATTAAGAAACTTTTCTACAACTTAGAAATTTCAATTAAAACTAATTAAAGGTAGTTAACTTCAAGGTAAAAATTAAAATAATTTTTCTGTATGACTGATGTATTAGGACTTTGTATTGCAGATTAACATTGTTATTTTAACTGCCTTGTAGTTTGTGTTGGGGTGAAGTAATAGTGCTTTTTAGTATGTATTTGTGAGTGTATCAAACTGCTGTGTGAATAGCTACATCCTGTTTATTTTCTTTTATATCTACACTCTTTACATGTGTTGCAGTTATTACGAAGATGCATTGTAGATATGTCTAAACCAACTATTGAGGGACCCTTGGGACAGCCACCATTTGAACGTCCAAGTATAGCCAAAGCAATAACTAATTTTGTCCTTTACAAATTTGGGCATTCTGCGCAAAGAGTAAGTGTAATTTACAATATGTTTTATAAAATACTTTGCAAAAAAATCCTTTCTCCTTTTCTTTTATTCATTTCTTAAAAAAAAAAAAATATTAAATTGTAATATGTTTTTTTAAAAGGATAACTAGTAAATTAAATAAATGTAATATATAATAATTTATTACTATGTGAGATCATATATAATATTCTTGGAGTGTTTGTGATTGTTCTCTCCAACTGTTCAAATTGTTAGTTTACAAGTTGCATTAATAAATCTCACTCCATTCAACTATGTGTGAAATCAGTTTTTTATATATAGTGGAATAAAATTGTGCTTTGACTTAGATTCCAGTAAAGTATTGCCGTGAACTCTATATTGTATTAAATTTTTATTAAGAAAAGGCAGTTTATTGTAAATGATATAATTTTGTTTTTAATTTTGCTTTTGTGTGTTGTAGGAAATTTTTATTTGTTGCTCATGGTACAAGAAAGTGATCCTTTCAGTATTATACTAAACCTCTTTATGCAATTTGAAAAAGTATGCTGTATTAATAATTACAATTTAAAACAAGTAAACATTTAGACTATTAATATGTCTTTCTGTATTTGTTCTTATGAGCTACAAGAAATATATAGTAAGTACTAAACTATATAACATTATGGATTAATGAACACTTGGCTTCACTTTTACATTACTTTATATACACATAACTTCATATCACGTTTTTGTATAATCTGTGTTTTTTTATTTTATGAGGCATGTCTGGAAAATAAAAATACAAAGGCCATAAAATTTTTAAATATTTATTTCAGTGGCAAAGTGTGCACTTTTGTGGTTTGTAAACAGCCAGAAAGCCGTTCTCCCCCTATCCACCCTTTCAATGTTGGTTTTACAATTCCACAGATGCACACAAGTGAAAAAAGTTGCTGCAACAGAATTACATATGTCGGTAGGAGCTGCCATTCCAAAAATAGACACAGTTACAGTACAATGAACCCTGCAACTACTGCATCATATTAAGTCATTATAGGACTATGGATCTACAGACTATGGACTTCCCTCTCTACTAAGACATTTTTAGCTCTATACTTGTGTTGCAGAGAACAATGAACTCTGTAGGCAGTGACAGCACAGCACAGTTTCGCAGTGTATATCGATGAGTAGTATTCATGTCACTACTGCTGACTTATCAACATTCTCCATCCACCATTGATTAAAATATTAATATCTCATTTTTTGTATATAGAAAGCATTTAGGATTTAGGACTCGGTGGTGTAGGTAGGGCCTCTGGCGCCCCTGGAAAAGTGACAATTTGGTGCCTCTCCCTCACTTATGCTGTTAGTCCCTCTTCTGAAGAAATGGCTGTTAGCTGAGTCTTAATATTCCTTAAAAGAGCAGAAGCCGCTTTTTCCCTTTCCTTCTTAACCTTTGTAAAAGCACTTACAGATAATTTTTTCAGTCCCACGTTTTGATTGTTTATTTACAGCACTCCTTCCTAAAATTGAAAAATATGTAAAAGAACTAAATAAATTAAATAATAAAGCTAAGTTAAATGTATATTCTTCTGTTCTGCATTTTTAATTTGAATATTATTAGTCTTAGAATTGTAGATATAGCAAAATTGAAAGTTAAGGAAGCATGGAAATGCGCGAAACGCTTACGGTCAGAGGGGAAAGGTGATGTGGAGGGAGTAGCTGTGAGATGTGAGAAGAGAATTTTTGTTATCAGCAAAGGTGCAGCCAACCTATGAATATAATTTCTAATAGTAACAAAAACTCGCGACTGTTAAGGTTTGTTTGTAAATGTGTCACCACGAATCTCTATCTGTGTGTGTGTGTGTGTACCTAGTCACACAGCTGGCTTTAAAAAAAGAATTATACGTTTATTGTTTCCGATGTAAATCAAATAATAATAATAATATTGTAATTGTATTACTATACGAATCAAGCAAATGATATGTACTGTTCACACGTATCGGAATTTGTTGCTGTTACATATCAAAATGTTTTGTAAACATATCTGAGTGTTGTTTGGCTCTGTCATTGTGTACTGCTGAGACATAAAAAACTACAGCCTTTCTGACCATTCTTATCGCAATGGAATTTTCAAACTGTACACTTCCACTCCTTAATTACACTCGATTATCTGTACAGTTTATCATTACATAAAGGAACACGTTCTTTATATTAATTTAATTGCAAGAATCATTTTAATCCTGGACAACAAAAAACTGTTTATTATTACTTCCCGTGCTTGACTATGATCAACTTTCCTGAAATTTGCTAGTTGAAGGGGAAGTATCCATTTTAACAAATTTTATTACTGAATTTTTCAGTGCAGGGTTAGTGAGGATCGGTAAAAAATAACACAATTTTTACTTCCATGTTCCATAAGGAAATGGAAGTACGGTCATGGCGAAAAAAATCGTGTTCAAGATAATTTCGTGTTTGATTCTGATTGTACTACCATCAAAACATGAAAAAAGTCATTTTTCGAAAAGTGTCTGTGTGTGTTGTGTTTGTCTGTCTGTCTGTGTGTAGATTTTTTTCTATGGCAAACGATAATAGCCGCAGATTCAAACAGAATCAAATACTTTTTGCATACAGCCCTGAATTGTAGAGTACTCAAGACGTATTGTTTTTGGTGAAGATCGGTTAAGGGAAAGGGGTAGTTTACCTGCAACATTTTATGTTTTAACAAGAGTAATTTTTTTCTATGACGAACGATAACTGCCGCACATTCAAACAGAATCAAATAATTTTGTGCACACATCCCTGAATTGTAGATGACTCAAGGTCTATTTATTTTAGTGAAGATCGGTTAAGAGAAAGGGGTAGTTTACCTGCAACGTTTTATGTTTTAACAAGGGTAATTTTTTCTATGATGAACGATAACTGCCGCACAATCAAACAGAATCAAATAATTTTTTGCATACATCCCTGAATTGTAGAGGACTGAAGACCTATTGTTTTTGGTGAAGATCGGTTAAGGGAAAGGGGTAGTTTACCAGCAACACTTTATGTGTTAACAACGGTAATTTTTTCTATGATGAACGATAACTGCTGCACATTCAAACAGAATCATATATTTTTTTTTGTACGTTCCTGAACATACACAACCTTTTTTTAGGTTCAGGTTCCTGAACCTGAGCCTATTGATTTTGGTGAAGATCGGTTACGGGGAAAGGGTAGTTTACCTGCAACATTTTATGTTTTAGCAAGAGTAAAGTACTTAATTTTGATAAATAAAGTATCCTGATAAGAAGATCATAATAATCCACTGTAGAAACGTCGATGGAATATCTATAAATGAAGAGGCTAGTTGAAGGGGGTGGGGTAATTTTCTATAAATGAAAATGACAGTTGAAGTGGGAGGGGATAATTTTTATTTATATGTCATGTGTACTACGTTATCCACAACAAAGAAGTAGTTTGTTGTTAAAATTCCTTCCCGGGCTGTTTGGCCGTGGTCCAATGTTTTGTACAAAACCAGACGTTTTAGCAGTGCTATCGACTGCCATCATCAGTGAAAATCGAGTGTGCTAACGTGAGGTGGTATACGTTAGTGACCACAGTACTGTGGTTAAGGCTGAAGAAAGAAGTAGTTTCTATCGAAATATTTCATTTTGAAAATGGTTTTAAATATAAATCTTAGAACATGGAAGTCATGTATGGTTCTCCATACTGATAGTTAACTTATTTGTGTCGACGTTTCGACAATGTTTATTGCCATCATCAGGACCTGTGTATGAATACAAAAGAAATGTCAGACACAACAGAACAATTATTTGGGTGAACGTGTTCGTGTATGTGCATGTGAGAGCGCGCACACGTGTGTGCGTGCATATTGTAACTAGACGACCTTTCTGTGGCTGTCTTCTTGTTTAATACCCAGCGTTGGATTCGTCACTTTGGTAAGAAAACCTTATATATGACTGTAATCAAATCAAATCCCACTGTTTGGGCTAGCCACTTGGTCACCAGACCGCTGTATGCCGGTCGTTACAAAAGAATAAAAATAAAATGGAAAATTCAATAATAATAGAATTTTCAATTAATAAAACAATTTTGTTTATGTTTAAGAGGTATGTATACAAGATCAATCTGTGTTTTAAAAGATTCTGGTAAAATTTTAGTAACAGGTAGGTATTTATTAACCGTCGAGCACTTCTTGAAGATTTGCACCAAGTCTGGAGTTAAATATATTAACTCCAGGTAATAATCGATTGGTGACCTTCCTTACTGGTCCAATATCCTGTTCAAAATAGAGTATATTCTTTTCACTTAATACCTTCAGCCTTATAAATACCCTTAAATTACCCTGTGAAATAAATACAGATACAAAATAATAGAAATATAAAGATTTATTGACAATTTTAGATAAATAATCGATATTTTATCGATGGAGAGCAATTATCGACTCTGTCTCAGGAATTATCGATTGTCATACAGAACAAAATTTTATGTTATATTATATTAAAGACAGGTTCTTTGAGCGATTAAGAATTAATAGTCAGAGAAGGGTGACGAGAAAGTATAACATTAACAGTTAACACATATAAATACAATAATTACTATTCAATAGTATTTAAATAATTCAGGTTATGATATTAGAATAAATGTTTTGTCGAACCAATGAAGACTGATGTGACGTCAGTCTCTGCGATGTAGTAGGCAGGTTTCGTTTTCAAGATGGCCGCTCCTTGGGTTGGTCTCGGCTATTGTATATGCGTCGAGTCAGAAAATTACTATAAAATTACCTTCATCAAGGTCTAAAATGTCCCCGCACTGGTGTAATAAGTCTGTTAATCTATTTAGTGTATTCTGGTGAAGTGTTCAGTGTAAACTTGCGTTAGTTAGGTTATTTTCTATTTGTGCAACTATTACGGTTAAGTTTTCAAGTTGCGGTTAGGTTTGTAGAGTAAATCAGTTGTAATATAATGTTTTACCGTTTACTGTCACTGGTATAGTGAAGTTAGAGGTTTGTTTTCACTATTGTCGTGAATGTTTTTATAGTATTGGTTTCAAAAAGTGTTTAATTTGTCTAACTCTCGTTCACTGATTTCAATGGCTAAAACGTTAACTTCATGTTCGACTCGGTTTAAAGAACGATTTTGTCACACACCTATTCAGCTTGATATTCAACAAAAGACTAATTAACTTGGTCATAAATCTTGCCCAGTTAATCCTTGAAAAAGTATTGTTAACATTTTTCGATTTCATACACATTAGAAAATATTACATTATATATGGAATTTTTCTATTTTATTCCTTACTTTTATGAATTATTAATCTTATTATTAGTTTAATCATCTTATTCCCTTTAAATTGATGTATTATAGTCCATATCTGTAGACATTTTGTGGAAATTAACAAATTTTGTTCACACTTTGGAAATATAGGCTCAAAATTGGATTTCCGTTTTTATATAAAATTCCTTCCATTTTAAATATTATTAATACTATTATAATAAATTTTAATTAGTCATATTTCTCTTCCTTTCCTTAAATACATATAAATTACACCTTTGAACTGGTTTTTTGTGTTAATTTGTAGATTTGATATTGCTCTCTAAAATTAATTAATTTATATATTTTGACAATTTACAAAATGTTAAGGTATATTTCCTTATTGTCATTTTAATTCATAGGATCATTCCTAGTAGTAGTTAATTGTGTTATCTTTTATAAATCTGGGTAGTTTACAGGATTTATTAGTGAATTATACTATTTTATATTGGTTCTCTGATTTCACCAAATGGCCTAGATTTTAGAATTTTATATTTCTTTCTTTCTCAATAAATTAAACTTGATTCCTCCTCTGACTTTACATAACTACAATTATATGAAAATAACATGATCTATAACTTATTGTTTTGTGTAGTAGTTAATTAACACTACAGTTATTAAAATAATTAATTATGAACATTGTTTATTTATCTGCACAATTTAACATATTGCAGATACAGCTTAAACATATCTCCTTTGACTATTTTTAATCTAACATAGCATACCTTTTAGTACTTATTACTGGTATGTAGGTTATTATTTATTAAACATAATTCTTTTTTAAAACACATAACATAAATCTTATTTTCTAATAAACCTTACAAATACATTTATTTAATACATTGATTTTAGGACTGTGAAATAACAGTCTATTTAAACATGTTACACTTATTCATACTATATTAGTACCATTCCTTTTTGGTTTAAATCATTATTATTGTGATTCCCCACATCAGCAAACATTAATTCCCATACTCTATTTATTATCATCCTTTTTTACAAAGGTCCTTTAAATAAGGATTTACATAAAAATAATAAAATACTGGAAACCTTCCATTTTATTATTTTATCATGCTGGTTATTATTAGACTTTAAAGTTGTGATATAGCATACTACTAAGTTATAGTATCACCAACTTTAAGTTTATTGCATTTTTTAAAAAACACTTATACAAATTCACTTTCACTGTTGGTTCTGATATTCTGAGTCTTATTATCTCAGACCAGACCTTTAGTCATCATGGACCTTTAAGACTAGTTTATTTTCTTTATTACACAATAGCTTTAGCCGGTGCACTTCTTATAACGCTATACAACACTTTAGTTTTCTCAATAATTACATTTTTATAAGATTTTGGGGATGTTATACTTTCTTTGATATAGTTTTTGTGGGTTTGGGATTGATAGTAGTTTATATAATAATAGGTTTTACTACGGTGTTTCTTTCATACTATGTCTTCCTCTCCTCCTGTCTTCCTTCTTGTCCTTCTTCATATCTTCCTTCTGGTATTCATTCTTGTCCCTCTTCTAGTTTTCATTCTTGTCCCTCGTCTAGTCTTCATTCTTCTGTTCTTCTTTCCTCATTCTTGGGAACCAAGGTACTTGGTGTTATCACGACTGAGGTTTAGTTTGGAGTATTGAATTTCTTCACTGAACTGACTTTATTCTTCTATTTGTTTTTAGAGTATTTTGGTATTCACCACTCTTTGATTGAGTCTCTTTTTTCGGGATATTGTCTTATGTAACTGGTTTACTGCTCTGAGCTTCCTGGGTAACGTACTGGTATTATTTATGAGTTGATGAGTTGCTTCAATACTTTCTTTGGTTTCTTTTAACAGTGGTTTTTATATATTATGTAGTGAGGATTTTTATCTTATTGTGTTTCATTCCTCTGATTTATTTAAATGTCATTTAATATTATTACAACATTTTTTGATGTAATTAAATTTTATCATTTCATATGATTTACAATGTAGTGGATTTTCTGTCACGCTACAGAATGCCTTTCTCCAGAAGTAATTTTTTCAGACTATACTTGCTTTGTCTGAAACAATTGCTTATGATAATTATTCAAAGTTTGTTATTATTTTGGACTTCCTTCCATTTTAAAATTCTCTTATTTATATCTGAGTTTATATCACTCTCACTTGATCTTCCTTGATAGTAATAGTCTTCTGAGTTTCATATTTATTATTTCATTTTTATATTTCTTCTTAGTATTTTCTCCTTGGGATATTTTCTCCCTATCGTTCCCTACTTTGTGAGCTGGTTCAGTTCAGAGAGGCACTGTACGCTACTTTCCTCTGCTGTCCAATACTTCACACATATTTGAGTACAGAGGAAAATCATCTCTGCTCAAAAAATATATTAATCCTGCTGGAATTATCATCAGACAGATTAAAAAAATTATTCAGAATAGTACACATTTGTTACTATTTAAAAATATCTTTGGGATACTTCACTTATTACTTATTATACTTCTCAGAGATTTTAATATTTCTATCTCAGTTGTTCATCTGACTTATTATCTGGATGTTTCTTTCATTTGATATTATGGTAGGAAGCTCTTCTATTATTACCTTTTTATACTTTTATTATCATATAAATCTTTTGGTTATAAATTCTTTATTACCTTCTGGTTTTTTCATTATAATCTGCATTATTTGTAGTAGCATATCTTTGTGACATTTTTAGACTGTTTCTTGGTTCTTAAAATTTCCACTTGTTCTATTTTCTAGAATTTTTTATAACTTGTCATTATCATAATTGTCATTTAATTTATAAATCATTTTATATTAATTCATTTAATTACATACATTTTTGACATTATTTTCACATTATTCCGGTCATTGCGATTATACTTGCAAGTGCTGGTTTTTTTTATTTATTTCATTATGAGGTCATATTTTCTCCTCATACCACTTAAAGTTTCATTCTCTCATAATTCCAAAGAAGTTTTTGTACTTTATTTTATTCACTCACTTAAATCGTATTAAAGAATTTTTTCTTTTTTATTTCCTTCAACAACATTTTATGGAAAGGTTTTTACTCTTCATATTGAACTTAGACATGATTAAACTGTCTAGAATTATTTGTTTTTTGACCTTAGATGGTTTTATTTATAAATTCTCTCCTTCTTTATTATTATATTATAGCCATAAAGTTTTTCTTAGATAATCGGTATGTAAGGTGATCTCATTTATGTTTAAAATTTTGTTGACTTATTTCAAACTCTTCTTATATTATTCTTCTTTTCAAATAATTTCTTTCAAATAATCTTTTATGTAAGATTGGCTCACACCTTTTTATAATTTTGGGGTTTTTATGTTTTTAAACTTCTTCTCTTCTATTCTAGCCATAAAGTTTTTTTCATATTTTCTTGGTATGTAAGGTGAACTTACTTATTTTTTAGAATTTAGTTGATTTTATGTTTTTTAAAACTTCTTTTCTTCTATTCTAGCCATAAAGTTTTTTTCATATTTTCTTGGTATGTAAGGTGAACTTACTTATTTTTTGAATTTAGTTGTATTTATGTTTTTTAAACTTCTTCTCTTCTATTCTAGCCATAAAGTTTTTTCATATTTTCTTGGTATGTAAGGTGAACTTACACCTTTTTTAGAATTTAGTTGATTTTATGTTTTTTAAAACTTCTTTTCTTCTATTCTAGCCATAAAGTTTTTTTACATTTTCTTGGTATGTAAGGTGAACTTACTTATTTTTTGAATTTAGTTGTTTTTATGTTTTTTAAAACTTCTTTTCTTCTATTCTAGCCATAAAGTTTTTTTACATTTTCTTGGTATGTAAGGTGAACTTACTTATTTTTTTTTTGAATTTAGTTGTTTTTATGTTTTTTAAAACTTCTTTTCTTCTATTCTAGCCATAAAGTTTTTTTACATTTTCTTGGTATGTAAGGTGAACTTACTTATTTTTTTTGAATTTAGTTGTTTTTATGTTTTTAAAACTTCTTCTCTGCTATTCTAGCCATAAAGTTTTTTCATATTTTCTTGGTATGTAAGGTGAACTTACTTATTTTTTGAATTTAGTTGTTTTTATGTTTTTTAAAACTTCTTTTCTTCTATTCTAGCCATAAAGTTTTTTTACATTTTCTTGGTATGTAAGGTGAACTTACTTATTTTTTGAATTTAGTTGTTTTTATGTTTTTTAAAACTTCTTTTCTTCTATTCTAGCCATAAAGTTTTTTTACATTTTCTTGGTATGTAAGGTGAACTTACTTTTTTTTTTTTTTAATTTAGTTGTTTTTATGTTTTTTAAAACTTCTTTTCTTCTATTCTAGCCATAAAGTTTTTTTACATTTTCTTGGTATGTAAGGTGAACTTACTTATTTTTTTTGAATTTAGTTGTTTTTATGTTTTTAAAACTTCTTCTCTGCTATTCTAGCCATAAAGTTTTTTCATATTTTCTTGGTATGTAAGGTGAACTTACTTATTTTTTGAATTTAGTTGTTTTTATGTTTTTTAAAACTTCTTTTCTTCTATTCTAGCCATAAAGTTTTTTTTCATATTTTCTTGGTATGTAAGGTGAACTTACTTATTTTTTGAATTTAGTTGTTTTATGTTTTTTAAACTTCTTCTCTTCTATTCTAGCCATAAAGTTTTTTCATATTTTCTTGGTATGTAAGGTGAACTTACTTATTTTTTAGAATTTAGTTGATTTTATGTTTTTAATTCTGTTTTATATTACTGCCACATAGACTTTTCATAAATGATTGTAATAGTTTTCATAATTATATGGTAAACATATCATATTAGTTTCATAAATATAGTATGACTCTTTTCTTGTCTTTATTCAAATGTATTTCTTATTATTATTTTTCCTTTATACCCAGGTGGATGCTTTTTATTATAGTGCATCGTTGCTCATAGTTCCTTTATAAGGTGTAGTTTCTTAATTAATTTATTTCTTAAATTCCCATTTTGGTTCCTTGTCCCTTCTTCTTCTCATTTATCCTCAGTGGTAATTATTTTCATCTCTTTTGTGGTGGTTTTGCCTTTGTTGGTTATCATGACATCCATCCCTTTTACCACCTCATTATGTATCCGTATAGATCCTGATCAGATCCAAACTTTTGCTCCTACGCGCCGGATAATACCTCGGTTGGTCCCGTTCTAGGCTCCTCCGCCTTTCTTCGTATCTTCGGTAACTGCTCCCTCTATGGTGGTTGAAACCTCGCTGTCTTCCATCTGTGGCCCGTATGAAGTTCACTCTTGGGCGAGGAAACCTATTATTACTAAAATTACTATTATTGGGACCCACACGATTAGCATTATTATGGTAAGGACTATTACCATAATTGGGGCTTCTCTGACTATTTACGTTATCAGGGTAGGGATTGTGGTTACCCTGATAACCATTAGAGGGTCGATTTGGGTTTTGATAATTTGGACCCGTATTATTATTATCATGGTAATTAGTATTGTTCCCATTATTATATTGTCTTATATTCCAATATGTCTCTGGTCCATATGCTGTATGACCTGAAAAATATCTGTGAAGTTCTTCATCTGGTTTATTAATTATTTGCTTCTCTGAATCCCCATAATCTGGTTCATCATCACAAATCCATCCGGAAGGTATACATTTTTGTGTAATTGTACACTGGAATAGTCCTGGATGGCGCACTAATGGAACACACTCTGGTGATTCACCAGTGCCATCGTCACAGTCTGATAAGATGTTGTATTTCCATCCTTCTGAAATACACTGTTTAGTTCCGCACTGGAATTGATCTGGTCCACATGTTGTATTCCGTTTACCTCTGGTCCTTCCCCATTGGTAAACTACTGTTTGGTGGTATATTCCTTGTAATATTACTTTTAATCTCTTTCCGTAATTTCTGGAACTCCTGATTTCTTCATGGTCGGTAATTGGAATATTATTGACATCCATTAAACCATGGTTCATCATTTCTATTTCTTCCTTGGTTTTCCTTACTTTCCTTGGAAGTATTTTCCTCCTTTCCTCTGGTTCCACTTCCATATCTTTAGTATTTTCTGTATTGCCGTTAGTTTTCTTTTCAGGTAATACTACAGCTGGTTCCATGGTTTTATTGTTTGCTATTTCTTCTGGTTCTGGTTTGCTATCATATTTTATTTCTTCGGTTTTCTCATCTCTTATTTCTTCTCCCTTTAATCTGTCCTCTTTTCTTTCTTCGGCCCAATCATCCATTTTCTTTATCATCCCGTCTAGTTTGTTACCCAATTCTTTCTTGAATCGTCTGTCCTCGTCCATATATTGTTGGCACATTTCTTTTATCTTATTCATTATCTCCATTTCTTTTGGTGTAAATTCTGCCATTTTGCTTGTCGTTGTTGCCCTTCTCCTGACTAGATAACCGCTGCCAGGCTTATCTATTCAAGCCCTCTAAGTTGGACGCCACTTTGTAACTAGACGACCTTTCTGTGGCTGTCTTCTTGTTTAATACCCAGCGTTGGATTCGTCACTTTGGTAAGAAAACCTTATATATGACTGTAATCAAATCAAATCCCACTGTTTGGGCTAGCCACTTGGTCACCAGACCGCTGTATGCCGGTCGTTACAAAAGAATAAAAATAAAATGGAAAATTCAATAATAATAGAATTTTCAATTAATAAAACAATTTTGTTTATGTTTAAGAGGTATGTATACAAGATCAATCTGTGTTTTAAAAGATTCTGGTAAAATTTTAGTAACAGGTAGGTATTTATTAACCGTCGAGCACTTCTTGAAGATTTGCACCAAGTCTGGAGTTAAATATATTAACTCCAGGTAATAATCGATTGGTGACCTTCCTTACTGGTCCAATATCCTGTTCAAAATAGAGTATATTCTTTTCACTTAATACCTTCAGCCTTATAAATACCCTTAAATTACCCTGTGAAATAAATACAGATACAAAATAATAGAAATATAAAGATTTATTGACAATTTTAGATAAATAATCGATATTTTATCGATGGAGAGCAATTATCGACTCTGTCTCAGGAATTATCGATTGTCATACAGAACAAAATTTTATGTTATATTATATTAAAGACAGGTTCTTTGAGCGATTAAGAATTAACAGTCAGAGAAGGGTGACGAGAAAGTATAACATTAACAGTTAACACATATAAATACAATAATTACTATTCAATAGTATTTAAATAATTCAGGTTATGATATTAGAATAAATGTTTTGTCGAACCAATGAAGACTGATGTGACGTCAGTCTCTGCGATGTAGTAGGCAGGTTTCGTTTTCAAGATGGCCGCTCCTTGGGTTGGTCTCGGCTATTGTATATGCGTCGAGTCAGAAAATTACTATAAAATTACCTTCATCAAGGTCTAAAATGTCCCCGCACTGGTGTAATAAGTCTGTTAATCTATTTAGTGTATTCTGGAGAAGTGTTCAGTGTAAACTTGCGTTAGTTAGGTTATTTTCTATTTGTGCAACTATTACGGTTAAGTTTTCAAGTTGCGGTTAGGTTTGTAGAGTAAATCAGTTGTAATATAATGTTTTACCGTTTACTGTCACTGGTATAGTGAAGTTAGAGGTTTGTTTTCACTATTGTCGTGAATGTTTTTATAGTATTGGTTTCAAAAAGTGTTTAATTTGTCTAACTCTCGTTCACTGATTTCAATGGCTAAAACGTTAACTTCATGTTCGACTCGGTTTAAAGAACGATTTTGTCACACACCTATTCAGCTTGATATTCAACAAAAGACTAATTAACTTGGTCATAAATCTTGCCCAGTTAATCCTTGAAAAAGTATTGTTAACATTTTTCGATTTCATACACATTAGAAAATATTACATTATATATGGAATTTTTCTATTTTATTCCTTACTTTTATGAATTATTAATCTTATTATTAGTTTAATCATCTTATTCCCTTTAAATTGATGTATTATAGTCCATATCTGTAGACATTTTGTGGAAATTAACAAATTTTGTTCACACTTTGGAAATATAGGCTCAAAATTGGATTTCCGTTTTTATATAAAATTCCTTCCATTTTAAATATTATTAATACTATTATAATAAATTTTAATTAGTCATATTTCTCTTCCTTTCCTTAAATACATATAAATTACACCTTTGAACTGGTTTTTTGTGTTAATTTGTAGATTTGATATTGGTCTCTAAAATTAATTAATTTATATATTTTGACAATTTACAAAATGTTAAGGTATATTTCCTTATTGTCATTTTAATTCATAGGATCATTCCTAGTAGTAGTTAATTGTGTTATCTTTTATAAATCTGGGTAGTTTACAGGATTTATTAGTGAATTATACTATTTTATATTGGTTCTCTGATTTCACCAAATGGCCTAGATTTTAGAATTTTATATTTCTTTCTTTCTCAATAAATTAAACTTGATTCCTCCTCTGACTTTACATAACTACAATTATATGAAAATAACATGATCTATAACTTATTGTTTTGTGTAGTAGTTAATTAACACTACAGTTATTAAAATAATTAATTATGAACATTGTTTATTTATCTGCACAATTTAACATATTGCAGATACAGCTTAAACATATCTCCTTTGACTATTTTTAATCTAACATAGCATACCTTTTAGTACTTATTACTGGTATGTAGGTTATTATTTATTAAACATAATTCTTTTTTAAAACATAACATAAATCTTATTTTCTAATAAACCTTACAAATACATTTATTTAATACATTGATTTTAGGACTGTGAAATAACAGTCTATTTAAACATGTTACACTTATTCATACTATATTAGTACCATTCCTTTTTGGTTTAAATCATTATTATTGTGATTCCCCACATCAGCAAACATTAATTCCCATACTCTATTTATTATCATCCTTTTTTACAAAGGTCCTTTAAATAAGGATTTACATAAAAATAATAAAATACTGGAAACCTTCCATTTTATTATTTTATCATGCTGGTTATTATTAGACTTTAAAGTTGTGATATAGCATACTACTAAGTTATAGTATCACCAACTTTAAGTTTACTGCATTTTTTAAAAAACACTTATACAAATTCACTTTCACTGTTGGTTCTGATATTCTGAGTCTTATTATCTCAGACCAGACCTTTAGTCATCATTGACCGTTAAGACTAGTTTATTTTCTTTATTACACAATAGCTTTAGCCGGTGCACTTCTTATAACGCTATACAACACTTTAGTTTTCTCAATAATTACATTTTTATAAGATTTTGGGGATGTTATACTTTCTTTGATATAGTTTTTGTGGGTTTGGGATTGATAGTAGTTTATATAATAATAGGTTTTACTACGGTGTTTCTTTCATACTATGTCTTCCTCTCCTCCTGTCTTCCTTCTTGTCCTTCTTCATATCTTCCTTCTGGTATTCATTCTTGTCCCTCTTCTAGTTTTCATTCTTGTCCCTCGTCTAGTCTTCATTCTTCTGTTCTTCTTTCCTCATTCTTGGGAACCAAGGTACTTGGTGTTATCACGACTGAGGTTTAGTTTGGAGTATTGAATTTCTTCACTGAACTGACTTTATTCTTCTATTTGTTTTTAGAGTATTTTGGTATTCACCACTCTTTGATTGAGTCTCTTTTTTCGGGATATTGTCTTATGTAACTGGTTTACTGCTCTGAGCTTCCTGGGTAACGTACTGGTATTATTTATGAGTTGATGAGTTGCTTCAATACTTTCTTTGGTTTCTTTTAACAGTGGTTTTTATATATTATGTAGTAAGGATTTTTATCTTATTGTGTTTCATTCCTCTGATTTATTTAAATGTCATTTAATATTATTACAACATTTTTTGATGTAATTAAATTTTATCATTTCATATGATTTACAATGTAGTGGATTTTCTGTCACGCTACAGAATGCCCTTCTCCAGAAGTAATTTTTTCAGACTATACTTGCTTTGTCTGAAACAATTGCTTATGATAATTATTCAAAGTTTGTTATTATTTTGGACTTCCTTCCATTTTAAAATTCTCTTATTTATATCTGAGTTTATATCACTCTCACTTGATCTTCCTTGATAGTAATAGTCTTCTGAGTTTCATATTTATTATTTCATTTTTATATTTCTTCTTAGTATTTTCTCGTTGGGATATTTTCTCCCTATCGTTCCCTACTTTGTGAGCTGGTTCAGTTCAGAGAGGCACTGTACGCTACTTTCCTCTGCTGTCCAATACTTCGCACATATTTGAGTACAGAGGCAAATCATCTCTGCTCAAAAAATATATTAATCCTGCTGGAATTATCATCAGACAGATTAAAAAAATTATTCAGAATAGTACACATTTGTTACTATTTAAAAATATCTTTGGGATACTTCACTTATTACTTATTATACTTCTCAGAGATTTTAATATTTCTATCTCAGTTGTTCATCTGACTTATTATCTGGATGTTTCTTTTATTTGATATTATGGTAGGAAGCTCTTCTATTATTACCTTTTTATACTTTTATTATCATATAAATCTTTTGGTTATAAATTCTTTATTACCTTCTGGTTTTTTCATTATAATCTGCATTATTTGTAGTAGCATATCTTTGTGACATTTTTAGACTGTTTCTTGGTTCTTAAAATTTCCACTTGTTCTATTTTCTAGAATTTTTTATAACTTGTCATTATCATAATTGTCATTTAATTTATAAATCATTTTATATTAATTCATTTAATTACATACATTTTTGACATTATTTTCACATTATTCCGGTCATTGCGATTATACTTGCAAGTGCTGGTTTTTTTTATTTATTTCATTATGAGGTCATATTTTCTCCTCATACCACTTAAAGTTTCATTCTCTCATAATTCCAAAGAAGTTTTTGTACTTTATTTTATTCACTCACTTAAATCGTATTAAAGAATTTTTTCTTTTTTATTTCCTTCAACAACATTTTACGGAAAGGTTTTTACTCTTCATATTGAACTTAGACATGATTAAACTGTCTAGAATTATTTGTTTTTTGACCTTAGATGGTTTTATTTATAAATTCTCTCCTTCTTTATTCTTATATTATAGCCATAAAGTTTTTCTTAGATAATCGGTATGTAAGGTGATCTCATTTATGTTTAAAATTTTGTTGACTTATTTCAAACTCTTCTTATATTATTCTTCTTTTCAAATAATTTCTTTCAAATAATCTTTTATGTAAGATTGGCTCACACCTTTTTAGAATTTTGGGGTTTTAATGTTTTTAAACTTCTTCTCTTCTATTCTAGCCATAAAGTTTTTTTCATATTTTCTTGGTATGTAAGGTGAACTTACTTATTTTTTAGAATTTAGTTGATTTTATGTTTTTTAAAACTTCTTTTCTTCTATTCTAGCCATAAAGTTTTTTTACATTTTCTTGGTATGTAAGGTGAACTTACTTATTTTTTGAATTTAGTTGTTTTTATGTTTTTTAAAACTTCTTTTCTTCTATTCTAGCCATAAAGTTTTTTTACATTTTCTTGGTATGTAAGGTGAACTTACTTATTTTTTTTTTGAATTTAGTTGTTTTTATGTTTTTTAAAACTTCTTTTCTTCTATTCTAGCCATAAAGTTTTTTTACATTTTCTTGGTATGTAAGGTGAACTTACTTATTTTTTTTGAATTTAGTTGTTTTTATGTTTTTAAAACTTCTTCTCTGCTATTCTAGCCATAAAGTTTTTTCATATTTTCTTGGTATGTAAGGTGAACTTACTTATTTTTTGAATTTAGTGTTTTTATGTTTTTTAAAACTTCTTTTCTTCTATTCTAGCCATAAAGTTTTTTTCATATTTTCTTGGTATGTAAGGTGAACTTACTTATTTTTTGAATTTAGTTGTATTTATGTTTTTTAAACTTCTTCTCTTCTATTCTAGCCATAAAGTTTTTTCATATTTTCTTGGTATGTAAGGTGAACTTACACCTTTTTTAGAATTTAGTTGATTTTATGTTTTTTAAAACTTCTTTTCTTCTATTCTAGCCATAAAGTTTTTTTACATTTTCTTGGTATGTAAGGTGAACTTACTTATTTTTTGAATTTAGTTGTTTTTATGTTTTTTAAAACTTCTTTTCTTCTATTCTAGCCATAAAGTTTTTTTACATTTTCTTGGTATGTAAGGTGAACTTACTTTTTTTTTTTTTTTTGAATTTAGTTGTTTTTATGTTTTTTAAAACTTCTTTTCTTCTATTCTAGCCATAAAGTTTTTTTACATTTTCTTGGTATGTAAGGTGAACTTACTTATTTTTTTTGAATTTAGTTGTTTTTATGTTTTTAAAACTTCTTCTCTGCTATTCTAGCCATAAAGTTTTTTCATATTTTCTTGGTATGTAAGGTGAACTTACTTATTTTTTGAATTTAGTTGTTTTTATGTTTTTTAAAACTTCTTTTCTTCTATTCTAGCCATAAAGTTTTTTTTCATATTTTCTTGGTATGTAAGGTGAACTTACTTATTTTTTGAATTTAGTTGTTTTATGTTTTTTAAACTTCTTCTCTTCTATTCTAGCCATAAAGTTTTTTCATATTTTCTTGGTATGTAAGGTGAACTTACTTATTTTTTAGAATTTAGTTGATTTTATGTTTTTAATTCTGTTTTATATTACTGCCACATAGACTTTTCATAAATGATTGTAATAGTTTTCATAATTATATGGTAAACATATCATATTAGTTTCATAAATATAGTATGACTCTTTTCTTGTCTTTATTCAAATGTATTTCTTATTATTATTTTTCCTTTATACCCAGGTGGATGCTTTTTATTATAGTGCATCGTTGCTCATAGTTCCTTTATAAGGTGTAGTTTCTTAATTAATTTATTTCTTAAATTCCAATTTTGGTTCCTTGTCCCTTCTTCTTCTCATTTATCCTCAGTGGTAATTATTTTCATCTCTTTTGTGGTGGTTTTGCCTTTGTTGGTTATCATGACATCCATCCCTTTTACCACCTCATTATGTATCCGTATAGATCCTGATCAGATCCAAACTTTTGCTCCTACGCGCCGGATAATACCTCGGTTGGTCCCGTTCTAGGCTCCTCCGCCTTTCTTCGTATCTTCGGTAACTGCTCCCTCTATGGTGGTTGAAACCTCGCTGTCTTCCATCTGTGGCCCGTATGAAGTTCACTCTTGGGCGAGGAAACCTATTATTACTAAAATTACTATTATTGGGACCCACACGATTAGCATTATTATGGTAAGGACTATTACCATAATTGGGGCTTCTCTGACTATTTACGTTATCAGGGTAGGGATTGTGGTTACCCTGATAACCATTAGAGGGTCGATTCGGGTTTTGATAATTTGGACCCGTATTATTATTATCATGGTAATTAGTATTGTTCCCATTATTATATTGTCTTATATTCCAATATGTCTCTGGTCCATATGCTGTATGACCTGAAAAATATCTGTGAAGTTCTTCATCTGGTTTATTAATTATTTGCTTCTCTGAATCCCCATAATCTGGTTCATCATCACAAATCCATCCGGAAGGTATACATTTTTGTGTAATTGTACACTGGAATAGTCCTGGATGGCGCACTAATGGAACACACTCTGGTGATTCACCAGTGCCATCGTCACAGTCTGATAAGATGTTGTATTTCCATCCTTCTGAAATACACTGTTTAGTTCCGCACTGGAATTGATCTGGTCCACATGTTGTATTCCGTTTACCTCTGGTCCTTCCCCATTGGTAAACTACTGTTTGGTGGTATATTCCTTGTAATATTACTTTTAATCTCTTTCCGTAATTTCTGGAACTCCTGATTTCTTCATGGTCGGTAATTGGAATATTATTGACATCCATTAAACCATGGTTCATCATTTCTATTTCTTCCTTGGTTTTCCTTACTTTCCTTGGAAGTATTTTCCTCCTTTCCTCTGGTTCCACTTCCATATCTTTAGTATTTTCTGTATTGCCGTTAGTTTTCTTTTCAGGTAATACTACAGCTGGTTCCATGGTTTTATTGTTTGCTATTTCTTCTGGTTCTGGTTTGCTATCATATTTTATTTCTTCGGTTTTCTCATCTCTTATTTCTTCTCCCTTTAATCTGTCCTCTTTTCTTTCTTCGGCCCAATCATCCATTTTCTTTATCATCCCGTCTAGTTTGTTACCCAATTCTTTCTTGAATCGTCTGTCCTCGTCCATATATTGTTGGCACATTTCTTTTATCTTATTCATTATCTCCATTTCTTTTGGTGTAAATTCTGCCATTTTGCTTGTCGTTGTTGCCCTTCTCCTGACTAGATAACCGCTGCCAGGCTTATCTATTCAAGCCCTCTAAGTTGGACGCCACTTTGTAACTAGACGACCTTTCTGTGGCTGTCTTCTTGTTTAATACCCAGCGTTGGATTCGTCACTTTGGTAAGAAAACCTTATATATGACTGTAATCAAATCAAATCCCACTGTTTGGGCTAGCCACTTGGTCACCAGACCGCTGTATGCCGGTCGTTACAAAAGAATAAAAATAAAATGGAAAATTCAATAATAATAGAATTTTCAATTAATAAAACAATTTTGTTTATGTTTAAGAGGTATGTATACAAGATCAATCTGTGTTTTAAAAGATTCTGGTAAAATTTTAGTAACAGGTAGGTATTTATTAACCGTCGAGCACTTCTTGAAGATTTGCACCAAGTCTGGAGTTAAATATATTAACTCCAGGTAATAATCGATTGGTGACCTTCCTTACTGGTCCAATATCCTGTTCAAAATAGAGTATATTCTTTTCACTTAATACCTTCAGCCTTATAAATACCCTTAAATTACCCTGTGAAATAAATACAGATACAAAATAATAGAAATATAAAGATTTATTGACAATTTTAGATAAATAATCGATATTTTATCGATAGAGAGCAATTATCGACTCTGTCTCAGGAATTATCGATTGTCATACAGAACAAAATTTTATGTTATATTATATTAAAGACAGGTTCTTTGAGCGATTAAGAATTAACAGTCAGAGAAGGGTGACGAGAAAGTATAACATTAACAGTTAACACATATAAATACAATAATTACTATTCAATAGTATTTAAATAATTCAGGTTATGATATTAGAATAAATGTTTTGTCGAACCAATGAAGACTGATGTGACGTCAGTCTCTGCGATGTAGTAGGCAGGTTTTGTTTTCAAGATGGCCGCTCCTTGGGTTGGTCTCGGCTATTGTATATGCGTCGAGTCAGAAAATTACTATAAAATTACCTTCATCAAGGTCTAAAATGTCCCCGCACTGGTGTAATAAGTCTGTTAATCTATTTAGTGTATTCTGGTGAAGTGTTCAGTGTAAACTTGCGTTAGTTAGGTTATTTTCTATTTGTGCAACTATTACGGTTAAGTTTTCAAGTTGCGGTTAGGTTTGTAGAGTAAATCAGTTGTAATATAATGTTTTACCGTTTACTGTCACTGGTATAGTGAAGTTAGAGGTTTGTTTTCACTATTGTCGTGAATGTTTTTATAGTATTGGTTTCAAAAAGTGTTTAATTTGTCTAACTCTCGTTCACTGATTTCAATGGCTAAAACGTTAACTTCATGTTCGACTCGGTTTAAAGAACGATTTTGTCACACACCTATTCAGCTTGATATTCAACAAAAGACTAATTAACTTGGTCATAAATCTTGCCCAGTTAATCCTTGAAAAAGTATTGTTAACATTTTTCGATTTCATACACATTAGAAAATATTACATTATATATGGAATTTTTCTATTTTATTCCTTACTTTTATGAATTATTAATCTTATTATTAGTTTAATCATCTTATTCCCTTTAAATTGATGTATTGTAGTCCATATCTGTAGACATTTTGTGGAAATTAACAAATTTTGTTCACACTTTGGAAATATAGGCTCAAAATTGGATTTCCGTTTTTATATAAAATTCCTTCCATTTTAAATATTATTAATACTATTATAATAAATTTTAATTAGTCATATTTCTCTTCCTTTCCTTAAATACATATAAATTACACCTTTGAACTGGTTTTTTGTGTTAATTTGTAGATTTGATATTGCTCTCTAAAATTAATTAATTTATATATTTTGACAATTTACAAAATGTTAAGGTATATTTCCTTATTGTCATTTTAATTCATAGGATCATTCCTAGTAGTAGTTAATTGTGTTATCTTATATAAATCTGGGTAGTTTACAGGATTTATTAGTGAATTATACTATTTTATATTGGTTCTCTGATTTCACCAAATGGCCTAGATTTTAGAATTTTATATTTCTTTCTTTCTCAATAAATTAAACTTGATTCCTCCTCTGACTTTACATAACTACAATTATATGAAAATAACATGATCTATAACTTATTGTTTTGTGTAGTAGTTAATTAACACTACAGTTATTAAAATAATTAATTATGAACATTGTTTATTAATCTGCACAATTTAACATATTGCAGATACAGCTTAAACATATCTCTTTTGACTATTTTCAATCTAACATAGCATACCTTTTAGTACATTATTACTGGTATGTAGGTTATTATTTATCAAACATAATTCTTTTTTTAAAATACATAACATAAATCTTATTTTCGAATAAACCTTACAAATACATTTATTTAATACATTGATTTTAGGACTGTGAAATAATAGTCTATTTAAACATGTTACACTTATTCATACTATATTAGTACCATTCCTTTTTGGTTTAAATCATTATTATTGTGATTCCCCACATCAGTAAACATTAATTCCCATACTCTATTTATTATCATCCTTTTTTACAAAGGTCTTTTAAATAAGGATTTACATAAAAATAATAAAATACTGGAAACCTTCCATTTTATTATTTTATCATGCTGGTTATTACTAGACTTTAAAGTTGTGATATAGCATACTACTAAGTTATAGTATCACCAACTTTAAGTTTATTGCATTTTTTAAAAAACACTTATACAAATTCACTTTCACTGTTGGTTCTGATATTCTGAGTCTTATTATCTCAGACCAGACCTTTAGTCATCATGGACCGTTAAGACTAGTTTATTTTCTTTATTACACAATAGCTTTAGCCGGTGCACTTCTTATAACGCTATACAACACTTTAGTTTTCTCAATAATTACATTTTTATAAGATTTTGGGGATGTTATACTTTCTTTGATATAGTTTTTGTGGGTTTGGGATTGATAGTAGTTTATATAATAATAGGTTTTACTACGGTGTTTCTTTCATACTATGTCTTCCTCTCCTCCTGTCTTCCTTCTTGTCCTTCTTCATATCTTCCTTCTGGTATTCATTCTTGTCCCTCTTCTAGTTTTCATTCTTGTCCCTCGTCTAGTCTTCATTCTTCTGTTCTTCTTTCCTCATTCTTGGGAACCAAGGTACTTGGTGTTATCACGACTGAGGTTTAGTTTGGAGTATTGAATTTCTTCACTGAACTGACTTTATTCTTCTATTTGTTTTTAGAGTATTTTGGTATTCACCACTCTTTGATTGAGTCTCTTTTTTCGGGATATTGTCTTATGTAACTGGTTTACTGCTCTGAGCTTCCTGGGTAACGTACTGGTATTATTTATGAGTTGATGAGTTGCTTCAATACTTTCTTTGGTTTCTTTTAACAGTGGTTTTTATATATTATGTAGTGAGGATTTTTATCTTATTGTGTTTCATTCCTCTGATTTATTTAAATGTCATTTAATATTATTACAACATTTTTTGATGTAATTAAATTTTATCATTTCATATGATTTACAATGTAGTGGATTTTCTGTCACGCTACAGAATGCCCTTCTCCAGAAGTAATTTTTTCAGACTATACTTGCTTTGTCTGAAACAATTGCTTATGATAATTATTCAAAGTTTGTTATTATTTTAGACTTCCTTCCATTTTAAAATTCTCTTATTTATATCTGAGTTTATATCACTCTCACTTGATCTTCCTTGATAGTAATAGTCTTCTGAGTTTCATATTTATTATTTCATTTTTATATTTCTTCTTAGTATTTTCTCGTTGGGATATTTTCTCCCTATCGTTCCCTACTTTGTGAGCTGGTTCAGTTCAGAGAGGCACTGTACGCTACTTTCCTCTGCTGTCCAATACTTCGCACATATTTGAGTACAGAGGCAAATCATCTCTGCTCAAAAAATATATTAATCCTGCTGGAATTATCATCAGACAGATTAAAAAAATTATTCAGAATAGTACACATTTGTTACTATTTAAAAATATCTTTGGGATACTTCACTTATTACTTATTATACTTCTCAGAGATTTTAATATTTCTATCTCAGTTGTTCATCTGACTTATTATCTGGATGTTTCTTTTATTTGATATTATGGTAGGAAGCTCTTCTATTATTACCTTTTTATACTTTTATTATCATATAAATCTTTTGGTTATAAATTCTTTATTACCTTCTGGTTTTTTCATTATAATCTGCATTATTTGTAGTAGCATATCTTTGTGACATTTTTAGACTGTTTCTTGGTTCTTAAAATTTCCACTTGTTCTATTTTCTAGAATTTTTTATAACTTGTCATTATCATAATTGTCATTTAATTTATAAATCATTTTATATTAATTCATTTAATTACATACATTTTTGACATTATTTTCACATTATTCCGGTCATTGCGATTATACTTGCAAGTGCTGGTTTTTTTTATTTATTTCATTATGAGGTCATATTTTCTCCTCATACCACTTAAAGTTTCATTCTCTCATAATTCCAAAGAAGTTTTTGTACTTTATTTTATTCACTCACTTAAATCGTATTAAAGAATTTTTTCTTTTTTATTTCCTTCAACAACATTTTACGGAAAGGTTTTTACTCTTCATATTGAACTTAGACATGATTAAACTGTCTAGAATTATTTGTTTTTTGACCTTAGATGGTTTTATTTATAAATTCTCTCCTTCTTTATTCTTATATTATAGCCATAAAGTTTTTCTTAGATAATCGGTATGTAAGGTGATCTCATTTATGTTTAAAATTTTGTTGACTTATTTCAAACTCTTCTTATATTATTCTTCTTTTCAAATAATTTCTTTCAAATAATCTTTTATGTAAGATTGGCTCACACCTTTTTAGAATTTTGGGGTTTTAATGTTTTTAAACTTCTTCTCTTCTATTCTAGCCATAAAGTTTTTTTCATATTTTCTTGGTATGTAAGGTGAACTTACTTATTTTTTAGAATTTAGTTGATTTTATGTTTTTTAAAACTTCTTTTCTTCTATTCTAGCCATAAAGTTTTTTTACATTTTCTTGGTATGTAAGGTGAACTTACTTATTTTTTGAATTTAGTTGTTTTTATGTTTTTTAAAACTTCTTTTCTTCTATTCTAGCCATAAAGTTTTTTTACATTTTCTTGGTATGTAAGGTGAACTTACTTATTTTTTTTTTGAATTTAGTTGTTTTTATGTTTTTTAAAACTTCTTTTCTTCTATTCTAGCCATAAAGTTTTTTTACATTTTCTTGGTATGTAAGGTGAACTTACTTATTTTTTTTGAATTTAGTTGTTTTTATGTTTTTAAAACTTCTTCTCTGCTATTCTAGCCATAAAGTTTTTTCATATTTTCTTGGTATGTAAGGTGAACTTACTTATTTTTTGAATTTAGTGTTTTTATGTTTTTTAAAACTTCTTTTCTTCTATTCTAGCCATAAAGTTTTTTTCATATTTTCTTGGTATGTAAGGTGAACTTACTTATTTTTTGAATTTAGTTGTATTTATGTTTTTTAAACTTCTTCTCTTCTATTCTAGCCATAAAGTTTTTTCATATTTTCTTGGTATGTAAGGTGAACTTACACCTTTTTTAGAATTTAGTTGATTTTATGTTTTTTAAAACTTCTTTTCTTCTATTCTAGCCATAAAGTTTTTTTACATTTTCTTGGTATGTAAGGTGAACTTACTTATTTTTTGAATTTAGTTGTTTTTATGTTTTTTAAAACTTCTTTTCTTCTATTCTAGCCATAAAGTTTTTTTACATTTTCTTGGTATGTAAGGTGAACTTACTTTTTTTTTTTTTTGAATTTAGTTGTTTTTATGTTTTTTAAAACTTCTTTTCTTCTATTCTAGCCATAAAGTTTTTTTACATTTTCTTGGTATGTAAGGTGAACTTACTTATTTTTTTTGAATTTAGTTGTTTTTATGTTTTTAAAACTTCTTCTCTGCTATTCTAGCCATAAAGTTTTTTCATATTTTCTTGGTATGTAAGGTGAACTTACTTATTTTTTGAATTTAGTTGTTTTTATGTTTTTTAAAACTTCTTTTCTTCTATTCTAGCCATAAAGTTTTTTTTCATATTTTCTTGGTATGTAAGGTGAACTTACTTATTTTTTGAATTTAGTTGTTTTATGTTTTTTAAACTTCTTCTCTTCTATTCTAGCCATAAAGTTTTTTCATATTTTCTTGGTATGTAAGGTGAACTTACTTATTTTTTAGAATTTAGTTGATTTTATGTTTTTAATTCTGTTTTATATTACTGCCACATAGACTTTTCATAAATGATTGTAATAGTTTTCATAATTATATGGTAAACATATCATATTAGTTTCATAAATATAGTATGACTCTTTTCTTGTCTTTATTCAAATGTATTTCTTATTATTATTTTTCCTTTATACCCAGGTGGATGCTTTTTATTATAGTGCATCGTTGCTCATAGTTCCTTTATAAGGTGTAGTTTCTTAATTAATTTATTTCTTAAATTCCAATTTTGGTTCCTTGTCCCTTCTTCTTCTCATTTATCCTCAGTGGTAATTATTTTCATCTCTTTTGTGGTGGTTTTGCCTTTGTTGGTTATCATGACATCCATCCCTTTTACCACCTCATTATGTATCCGTATAGATCCTGATCAGATCCAAACTTTTGCTCCTACGCGCCGGATAATACCTCGGTTGGTCCCGTTCTAGGCTCCTCCGCCTTTCTTCGTATCTTCGGTAACTGCTCCCTCTATGGTGGTTGAAACCTCGCTGTCTTCCATCTGTGGCCCGTATGAAGTTCACTCTTGGGCGAGGAAACCTATTATTACTAAAATTACTATTATTGGGACCCACACGATTAGCATTATTATGGTAAGGACTATTACCATAATTGGGGCTTCTCTGACTATTTACGTTATCAGGGTAGGGATTGTGGTTACCCTGATAACCATTAGAGGGTCGATTCGGGTTTTGATAATTTGGACCCGTATTATTATTATCATGGTAATTAGTATTGTTCCCATTATTATATTGTCTTATATTCCAATATGTCTCTGGTCCATATGCTGTATGACCTGAAAAATATCTGTGAAGTTCTTCATCTGGTTTATTAATTATTTGCTTCTCTGAATCCCCATAATCTGGTTCATCATCACAAATCCATCCGGAAGGTATACATTTTTGTGTAATTGTACACTGGAATAGTCCTGGATGGCGCACTAATGGAACACACTCTGGTGATTCACCAGTGCCATCGTCACAGTCTGATAAGATGTTGTATTTCCATCCTTCTGAAATACACTGTTTAGTTCCGCACTGGAATTGATCTGGTCCACATGTTGTATTCCGTTTACCTCTGGTCCTTCCCCATTGGTAAACTACTGTTTGGTGGTATATTCCTTGTAATATTACTTTTAATCTCTTTCCGTAATTTCTGGAACTCCTGATTTCTTCATGGTCGGTAATTGGAATATTATTGACATCCATTAAACCATGGTTCATCATTTCTATTTCTTCCTTGGTTTTCCTTACTTTCCTTGGAAGTATTTTCCTCCTTTCCTCTGGTTCCACTTCCATATCTTTAGTATTTTCTGTATTGCCGTTAGTTTTCTTTTCAGGTAATACTACAGCTGGTTCCATGGTTTTATTGTTTGCTATTTCTTCTGGTTCTGGTTTGCTATCATATTTTATTTCTTCGGTTTTCTCATCTCTTATTTCTTCTCCCTTTAATCTGTCCTCTTTTCTTTCTTCGGCCCAATCATCCATTTTCTTTATCATCCCGTCTAGTTTGTTACCCAATTCTTTCTTGAATCGTCTGTCCTCGTCCATATATTGTTGGCACATTTCTTTTATCTTATTCATTATCTCCATTTCTTTTGGTGTAAATTCTGCCATTTTGCTTGTCGTTGTTGCCCTTCTCCTGACTAGATAACCGCTGCCAGGCTTATCTATTCAAGCCCTCTAAGTTGGACGCCACTTTGTAACTAGACGACCTTTCTGTGGCTGTCTTCTTGTTTAATACCCAGCGTTGGATTCGTCACTTTGGTAAGAAAACCTTATATATGACTGTAATCAAATCAAATCCCACTGTTTGGGCTAGCCACTTGGTCACCAGACCGCTGTATGCCGGTCGTTACAAAAGAATAAAAATAAAATGGAAAATTCAATAATAATAGAATTTTCAATTAATAAAACAATTTTGTTTATGTTTAAGAGGTATGTATACAAGATCAATCTGTGTTTTAAAAGATTCTGGTAAAATTTTAGTAACAGGTAGGTATTTATTAACCGTCGAGCACTTCTTGAAGATTTGCACCAAGTCTGGAGTTAAATATATTAACTCCAGGTAATAATCGATTGGTGACCTTCCTTACTGGTCCAATATCCTGTTCAAAATAGAGTATATTCTTTTCACTTAATACCTTCAGCCTTATAAATACCCTTAAATTACCCTGTGAAATAAATACAGATACAAAATAATAGAAATATAAAGATTTATTGACAATTTTAGATAAATAATCGATATTTTATCGATAGAGAGCAATTATCGACTCTGTCTCAGGAATTATCGATTGTCATACAGAACAAAATTTTATGTTATATTATATTAAAGACAGGTTCTTTGAGCGATTAAGAATTAACAGTCAGAGAAGGGTGACGAGAAAGTATAACATTAACAGTTAACACATATAAATACAATAATTACTATTCAATAGTATTTAAATAATTCAGGTTATGATATTAGAATAAATGTTTTGTCGAACCAATGAAGACTGATGTGACGTCAGTCTCTGCGATGTAGTAGGCAGGTTTTGTTTTCAAGATGGCCGCTCCTTGGGTTGGTCTCGGCTATTGTATATGCGTCGAGTCAGAAAATTACTATAAAATTACCTTCATCAAGGTCTAAAATGTCCCCGCACTGGTGTAATAAGTCTGTTAATCTATTTAGTGTATTCTGGTGAAGTGTTCAGTGTAAACTTGCGTTAGTTAGGTTATTTTCTATTTGTGCAACTATTACGGTTAAGTTTTCAAGTTGCGGTTAGGTTTGTAGAGTAAATCAGTTGTAATATAATGTTTTACCGTTTACTGTCACTGGTATAGTGAAGTTAGAGGTTTGTTTTCACTATTGTCGTGAATGTTTTTATAGTATTGGTTTCAAAAAGTGTTTAATTTGTCTAACTCTCGTTCACTGATTTCAATGGCTAAAACGTTAACTTCATGTTCGACTCGGTTTAAAGAACGATTTTGTCACACACCTATTCAGCTTGATATTCAACAAAAGACTAATTAACTTGGTCATAAATCTTGCCCAGTTAATCCTTGAAAAAGTATTGTTAACATTTTTCGATTTCATACACATTAGAAAATATTACATTATATATGGAATTTTTCTATTTTATTCCTTACTTTTATGAATTATTAATCTTATTATTAGTTTAATCATCTTATTCCCTTTAAATTGATGTATTGTAGTCCATATCTGTAGACATTTTGTGGAAATTAACAAATTTTGTTCACACTTTGGAAATATAGGCTCAAAATTGGATTTCCGTTTTTATATAAAATTCCTTCCATTTTAAATATTATTAATACTATTATAATAAATTTTAATTAGTCATATTTCTCTTCCTTTCCTTAAATACATATAAATTACACCTTTGAACTGGTTTTTTGTGTTAATTTGTAGATTTGATATTGCTCTCTAAAATTAATTAATTTATATATTTTGACAATTTACAAAATGTTAAGGTATATTTCCTTATTGTCATTTTAATTCATAGGATCATTCCTAGTAGTAGTTAATTGTGTTATCTTATATAAATCTGGGTAGTTTACAGGATTTATTAGTGAATTATACTATTTTATATTGGTTCTCTGATTTCACCAAATGGCCTAGATTTTAGAATTTTATATTTCTTTCTTTCTCAATAAATTAAACTTGATTCCTCCTCTGACTTTACATAACTACAATTATATGAAAATAACATGATCTATAACTTATTGTTTTGTGTAGTAGTTAATTAACACTACAGTTATTAAAATAATTAATTATGAACATTGTTTATTAATCTGCACAATTTAACATATTGCAGATACAGCTTAAACATATCTCTTTTGACTATTTTCAATCTAACATAGCATACCTTTTAGTACATTATTACTGGTATGTAGGTTATTATTTATCAAACATAATTCTTTTTTTAAAATACATAACATAAATCTTATTTTCGAATAAACCTTACAAATACATTTATTTAATACATTGATTTTAGGACTGTGAAATAATAGTCTATTTAAACATGTTACACTTATTCATACTATATTAGTACCATTCCTTTTTGGTTTAAATCATTATTATTGTGATTCCCCACATCAGTAAACATTAATTCCCATACTCTATTTATTATCATCCTTTTTTACAAAGGTCTTTTAAATAAGGATTTACATAAAAATAATAAAATACTGGAAACCTTCCATTTTATTATTTTATCATGCTGGTTATTACTAGACTTTAAAGTTGTGATATAGCATACTACTAAGTTATAGTATCACCAACTTTAAGTTTATTGCATTTTTTAAAAAACACTTATACAAATTCACTTTCACTGTTGGTTCTGATATTCTGAGTCTTATTATCTCAGACCAGACCTTTAGTCATCATGGACCGTTAAGACTAGTTTATTTTCTTTATTACACAATAGCTTTAGCCGGTGCACTTCTTATAACGCTATACAACACTTTAGTTTTCTCAATAATTACATTTTTATAAGATTTTGGGGATGTTATACTTTCTTTGGCATAGTTTTTGTGGGTTTGGGATTGATAGTAGTTTATATAATAATAGGTTTTACTACGGTGTTTCTTTCATACTATGTCTTCCTCTCCTCCTGTCTTCCTTCTTGTCCTTCTTCATATCTTCCTTCTGGTATTCATTCTTGTCCCTCTTCTAGTTTTCATTCTTGTCCCTCGTCTAGTCTTCACTCTTCTGTTCTTCTTTCCTCATTCTTGGGAACCAAGGTACTTGGTGTTATCACGACTGAGGTTTAGCTTGGAGTATTGTATTTCTTCACTGAACTGACTTTATTCTTCTATTTGTTTTTAGAGTATTTTGGTATTCACCACTCTTTGATTGAGTCTCTTTTTTCGGGATATTGTCTTATGTAACTGGTTTACTGCTCTGAGCTTCCTGGGTAACGTACTGGTATTATTTATGAGTTGATGAGTTGCTTCAATACTTTCTTTGGTTTCTTTTAACAGTGGTTTTTATATATTATGTAGTGAGGATTTTTATCTTATTGTGTTTCATTCCTCTGATTTATTTAAATGTAATTTAATATTATTACAACATTTTTTGATGTAATTAAATTTTATCATTTCATATGATTTACAATGTAGTGGATTTTCTGTCACGCTACAGAATGCCCTTCTCCAGAAGTAATTTTTTCAGACTATACTTCATATGAAATGATAAAATTTAATTACATCAAAAAATGTTGTAATAATATTAAATTACATTTAAATAAATCAGAGGAATGAAACACAATAAGATAAAAATCCTCACTACATAATATATAAAAACCACTGTTAAAAGAAACCAAAGAAAGTATTGAAGCAACTCATCAACTCATAAATAATACCAGTACGTTACCCAGGAAGCTCAGAGCAGTAAACCAGTTACATAAGACAATATCCCGAAAAAAGAGACTCAATCAAAGAGTGGTGAATACCAAAATACTCTAAAAACAAATAGAAGAATAAAGTCAGTTCAGTGAAGAAATACAATACTCCAAGCTAAACCTCAGTCGTGATAACACCAAGTACCTTGGTTCCCAAGAATGAGGAAAGAAGAACAGAAGAGTGAAGACTAGACGAGGGACAAGAATGAAAACTAGAAGAGGGACAAGAATGAATACCAGAAGGAAGATATGAAGAAGGACAAGAAGGAAGACAGGAGGAGAGGAAGACATAGTATGAAAGAAACACCGTAGTAAAACCTATTATTATATAAACTACTATCAATCCCAAACCCACAAAAACTATGCCAAAGAAAGTATAACATCCCCAAAATCTTATAAAAATGTAATTATTGAGAAAACTAAAGTGTTGTATAGCGTTATAAGAAGTGCACCGGCTAAAGCTATTGTGTAATAAAGAAAATAAACTAGTCTTAACGGTCCATGATGACTAAAGGTCTGGTCTGAGATAATAAGACTCAGAATATCAGAACCAACAGTGAAAGTGAATTTGTATAAGTGTTTTTTAAAAAATGCAATAAACTTAAAGTTGGTGATACTATAACTTAGTAGTATGCTATATCACAACTTTAAAGTCTAATAATAACCAGCATGATAAAATAATAAAATGGAAGGTTTCCAGTATTTTATTATTTTTATGTAAATCCTTATTTAAAAGACCTTTGTAAAAAAGGATGATAATAAATAGAGTATGGGAATTAATGTTTACTGATGTGGGGAATCACAATAATAATGATTTAAACCAAAAATGACTGGTACTAATATAGTATGAATAAGTGTAACATGTTTAAATAGACTATTATTTCACAGTCCTAAAATCAATGTATTAAATAAATGTATTTGTAAGGTTTATTAGAAAATAAGATTTATGTTATGTGTTTTAAAAAAGAATTATGTTTGATAAATAATAACCTATATACCAGTAATAATGTACTAAAAGGTATGCTATGTTAGATTGAAAATAGTCAAAAGAGATATGTTTAAGCTGTATCTGCAATATGTTAAATTGTGCAGATTAATAAACAATGTTCATAATTAATTATTTTAATAACTGTAGTGTTAATTAACTACTACACAAAACAATAAGTTATAGATCATGTTATTTTCATATAATTGTAGTTATGTAAAGTCAGAGGAGGAATCAAGTTTAATTTATTGAGAAAGAAAGAAATATAAAATTCTAAAATCTAGGCCATTTGGTGAAATCAGAGAACCAATATAAAATAGTATAATTCACTAATAAATCCTGTAAACTACCCAGATTTATATAAGATAACACAATTAACTAATACTAGGAATGATCCTATGAATTAAAATGACAATAAGGAAATATACCTTAACATTTTGTAAATTGTCAAAATATATAAATTAATTAATTTTAGAGAACAATGTCAAATCTACAAATTAACACAAAAAACCAGTTCAAAGGTGTAATTTATATGTATTTAAGGAAAGGAAGAGAAATATGACTAATTAAAATTTATTATAATAGTATTAATAATATTTAAAATGGAAGGAATTTTATATAAAAACGGAAATCCAATTTTGAGCCTATATTTACAAAGTGTGAACAAAATTTGTTAATTTCCACAAAATGTCTACAGATATGGACTATAATACATCAATTTAAAGGGAATAAGATGATTAAACTAATAATAAGATTAATAATTCATAAAAGTAAGGAATAAAATAGAAAAATTCCATATATAATGTAATATTTTCTAATGTGTATGAAATCGAAAAATGTTAACAATACTTTTTCAAGGATTAACTGGGCAAGAGTTATGACCAAGTTAATTAGTCTTTTGTTGAATATCAAGCTGAATAGGTGTGTGACAAAAACGTTCTTTAAACCGAGTCGAACATGAAGCTAACGAATAGCCATTGAAATCAGTGAACGGGAGTTAGACAAATTAGACACTTTTTGAAGCCAATAATATAAAAACATTCACGACAATAGTGAAAACAAACCTTTAACTTCACTAAACGAGTGACAGTAAACAGTAAAACATTATATTACAACTGATTTACTCTACAAACCTAACCGCAACTTGAAAACTTAACCGTAATAGTTGAACAAAATAGAAAATAAACTAACTAACGCAAGTTTACACTGAACACTTCACCAGAATACACTAAATAGATTAACAGACTTATTACACCAGTGCGGGGACATTTTAGACCTTGATGAAGGTAATTTTATAGTAATTTTCTGACTCGACGCATATACAATAGCCGAGACCAACCCAAGGAGCGGCCATCTTGAAAACGAAACCTGCCTACTACATCATAGTTACTGACGTCACATCAGTCTTCATTGGTTCGACAAAACATTTATTCTAATATCATAACCTGAATTATTTAAATACTATTGAATAGTAATTATTGTATTTATATGTGTTAACTGTTAATGTTATACTTTCTCGTCACCCTTCTCTGACTATTAATTCTTAATCGCTCAAAGAACCTGTCTTTAATATAATATAACATAAAATTTTGTTCTGTATGACAATCGATAATTCCTGAGACAGAGTCGATAATTGCTCTCCATCGATAAAATATCGATTATTTATCTAAAATTGTCAATAAATCTTTATATTTCTATTATTTTGTATCTGTACTTATTTCACAGGGTAATTTAAGGGTATTTATAAGGCTGAAGGTATTAAGTGAAAAGAATATACTCTATTTTGAACAAGATATTGGACCAGTAAGGAAAGTCACCAATCGATTATTACCTGGAGTTAATCTATTTAACTCCAGACTTGGTGCAAATCTTCAAAAAGTGCTCGACGGTCAATAAATACTTACCTGTTATTAAAATTTTCACAGAACCCTTTAAAAAACAGATTTATCTAGTATACATACCTCTATAAACATAAACAAAATTATTTTATTGTTTGGAAATTCTAATTATTGCAATTTCCATTTTATTTTTATTCTTTTGTAACGACCGGCATACAGCGGTCTGGTGACCAAGTGGCTAGCCCAAACAGTGGGATTGGACAGATTACAGCCACCTAAAGGTCGTCTAGTTACAAAGTGGCTTCCATCGCGGGGCTTGAACGGTAGCGGCCACACCCCAAATAAGGTCGTCTAGTTACAAAGTGGCGCCCAACGTGGGGCTCGAACCCACGACCCTGAGATTAACCCGAATCGACCCTCTGATGGTTATCAGGGTAACCACAATCCCTACCCTGATAACGTAAATAGTCAGAGAAGCCCCAATTATGGTAATAGTCCTTACCATAATAATGCTAATCGTGTGGGTCCCAATAATTGTAATTTTAGTAATAATAGGTTTCCTCGCCCATGAGTGAACTTCATACGGGCCTCAGATGGAAGACAGCGAGGTTTCAACCACCATGGAGGGAGCAGTTACCGAATATACGAAGAAAGGAGGAGGAGCCTAGAACGGGACCAACCGAGGTACTATCCGGCGCGTAGGAGCAAAAGTTTGGATCTGATAAGGATCTATACGAATACATAATGAGGTGGTAAAAGGGATGGATGTCATGATAACCGACAACGGCAAAACCACCACAAAGAAGATGAAAATAATTACCACTGAGGAAAAATAAGAAGAAGAAGGGACAAAGAACCAAAATGGGAATTTAAGAAATAAATTAATTAAGAAACTACCCCTTATAAAGGAACTATGAGCAACAATGCAATATAATAAAAAGCATCCACCTGGGTATAAAGGAAAAATAATAATAAGAAATACATTTGAATAAAGACAAGAAAAGAGTCATACAATATTTATGAAACTAATATATGTTTACCATATAATTATGAAAACTATTACAATCATTTATGAAAAATCTATGTGGCAGTAATATAAAACAGAGTTTAAAAACATAAAAACAACTAAATTCAAAAAATAAGTAAGTTCACCTTACATACCAAGAAAATATGAAAAAACTTTATGGCTAGAATAGAAGAGAAGAAGTTTAAAAACATAAAATCAACTAAATTCAAAAAAAATAAGTAAGTTCACCTTACATACCAAGAAAATGTGAAAAAACTTTATGGCTATAATAGAAGAAAAGAAGTTTTAAAAAAAACATAAAATCAACTAAATTCTAAAAAATAAGTAAGTTCACCTTACATACCAAGAAAATATGAAAAAACTTTATGGCTAGAATAGAAGAGAAGAAGTTTAAAAACATAAAACAACTAAATTCAAAAAATAAGTAAGTTCACCTTACATACCAAGAAAATATGAAAAAACTTTATGGCTAGAATAGAAGAGAAGAAGTTTAAAAACATAAGACAACTAAATTCAAAAAATAAGTAAGTTCACCTTACATACCAAGAAAATATGAAAAAACTTTATGGCTAGAATAGAAGAGAAGAAGTTTAAAAACATAAAATCAACTAAATTCAAAAAATAAATAAGTTCACCTTACATACCAAGAAAATATGAAAAAACTTTATGGCCAGAATAGAAGAGAAGAAGTTTAAAAACATAAGACAACTAAATTCAAAAAATAAGTAAGTTCACCTTACATACCAAGAAAATATGAAAAAACTTTATGGCTAGAATAGAAGAGAAGAAGTTTAAAAACATAAAATCAACTAAATTCAAAAAATAAATAAGTTCACCTTACATACCAAGAAAATATGAAAAAACTTTATGGCTAGAATAGAAGAGAAGAAGTTTAAAAACATAAAATCAACTAAATTCAAAAGATAAGTAAGTTCACCTTACATACCAAGAAAATATGAAAAAACTTTATGGCTAGAATAGAAGAGAAGAAGTTTTAAAAAACATAAAATCAACTAAATTCAAAAAATAAGTAAGTTCACCTTACATACCAAGAAAATATGAAAAAACTTTATGGCTAGAATAGAAGAGAAGAAGTTTAAAAACATAAAAACCCCAAAATTCTAAAAAGGTGTGAGCCAATCTTACATAAAAGATTATTTGAAAGAAATTATTTGAAAAGAAGAATAATATAAGAAGAGTTTGAAATAAGTCAACAAAATTTTAAACATAAATGAGATCACCTTACATACCGATTATCTAAGAAAAACTTTATGGCTATAATATAATAATAAAGGAGGAGAGAATTTAGAAATAAAACCATCTAAGGTCAAAAAACAAATAATTCTAGACAGTTTAATCATGTCTAAGTTCAATATGAAGAGTAAAAACCTTTCCGTAAAATGTTGTTGAAGGAAATAAAAAAGAAAAAATTCTTTAATACGATTTAAGTGAGTGAATAAAATAAAGTACAAAAACTTCTTTGGAATTATGAGAGAATGAAACTTTAAGTGGTATGAGGAGAAAATATGACCTCATAATGAAATAAATAAAAAAAAACCAGCACTTGCAAGTATAATCGCAATGACCGGAATAATGTGAAAATAATGTCAAAAATGTATGTAATTAAATGAATTAATATAAAATGATTTATAAATTAAATGACAATTATGATAATGACAGTTATAAAAAATTCTAGAAAATAGAACAAGTGGAAATTTTAAGAAACAAGAAACAGTCTAAAAATGTCACAAAGATATGCTACTACAAATAATGCAGATTATAATGAAAAAACCAGAAGGTAATAAAGAATTTATAACCAAAAGATTTATATGATAATAAAAGTATAAAAAAGTAATAATAGAAGAGCTTCCTACCATAATATCAAATGAAAGAAACATCCAGATAATAAGTCAGATGAACAACTGAGATAGAAATATTAAAATCTCTGAGAAATATAATAAGTAATAAGTGAAGTATCCCAAAGATATTTTTAAATAGTAACAAATGTGTACTATTCTGAATAATTTTTTTAATCTGTCTGATGATAATTCCAGCAGGATTAATATATTTTTTGAGCAGAGATGATTTGCCTCTGTACTCAAATATGTGTGAAGTATTGGACAGCAGAGGAAAGTAGCGTACAGTGCCTCTCTGAACTGAACCAGCTCACAAAGTAGGGAACGAAAGGGAGAAAATATCCCAAGGAGAAAATACTAAGAAGAAATATAAAACTGAAATAATAAATATGAAACTCAGAAGACTATTACTATCAAGGAAGATCAAGTGAGAGTGATATAAACTCAGATATAAATAAGAGAATTTTAAAATGGAAGGAAGTCCAAAATAATAACAAACTTTGAATAATTATCATAAGCAATTGTTTCAGACAAAGCAAGTATAGTCTGAAAAAATTACTTCTGGAGAAGGGCATTCTGTAGCGTGACAGAAAATCCACTACATTGTAAATCATATGAAATGATAAAATTTAATTACATCAAAAAATGTTGTAATAATATTAAATGACATTTAAATAAATCAGAGGAATGAAACACAATAAGATAAAAATCCTCACTACATAATATATAAAAACCACTGTTAAAAGAAACCAAAGAAAGTATTGAAGCAACTCATCAACTCATAAATAATACCAGTACGTTACCCAGGAAGCTCAGAGCAGTAAACCAGTTACATAAGACAATATCCCGAAAAAAGAGACTCAATCAAAGAGTGGTGAATACCAAAATACTCTAAAAACAAATAGAAGAATAAAGTCAGTTCAGTGAAGAAATACAATACTCCAAACTAAACCTCAGTCGTGATAACACCAAGTACCTTGGTTCCCAAGAATGAGGAAAGAAGAACAGAAGAGTGAAGACTAGACAAGGGACAAGAATGAAAACTAGAAGAGGGACAAGAATGAATACCAGAAGGAAGATATGAAGAAGGACAAGAAGGAAGACAGGAGGAGAGGAAGACATAGTATGAAAGAAACACCGTAGTAAAACCTATTATTATATAAACTACTATCAATCCCAAACCCACAAAAACTATGCCAAAGAAAGTATAACATCCCCAAAATCTTATAAAAATGTAATTATTGAGAAAACTAAAGTGTTGTATAGCGTTATAAGAAGTGCACCGGCTAAAGCTATTGTGTAATAAAGAAAATAAACTAGTCTTAACGGTCCATGATGACTAAAGGTCTGGTCTGAGATAATAAGACTCAGAATATCAGAACCAACAGTGAAAGTGAATTTGTATAAGTGTTTTTTAAAAAATGCAATAAACTTAAAGTTGGTGATACTATAACTTAGTAGTATGCTATATCACAACTTTAAAGTCTAATAATAACCAGCATGATAAAATAATAAAATGGAAGGTTTCCAGTATTTTATTATTTTTATGTAAATCCTTATTTAAAAGACCTTTGTAAAAAAGGATGATAATAAATAGAGTATGTGAATTAATGTTTACTGATGTGGGGAATCACAATAATAATGATTTAAACCAAAAAGGAATGGTACTAATATAGTATGAATAAGTGTAACATGTTTAAATAGACTATTATTTCACAGTCCTAAAATCAATGTATTAAATAAATGTATTTGTAAGGTTTATTCGAAAATAAGATTTATGTTATGTATTTTAAAAAAAGAATTATGTTTGATAAATAATAACCTACATACCAGTAATAATGTACTAAAAGGTATGCTATGTTAGATTGAAAATAGTCAAAAGAGATATGTTTAAGCTGTATCTGCAATATGTTAAATTGTGCAGATTAATAAACAATGTTCATAATTAATTATTTTAATAACTGTAGTGTTAATTAACTACTACACAAAACAATAAGTTATAGATCATGTTATTTTCATATAATTGTAGTTATGTAAAGTCAGAGGAGGAATCAAGTTTAATTTATTGAGAAAGAAAGAAATATAAAATTCTAAAATCTAGGCCATTTGGTGAAATCAGAGAACCAATATAAAATAGTATAATTCACTAATAAATCCTGTAAACTACCCAGATTTATATAAGATAACACAATTAACTACTACTAGGAATGATCCTATGAATTAAAATGACAATAAGGAAATATACCTTAACATTTTGTAAATTGTCAAAATATATAAATTAATTAATTTTAGAGAGCAATATCAAATCTACAAATTAACACAAAAAACCAGTTCAAAGGTGTAATTTATATGTATTTAAGGAAAGGAAGAGAAATATGACTAATTAAAATTTATTATAATAGTATTAATAATATTTAAAATGGAAGGAATTTTATATAAAAACGGAAATCCAATTTTGAGCCTATATTTCCAAAGTGTGAACAAAATTTGTTAATTTCCACAAAATGTCTACAGATATGGACTATAATACATCAATTTAAAGGGAATAAGATGATTAAACTAATAATAAGATTAATAATTCATAAAAGTAAGGAATAAAATAGAAAAATTCCATATATAATGTAATATTTTCTAATGTGTATGAAATCGAAAAATGTTAACAATACTTTTTCAAGGATTAACTGGGCAAGATTTATGACCAAGTTAATTAGTCTTTTGTTGAATATCAAGCTGAATAGGTGTGTGACAAAATCGTTCTTTAAACCGAGTCGAACATGAAGTTAACGTTTTAGCCATTGAAATCAGTGAACGAGAGTTAGACAAATTAAACACTTTTTGAAACCAATACTATAAAAACATTCACGACAATAGTGAAAACAAACCTCTAACTTCACTATACCAGTGACAGTAAACGGTAAAACATTATATTACAACTGATTTACTCTACAAACCTAACCGCAACTTGAAAACTTAACCGTAATAGTTGCACAAATAGAAAATAACCTAACTAACGCAAGTTTACACTGAACACTTCACCAGAATACACTAAATAGATTAACAGACTTATTACACCAGTGCGGGGACATTTTAGACCTTGATGAAGGTAATTTTATAGTAATTTTCTGACTCGACGCATATACAATAGCCGAGACCAACCCAAGGAGCGGCCATCTTGAAAACGAAACCTGCCTACTACATCGCAGAGACTGACGTCACATCAGTCTTCATTGGTTCGACAAAACATTTATTCTAATATCATAACCTGAATTATTTAAATACTATTGAATAGTAATTATTGTATTTATATGTGTTAACTGTTAATGTTATACTTTCTCGTCACCCTTCTCTGACTATTAATTCTTAATCGCTCAAAGAACCTGTCTTTAATATAATATAACATAAAATTTTGTTCTGTATGACAATCGATAATTCCTGAGACAGAGTCGATAATTGCTCTCCATCGATAAAATATCGATTATTTATCTAAAATTGTCAATAAATCTTTATATTTCTATTATTTTGTATCTGTATTTATTTCACAGGGTAATTTAAGGGTATTTATAAGGCTGAAGGTATTAAGTGAAAAGAATATACTCTATTTTGAACAGGATATTGGACCAGTAAGGAAGGTCACCAATCGATTATTACCTGGAGTTAATATATTTAAGTCCAGACTTGGTGCAAATCTTCAAGAAGTGCTCGACGGTTAATAAATACCTACCTGTTACTAAAATTTTACCAGAATCTTTTAAAACACAGATTGATCTTGTATACATACCTCTTAAACATAAACAAAATTGTTTTATTAATTGAAAATTCTATTATTATTGAATTTTCCATTTTATTTTTATTCTTTTGTAACGACCGGCATACAGCGGTCTGGTGACCAAGTGGCTAGCCCAAACAGTGGGATTTGATTTGATTACAGTCATATATAAGGTTTTCTTACCAAAGTGACGAATCCAACGCTGGGTATTAAACAAGAAGACAGCCACAGAAAGGTCGTCTAGTTACGACTATATAATTATAGAATGTATCATTGTATATGTGAAGGAGTTGAGATAATTTGTTTACATCTTCAAAGTTTTCTTTAAGCAAACGAGAAAATTATAATATCTCAGAACTTAATTTGTACACTATTACAATTTAAATTGCTATATGTAATGATATTTTTAATTAATTATGGAAGCAATAATTAACAATTAGATATTAGATTGGTACAGAAAACGTTTATATATACATAATTACATAGTTAATAATCCCTCAATCTGTTTTTAGTTGTAATATATTTTACTATGCTATATGTTGACTGCTATATATTGTAATAAAACTAGATCCTCCCTATATAATTTAATTATCGATTTATTGTTTAATGGGGTCTCTCTAATATATGCAGTAATTATTTTTATAATTGATACAGTATAATTTATTTGTAGTGATATGGTTTATAATGAATAAAATGTTAACTTGTTGATCCGCTGATGAATGTAACGGTTGCGTCGAACTTGAAGTCGAAATCCTCTTCTATATAAAAATGTCGTCTGTGTATGTGTAAGTCAAGTGTTGTCTGGACAAAATATATTAATATAATTAACACTTCACGTACCTGGTTGACGTACTTGAGGTTCAGACGTTCACCGCTAATGAATAAACTGTCAAGTTCCTTTTTGACCAGTATAATATTTCATAAACAAGGTTTTACAACACCTTGAATGTTATTTGGGCGCCATATGGGTTTTCTTAAAGAAATGTCCCATAAAAGAAAAAACTTCTTTCTATAATTGTGTGTATTGACTTTTTACTGTTTCTATCTTTTAAATGTTAATTGAATTGAAAATAATTTAAATAGTATACTCAAAAATTTATGTTTTGATGTACCTCAGTGTCTGCAATACTGAGGGTTGATTACCTATTTTAAAATAATTAAAACAAAAGTTAATGCTGTATAATATTATTGGTTTATTATAACCTCTAGAATTGATTTGAAAAATACATTTAACAGTAATATAATTCGGATCACAAGTTATCTGTTTAATGACTGGTCTAGCTCAGTTTAAGCACAATAAAAAACTCTTATTTTTACTAACAAAATATTTATCTTATTGGACTAAGTACCTCAAGGGTAAGTTCTTTGAAATACAGAATAGAACGATATTAATTTCTTTAAAAAAATACTACTATGATGTAATAATTCGTTTTATGCCTCTGTAATAAATTTCAATTAAATAATTGATTAACGAGAATTTCGTTTGCTTATATTCTAATTGATATTAGTTATAAAAAATTCTAATACATATATTCTTATGTTGGGATATTAATCCCTCTAAATAAATGAATATAGTGTTCTCTACGAATAGTTTGATTGTTTTTGCGTCAGTACAAGTATGTTAATTCCTACAATCAATGGATGGTATATAAACACTAAATTTGGTCACAGTACTACCTTGATTTTTAATCGTATTGATTAAAAATGAACACTTTAACGATCGGATTATATTGATCGCTAATATACTTCACTTTAATCGCACTTGGAAACAAGAAATAACCTTCTTCTGACTAACAATAGGTTACAGCCTTTACAGGTTATGTTAACTTTACTCGTTCCGATACACGCACTGTTTATATAAACTCACAATTAACTTTCGATGCACTCAGAGGCGATGACTCGTCTTTCCAATGGTTAATTTGACAAAATTCAATGTATTTACTACAATTGTACTGTTGTTGATTATTAAAATATGAACACAATGCAGAGACGCAACTGATTAGCTTGTGGATAAAAATGCGAATGCGAATTTCTTAGCGTCCTTTTGATTATATACCCCTCTCTCGATCGCCGCTAGGAGTAATTTTCGCTAAGTAAACTCGTTTGTGATTGGTACAAATTATGTCATGGTGACGTAATGTTATTAATAAACTACGCCGATACGTATTTTTGTACTCCTGTCGTTGCTGATAGTATTTACTTGCACTTTCTTAAATCTTGTTAAAAAATGATGCTAACACTAATTATTCAACTTACAATTCCATTCTTTATGCTATTATTACCAAATTAAAGCTTAGTTTCTGATCTTTACTTTGATGTGGCTTGAGGCCGGTTTGAACATAGTTTTCATTAACAATACTTTGAAATACCGTCCTAAAACATGGCTTCTTAGTGTCGTCTGCTAATAATGCAAATGCGACTATTTTCCTTTCTTTGGTATTTGATTATTTACATCTGGTTTCTCTTTTGAACGTTATTAAATGAATAAAAGTACATACATTATTAAAACTAAATGCTGCCTACAGCTGAACAATATTAAATCTTAGTATAATTATGTCAATACATTATTCTGAAAATTCCTTATTCTCTAATTACATTTTTACATGGCCTACTCATTTTTAAGGCATATAATATTAATTAAGTGGTGGTACTTCAAACCTTATTCGTTATATTTACTGTTCTGTAAGTTTATGTTAATTAGGGGTCCTGTTTCCCTATTACTTTGTGATGGTACAATTCTGGTATAATCTTACTTTTATAAAAATATAGTCCAAAAAGCCATAATTATTGTATTTATTTCCAAACAATTATTTGGTAATAAATTTTGTAATATTTCATAATCCCTATAAAGTTTTGGTGAGTGGACTATATAATATTTTATACAACGCAGATTGGAATTGACAGGATTTCGATCGCTTTCATTGTAAAACAGCAAACATAGCAAAAAACCGTGTGTCACATATAGCGATAACGAGCCTAGCCCTAATGACGTCAGCTGAAGGAATGCATACTTCTGTAAACAACTCGAGGCTTGGCTATACGAACAAAAGACTGGTGACGTAGTTTTTGCCCCACCTACGCAATGTTGAACAAAGACTCTGTGTCATTTTCGCCTGGACAGTGAACGGAGCCGGCCGGCAGAGATTCACTGAGTGTGAATTTTTAACTTTTACACCACTAAAAGTGGTTGAATAACTATTTTAAAATATCAGAAATGTTGGGGCGGAAACAAAGTTGAACAGGTGTCATCGGCCAAGGGATCGTCAATTGCGTGCGGCTAAAATCTGCCAAAGTGTTTTCGAGGGGGGGGGTGTGGGCCCGAAGATGAAGTAAAAGACCAGATTGTGCACGATGGACTGATCTAAGCAGTACGGTGAGACCTGTCCAAAAAATTGGTGAGACCGGTCCAATATTTATATATCATAACTAAATTCAAATGACCAAGTCAAAATTCATTCAATAAACCATTACAATAAAATGAGCTCATAAAATAACAAATTTGTACCAGAGAATGAGAGGGAGAGAGAGAGAGAGAGAGAGAGAGAGAGAGAGAGAGAGAGAGAGAGAGAGAGAGTGAACTAAATAATTTACCAAGTGCTGGGTTGTGCAAATATTTATTGTTTAGTATACCATAGTTATTACAAATGTTTATTTTGGAGGGTCAAAAACTGTAATTATTATTAATGTTTATGTTCAGATAAATGGGACTACGCCCCGAGGCGTAAAACGTGCATGTTTGGCACACTTTTTTTGTGAATATATGGGAATATGTCTTTTGTGAGTAGTGTTTGAATAAAGGGTAATGTCATTGGTAAAAGTTACAAGCACGAGTGAGTTATTTCAGGTAACACATTTCGCTATTACTGGTTCGTTAACCCGAATTCTGGACCGCAAGGTAAGCCTAATCTCATATGTTGTTGTACAGACTTGCATCATGGCGCCCGTAATTATTCAGTGTTGTATTTGCTAAGTAAGTTTTATTGGCATGTAATTTGTAGAATCACAACTTCACTGACATAAACTCGTTCATACAGGGTCTGGATATAGTTTTAGTACAAGGTTTATTCCCTGCTTATTATTATCTCTACTTACATTTCATTTATTTGGGAAGTTGCTTATTTACACGTAAGGCTTCCGTTTATAATTACCCTTAATCTAGCCTGCTACATCTTTTTCGGTAATTCTATTTTTTATAGCTTTGTGGCTACAGCTAGCATAGTACATAGTCTTTGTTATTTCTGTATCATTGTTCTATATCTTTCAGCCAATATGCTGTTATTTTTATTATCTTGTTAAAGTCATTGGTTATTTTGTTTATACTATATGACTCTACACATCAATGTCTTGAACTGGCTCACTTGACAGCTTATTTGTGAACTTTGCTTGTCCATTAGTCATAGTCAGTCATTGTATTTAAGTTGTAGTGTCATGCAGTGTATTCATCACTGCTTCTTGGGATCCCTCCTCTTCTTTCTTCTTTGCTGGTCCCTTCTCTTCTTTGTTACATTCATTATAATTATTCATTTTACAACTATAGTGTTATATTCTACCCTTCTGGTGAGCATTATGGTTATGGAACATTTTGTGATGTTACATATACTCCCCTCTCAAAATTGATAATTTGAGAAAATAGGTTTTAGGGTTTGATGAAATTATCACCTTATTTTGTTTAATTACAAGATTACTGCTTCTCTCTTTATTGCATTTAATAGTCTGTTGGTGTGTTGATCTAGACTAAGTTCACTGCTAGTATTATTTTCAGCTTACTAGTATTGGTCAAGTTTTTATACTCTTGGTCATTTAGTTATATCATATATTGGTTCTTAATTTAACAATTTCCCTGTTTTTCAATAATACATTTTTTCTTTACATTATACATATCTTGATTCTTGTGACAATCTCCTTTGCTCTTTTATTTACCTCACAGTTGTTGATTTAATCCTTGAAATATCATAATTCCCTAACATTTATAGCAGGTTCGGAGTCAGAGGGGCTCTATTTGGCATCCATTCTCCGCCGTTCCTCAACTATACACCCACATAATCAGAGGAATCTTCATCTCTGTCTGGGACAATAAAAAGTTGCAGATAACAACAGTTGCACTATCACAACATATAAAACATAATATATCATTTATTTTTCAATATAAGACATCATATTCATTAGAATACTCAAGGGATTAGAGGTTCCATTATTATCACTGCTGATGCTTTATCATTTTATTTAACATACTTCTCCTCACAGGTCATTATTAGTTATAACTTGACATATTTGTTATATTATTATCAGCCTTGCTGCTATTCATCAATACTAGGTTGCAAGTTGTTTTGGTTATTTCAATGTTTTTAATTTACACACTTATTTTCATCACTATATAATTATGCAGTTAGTTCTTAAATTCTTCATCACTTTATGTCATAGTCTTCTATTCTTCTTTAGTTTCACCATAATTTATTTTTAACACTGTTTATACACGGGTTTTTAACACTTTGTTCGTTATCATTTCTTGGATTATCTGGGGTTTTCACACTTTCACCATTCTATTGGGCTCATTATGGGTCAATTACATTTCGTTTGAGTCATTTTATTTATCTCTGCTTAGAGTATTGTATACCTTGATACTGTAGATATTATGACATATTGCATTTTATGATAGTTTTCATTATAAATAATATTTCTTCAAAGATGCTTGCTTAAATGTACCCATAGAATGGTTCAGCGAGGGGTCTAGTTGGTTTCTCACTGCCGCGGTGCGTTTAAAGAGAGTTCATTTTCGTCTTCGCGTCTGTCCGGCGTGTTTACTTGACTTCTCTCCTCCATATCGGGCCGTCCCCCATGGTTATTTTGGTCATTGGTTGGTATGAAATGTACTTGGGGTCGATAATCGTTGTTTCGGCTGTCGCCTTCAATACTCCTGCTCCTTCGTTGTCCGCCCCGTGAATTCCTCCTGTCTTCGTGCTGGTACTCCTCGTCATCATGTCTGTTGAAGTTATGGCGTCTTGGGTAATACCGCCTTCTTCCCTGCTCATTATTGGCCTGTATATAATTAGCCCTCCTATATTGCTGGGGTTGGTTGTTTCCACCTTGGTTCTGTGGTCGGTTGGGGTTGTTATTATTTTGAGGCCGTCTCATATTATTGTTATTATTATTAGTGTAATTATTACCCTGATTATTTGGCCGATAATTGTTTTCATTATTGTTATTTACATTATTATTAAAATTGTTATAATTATTTCGGTAATTCCGGAAGTTAGGGTTGTTGTTATTATTTTGGTTATTATTTCTATCTTGGTAATTATCATTCCTTTTACGGCTTCTTTTATAGTAACCTTCGTGTTCGTTATCTTCGAGCAGTGCTGCCATGGCTTGGATAGTTTTTATCTGCCCCCATTGTCGTGATCGTGCTACTCCCTCCTCATAGTGACATGCTAGCTTGGTGACCAGGCACTCCTCTGGTATTGTTGGTTCGAGGTTTCTGGCCAAACATACCTTACCAAGGAAGTAAGAAGTTGGAGTTGTCCCTCGACTGGTGTCATACTTGCCGTGACATATATCATCTCGTACTATGTTTTGGGTAGTCTCTGACCAGTATTTGGCCCTGAACAGCGTCTTAAACTCCTCATAACTTTGGATCTCGTGGCGGGTTGCAGTCCACCAGTTATCGTGTATTTCCTTAAAATACTCGTCGATCAAACTGCGGATTACTGTCCATCTGTTTTCCCGGATTCTGGTCAGGTTTTCCTCTACTCGTTCCAGAAATTCGATCGGGTTCTTTTTATAATTTTTGAAATTTATAATATCGCGGTTGTCTATGGGTTGTAGGTATTGACCCTGTGTTGGTCGGTTATGGATGGTTTCAAGTTCCTTTCGTATTTGTAGGATCTCTCGTTGACGCAGCTCTACGATTTTTTCTTTGTTGTTAACAGTCAGGGTTCTAATGTTGTTCACTGATGCGTCTATTTCCTCACATCTTTCTCCTACGTCCGTTCTTACTCGTTTTATCTCGTCCTGGCTCATCTTCTTCAGAGACTCGATTCGGACTTCGTTAATTTCTTCTATACTGTTGATCCGTCCCTCAACCTCTTCTCTGGTATGCTGTAACTCTTGGTTGTATTGTTCACATCTCTCGTGTACTTCCGCAATCTCTCTTCTAACTACTGTTATTTCTCTGTCTATTTTGGTGTTTATTTGCTCGTTATTCTCCTCCATCTTCTTGCTGATATCGTCCATTCTCTTATTTAACGATTCCATATTCTTCTGATTATCTTCCTTCAACGCTTTGCTGTTGTCGTCTAATTTTTTATTTAAATCACCCTTCAACGACTCGATATTTTTATTTGTTACTTCCATCATCTTCTTCATCCATTCCTGGAAGTCTGTATCCCCTGTTTGTGTGGGCTTCTCTGGTTGTCTGGATTGCTCGGGTTCTGCAGGAGGCGTTCCTTCTTGTTGGTTTTCTAAGGTATTATTTGTTGTCACTTCCATTTCGGTTGTTGGTTGTGTCTCCTGTACCTCTATATTTACTTCGGTGTTTGCCTGTGCACCTTCTCCTTGGCTGGCCTTGTACCTGGTATCGTGTCTATGTGTGTGAGGCATGATCGTTCTACCGTACTTGCCGGGCTAGTTTAATATTAAAATATACTATTAAAATATACTAATTCTGTATATTTTTAAAGCCGCACTCGTTGGTCGCCACTCTGTTATAAAACTAGATCCTCCCTATATAATTTAATTATCGATTTATTGTTTAATGGGGTCTCTCTAATATATGCAGTAATTATTTTTATAATTGATAAAGTATAATTTATTTGTAGTGATATGGTTTATAATGAATAAAATATTAACTTGTAGATCCGCTGATGAATGTAACGGTTGCGTCGAACTTGAAGTCGAAATCCTCTTCTATATAAAAATGCCGTGTGTGTATGTGTAAGTCAAGTGTTGTCTGGACAAAATATATTAATATAATTAACACTTCACGTACCTGGTTGACGTACTTGAGGTTCAGACGTTCACCGCTAATGAATAAACTGTCAAGTTCCTTTTTGACCAGTATAATATTTCATAAACAAGGTTTTACAACACCTTGAATGTTATTTGGGCACCATATGGGTTTTCTTAAAGAAATGTCCCATAAAAGAAAAAACTTCTTTCTATAATTGTGTGTATTGACTTTTTACTGTTTCTATCTTTTAAATGTTAATTGAATTGAAAATAATTTAAATAGTATACTCAAAAATTTATGTTTTGATGTACCTCAGTGTCTGCAATACTGAGGGTTGATTACCTATTGTAAAATAATTAAAACAAAAGTTAATGCTGTATAATATTATTGGTTTATCATAACCTCTAGAATTGATTTGAAAAATACATTTAACAATAATATAATTCGGATCACAAGTTATCTGTTTAATGACTGGTCTAGCTCAGTTTAAGCACAATAGAAAACTCTTATTTTTACTAACAAAATATTTATCTTATTGGACTAAGTACCTCAAGGGTAAGTTCTTTGAAATACAGAATAGAACGATATTAATTTCTTTAAAAAAATACTACTATGATGTAATAATTCGTTTTATGCCTCTTTAATAAATTTCAATTAAATAATTGATTAACGAGAATTTCGTTTGCTTATATTCTAATTGATATTAGTTATAAAAAATTCTAATACATATATTCTTATGTTGGGATATATTAATCTCTCTAAATAAATGAATACAGTGTTCTCTACGAATAGTTTGATTGTTTTTGTGTCAGTACAAGTATGTTAATTCCTACAATCAATGGATGGTATATAAACAATAAATTTGGTCACAGTACTACCTTGATTTTTAATCTTATTGATCAAAATGAACACTTTAACGATCGGATTATATTGATCGCTAATACACTTCACTTTAATCCCACTTGGAAACGAGAAATAACCTTCTTCTGACTAACAATAGGTTACCCTGCCTTTACTGGGTATGTTAACTTTACTCGTTCCGATACACGCACTGTTTATATAAACTCACAATTAACTTTCGATGCACTCAGAGGCGATGACTCGTCTTTCCAATGGTTAATTTGACAAAATTCAATGTATTTACTACAATTGTACTGTTGTTGATTATTAAAATATGAACACAATGCAGAGACGCAACTGATTAGCTTGTGGATAAAAATGCGAATGCGAATTTCTTAGCGTCCTTTTGATTATATACCCCTCTCTCGATCGCCGCTAGGAGTAATTTTCGCTAAGTAAACTCGTTTGTGATTGGTACAAATTATGTCATGGTGACGTAATGTTGTTAATAAACTACGCCGATACGTATTTTTGTACTCCTGTCGTTGCTGATAGTATTTACTTGCACTTTCTTAAATCTTGTTAAAAAATGATGCTAACACTAATTATTCAACTTACAATTCCATTCTTTATGCTATTATTACCAAATTAAAGCTTAGTTTCTGATCTTTACTTTGATGTGGCTTGAGGCCAGTTTGAACGTAGTTTTCATTAACAATACTTTGAAATACCGTCCTAAAACATCGTTTCTTAGTGTCATCTGCTAATAATGCAAATGCGACTATTTTCCTTTCTTTGGTATTTGATTATTTACATCTGGTTTCTCTTTTGAACGTTATTAAATGAATAAAAGTACATACATTATTAAAACTAAATGCTGCCTACAGCTGAACAATATTAAATCTTAGTATAATTATGTCAATACATTATTCTGAAAATTCCTTATTCTCTAATTACATTTTTACATGGCCTACTCATTTTTAAGGCATATAATATTAATTAAGTGGTGGTACTTCACACCTTATTCGTTATATTTACTGTTCTGTAAGTTTATGTTAATTAGGGGTCCTGTTTCCCTATTATTTCACTGACTTAACTCGTTCATACAGGGTCTGGATATAGTTTTAGTACAAGGTTTATTCCTTGCTTATTATTATCTCTACTTACATTTCATTTATTTAGGAAGTTGCTTATTTACACGTAAGGCTTCCGTTTATAATTACCCTTAATCTAGACTGCTACATCTTTTTTGGTAATTCTATTATTTATAGCTTTGTGGCTACAGCTAGCATAGTACATAGTCTTTGTTATTTCTGTATCATTGTCCTATTGAGACAATATTAATTATATCAAATATGAAACTCTTACCTTAGGGATATCTCCAAGGTTCTACAGACGAAAAAATCAGCTGCAGACAAGGTTATCTGGGTTGAAGTGCGAAATGATTACGCTAACGCATTTTATACTGTCTAAAATACATACTTATTTTATTTATCGAAACTCACACCCGTCTTTTACGTTCTACAAATGACAGTATCTTTGTTAAATTTTGTTTTAAACTATTATTATGATTGACATTACTAAGTACATATAAGAAGATTGAAAATGAACCAGTATGTAACCTCTATATTACCACACACACATGCTCTTTCTTTTTTGTTAATATTTAAATAAACTCCCCTCCCTTAGAGAGCTCTGTTTCTTATTAAAGTGCCTATAAAAGTAAATTTTGCAATATAGTAATTAAAGTTTTAAAAAATGGTACTCATCCTAATAATGGTTTCACTCCAATGAACACCCATATTGTTCACATGTAATAACCGTGGCACAAGTTCACTAGTTGACCGATTTCTGAGTTCTCTCACACTCACGCCACTGTGGGTACTGGTTTTACGGTTTTTTGTTTAATGGTTCTCACTGATCTACTGGTTGCACGTTATAAAATATGATAAAGTCGGCCGACGTAATTTTATTCGCACTGAGATGTTGTTGTAGGTTGGCCGCGCTATGTTATTTGAACACTTTTTTATAAAGGTTTTAATGCTTTAATAGATAGGCCGTTTTACTTTACGGCCTATCTTGCACGCCCTAGGCCACTGATTTTACTGAACAACTGTATTCTGCTCCTTACTGTCTGGTGTTACTCTGCATACTGTGATTCACAAGAACTGCTGCTGGGGCAGTTATGTAATATGTCTAGATGGTTGTTTAGGCTAACAGTGTGTTGCTGGTTAAACTGGGGCACCTCACAGGTGTATGCTGACAATGGAAAATTAAAACTAATTTAAATTAAAATAAAATTGAAACTGGGGTAGCACACAATTCTATACCGTTACAATACCCCCCCCCCCCAATGAGAGGTTGAAGGCCGAAGCCTACAAACTCTCATTGCCTAAAACCTAAGAGGATCAGTGAGGATATGGCGTCGCAACCCCCCTGGACTCTACTAAAATCATGGGTACTTACCCCCCTAGTCTGGTGACTGTGGCAGCACCCATCCGATCTTACTGGACTTCTCTACTCGAGACCCCAACACCATAAGCTGGGACCGATACCCACCGCAGTATCACCTGACTCTAAAACATTCAATTAAAATTTAACATAAAGGCCTTCCAATATACCGTATCCACAACTGATTGGTTTCCTCTTAGCCGTACTGGTTCATTGACAAAGTACTGGCTTAGTTTAAAAATAATATAAACTTACGGTTTAATTTTAATCCCTTAACAAAGCATTATTCCCCACCAAAAATACAATTAGATTACTTAAAATACAAGTATTATAATAAAACTAACATTAAATCAACCTTCGGTAAAACTTCTATTATTATTATATTATTATACAATACACAATTCAAACCAAAGTAAATATAAATTAATTCCAAACCAAAAATAAATTTACATTCATTATTAAAATTCGCCTTTTCAATTAATTTGATTACCAATTTAATTTAATTTTATTATCTAACATCCTCAAATCCTAATTAAATCAATATTTATTCAAAACAATTTCATTTTCTTTCATTACATTTTTTCAAAATAACCCTACATAAAATATTACCTACATTCGATCACGTCTGGTATGTCTTTTGTTTCATAATAAGATTTACTCATCAGAATACTGATTCATCAGGCTATAACATTCTTGTTATTGTCAACTCAGCATGACTGTAGGTATTAGTCACAACTGACAACACCTGTCTACATTGACAATGGTGTGCAAGACTTGTTTTATAAACACTCTCAGTCTCAACATTCATGATTACATCATATACTGACACATGTACTTCAATTTTCAATTTCTATACATCTTTTCGTTAACATATTTATCAATTACTATTTATTGCAATTCATATCAAAATTAATTTTGCTTCATTAATAAAATTGACCTTTTTTTAATTATTTTACTAACCTCCACTCAAAACAACTTAGCTTTAGTTATATTATTTAAAACCCTTTGAATATAAACACACAATGCAAAATTAAATTTATTAATACCTTCTGTTAATTATTATTGTTAATTAACAAAATAACATAATATTATTATTAAAATCAATCTCTACTACATACACACATGGTTTACATAAAACATTTTTACAATACACACACCATTAATTTCACTCTAATGTATTTACAAATCTTCATCATTAATTGTTCAATTTTACCACACTTCATTTCCTAAATCAGCAAGGTCATTACCATATACTAAAGTATTTTAAAAATGTCCGTTCATGGAGTTTATATTCAACCTCCATCATCAAAAATTAGTCTTTTCTGCACATAACACTTTTCAATTTTGCTGATACACAACATACGGCTGTTTTTTGGTTTATAACCATAAGAACTTATTTTTTCCATTGTACCAAAATAATAATATATAGGGGTTACCCCCCATAATTATCTTATCATAAATCAAGTCTGCATTAGTATTTTTTATAAAGTCTCCATCAGTGTTTGTTATTACAATTACATCATTATCACAATATTCTGCTACTACAAGTACATTAACTCTCCCCACAGGTAAATGTTTATCATCATCAACTACAATATACTCCGTGTTTACTGCTACACAAGGTAAATCTACATTGTTTATCATAATATTGATATTCAAAATCTCTATCAACTCTTTATAACTTCTATTTAACTTGAAACACTCTAACTCTTTCTCTCTCTCATAATCACTTTCATCACAATACTTCTCACAACATTTCCCATTCTCATTCCACACAGAGGGCAATACCACTTTATTATTATTCCATCTGGACTTACCAGATGCACAAAAAATCAAGGGACAATTATTTGTAGACCATACGTCTCCCAAATACACTCGTGAAGCATTTTATTCACCCACAACCACACCACGGGAACATTTTACCCTGTGTACACTCTCTTCATCCTCTCTCTCTAACTGATTAACATTTGTTTCTCCCCCTTTACAACCCATTACTCTCTCACTCTCGCTCACTCTCTCACTAACTGTTTCTATATCATCACTAACTGCTACCACATTTTCAACATCATTACCATTTTCAACATCACTTGTTAACACATCATTATCATCGGTATTACTCACCTTATTATTAATTTCTTTACGATTTGTGGTCATATTACCACTGTTACTTACCGTTGTGTCAACTATCTGATTTGACTTACTTTTAATTTGTTTCTCTACTGATTCTACTATTTTCTCCATATCTCGTTTTAATTCATTACACTGACTCACACACTTATTTTTTACATTATTAATATCAATTTTAAGTTCATCAAATTTAGCATCAAAGTCATTGCTTAATTTTTCAAATTTACTATTCTGTATATCAAAACTACTCTTGACTTCGCCAACATCACTGCTCAGTTTATCAAATTTACAATTAATTTTATCGAATTGACTTAATATAACACTCATCATATCATTGTCTAACTTGTTACTACATTTTGTTGAGGTTGGAGTCAACTGGACTCCAGAGTCCTCTGTGACCATTGTTTCATCTATAATATTTGTCTTTCTATCTTTTTCATTTTGGTCTACATTCGGAGTTGAATGTGTTTCAAGGCTATTACTAATATCTGATTCGTTAAAATCAATTACAGTACTTTCATTATTATTACCTGCCATTTTTATCTTATTTATGGAACGTTACATAGAAATTTTAATCTTATCCAATATTAACTTAACCCTTTTACTATTTCACTATGTTTATATAATTTACCAAAACGTCCTCCCTCTCAAATAACCCGTTCTGCAGCTTAATTAGGCCTGATCTGTGTGATTTATAAATCACATAGATCGTCCAACTGATCGGGCACCACTGAGACAATATTAATTTTATCAAATATGAAACTCTTACCTTAGGGATATCTCCAAGGTTCTACAGATGAAAAAATCAGTTGCAGACAAGGTTATCTGGGTTGAAGTGCGAAATGATTACGCTAACGCATTTTGTACTGTCTAAAATGCATACTTATTTTATTTATTGAAACTCACACCCTTCTTTTACGTTCTACAAATGACAGTATCTTTGTTAAATTTTGTTTTAAACTATTATTATGATTGACATTACTAAGTACATATAAGAAGATTGAAAATGAACCAGTATGTAACCTCTATATTACCACACACACATGCTCTTTCTTTTTTGTTAATATTTAAATAAACTCCCCTCCCTTAGAGAGCTCTGTTTCTTATTAAAGTGCCTATAAAAGTAAATTTTGTAATATAGTAATTAAAGTTTTAAAAAATGGTACTCATCCTAATAATGGTTTCACTCCAATGAACACCCATATTGTTCACATGTAATAACCGTGACACAAGTTCTCTAGTGACCGATTTCTGAGTTCTCTCACACTCACGCCACTGTGGGTACTGGTTTTACGGTTTTTTGCTTAATGGTTCTCACTGATCTACAGGTTCCCAAGTTATAAAATATGATAAAGTCGGCCGACGTAATTTTATTCGCACTGAGATGTTGTTGTAGGTTGGCCGCGCTATGTTATTTGAACACTTTTTTATAAAGGTTTTAATGCTTTAATAGATAGGCCGTTTTACATTACGGCCTATCTTGCACGCCCGGGCCACTGATTTTACTGAACAACTGTATGCTGCTCCTTACTGTCTGATGTTACTCTGCATACTGTGATTCACAAGGACTGCTACTGGGGCCGTTACGTAATATGTCTAGACGGTTGTTTAGGCTAACAGTGTGTTGCTGGTTAAACTGGGGCACCTCACAGGTGTATGCTGACAATGGAAAATTAAAACTAATTTAAATTAAAATAAAATTGAAACTGGGGTAGCACACAATTCTGTACCTTTACAATACCCCCTCAATGAGAGGTTGAAGGCCGAAGCCTACAAACACTCATTGCCTAAAACCTAAGAGGATCAGTGAGGATATGGCGTCGCAACCCCCCCTGGACTCTACTAAAATCATGGGTACTTACCCCCCTAGTCTGGTGACTGTGGCAGCACCCATCCGATCTTACTGGACTTCTCTACTCGAGATCCCAACACCATAAGCTGGGACCGATACCCACCGCAGTATCACCTGACTCTAAAACATTCAATTAAAATTTAACATAAAGGCCTTCCAATATACCGTATCCACAACTGATTGGTTTCCTCTTAGCCGTACTGGTTCATTGACAAAGTACTGGCTTAGTCGTAAAAATAATATAAACTTACGGTTTAATTTTAATCCCTTAACAAAGCATTATTCCCCACCAAATATACAATTAGATTACTTAAAATACAAGTATTATAATAAAACTAACATTAAATCAACCTTCGGTAAAACTTCTATTATTATTATACAATACACAATTCAAACCAAGTAAATATAAATTAATTCCAAACCAAAAATAAATTTACATTCATTATTAAAATTCGCCTTTTCAATTAATTTGATTACCAATTTAATTTAATTTTATTATCTAACATCCTCAAATCCTAATTAAATCAATATTTATTCAAAACAATTTCATTTTCTTTCATTACATTTTTTCAAAATAACCCTACATAAAATATTACCTACATTCCATCACGTCTGGTATGTCTTTTGTTTCATAATAAGATTTACTCATCAGAATACTGATTCATCAGGCTACAACATTCTTGTTATTGTCAACTCAGCATGACTGTAGGTATTAGTCACAACAGACAACACCTGTTTACATTGACAATGTTCTGCAAGACTTGTTTTATAAACACTCTCAGTCTCAACATTCATGATTACATCATATACAGACACATGTACTTCAATTTTCAATTTCTATACATATTTTCGTTAACATATTTATCAATTACTATTTATTGCAATTCATATCAAAATTAATTTTGCTTCATTAATAAAATTGACCTTTTTAAATTATTTTACTAACCTCCACTCAAAACAACTTAGCTTTAGTTATATTATTTAAAACCCTTTGAATATAAACACACAATGCAAAATTAAATTTATTAATACCTTCTGTTAATTATTATTGTTAATTAACAAAATAACATAATATTATTATTAAAATCAATCTCTACTACATACACACATGGTTTACATAAAACATTTTTACAATACACACACCATTAATTTCACTCTAATGTATTTACAAATCTTCATCATTAATTGTTCAATTTTACCACACTTCATTTCCTAAATCAGCAAGGTCATTACCATATACTAAAGTATTTAAAAAATGTCCGTTCATGGAGTTTATATTCAACCTCCATCATCAAAAATTAGTCTTTTCTGCACATAACACTTTTCAATTTTGCTGATACACAACATACGGCTGTTTTTTGTTTTATAACCATAAGAACTTATTTTTTCCATTGTACCAAAATAATAATATATAGGGTTACCCCCCATAATTATCTTATCATAAATCAAGTCTGCATTAGTATTTTTTATAAAGTCTCCATCAGTGTTTGTTATTACAATTACATCATTATCACAATATTCTGCTACTACAAGTACATTAACTCTCCCCACAGGTAAATGTTTATCATCATCAACTACAATATACTCAGTGTTTACTGCTACACAAGGTAAATCTACATTGTTTATCATAATATTGATATTCAAAATCTCTATCAACTCTTTATAACTTCTATTTAACTTGAAACACTCTAACTCTTTCTCTCTCTCATAATCACTTTCATCACAATACTTCTCACAACATTTCCCATTCTCATTCCACACAGAGGGCAATACCACTTTATTATTATTCCATCTGGACTTACCAGACGCACAAAAAATCAAGGGACAATTATTTGTAGACCATACGTCTCCCAAATACACTCGTGAAGCATTTTATTCACCCACAACCACACCACGGGAACATTTTACCCTGTGTACACTCTCTTCATCCTCTCTCTCTAACTGATTAACATTTGTTTCTCCCCCTTTACAACCCATTACTCTCTCACTCTCGCTCACTCTCTCACTAACTGTTTCTATATCATCACTAACTGCTACCACATTTTCAACATCATTACCATTTTCAACATCACTTGTTAACACATCATTATCATCGGTATTACTCACCTTATTATTAATTTCTTTACGATTTGTGGTCATATTACCACTGTTACTTACCGTTGTGTCAACTATCTGATTTGACTTACTTTTAATTTGTTTCTCTACTGATTCTACTATTTTCTCCATATCTCGTTTTAATTCATTACACTGACTCACACACTTATTTTTTACATTATTAATATCAATTTTAAGTTCATCAAATTTAGCATCAAAGTCATTGCTTAATTTTTCAAATTTACTATTCTGTATATCAAAACTACTCTTGACTTCGCCAACATCACTGCTCAGTTTATCAAATTTACAATTCATTTTATCGAATTGACTTAATATAACACTCATCATATCATTGTCTAACTTGTTACTACATTTTGTTGAGGTTGGAATCAACTGGACTCCAGAGTCCTCTGTGACCATTGTTTCATCTATAATATTTGTCTTTCTATCTTTTTCATCTTGGTCTACATTCGGAGTTGAATGTGTTTCAAGGCTATTACTAATATCTGATTCGTTAAAATCAATTACAGTACTTTCATTATTATTATCTGCCATTTTTATCTTATTTATGGAACGTTACATAGAAATTTTAATCTTATCCAATATTAACTTAACCCTTTTACTATTTCACTATGTTTATATAATTTACCAAAACGTCCTCCCTCTCAAATAACCTGTTCTGCAGCTTAATTAGGCCTGATCTGTGTGATTTATAAATCACATAGATCGTCCAACTGATCGGGCACCACTGAGACAATATTAATTTTATCAAATATGAAACTCTTACCTTAGGGATATCTCCAAGGTTCTACAGACGAAAAAATCAGTTGCAGACAAGGTTATCTGGGTTGAAGTGCAAAATGATTACGCTAACGCATTTTGTACTGTCTAAAATGCATACTTATTTTATTTATCGAAACTCACACCCTTCTTTTACGTTCTACAAATGACAGTATCTTTGTTAAATTTTGTTTTAAACTATTATTATGATTGACATTACTAAGTACATATAAGAAGATTGAAAATGAACCAGTATGTAACCTCTATATTACCACACACACATGCTCTTTCTTTTTTGTTAATATTTAAATAAACTCCCCTCCCTTAGAGAGCTCTGTTTCTTATTAAAGTGCCTATAAAAGTAAATTTTGTAATATAGTAATTAAAGTTTTAAAAAATGGTACTCATCCTAATAATGGTTTCACTCCAATGAACACCCATATTGTTCACATGTAATAACCGTGACACAAGTTCTCTAGTTGACCGATTTCTGAGTTCTCTCACACTCACGCCACTGTGGGTACTGGTTTTATGGTTTTTTGCTTAATGGTTCTCGCTGATCTACAGGTTCCACATTATAAAATATGATAAAGTCGGCCGACGTAATTTTATTCGCACTGAGATGTTGTTGTAGGTTGGCCGCGCTATGTTATTTGAACACTTTTTTATAAAGGTTTTAATGCTTTAATAGATAGGCCGTTTTACTTTACGGCCTATCTTGCACGCCCGGGGCCACTGATTTTACTGAACAGCTGTATGCTGCTCCTTACTGTCTGATGTTACTCTGCATACTGTGATTCACAAGGACTGCTACTGGGGCCGTTACGTAATATGTCTAGACGGTTGTTTAGGCTAACAGTGTGTTGCTGGTTAAACTGGGGCACCTCACAGGTGTATGCTGACAATGGAAAATTAAAACTAATTTAAATTAAAATAAAATTGAAACTGGGGTAGCACACAATTCTGTACCTTTACAATACCCCCTTAATGAGAGGTTGAAGGCCGAAGCCTACAAACTCTCATTGCCTAAAACCTAAGAGGATCAGTGAGGATATGGCGTCGCAACCCCCCTGGACTCTACTAAAATCATGGGTACTTACCCCCCTAGTCTGGTGACTGTGGCAGCACCCATCCGATCTTACTGGACTTCTCTACTCGAGATCCCAACACCATAAGCTGGGACCGATACCCACCGCAGTATCACCTGACTCTAAAATATTCAATTAAAATTTAACATAAAGGCCTTCCAATATACCGTATCCACAACTGATTGGTTTCCTCTTAGCCGTACTGGTTCATTGACAAAGTACTGGCTTAGTTTAAAAATAATATAAACTTACGGTTTAATTTTAATCCCTTAACAAAGCATTATTCCCCACCAAATATACAATTAGATTACTTAAAATACAAGTATTATAATAAAACTAACATTAAATCAACCTTCGGTAAAACTTCTATTATTATTATACAATACACAATTCAAACCAAAGTAAATATAAATTAATTCCAAACCAAAAATAAATTTACATTCATTATTAAAATTCGCCTTTTCAATTAATTTGATTACCAATTTAATTTAATTTTATTATCTAACATCCTCAAATCCTAATTAAATCAATATTTATTCAAAACAATTTCATTTTCTTTCATTACATTTTTTCAAAATAACCCTACATAAAATATTACCTACATTCCATCACGTCTGGTTGTCTTTTGTTTCATAATAAGATTTACTCATCAGAATACTGATTCATCAGGCTACAACATTCTTGTTATTGTCAACTCAGCATGACTGTAGGTATTAGTCACAACAGACAACACCTGTTTACATTGACAATGGTCTGCAAGACTTGTTTTATAAACACTCTCAGTCTCAACATTCATGATTACATCATATACTGACACATGTACTTCAATTTTCAATTTCTATACATATTTTCGTTAACATATTTATCAATTACTATTTATTGCAATTCATATCAAAATTAATTTTGCTTCATTAATAAAATTGACCTTTTTAAATTATTTTACTAACCTCCACTCAAAACAACTTAGCTTTAGTTATATTATTTAAAACCCTTTGAATATAAACACACAATGCAAAATTAAATTTATTAATACCTTCTGTTAATTATTATTGTTAATTAACAAAATAACATAATATTATTATTAAAATCAATCTCTACTACATACACACATGGTTTACATAAAACATTTTTACAATACACACACCATTAATTTCACTCTAATGTATTTACAAATCTTCATCATTAATTGTTCAATTTTACCACACTTCATTTCCTAAATCAGCAAGGTCATTACCATATACTAAAGTATTTAAAAAATGTCCGTTCATGGAGTTTATATTCAACCTCCATCATCAAAAATTAGTCTTTTCTGCACATAACACTTTTCAATTTTGCTGATACACAACATACGGCTGTTTTTTGTTTTATAACCATAAGAACTTATTTTTTCCATTGTACCAAAATAATAATATATAGGGTTACCCCCCATAATTATCTTATCATAAATCAAGTCTGCATTAGTATTTTTTATAAAGTCTCCATCAGTGTTTGTTATTACAATTACATCATTATCACAATATTCTGCTACTACAAGTACATTAACTCTCCCCACAGGTAAATGTTTATCATCATCAACTACAATATACTCAGTGTTTACTGCTACACAAGGTAAATCTACATTGTTTATCATAATATTGATATTCAAAATCTCTATCAACTCTTTATAACTTCTATTTAACTTGAAACACTCTAACTCTTTCTCTCTCTCATAATCACTTTCATCACAATACTTCTCACAACATTTCCCATTCTCATTCCACACAGAGGGCAATACCACTTTATTATTATTCCATCTGGACTTACCAGATGCACAAAAAATCAAGGGACAATTATTTGTAGACCATACGTCTCCCAAATACACTCGTGAAGCATTTTATTCACCCACAACCACACCACGGGAACATTTTACCCTGTGTACACTCTCTTCATCCTCTCTCTCTAACTGATTAACATTTGTTTCTCCCCCTTTACAACCCATTACTCTCTCACTCTCGCTCACTCTCTCACTAACTGTTTCTATATCATCACTAACTGCTACCACATTTTCAACATCATTACCATTTTCAACATCACTTGTTAACACATCATTATCATCGGTATTACTCACCTTATTATTAATTTCTTTACGATTTGTGGTCATATTACCACTGTTACTTACCGTTGTGTCAACTATCTGATTTGACTTACTTTTAATTTGTTTCTCTACTGATTCTACTATTTTCTCCATATCTCGTTTTAATTCATTACACTGACTCACACACTTATTTTTTACATTATTAATATCAATTTTAAGTTCATCAAATTTAGCATCAAAGTCATTGCTTAATTTTTCAAATTTACTATTCTGTATATCAAAACTACTCTTGACTTCGCCAACATCACTGCTCAGTTTATCAAATTTACAATTCATTTTATCGAATTGACTTAATATAACACTCATCATATCATTGTCTAACTTGTTACTACATTTTGTTGAGGTTGGAGTCAACTGGACTCCAGAGTCCTCTGTGACCATTGTTTCATCTATAATATTTGTCTTTCTATCTTTTTCATTTTGGTCTACATTCGGAGTTGAATGTGTTTCAAGGCTATTACTAATATCTGATTCGTTAAAATCAATTACAGTACTTTCATTATTATTACCTGCCATTTTTATCTTATTTATGGAACGTTACATAGAAATTTTAATCTTATCCAATATTAACTTAACCCTTTTACTATTTCACTATGTTTATATAATTTACCAAAACGTCCTCCCTCTCAAATAACCCGTTCTGCAGCTTAATTAGGCCTGATCTGTGTGATTTATAAATCACATAGATCGTCCAACTGATCGGGCACCACTGAGACAATATTAATTTTATCAAATATGAAACTCTTACCTTAGGGATATCTCCAAGGTTCTACAGATGAAAAAATCAGTTGCAGACAAGGTTATCTGGGTTGAAGTGCGAAATGATTACGCTAACGCATTTTGTACTGTCTAAAATGCATACTTATTTTATTTATCGAAACACACCCTTCTTTTACGTTCTACAAATGACAGTATCTTTGTTAAATATTGTTTTAAACTATTATTATGATTGACATTACTAAGTACATATAAGAAGATTGAAAATGAACCAGTATGTAACCTCTATATTACCACACACACATGCTCTTTCTTTTTTGTTAATATTTAAATAAACTCCCCTCCCTTAGAGAGCTCTGTTTCTTATTAAAGTGCCTATAAAAGTAAATTTTGTAATATAGTAATTAAAGTTTTAAAAAATGGTACTCATCCTAATAATGGTTTCACTCCAATGAACACCCATATTGTTCACATGTAATAACCGTGACACAAGTTCTCTAGTTGACCGATTTCTGAGTTCTCTCACACTCACGCCACTGTGGGTACTGGTTTTACGGTTTTTTGCTTAATGGTTCTCACTGATCTACAGGTTCCACGTTATAAAATATGATAAAGTCGGCCGACGTAATTTTATTCGCACTGAGATGTTGTTGTAGGTTGGCCGCGCTATGTTATTGGAACACTTTTTTATAAAGGTTTTAATGCTTTAATAGATAGGCCGTTTTACTTTACGGCCTATCTTGCACGCCCGGGGCCACTGATTTTACTGAACAACTGTATGCTGCTCCTTACTGTCTGATGTTACTCTGCATACTGTGATTCACAAGGACTGCTACTGGGGCCATTACGTAATATGTCTAGACGGTTGTTTAGGCTAACAGTGTGTTGCTGGTTAAACTGGGGCACCTCACAGGTGTATGCTGACAATGGAAAATTAAAACTAATTTAAATTAAAATAAAATTGAAACTGGGGTAGCACACAATTCTGTACCTTTACAATACCCCCTCAGTGAGAGGTTGAAGGCCGAAGCCTACAAACTCTCATTGCCTAAAACCTAAGAGGATCAGTGAGGATATGGCGTCGCAACCCCCCTGGACTCTACTAAAATCATGGGTACTTACCCCCCTAGTCTGGTGACTGTGGCAGCACCCATCCGATCTTACTGGACTTCTCTACTCGAGATCCTAACACCATAAGCTGGGACCGATACCCACCACAGTATCACCTGACTCTAAAACATTCAATTAAAATTTAACATAAAGGCCTTCCAATATACCGTATCCACAACTGATTGGTTTCCTCTTAGCCGTACTGGTTCATTGACAAAGTACTGGCTTAGTTTAAAAATAATATAAACTTACGGTTTAATTTTAATCCCTTAACAAAGTATTATTCCCCACCAAAAATACAATTAGATTACTTAAAATACAAGTATTATAATAAAACTAACATTAAATCAACCTTCGGTAAAACTTCTATTATTATTATACAATACACAATTCAAATCAAAGTAAATATAAATTAATTCCAAACCAAAAATAAATTTACATTCATTATTAAAATTCGCCTTTTCAATTAATTTGATTACCAATTTAATTTAATTTTATTATCTAACATCCTCAAATCCTAATTAAATCAATATTTATTCAAAACAATTTCATTTTCTTTCATTACATTTTTTCAAAATAACCCTACATAAAATATTACCTACATTCCATCACGTCTGGTATGTCTATTGTTTCATAATAAGATTTACTCATCAGAATACTGATTCATCAGGCTACAACATTCTTGTTATTGTCAACTCAGCATGACTGTAGGTATTAGTCACAACAGACAACACCTGTTTACATTGACAGTGGTCTGCAAGACTTGTTTTATAAACACTCTCAGTCTCAACATTCATGATTACATCATATACTGACACATGTACTTCAATTTTCAATTTCTATACATATTTTCGTTAACATATTTATCAATTACTATTTATTGCAATTCATATCAAAATTAATTTTGCTTCATTAATAAAATTGACCTTTTTAAATTATTTTACTAACCTCCACTCAAAACAACTTAGCTTTAGTTATATTATTTAAAACCCTTTGAATATAAACACACAATGCAAAATTAAATTTATTAATACCTTCTGTTAATTATTATTGTTAATTAACAAAATAACATAATATTATTATTAAAATCAATCTCTACTACATACACACATGGTTTACATAAAACATTTTTACAATACACACACCATTAATTTCACTCTAATGTATTTACAAATCTTCATCATTAATTGTTCAGTTTTACCACACTTCATTTCCTAAATCAGCAAGGTCATTACCATATACTAAAGTATTTAAAAAATGTCCGTTCATGGAGTTTATATTCAACCTCCATCATCAAAAATTAGTCTTTTCTGCACATAACACTTTTCAATTTTGCTGATACACAACATACGGCTGTTTTTTGTTTTATAACCATAAGAACTTATTTTTTCCATTGTACCAAAATAATAATATATAGGGTTACCCCCAATAATTATCTTATCATAAATCAAGTCTGCATTAGTATTTTTTATAAAGTCTCCATCAGTGTTTGTTATTACAATTACATCATTATCACAATATTCTGCTACTACAAGTACATTAACTCTCCCCACAGGTAAATGTTTATCATCATCAACTACAATATACTCAGTGTTTACTGCTACACAAGGTAAATCTACATTGTTTATCATAATATTGATATTCAAAATCTCTATCAACTCTTTATAACTTCTATTTAACTTGAAACACTCTAACTCTTTCTCTCTCTCATAATCACTTTCATCACAATACTTCTCACAACATTTCCCATTCTCATTCCACACAGAGGGCAATACCACTTTATTATTATTCCATCTGGACTTACCAGATGCACAAAAAATCAAGGGACAATTATTTGTAGACCATACGTCTCCCAAATACACTCGTGAAGCATTTTATTCACCCACAACCACACCACGGGAACATTTTACCCTGTGTACACTCTCTTCATCCTCTCTCTCTAACTGATTAACATTTGTTTCTCCCCCTTTACAACCCATTACTCTCTCACTCTCGCTCACTCTCTCACTAACTGTTTCTATATCATCACTAACTGCTACCACATTTTCAACATCATTACCATTTTCAACATCACTTGTTAACACATCATTATCATCGGTATTACTCACCTTATTATTAATTTCTTTACCATTTGTGGTCATATTACCACTGTTACTTACCGTTGTGTCAACTATCTGATTTGACTTACTTTTAATTTGTTTCTCTACTGATTCTACTATTTTCTCCATATCTCGTTTTAATTCATTACACTGACTCACACACTTATTTTTTACATTATTAATATCAATTTTAAGTTCATCAAATTTAGCATCAAAGTCATTGCTTAATTTTTCAAATTTACTATTCTGTATATCAAAACTACTCTTGACTTCGCCAACATCACTGCTCAGTTTATCAAATTTACAATTCATTTTATCGAATTGACTTAATATAACACTCATCATATCATTGTCTAACTTGTTACTACATTTTGTTGAGGTTGGAGTCAACTGGACTCCAGAGTCCTCTGTGACCATTGTTTCATCTATAATATTTGTCTTTCTATCTTTTTCATCTTGGTCTACATTCGGAGTTGAATGTGTTTCAAGGCTATTACTAATATATGATTCGTTAAAATCAATTACAGTACTTTCATTATTATTACCTGCCATTTTTATCTTATTTATGGAACGTTACATAGAAATTTTAATCTTATCCAATATTAACTTAACCCTTTTACTATTTCACTATGTTTATATAATTTACCAAAACGTCCTCCCTCTCAAATAACCCGTTCTGCAGCTTAATTAGGCCTGATCTGTGTGATTTATAAATCACATAGATTGTCCAACTGATCGGGCACCACTGAGACAATATTAATTTTATCAAATATGAAACTCTTACCTTAGGGATATCTCCAAGGTTCTACAGACGAAAAAATCAGTTGCAGACAAGGTTATCTGGGTTGAAGTGCGAAATGATTACGCTAACGCATTTTGTACTGTCTAAAATGCATACTTATTTTATTTATCGAAACACACCCTTCTTTTACGTTCTACAAATGACAGTATCTTTGTTAAATTTTGTTTTAAACTATTATTATGATTGACATTACTAAGTACATATAAGAAGATTGAAAATGAACCAGTATGTAACCTCTATATTACCACACACACATGCTCTTTCTTTTTTGTTAATATTTAAATAAACTCCCCTCCCTTAGAGAGCTCTGTTTCTTATTAAAGTGCCTATAAAAGTAAATTTTGTAATATAGTAATTAAAGTTTAAAAAAATGGTACTCATCCTAATAATGGTTTCACTCCAATGAACACCCATATTGTTCACATGTAATAACCGTGACACAAGTTCTCTAGTTGACCGATTTCTGAGTTCTCTCACACTCACGCCACTGTGGGTACTGGTTTTACGGTTTTTTGCTTAATGGTTCTCACTGATCTACAGGTTCCACGTTATAAAATATGATAAAGTCGGCCGACGTAATTTTATTCGCACTGAGATGTTGTTGTAGGTTGGCCGCGCTATGTTATTTGAACACTTTTTTATAAAGGTTTTAATGCTTTAATAGATAGGCCGTTTTACTTTACGGCCTATCTTGCACGCCCGGGGCCACTGATTTTACTGAACAACTGTATGCTGCTCCTTACTGTCTGATGTTACTCTGCATACTGTGATTCACAAGGACTGCTACTGGGGCCATTACGTAATATGTCTAGACGGTTGTTTAGGCTAACAGTGTGTTGCTGGTTAAACTGGGGCACCTCACAGGTGTATGCTGACAATGGAAAATTAAAACTAATTTAAATTAAAATAAAATTGAAACTGGGGTAGCACACAATTCTGTACCTTTACAATACCCCCTCAATGAGAGGTTGAAGGCCGAAGCCTACAAACTCTCATTGCCTAAAACCTAAGAGGATCAGTGAGGATATGGCGTCGCAACCCCCCTGGACGCTACTAAAATCATGGGTACTTACCCCCCTAGTCTGGTGACTGTGGCAGCACCCATCCGATCTTACTGGACTTCTCTACTCGAGATCCCAACACCATAAGCTGGGACCGATACCCACCACAGTATCACCTGACTCTAAAACATTCAATTAAAATTTAACATAAAGGCCTTCCAATATACCGTATCCACAACTGATTGGTTTCCTCTTAGCCGTACTGGTTCATTGACAAAGTACTGGCTTAGTTTAAAAATAATATAAACTTACGGTTTAATTTTAATCCCTTAACAAAGCATTATTCCCCACCAAAAAAACAATTAGATTACTTAAAATACAAGTATTATAATAAAACTAACATTAAATCAACCTTCGGTAAAACTTCTATTATTATTATACAATACACAATTCAAACCAAAGTAAATATAAAGTAATTCCAAACCAAAAATAAATTTACATTCATTATTAAAATTCGCCTTTTCAATTAATTTGATTACCAATTTAATTTAATTTTATTATCTAACATCCTCAAATCCTAATTAAATCAATATTTATTCAAAACAATTTCATTTTCTTTCATTACATTTTCAAAATAACCCTACATAAAATATTACCTACATTCCATCATGTCTGGTATGTCTATTGTTTCATAATAAGATTTACTCATCAGAATACTGATTCATGAGGCTACAACATTCTTGTTATTGTCAACTCAGCATGACTGTAGGTATTAGTCACAACAGACAACACCTGTTTACATTGACAATGGTCTGCAAGACTTGTTTTATAAACACTCTCAGTCTCAACATTCATGATTACATCATATACTGACACATGTACTTCAATTTTCAATTTCTATACATATTTTCGTTAACATATTTATCAATTACTATTTATTGCAATTCATATCAAAATTAATTTTGCTTCATTAATAAAATTGACCTTTTTAAATTATTTTACTAACCTCCACTCAAAACAACTTAGCTTTAGTTATATTATTTAAAACCCTTTGAATATAAACACACCATGCAAAATTAAATTTATTAATACCTTCTGTTAATTATTATTGTTAATTAACAAAATAACATAATATTATTATTAAAATCAATCTCTACTACATACACACATGGTTTACATAAAAAAAAATTTACAATACACACACCATTAATTTCACTCTAATGTATTTACAAATCTTCATCATTAATTGTTCAATTTTACCACACTTCATTTCCTAAATCAGCAAGGTCATTACCATATACTAAAGTATTTAAAAAATGTCCGTTCATGGAGTTTATATTCAACCTCCATCATCAAAAATTAGTCTTTTCTGCACATAACACTTTTCAATTTTGCTGATACACAACATACGGCTGTTTTTTGTTTTATAACCATAAGAACTTATTTTTTCCATTGTACCAAAATAATAATATATAGGGTTACCCCCCATAATTATCTTATCATAAATCAAGTCTGCATTAGTATTTTTTATAAAGTCTCCATCAGTGTTTGTTATTACAATTACATCATTATCACAATATTCTGCTACTACAAATACATTAACTCTCCCCACAGGTAAATGTTTATCATCATCAACTACAATATACTCAGTGTTTACTGCTACACAAGGTAAATCTACATTGTTTATCATAATATTGATATTCAAAATCTCTATCAACTCTTTATAACTTCTATTTAACTTGAAACACTCTAACTCTTTCTCTCTCTCATAATCACTTTCATCACAATACTTCTCACAACATTTCCCATTCTCATTCCACACAGAGGGCAATACCACTTTATTATTATTCCATCTGGACTTACCAGATGCACAAAAAATCAAGGGACAATTATTTGTAGACCATACGTCTCCCAAATACACTCGTGAAGCATTTTATTCACCCACAACCACACCACGGGAACATTTTACCCTGTGTACACTCTCTTCATCCTCTCTCTCTAACTGATTAACATTTGTTTCTACCCCTTTACAACCCATTACTCTCTCACTCTCGCTCACTCTCTCACTAACTGTTTCTATATCATCACTAACTGCTACCACATTTTCAACATTATTACCATTTTCAACATCACTTGTTAACACATCATTATCATCGGTATTACTCACCTTATTATTAATTTCTTTACGATTTGTGGTCATATTACCACTGTTACTTACCGTTGTGTCAACTATCTGATTTGACTTACTTTTAATTTGTTTCTCTACTGATTCTACTATTTTCTCCATATCTCGTTTTAATTCATTACACTGACTCACACACTTATTTTTTACATTATTAATATCAATTTTAAGTTCATCAAATTTAGCATCAAAGTCATTGCTTAATTTTTCAAATTTACTATTCTGTATATCAAAACTACTCTTGACTTCGCCAACATCACTGCTCAGTTTATCAAATTTACAATTCATTTTATCGAATTGACTTAATATAACACTCATCATATCATTGTCTAACTTGTTACTACATTTTGTTGAGGTTGGAGTCAACTGGACTCCAGAGTCCTCTGTGACCATTGTTTCATCTATAATATTTGTCTTTCTATCTTTTTCATCTTGGTCTACATTCGGAGTTGAATGTGTTTCAAGGCTATTACTAATATATGATTCGTTAAAATCAATTACAGTACTTTCATTATTATTACCTGCCATTTTTATCTTATTTATGGAACGTTACATAGAAATTTTAATCTTATCCAATATTAACTTAACCCTTTTACTATTTCACTATGTTTATATAATTTACCAAAACGTCCTCCCTCTCAAATAACCCGTTCTGCAGCTTAATTAGGCCTGATCTGTGTGATTTATAAATCACATAGATCGTCCAACTGATCGGGCACCACTGAGACAATATTAATTTTATCAAATATGAAACTCTTACCTTAGGGATATCTCCAAGGTTCTACAGACGAAAAAATCAGTTGCAGACAAGGTTATCTGGGTTGAAGTGCGAAATGATTACGCTAACGCATTTTGTACTGTCTAAAATGCATACTTATTTTATTTATCGAAACACACCCTTCTTTTACGTTCTACAAATGACAGTATCTTTGTTAAATTTTGTTTTAAACTATTATTATGATTGACATTACTAAGTACATATAAGAAGATTGAAAATGAACCAGTATGTAACCTCTATATTACCACACACACATGCTCTTTCTTTTTTGTTAATATTTAAATAAACTCCCCTCCCTTAGAGAGCTCTGTTTCTTATTAAAGTGCCTATAAAAGTAAATTTTGTAATATAGTAATTAAAGTTTAAAAAAATGGTACTCATCCTAATAATGGTTTCACTCCAATGAACACCCATATTGTTCACATGTAATAACCGTGACACAAGTTCTCTAGTTGACCGATTTCTGAGTTCTCTCACACTCACGCCACTGTGGGTACTGGTTTTACGGTTTTTTGCTTAATGGTTCTCACTGATCTACAGGTTCCACGTTATAAAATATGATAAAGTCGGCCGACGTAATTTTATTCGCACTGAGATGTTGTTGTAGGTTGGCCGCGCTATGTTATTGGAACACTTTTTTATAAAGGTTTTAATGCTTTAATAGATAGGCCGTTTTACTTTACGGCCTATCTTGCACGCCCGGGGCCACTGATTTTACTGAACAACTGTATGCTGCTCCTTACTGTCTGATGTTACTCTGCATACTGTGATTCACAAGGACTGCTACTGGGGCCATTACGTAATATGTCTAGACGGTTGTTTAGGCTAACAGTGTGTTGCTGGTTAAACTGGGGCACCTCACAGGTGTATGCTGACAATGGAAAATTAAAACTAATTTAAATTAAAATAAAATTGAAACTGGGGTAGCACACAATTCTGTACCTTTACAATACCCCCTCAGTGAGAGGTTGAAGGCCGAAGCCTACAAACTCTCATTGCCTAAAACCTAAGAGGATCAGTGAGGATATGGCGTCGCAACCCCCCTGGACTCTACTAAAATCATGGGTACTTACCCCCCTAGTCTGGTGACTGTGGCAGCACCCATCCGATCTTACTGGACTTCTCTACTCGAGATCCTAACACCATAAGCTGGGACCGATACCCACCACAGTATCACCTGACTCTAAAACATTCAATTAAAATTTAACATAAAGGCCTTCCAATATACCGTATCCACAACTGATTGGTTTCCTCTTAGCCGTACTGGTTCATTGACAAAGTACTGGCTTAGTTTAAAAATAATATAAACTTACGGTTTAATTTTAATCCCTTAACAAAGTATTATTCCCCACCAAAAATACAATTAGATTACTTAAAATACAAGTATTATAATAAAACTAACATTAAATCAACCTTCGGTAAAACTTCTATTATTATTATACAATACACAATTCAAACCAAAGTAAATATAAATTAATTCCAAACCAAAAATAAATTTACATTCATTATTAAAATTCGCCTTTTCAATTAATTTGATTACCAATTTAATTTAATTTTATTATCTAACATCCTCAAATCCTAATTAAATCAATATTTATTCAAAACAATTTCATTTTCTTTCATTACATTTTTTCAAAATAACCCTACATAAAATATTACCTACATTCCATCACGTCTGGTATGTCTATTGTTTCATAATAAGATTTACTCATCAGAATACTGATTCATCAGGCTACAACATTCTTGTTATTGTCAACTCAGCATGACTGTAGGTATTAGTCACAACAGACAACACCTGTTTACATTGACAGTGGTCTGCAAGACTTGTTTTATAAACACTCTCAGTCTCAACATTCATGATTACATCATATACTGACACATGTACTTCAATTTTCAATTTCTATACATATTTTCGTTAACATATTTATCAATTACTATTTATTGCAATTCATATCAAAATTAATTTTGCTTCATTAATAAAATTGACCTTTTTAAATTATTTTACTAACCTCCACTCAAAACAACTTAGCTTTAGTTATATTATTTAAAACCCTTTGAATATAAACACACAATGCAAAATTAAATTTATTAATACCTTCTGTTAATTATTATTGTTAATTAACAAAATAACATAATATTATTATTAAAATCAATCTCTACTACATACACACATGGTTTACATAAAACATTTTTACAATACACACACCATTAATTTCACTCTAATGTATTTACAAATCTTCATCATTAATTGTTCAGTTTTACCACACTTCATTTCCTAAATCAGCAAGGTCATTACCATATACTAAAGTATTTAAAAAATGTCCGTTCATGGAGTTTATATTCAACCTCCATCATCAAAAATTAGTCTTTTCTGCACATAACACTTTTCAATTTTGCTGATACACAACATACGGCTGTTTTTTGTTTTATAACCATAAGAACTTATTTTTTCCATTGTACCAAAATAATAATATATAGGGTTACCCCCCATAATTATCTTATCATAAATCAAGTCTGCATTAGTATTTTTTATAAAGTCTCCATCAGTGTTTGTTATTACAATTACATCATTATCACAATATTCTGCTACTACAAGTACATTAACTCTCCCCACAGGTAAATGTTTATCATCATCAACTACAATATACTCAGTGTTTACTGCTACACAAGGTAAATCTACATTGTTTATCATAATATTGATATTCAAAATCTCTATCAACTCTTTATAACTTCTATTTAACTTGAAACACTCTAACTCTTTCTCTCTCTCATAATCACTTTCATCACAATACTTCTCACAACATTTCCCATTCTCATTCCACACAGAGGGCAATACCACTTTATTATTATTCCATCTGGACTTACCAGATGCACAAAAAATCAAGGGACAATTATTTGTAGACCATACGTCTCCCAAATACACTCGTGAAGCATTTTATTCACCCACAACCACACCACGGGAACATTTTACCCTGTGTACACTCTCTTCATCCTCTCTCTCTAACTGATTAACATTTGTTTCTCCCCCTTTACAACCCATTACTCTCTCACTCTCGCTCACTCTCTCACTAACTGTTTCTATATCATCACTAACTGCTACCACATTTTCAACATCATTACCATTTTCAACATCACTTGTTAACACATCATTATCATCGGTATTACTCACCTTATTATTAATTTCTTTACCATTTGTGGTCATATTACCACTGTTACTTACCGTTGTGTCAACTATCTGATTTGACTTACTTTTAATTTGTTTCTCTACTGATTCTACTATTTTCTCCATATCTCGTTTTAATTCATTACACTGACTCACACACTTATTTTTTACATTATTAATATCAATTTTAAGTTCATCAAATTTAGCATCAAAGTCATTGCTTAATTTTTCAAATTTACTATTCTGTATATCAAAACTACTCTTGACTTCGCCAACATCACTGCTCAGTTTATCAAATTTACAATTCATTTTATCGAATTGACTTAATATAACACTCATCATATCATTGTCTAACTTGTTACTACATTTTGTTGAGGTTGGAGTCAACTGGACTCCAGAGTCCTCTGTGACCATTGTTTCATCTATAATATTTGTCTTTCTATCTTTTTCATCTTGGTCTACATTCGGAGTTGAATGTGTTTCAAGGCTATTACTAATATATGATTCGTTAAAATCAATTACAGTACTTTCATTATTATTACCTGCCATTTTTATCTTATTTATGGAACGTTACATAGAAATTTTAATCTTATCCAATATTAACTTAACCCTTTTACTATTTCACTATGTTTATATAATTTACCAAAACGTCCTCCCTCTCAAATAACCCGTTCTGCAGCTTAATTAGGCCTGATCTGTGTGATTTATAAATCACATAGATTGTCCAACTGATCGGGCACCACTGAGACAATATTAATTTTATCAAATATGAAACTCTTACCTTAGGGATATCTCCAAGGTTCTACAGACGAAAAAATCAGTTGCAGACAAGGTTATCTGGGTTGAAGTGCGAAATGATTACGCTAACGCATTTTGTACTGTCTAAAATGCATACTTATTTTATTTATCGAAACACACCCTTCTTTTACGTTCTACAAATGACAGTATCTTTGTTAAATTTTGTTTTAAACTATTATTATGATTGACATTACTAAGTACATATAAGAAGATTGAAAATGAACCAGTATGTAACCTCTATATTACCACACACACATGCTCTTTCTTTTTTGTTAATATTTAAATAAACTCCCCTCCCTTAGAGAGCTCTGTTTCTTATTAAAGTGCCTATAAAAGTAAATTTTGTAATATAGTAATTAAAGTTTAAAAAAATGGTACTCATCCTAATAATGGTTTCACTCCAATGAACACCCATATTGTTCACATGTAATAACCGTGACACAAGTTCTCTAGTTGACCGATTTCTGAGTTCTCTCACACTCACGCCACTGTGGGTACTGGTTTTACGGTTTTTTGCTTAATGGTTCTCACTGATCTACAGGTTCCACGTTATAAAATATGATAAAGTCGGCCGACGTAATTTTATTCGCACTGAGATGTTGTTGTAGGTTGGCCGCGCTATGTTATTTGAACACTTTTTTATAAAGGTTTTAATGCTTTAATAGATAGGCCGTTTTACTTTACGGCCTATCTTGCACGCCCGGGGCCACTGATTTTACTGAACAACTGTATGCTGCTCCTTACTGTCTGATGTTACTCTGCATACTGTGATTCACAAGGACTGCTACTGGGGCCATTACGTAATATGTCTAGACGGTTGTTTAGGCTAACAGTGTGTTGCTGGTTAAACTGGGGCACCTCACAGGTGTATGCTGACAATGGAAAATTAAAACTAATTTAAATTAAAATAAAATTGAAACTGGGGTAGCACACAATTCTGTACCTTTACAATACCCCCTCAATGAGAGGTTGAAGGCCGAAGCCTACAAACTCTCATTGCCTAAAACCTAAGAGGATCAGTGAGGATATGGCGTCGCAACCCCCCTGGACGCTACTAAAATCATGGGTACTTACCCCCCTAGTCTGGTGACTGTGGCAGCACCCATCCGATCTTACTGGACTTCTCTACTCGAGATCCCAACACCATAAGCTGGGACCGATACCCACCACAGTATCACCTGACTCTAAAACATTCAATTAAAATTTAACATAAAGGCCTTCCAATATACCGTATCCACAACTGATTGGTTTCCTCTTAGCCGTACTGGTTCATTGACAAAGTACTGGCTTAGTTTAAAAATAATATAAACTTACGGTTTAATTTTAATCCCTTAACAAAGCATTATTCCCCACCAAAAAAACAATTAGATTACTTAAAATACAAGTATTATAATAAAACTAACATTAAATCAACCTTCGGTAAAACTTCTATTATTATTATACAATACACAATTCAAACCAAAGTAAATATAAAGTAATTCCAAACCAAAAATAAATTTACATTCATTATTAAAATTCGCCTTTTCAATTAATTTGATTACCAATTTAATTTAATTTTATTATCTAACATCCTCAAATCCTAATTAAATCAATATTTATTCAAAACAATTTCATTTTCTTTCATTACATTTTCAAAATAACCCTACATAAAATATTACCTACATTCCATCATGTCTGGTATGTCTATTGTTTCATAATAAGATTTACTCATCAGAATACTGATTCATGAGGCTACAACATTCTTGTTATTGTCAACTCAGCATGACTGTAGGTATTAGTCACAACAGACAACACCTGTTTACATTGACAATGGTCTGCAAGACTTGTTTTATAAACACTCTCAGTCTCAACATTCATGATTACATCATATACTGACACATGTACTTCAATTTTCAATTTCTATACATATTTTCGTTAACATATTTATCAATTACTATTTATTGCAATTCATATCAAAATTAATTTTGCTTCATTAATAAAATTGACCTTTTTAAATTATTTTACTAACCTCCACTCAAAACAACTTAGCTTTAGTTATATTATTTAAAACCCTTTGAATATAAACACACCATGCAAAATTAAATTTATTAATACCTTCTGTTAATTATTATTGTTAATTAACAAAATAACATAATATTATTATTAAAATCAATCTCTACTACATACACACATGGTTTACATAAAAAAAAATTTACAATACACACACCATTAATTTCACTCTAATGTATTTACAAATCTTCATCATTAATTGTTCAATTTTACCACACTTCATTTCCTAAATCAGCAAGGTCATTACCATATACTAAAGTATTTAAAAAATGTCCGTTCATGGAGTTTATATTCAACCTCCATCATCAAAAATTAGTCTTTTCTGCACATAACACTTTTCAATTTTGCTGATACACAACATACGGCTGTTTTTTGTTTTATAACCATAAGAACTTATTTTTTCCATTGTACCAAAATAATAATATATAGGGTTACCCCCCATAATTATCTTATCATAAATCAAGTCTGCATTAGTATTTTTTATAAAGTCTCCATCAGTGTTTGTTATTACAATTACATCATTATCACAATATTCTGCTACTACAAGTACATTAACTCTCCCCACAGGTAAATGTTTATCATCATCAACTACAATATACTCAGTGTTTACTGCTACACAAGGTAAATCTACATTGTTTATCATAATATTGATATTCAAAATCTCTATCAACTCTTTATAACTTCTATTTAACTTGAAACACTCTAACTCTTTCTCTCTCTCATAATCACTTTCATCACAATACTTCTCACAACATTTCCCATTCTCATTCCACACAGAGGGCAATACCACTTTATTATTATTCCATCTGGACTTACCAGATGCACAAAAAATCAAGGGACAATTATTTGTAGACCATACGTCTCCCAAATACACTCGTGAAGCATTTTATTCACCCACAACCACACCACGGGAACATTTTACCCTGTGTACACTCTCTTCATCCTCTCTCTCTAACTGATTAACATTTGTTTCTACCCCTTTACAACCCATTACTCTCTCACTCTCGCTCACTCTCTCACTAACTGTTTCTATATCATCACTAACTGCTACCACATTTTCAACATTATTACCATTTTCAACATCACTTGTTAACACATCATTATCATCGGTATTACTCACCTTATTATTAATTTCTTTACGATTTGTGGTCATATTACCACTGTTACTTACCGTTGTGTCAACTATCTGATTTGACTTACTTTTAATTTGTTTCTCTACTGATTCTACTATTTTCTCCATATCTCGTTTTAATTCATTACACTGACTCACACACTTATTTTTTACATTATTAATATCAATTTTAAGTTCATCAAATTTAGCATCAAAGTCATTGCTTAATTTTTCAAATTTACTATTCTGTATATCAAAACTACTCTTGACTTCGCCAACATCACTGCTCAGTTTATCAAATTTACAATTCATTTTATCGAATTGACTTAATATAACACTCATCATATCATTGTCTAACTTGTTACTACATTTTGTTGAGGTTGGAGTCAACTGGACTCCAGAGTCCTCTGTGACCATTGTTTCATCTATAATATTTGTCTTTCTATCTTTTTCATCTTGGTCTACATTCGGAGTTGAATGTGTTTCAAGGCTATTACTAATATATGATTCGTTAAAATCAATTACAGTACTTTCATTATTATTACCTGCCATTTTTATCTTATTTATGGAACGTTACATAGAAATTTTAATCTTATCCAATATTAACTTAACCCTTTTACTATTTCACTATGTTTATATAATTTACCAAAACGTCCTCCCTCTCAAATAACCCGTTCTGCAGCTTAATTAGGCCTGATCTGTGTGATTTATAAATCACATAGATCGTCCAACTGATCGGGCACCACTGAGACAATATTAATTTTATCAAATATGAAACTCTTACCTTAGGGATATCTCCAAGGTTCTACAGACGAAAAAATCAGTTGCAGACAAGGTTATCTGGGTTGAAGTGCGAAATGATTACGCTAACGCATTTTGTACTGTCTAAAATGCATACTTATTTTATTTATCGAAACACACCCTTCTTTTACGTTCTACAAATGACAGTATCTTTGTTAAATTTTGTTTTAAACTATTATTATGATTGACATTACTAAGTACATATAAGAAGATTGAAAATGAACCAGTATGTAACCTCTATATTACCACACACACATGCTCTTTCTTTTTTGTTAATATTTAAATAAACTCCCCTCCCTTAGAGAGCTCTGTTTCTTATTAAAGTGCCTATAAAAGTAAATTTTGTAATATAGTAATTAAAGTTTAAAAAAATGGTACTCATCCTAATAATGGTTTCACTCCAATGAACACCCATATTGTTCACATGTAATAACCGTGACACAAGTTCTCTAGTTGACCGATTTCTGAGTTCTCTCACACTCACGCCACTGTGGGTACTGGTTTTACGGTTTTTTGCTTAATGGTTCTCACTGATCTAAAGGTTCCACGTTATAAAATATGATAAAGTCGGCCGACGTAATTTTATTCGCACTGAGATGTTGTTGTAGGTTGGCCGCGCTATGTTATTTGAACACTTTTTTATAAAGGTTTTAATGCTTTAATAGATAGGCCGTTTTACTTTACGGCCTATCTTGCACGCCCGGGGCCACTGATTTTACTGAACAACTGTATGCTGCTCCTTACTGTCTGATGTTACTCTGCATACTGTGATTCACAAGGACTGCTACTGGGGCCATTACGTAATATGTCTAGACGGTTGTTTAGGCTAACAGTGTGTTGCTGGTTAAACTGGGGCACCTCACAGGTGTATGCTGACAATGGAAAATTAAAACTAATTTAAATTAAAATAAAATTGAAACTGGGGTAGCACACAATTCTGTACCTTTACAATACCCCCTCAATGAGAGGTTGAAGGCCGAAGCCTACAAACTCTCATTGCCTAAAACCTAAGAGGATCAGTGACGATATGGCGTCGCAACCCCCCTGGACTCTACTAAAATCATGGGTACTTACCCCCCTAGTCTGGTGACTGTGGCAGCACCCATCCGATCTTACTGGACTTCTCTACTCGAGATCCTAACACCATAAGCTGGGACCGATACCCACCACAGTACCACCTGACTCTAAAACATTCAATTAAAATTTAACATAAAGGCCTTCCAATATACCGTATCCACAACTGATTGGTTTCCTCTTAGCCGTACTGGTTCATTGACAAAGTACTGGCTTAGTTTAAAAATAATATAAACTTACGGTTTAATTTTAATCCCTTAACAAAGCATTATTCCCCACCAAAAATACAATTAGATTACTTAAAATACAAGTATTATAATAAAACTAACATTAAATCAACCTTCGGTAAAACTTCTATTATTATTATACAATACACAATTCAAACCAAAGTAAATATAAATTAATTCCAAACCAAAAATAAATTTACATTCATTATTAAAATTCGCCTTTTCAATTAATTTGATTACCAATTTAATTTAATTTTATTATCTAACATCCTCAAATCCTAATTAAATCAATATTTATTCAAAACAATTTCATTTTCTTTCATTACATTTTTTCAAAATAACCCTACATAAAATATTACCTACATTCCATCACGTCTGGTATGTCTTTTGTTTCATAATAAGATTTACTCATCAGAATACTGATTCATCAGGCTACAACATTCTTGTTATTGTCAACTCAGCATGACTGTAGGTATTAGTCACAACAGACAACACCTGTTTACATTGACAATGGTCTGCAAGACTTGTTTTATAAACACTCTCAGTCTCAACATTCATGATTACATCATATACTGACACATGTACTTCAATTTTCAATTTCTATACATATTTTCGTTAACATATTTATCAATTACTATTTATTGCAATTCATATCAAAATTAATTTTGCTTCATTAATAAAATTGACCTTTTTAAATTATTTTACTAACCTCCACTCAAAACAACTTAGCTTTAGTTATATTATTTAAAACCCTTTGAATATAAACACACAATGCAAAATTAAATTTATTAATACCTTCTGTTAATTATTATTGTTAATTAACAAAATAACATAATATTATTATTAAAATCAATCTCTACTACATACACACATGGTTTACATAAAACATTTTTACAATACACACACCATTAATTTCACTCTAATGTATTTACAAATCTTCATCATTAATTGTTCAATTTTACCACACTTCATTTCCTAAATCAGCAAGGTCATTACCATATACTAAAGTATTTAAAAAATGTCCGTTCATGGAGTTTATATTCAACCTCCATCATCAAAAATTAGTCTTTTCTGCACATAACACTTTTCAATTTTGCTGATACACAACATACGGCTGTTTTTTGTTTTATAACCATAAGAACTTATTTTTTCCATTGTACCAAAATAATAATATATAGGGTTACCCCCCATAATTATCTTATCATAAATCAAGTCTGCATTAGTATTTTTTATAAAGTCTCCATCAGTGTTTGTTATTACAATTACATCATTATCACAATATTCTGCTACTACAAGTACATTAACTCTCCCCACAGGTAAATGTTTATCATCATCAACTACAATATACTCAGTGTTTACTGCTACACAAGGTAAATCTACATTGTTTATCATAATATTGATATTCAAAATCTATATCAACTCTTTATAACTTCTATTTAACTTGAAACACTCTAACTCTTTCTCTCTCTCATAATCACTTTCATCACAATACTTCTCACAACATTTCCCATTCTCATTCCACACAGAGGGCAATACCACTTTATTATTATTCCATCTGGACTTACCAGATGCACAAAAAATCAAGGGACAATTATTTGTAGACCATACGTCTCCCAAATACACTCGTGAAGCATTTTATTCACCCACAACCACACCACGGGAACATTTTACCCTGTGTACACTCTCTTCATCCTCTCTCTCTAACTGATTAACATTTGTTTCTCCGCCTTTACAACCCATTACTCTCTCACTCTCGCTCACTCTCTCACTAACTGTTTCTATATCATCACTAACTGCTACCACATTTTCAACATCATTACCATTTTCAACATCACTTGTTAACACATCATTATCATCGGTATTACTCACCTTATTATTAATTTCTTTACCATTTGTGGTCATATTACCACTGTTACTTACCGTTGTGTCAGCTATCTGATTTGACTTACTTTTAATTTGTTTCTCTACTGATTCTACTATTTTCTCCATATCTCGTTTTAATTCATTACACTGACTCACACACTTATTTTTTACATTATTAATATCAATTTTAAGTTCATCAAATTTAGCATCAAAGTCATTGCTTAATTTTTCAAATTTACTATTCTGTATATCAAAACTACTCTTGACTTCGCCAACATCACTGCTCAGTTTATCAAATTTACAATTAATTTTATCGAATTGACTTAATATAACACTCATCATATCATTGTCTAACTTGTTACTACATTTTGTTGAGGTTGGAGTCAACTGGACTCCAGAGTCCTCTGTGACCATTGTTTCATCTATAATATTTGTCTTTCTATCTTTTTCATCTTGGTCTACATTCGGAGTTGAATGTGTTTCAAGGCTATTACTAATATCTGATTCGTTAAAATCAATTACAGTACTTTCATTATTATTACCTGCCATTTTTATCTTATTTATGGAACGTTACATAGAAATTTTAATCTTATCCAATATTAACTTAACCCTTTTACTATTTCACTATGTTTATATAATTTACCAAAACGTCCTCCCTCTCAAATAACCCGTTCTGCAGCTTAATTAGGCCTGATCTGTGTGATTTATAAATCACATAGATCGTCCAACTGATCGGGCACCACTGAGACAATATTAATTTTATCAAATATGAAACTCTTACCTTAGGGATATCTCCAAGGTTCTACAGACGAAAAAATCAGTTGCAGACAAGGTTATCTGGGTTGAAGTGCGAAATGATTACGCTAACGCATTTTGTACTGTCTAAAATGCATACTTATTTTATTTATCGAAACTCACACCCTTCTTTTACGTTCTACAAATGACAGTATCTTTGTTAAATTTTGTTTTAAACTATTATTATGATTGACATTACTAAGTACATATAAGAAGATTGAAAATGAACCAGTATGTAACCTCTATATTACCACACACACATGCTCTTTCTTTTTTGTTAATATTTAAATAAACTCCCCTCCCTTAGAGAGCTCTGTTTCTTATTAAAGTGCCTATAAAAGTAAATTTTGTAATATAGTAATTAAAGTTTTAAAAAAAGGTACTCATCCTAATAATGGTTTCACTCCAATGAACACCCATATTGTTCACATGTAATAACCGTGACACAAGTTCTCTAGTTGACTGATTTCTGAGTTCTCTCACACTCACGCCACTGTGGGTACTGGTTTTACGGTTTTTTGCTTAATGGTTCTCACTGATCTACAGGTTCCACGTTAGAAAATATGATAAAGTCGGCCGACGTAATTTTATTCGTACTGAGATGTTGTTGTAGGTTGGCCGCGCTATGTTATTTGAACACTTTTTTATAAAGGTTTTAATGCTTTAATAGATAGGCCGTTTTACTTTACGGCCTATCTTGCACGCCCGGGGCCACTGATTTTACTGAACAACTGTATGCTGCTCCTTACTGTCTGATGTTACTCTGCATACTGTGATTCACAAGGACTGCTACTGGGGCCGTTACGTAATATGTCTAGATGGTTGTTTATGCTAACAGTGTGTTGCTGGTTAAACTGGGGCACCTCACAGGTGTATGCTGACAATGGAAAATTAAAACTAATTTAAATTAAAATAAAATTGAAACTGGGGTAGCACACAATTCTGTACCTTTACAATACCCCCTCAATGAGAGGTTGAAGGCCGAAGCCTACAAACTCTCATTGCCTAAAACCTAAGAGGATCAGTGAGGATATGGCGTCGCAACCCCCCTGGACTCTACTAAAATCATGGGTACTTACCCCCCTAGTCTGGTGACTGTGGCAGCACCCATCCGATCTTACTGGACTTCTCTACTCGAGATCCCAACACCATAAGCTGGGACCGATACCCACCACAGTATCACCTGACTCTAAAACATTCAATTAAAATTTAACATAAAGGCCTTCCAATATACCGTATCCACAACTGATTGGTTTCCTCTTAGCCGTACTGGTTCATTGACAAAGTACTGGCTTAGTTTAAAAATAATATAAACTTACGGTTTAATTTTAATCCCTTAACAAAGCATTATTCCCCACCAAAAATACAATTAGATTACTTAAAATACAAGTATTATAATAAAACTAACATTAAATCAACCTTCGGTAAAACTTCTATTATTATTATATTATTATACAATACACAATTCAAACCAAAGTAAATATAAATTAATTCCAAACCAAAAATAAATTTACATTCATTATTAAAATTCGCCTTTTCAATTAATTTGATTACCAATTTAATTTAATTTTATTATCTAACATCCTCAAATCCTAATTAAATCAATATTTATTCAAAACAATTTCATTTTCTTTCATTACATTTTTTCAAAATAACCCTACATAAAATATTACCTACATTCCATCACGTCTGGTATGTCTTTTGTTTCATAATAAGATTTACTCATCAGAATACTGATTCATCAGGCTACAACATTCTTGTTATTGTCAACTCAGCATGACTGTAGGTATTAGTCACAACAGACAACACCTGTTTACATTGAGAATGGTCTGCAAGACTTGTTTTATAAACACTCTCAGTCTCAACATTCATGATTACATCATATACTGACACATGTACTTCAATTTTCAATTTCTATACATATTTTCGTTAACATATTTATCAATTACTATTTATTGCAATTCATATCAAAATTAATTTTGCTTCATTAATAAAATTGACCTTTTTAAATTATTTTACTAACCTCCACTCAAAACAACTTAGCTTTAGTTATATTATTTAAAACCCTTTGAATATAAACACACAATGCAAAATTAAATTTATTAATACCTTCTGTTAATTATTATTGTTAATTAACAAAATAACATAATATTATTATTAAAATCAATCTCTACTACATACACACATGGTTTACATAAAACATTTTTACAATACACACACCATTAATTTCACTCTAATGTATTTACAAATCTTCATCATTAATTGTTCAATTTTACCACACTTCATTTCCTAAATCAGCAAGGTCATTACCATATACTAAAGTATTTAAAAAATGTCCGTTCATGGAGTTTATATTCAACCTCCATCATCAAAAATTAGTCTTTTCTGCACATAACACTTTTCAATTTTGCTGATACACAACATACGGCTGTTTTTTGTTTTATAACCATAAGAACTTATTTTTTCCATTGTACCAAAATAATAATATATAGGGTTACCCCCCATAATTATCTTATCATAAATCAAGTCTGCATTAGTATTTTTTATAAAGTCTCCATCAGTGTTTGTTATTACAATTACATCATTATCACAATATTCTGCTACTACAAGTACATTAACTCTCCCCACAGGTAAATGTTTATCATCATCAACTACAATATACTCAGTGTTTACTGCTACACAAGGTAAATCTACATTGTTTATCATAATATTGATATTCAAAATCTCTATCAACTCTTTATAACTTCTATTTAACTTGAAACACTCTAACTCTTTCTCTCTCTCATAATCACTTTCATCACAATACTTCTCACAACATTTCCCATTCTCATTCCACACAGAGGGCAATACCACTTTATTATTATTCCATCTGGACTTACCAGATGCACAAAAAATCAAGGGACAATTATTTGTAGACCATACGTCTCCCAAATACACTCGTGAAGCATTTTATTCACCCACAACCACACCACGGGAACATTTTACCCTGTGTACACTCTCTTCATCCTCTCTCTCTAACTGATTAACATTTGTTTCTCCCCATTTACAACCCATTACTCTCTCACTCTCGCTCACTCTCTCACTAACTGTTTCTATATCATCACTAACTGCTACCACATTTTCAACATCATTACCATTTTCAACATCACTTGTTAACACATCATTATCATCGGTATTACTCACCTTATTATTAATTTCTTTACCATTTGTGGTCATATTACCACTGTTACTTACCGTTGTGTCAGCTATCTGATTTGACTTACTTTTAATTTGTTTCTCTACTGATTCTACTATTTTCTCCATATCTCGTTTTAATTCATTACACTGACTCACACACTTATTTTTTACATTATTAATATCAATTTTAAGTTCATCAAATTTAGCATCAAAGTCATTGCTTAATTTTTCAAATTTACTATTCTGTATATCAAAACTACTCTTGACTTCGCCAACATCACTGCTCAGTTTATCAAATTTACAATTAATTTTATCGAATTGACTTAATATAACACTCATCATATCATTGTCTAACTTGTTACTACATTTTGTTGAGGTTGGAGTCAACTGGACTCCAGAGTCCTCTGTGACCATTGTTTCATCTATAATATTTGTCTTTCTATCTTTTTCATCTTGGTCTACATTCGGAGTTGAATGTGTTTCAAGGCTATTACTAATATCTGATTCGTTAAAATCAATTACAGTACTTTCATTATTATTACCTGCCATTTTTATCTTATTTATGGAACGTTACATAGAAATTTTAATCTTATCCAATATTAACTTAACCCTTTTACTATTTCACTATGTTTATATAATTTACCAAAACGTCCTCCCTCTCAAATAACCTGTTCTGCAGCTTAATTAGGCCTGATCTGTGTGATTTATAAATCACATAGATCGTCCAACTGATCGGGCACCACTGAGACAATATTAATTTTATCAAATATGAAACTCTTACCTTAGGGATATCTCCAAGGTTCTACAGACGAAAAAATCAGTTGCAGACAAGGTTATCTGGGTTGAAGTGCGAAATGATTACGCTAACGCATTTTGTACTGTCTAAAATGCATACTTATTTTATTTATCGAAACTCACACCCTTCTTTTACGTTCTACAAATGACAGTATCTTTGTTAAATTTTGTTTTAAACTATTATTATGATTGACATTACTAAGTACATATAAGAAGATTGAAAATGAACCAGTATGTAACCTCTATATTACCACACACACATGCTCTTTCTTTTTTGTTAATATTTAAATAAACTCCCCTCCCTTAGAGAGCTCTGTTTCTTATTAAAGTGCCTATAAAAGTAAATTTTGTAATATAGTAATTAAAGTTTTTAAAAAAGGTACTCATCCTAATAATGGTTTCACTCCAATGAACACCCATATTGTTCACATGTAATAACCGTGACACAAGTTCTCTAGTTGACTGATTTCTGAGTTCTCTCACACTCACGCCACTGTGGGTACTGGTTTTACGGTTTTTTGCTTAATGGTTCTCACTGATCTACAGGTTCCACGTTAGAAAATATGATAAAGTCGGCCGACGTAATTTTATTCGTACTGAGATGTTGTTGTAGGTTGGCCGCGCTATGTTATTTGAACACTTTTTTATAAAGGTTTTAATGCTTTAATAGATAGGCCGTTTTACTTTACGGCCTATCTTGCACGCCCGGGGCCACTGATTTTACTGAACAACTGTATGCTGCTCCTTACTGTCTGATGTTACTCTGCATACTGTGATTCACAAGGACTGCTACTGGGGCCGTTACGTAATATGTCTAGATGGTTGTTTATGCTAACAGTGTGTTGCTGGTTAAACTGGGGCACCTCACAGGTGTATGCTGACAATGGAAAATTAAAACTAATTTAAATTAAAATAAAATTGAAACTGGGGTAGCACACAATTCTGTACCTTTACAATACCCCCTGAATGAGAGGTTGAAGGCCGAAGCCTACAAACTCTCATTGCCTAAAACCTAAGAGGATCAGTGAGGATATGGCGTCGCAACCCCCCTGGACTCTACTAAAATCATGGGTACTTACCCCCCTAGTCTGGTGACTGTGGCAGCACCCATCCGATCTTACTGGACTTCTCTACTCGAGATCCCAACACCATAAGCTGGGACCGATACCCACCACAGTATCACCTGACTCTAAAACATTCAATTAAAATTTAACATAAAGGCCTTCCAATATACCGTATCCACAACTGATTGGTTTCCTCTTAGCCGTACTGGTTAATTGACAAAGTACTGGCTTAGTTTAAAAATAATATAAACTTACGGTTTAATTTTAATCCCTTAACAAAGCATTATTCCCCACCAAAAATACAATTAGATTACTTAAAATACAAGTATTATAATAAAACTAACATTAAATCAACCTTCGGTAAAACTTCTATTATTATTATACAATACACAATTCAAACCAAAGTAAATATAAATTAATTCCAAACCAAAAATAAATTTACATTCATTATTAAAATTCGCCTTTTCAATTAATTTGATTACCAATTTAATTTAATTTTATTATCTAACATCCTCAAATCCTAATTAAATCAATATTTATTCAAAACAATTTCATTTTCTTTCATTACATTTTTTCAAAATAACCCTACATAAAATATTACCTACATTCCATCACGTCTGGTATGTCTTTTGTTTCATAATAAGATTTACTCATCAGAATACTGATTCATCAGGCTACAACATTCTTGTTATTGTCAACTCAGCATGACTGTAGGTATTAGTCACAACAGACAACACCTGTTTACATTGACAATGGTCTGCAAGACTTGTTTTATAAACACTCTCAGTCTCAACATTCATGATTACATCATATACTGACACATGTACTTCAATTTTCAATTTCTATACATATTTTCGTTAACATATTTATCAATTACTATTTATTGCAATTCATATCAAAATTAATTTTGCTTCATTAATAAAATTGACCTTTTTAAATTATTTTACTAACCTCCACTCAAAACAACTTAGCTTTAGTTATATTATTTAAAACCCTTTGAATATAAACACACAATGCAAAATTAAATTTATTAATACCTTCTGTTAATTATTATTGTTAATTAACAAAATAACATAATATTATTATTAAAATCAATCTCTACTACATACACACATGGTTTACATAAAACATTTTTACAATACACACACCATTAATTTCACTCTAATGTATTTACAAATCTTCATCATTAATTGTTCAATTTTACCACACTTCATTTCCTAAATCAGCAAGGTCATTACCATATACTAAAGTATTTAAAAAATGTCCGTTCATGGAGTTTATATTCAACCTCCATCATCAAAAATTAGTCTTTTCTGCACATAACACTTTTCAATTTTGCTGATACACAACATACGGCTGTTTTTTGTTTTATAACCATAAGAACTTATTTTTTCCATTGTACCAAAATAATAATATATAGGGTTACCCCCCATAATTATCTTATCATAAATCAAGTCTGCATTAGTATTTTTTATAAAGTCTCCATCAGTGTTTGTTATTACAATTACATCATTATCACAATATTCTGCTACTACAAGTACATTAACTCTCCCCACAGGTAAATGTTTATCATCATCAACTACAATATACTCAGTGTTTACTGCTACACAAGGTAAATCTACATTGTTTATCATAATATTGATATTCAAAATCTCTATCAACTCTTTATAACTTCTATTTAACTTGAAACACTCTAACTCTTTCTCTCTCTCATAATCATTTTCATCACAATACTTCTCACAACATTTCCCATTCTCATTCCACACAGAGGGCACTACCACTTTATTATTATTCCATCTGGACTTACCAGATGCACAAAAAATCAAGGGACAATTATTTGTAGACCATACGTCTCCCAAATACACTCGTGAAGCATTTTATTCACCCACAACCACACCACGGGAACATTTTACCCTGTGTACACTCTCTTCATCCTCTCTCTCTAACTGATTAACATTTGTTTCTCCCCCTTTACAACCCATTACTCTCTCACTCTCGCTCACTCTCTCACTAACTGTTTCTATATCATCACTAACTGCTACCACATTTTCAACATCATTACCATTTTCAACATCACTTGTTAACACATCATTATCATCGGTATTACTCACCTTATTATTAATTTCTTTACCATTTGTGGTCATATTACCACTGTTACTTACCGTTGTGTCAACTATCTGATTTGACTTACTTTTAATTTGTTTCTCTACTGATTCTACTATTTTCTCCATATCTCGTTTTAATTCATTACACTGACTCACACACTTATTTTTTACATTATTAATATCAATTTTAAGTTCATCAAATTTAGCATCAAAGTCATTGCTTAATTTTTCAAATTTACTATTCTGTATATCAAAACTACTCTTGACTTCGCCAACATCACTGCTCAGTTTATCAAATTTACAATTCATTTTATCGAATTGACTTAATATAACACTCATCATATCATTGTCTAACTTGTTACTACATTTTGTTGAGGTTGGAGTCAACTGGACTCCAGAGTCCTCTGTGACCATTGTTTCATCTATAATATTTGTCTTTCTATCTTTTTCATCTTGGTCTACATTCGGAGTTGAAAGTGTTTCAAGGCTATTACTAACATATGATTCGTTAAAATCAATTACAGTACTTTCATTATTATTACCTGCCATTTTTATCTTATTTATGGAACGTTACATAGAAATTTTAATCTTATCCAATATTAACTTAACCCTTTTACTATTTCACTATGTTTATATAATTTACCAAAACGTCCTCCCTCTCAAATAACCCGTTCTGCAGCTTAATTAGGCCTGATCTGTGTGATTTATAAATCACATAGATCGTCCAACTGATCGGGCACCACTGAGACAATATTAATTTTATCAAATATGAAACTCTTACCTTAGGGATATCTCCAAGGTTCTACAGACGAAAAAATCAGTTGCAGACAAGTGTAGCGGGGCATTTTTGGGCATACCTGGGGTAATAACAGAATTTGTATTTTTTTTTTATAAATAATAAATAACTTGTTGAGTGATAGGAAAATGTTATGACCGAGAGGTAAATTTGTTATTGTGGAAGCGATCGCAACGTGGCAGCATTGACTGTGACAATTATTTAATGATATTGTGTGGACAGTTTAATAACTGTACCAAAATCAGTTCAAGGACAATGACGAACACGAAAAACGTAAACACGTTATGTAACAACAAATGACATAATCGTGTCAGGCGATGTGTTGCGTCAGCAAATTATATAACGATGTGTGTCACCAGTTTTGTCAACAAGCCAAAACAGTCCACTGGCGCAAGGATACAAACTGAAAACCAATAAGAGTTAGCGAACAACAGCCGCTTCACAAAGTAGCGCCTGTAAATCTTCCCAGTAACATCTCATCACCAATCGCGAGTGGTAGCTATCAAAAGTTTCGGCAGTAAGTGCGGGCCCGCAGAACCACAAAATGTAAAATACAAACAGTTTTTATTGGCCAATAATCATCCATAATTAACGTAATTGCAGTAAATTGACAGTTCGGCCGTAAAAAATCAAAGTGCGACCTATAAACAGCAACTAGTGTACGCCATGAGGAGACACCCAGGTGTCGGACTTCTAGGCATCAAAAGGAAAGTAGACTTTTAAAATATTAATAATAATTAAAATGCCGGCTTGTTCATACCTTATAAAGTTGAAGAAAAAAAAAAAAGATATAATGTAATTCTGGGGTAGTATGTGAGCGAGTGTGGGGGTTTTAGTTTAATTATATTATCAAATATTATGAAGTGCTGGTTTCCGTTTTTTTCAAAACTAATTCTAAGTTTACAATATGGGTTTATTTCTAATCATGCATAATAAATGTTATTGTTTTTTCTATAAGATCGCAAAAGTAGAAGGGAAGGGGAACATTTTTCAATATAACATTTGCAATTAGGTTACGTGCTATATTTTCATGTTTTCTTTTATAAAACCATATTTTAATATGAAAATGAATTAAAATAGTTGTGATGGCAAGCCAATTGTATTTTCTTAAATAACCTGTTCTGCATTTCCTAGTTCGCTGATACGAACCTTGGTAAATTATTTTCTTGCAGTTGGCAAGATGGCGCCCGACAAAGTAGATAGTACAATTTTGACAAATTCGAAATCACATTATATTTAGTTATTAATATCAATAAAACGAAATATCACATTTGGCGCCCGAACAGGGACAATTTTATATCAAAAAATTTATATAAAATACGGCCTACGGGGAAAGCAGAATGGTTGTTTAAGGTAAAATAAATTTTTTTTTGCATACGTAAAATAGACGTATAGAATAAGGTTATGTCATGTTTTGTAGTATGAGTGAGCAGAACATTTTTTTTTCTTTTCTCAATAATAATTATGTATGACAAAATAATATTTTGCTAAGAAATATATATAAAAAATTTTTTTAAGTAAAATGGCAGACAATCATGAAACTGTCGGCGTCACTGACAGTGTAGATGAAAGCCAGATAAGAAGAACTGAATCTCAAATCATGCATGAAGGTGTTCACTCAACACCAGTTGCGAATAAAACGGCTGAAGATAATGATATGATTAAGATGATGAAATTGCTTTTTAATGAACAGAAAAACGATATGCAAGAGTTCAAAAGTAGTATCAATGAAAAGTTCGATATCCAAAAGAATAGTTTTGAAGAGTTATTAAAAAATCAGAATAAAGAGTTGAAATATGAGATTAAAGAGATTACTAAGAATTTGAACCAGATTGATGACATAATAAAAAACAGTTTAAATAGGTTAGAACAGAAGTTCGAGAAATTAGGTGACAATGTTTTAAGTAAGACAAAATGTAAAAATGACGACATAGTAGACAATTTTGAGAGTATAGTGGGGGTGAAGAATAATGTAGAAGCAAATGATGAAAATATAATAACAAATAGTACTGATGAAGTTTTAGAATGCGATAATGAAATGTTAATGAGTGTTTATGAAGTAGAGAGAGAGTGGAAGAATAATGTAGTAATTAAATGGGGACAGAGGGCAAATTTTCCCCTTATTGTTTATAATGATGATGATGATTTAATGTTGTTTTTTCAGGGCAAGAGACCCTTATTGTTAAATGAAGTAATGTTGTATAATGTTGTACCCTCTGTCCGTAATAATTGTGAGAGTGTGATGTGGTGCTATGAAGAAAGAGAGTTATATGTTGAGAATGAAATAGAAATATATAAGTTAGAAAGAAAGTATGATGAATTGAGAAAATTACTAGAAGGGGTGATGATGAATCATGTGAAATACGTACCTGTTGAAAGAGAGACAGAGAATAATTTTGATAATATCTTACCTGACTATAATGATTTACCTGACGTAGTAGTTGAGGAATACAAAAATGATAAAACGATTTACCTGACGTTAACAAATAACACTGATATAGACGGGACAATCCTAACCTATGGTAACAAGATTTATAGTGGTACAATGGATGAAATAGAGTTGATAGATTATTATGATAGTAATGATTATCATAATTTGTGTGTTGATAAAAATGATGAATGTTACAAATACACTAGATATATATATGACGATGGAGGATGAGCTAAAAGATCAGTGTTGGGACATTTTTAAATATTGTAAATTTTTGGTAATGACCTTGCTGATTTGGACATCTGAAGTGAGATACACTTGAACAGTTTTGACGCATATTTTGTAAATAATATTGAATTCATTTGTGTGTATTGTGAAATGTTAGAAAAGTAATGTGTATATGTTTTGGAAAATGTTGTGTTAATAATAATAATATTATTAATATTTTAGCACTCTAATTAAATAACAAAATAATTATGAAGACAATAGTTAATGATTTGTAGAATGTTGATAATAATTGAAATATGTTATTTTAATAATCAAATGAATTAAATAAGTTGAGATGTTTAGATATTGTGATTGAATGTTATATGCTTGAATTTTTTGTTTGTGAATGTAAATTGTTTGGTGAGATTTTGATTTAATAATAATTAATAAGTAAATAAATGTTAAATGGTCTATTTTGTGGAATAACTTAATGGTTAAAAATATGTGTTAATAATAAATTTAGAATTTTTGAAAATCTGATTGCAACACAGGATAAATAAATAATGATGATAAAAAAAAAACAGTTAATGAAAAATTTTAAGTAATGTTTATAAATTTTTATATAAACTATTTAAAAGAGAATTGTTTGTTTGATGTATGCTAATAATCCGAGTTAATGTATATTTGTGTATTGTGTTATGTAATGTATTATACAAGTGTGTGTGTGGCTGGGAGGTTATCCAAGGGGATAACGTATTAAAAATTTGATATATTTTAATTAATAATGATGATTTGCTACTCAATAATTTTGTTTGAATTTAAAAAATAGATGCACTAAATACTTCTTATATTGTGTTATTATGTCTTTTTTGTGTTGATTGCATTAGTATGTTAGGAATAAGTATTATAAAAATATAATAATATGTTTTCAATGTGTTTATAGATTTTAAAATAAAATGAAAAATAGTTGTAATAGGTAGAATTTTCAATAGGTTGTAAAAGATAGAAGTGGGTGATAGTAATTGTTTGAATAAAATGTTTGAATCAGTTCAAGTTGAATTTTGTGGGACATAGATTTGTCCAAATCGAAGTAAGAGTTAAAGTAATAGTGGAAATGAAAATAATGCAATATTGTTTTGAGTTAATGTATGTTATAGAATTTTGAGAAGTATAAGTGGAGACACAGTAGAAATGGAGAATTTATGTAGAGTTTTGAGTGATATATTGTTTATTTTGTTGATGTTAATTTGTTGTAGTTGTAGTGAAGTTATGAGATTGAGATTTTTTGGGGATGGCAATTTTGTAGTAGTGGTAGTGTAATGTGGGAGTCCGCAACATAAGGGTTGGGACGGGATAGGGACCGATTGGCGCCGGAAAGGGTTACCTAGGGGGAGTCCAGGGACCAACATAAGGGAATGAGTTTTGGGAAGGAAACACGTATCCTATGTACAAAGGGTTAGAGAGTATTTTTTTTTTTATATAAGAGTAGAAGGTGGCGATTGGAGTTAAAATAGTAAGTAGTTAGAGGTAGAGAAGGGTTAGTAAAATTTTTGATAGTGGGGTGTCATACTAGTTAAAGATTTTGTAAGGGAACGTTAGAGTAATAAAAGGGGTAAGATTATGAGTAAATGCCAAGTGGATAAAGTAAATTATAATGAATAACGTAGAATCACCCAAAGTAATGAAATGGAATAATGATGGCCATAATTGAAAAAAAAAAATAAAATAAAATAAAATAATTTTTGTAATTTTGAGAAACGAATTAATAAGAGTAAATCAAGTTTAAAAGTAATTTTCTGATTTTATATGCCAACTTAATGTGTGTAACATTTTAAATACCAATTGTTTATTTTAATGTGAATTAGAAGTGTACTATGTTTTCTTATGTTATGTTGTGTTTGTTAGTGTAAGAGAATCTTATCATGTTGTAGTTAGGTATTCATATAGATGTTAGCGATAAATAAAGAACAAAACCAGTGCTTCTTAGCGCAAACCAGCACCGCTAGGGGGGAACAGATCAGTTGGGGATATGGTGTTGTATAAGGCCACTATTTAATATTTTGATTTGTTGTTTCAGTGTTTGGTGATGCTGTGGCGGCGGACCTGAGCTGGCCTGCGCGTCAGAGCAGGGGCGTGGAGTATCTGTCTGACTCTACGGTGTTGGGATCTCGAGAGAGAAGTCCAGTATTGTCATGCAGATGCGGTCACAGTCACCGGACCAAGGGTGAGTTGATTATTCTTTTGTGTAAACCATACAGGGGGTTGTGGCGACATATCCTGGCTGATCCCTCTAGCAAGTATGAATGTGTCAATGAGATTTTTTATGCTTCGGCATAAAATATCTCATTGAGGGGGTATTGTAGCGGGGCATTTTTGGGCATACCTGGGGTAATAACAGAATTTGTATTTTTTTTTATAAATAATAAATAACTTGTTGAGTGATAGGAAAATGTTATGACCGAGAGGTAAATTTGTTATTGTGGAAGTGATCGCAACGTGGCAGCATTGACTGTGACAATTATTTAATGATATTTTGTGGACAGTTTAATAACTGTACCAAAATCAGTTCAAGGACAATGACGAACACGAAAAACGTAAACACGTTATGTAACAACAAATGACATAATCGTGTCAGGCGATGTGTTGCGTCAGCAAATTATATAACGATGTGTGTCACCAGTTTTGTCAACAAGCCAAAACAGTCCACTGGCGCAAGGATACAAACTGAAAACCAATAAGAGTTAGCGAACAACAGCCGCTTCACAAAGTAGCGCCTGTAAATCTTCCCAGTAACATCTCATCACCAATCGCGAGTGGTAGCTATCAAAAGTTTCGGCAGTAAGTGCGGGCCCGCAGAACCACAAAATGTAAAATACAAACAGTTTTTATTGGCCAATAATCATACATAATTAACGTAATTGCAGTAAATTGACAGTTCGGCCGTAAAAAATCAAAGTGCGACCTATAAACAGCAACTAGTGTACGCCATGAGGAGACACCCAGGTGTCGGACTTCTAGGCATCAAAAGGAAAGTAGACTTTTAAAATATTAATAATAATTAAAATGCCGGCTTGTTCATACCTTATAAAGTTGAAGAAAAAAAAAAAAAAAGATATAATGTAATTCTGGGGTAGTATGTGAGCGAGTGTGGGGGTTTTAGTTTAATTATATTATCAAATATTATGAAGTGCTGGTTTCCGTTTTTTTCAAAACTAATTCTAAGTTTACAATATGGGTTTATTTCTAATCATGCATAATAAATGTTATTGTTTTTTCTATAAGATCGCAAAAGTAGAAGGGAAGGGGAACATTTTTCTATATAACATTTGCAATTAGGTTACGTGCTATATTTTCATGTTTTCTTTTATAAAACCATATTTTAATATGAAAATGAATTAAAATAGTTGTGATGGCAAGCCAATTGTATTTTCTTAAATAACCTGTTCTGCATTTCCTAGTTCGCTGATACGAACCTTGGTAAATTATTTTCTTGCAGTTGGCAAGATGGCGCCCGACAAAGTAGATAGTACAATTTTGACAAATTCGAAATCACATTATATTTAGTTATTAATATCAATAAAACGAAATATCACACAAGGTTATCTGGGTTGAAGTGCGAAATGATTACGCTAACGCATTTTGTACTGTCTAAAATGCATACTTATTTTATTTATCGAAACACACCCTTCTTTTACGTTCTACAAATGACAGTATCTTTGTTAAATTTTGTTTTAAACTATTATTATGATTGACATTACTAAGTACATATAAGAAGATTGAAAATGAACCAGTATGTAACCTCTATATTACCACACACACATGCTCTTTCTTTTTTGTTAATATTTAAATAAACTCCCCTCCCTTAGAGAGCTCTGTTTCTTATTAAAGTGCCTATAAAAGTAAATTTTGTAATATAGTAATTAAAGTTTTAAAAAATGGTACTCATCCTAATAATGGTTTCACTCCAATGAACACCCATATTGTTCACATGTAATAACCGTGACACAAGTTGTCTAGTTGACCGATTTCTGAGTTCTCTCACACTCACGCCACTGTGGGTACTGGTTTTACGGTTTTTTGCTTAATGGTTCTCACTGATCTACAGGTTCCACGTTATAAAATATGATAAAGTCGGCCGACGTAATTTTATTCGCACTGAGATGTTGTTGTAGGTTGGCCGCGCTATGTTATTTGAACACTTTTTTATAAAGGTTTTAATGCTTTAATAGATAGGCCGTTTTACTTTACGGCCTATCTTGCACGCCCGGGGCCACTGATTTTACTGAACAACTGTATGCTGCTCCTTACTGTCTGATGTTACTCTGCATACTGTGATTCACAAGGACTGCTACTGGGGCCGTTACGTAATATGTCTAGAAGGTTGTTTAGGCTAACAGTGTGTTGCTGGTTAAACTGGGGCACCTCACAGGTGTATGCTGACAATGGAAAATTAAAACTAATTTAAATTAAAATAAAATTGAAACTGGGGTAGCACACAATTCTGTACCTTTACAATACCCCCTCAATGAGAGGTTGAAGGCCGAAGCCTACAAACTCTCATTGCCTAAAACCTAAGAGGATCAGTGAGGATATGGCGTCACAACCCCCCTGGACTCTACTAAAATCATGGGTACTTACCCCCCTAGTCTGGTGACTGTGGCAGCACCCATCCGATCTTACTGGACTTCTCTACTCGAGATCCCAACACCATAAGCTGGGACCGATACCCACCACAGTATCACCTGACTCTAAAACATTCAATTAAAATTTAACATAAAGGCCTTCCAATATACTGTATCCACAACTGATTGGTTTCCTCTTAGCCGTACTGGTTCATTGACAAAGTACTGGCTTAGTTTAAAAATAATATAAACTTACGGTTTAATTTTAATCCCTTAACAAAGCATTATTCCCCACCAAAAATACAATTAGATTACTTAAAATACAAGTATTATAATAAAACTAACATTAAATCAACCTTCGGTAAAACTTCTATTATTATTATATTATTATACAATACACAATTCAAACCAAAGTAAATATAAATTAATTCCAAACCAAAAATAAATTTACATTCATTATTAAAATTCGCCTTTTCAATTAATTTGATTACCAATTTAATTTAATTTTATTATCTAACATCCTCAAATCCTAATTAAATCAATATTTATTCAAAACAATTTCATTTTCTTTCATTACATTTTTTCAAAATAACCCTACATAAAATATTACCTACATTCCATCACGTCTGGTATGTCTTTTGTTTCATAATAAGATTTACTCATCAGAATACTGATTCATCAGGCTACAACATTCTTGTTATTGTCAACTCAGCATGACTGTAGGTATTAGTCACAACAGACAACACCTGTTTACATTGACAATGGTCTGCAAGACTTGTTTTATAAACACTCTCAGTCTCAACATTCATGATTACATCATATACTGACACATGTACTTCAATTTTCAATTTCTATACATATTTTCGTTAACATATTTATCAATTACTATTTATTGCAATTCATATCAAAATTAATTTTGCTTCATTAATAAAATTGACCTTTTTAAATTATTTTACTAACCTCCACTCAAAACAACTTAGCTTTAGTTATATTATTTAAAACCCTTTGAATATAAACACACAATGCAAAATTAAATTTATTAATACCTTCTGTTAATTATTATTGTTAATTAACAAAATAACATAATATTATTATTAAAATCAATCTCTACTACATACACACATGGTTTACATAAAACATTTTTACAATACACACACCATTAATTTCACTCTAATGTATTTACAAATCTTCATCATTAATTGTTCAATTTTACCACACTTCATTTCCTAAATCAGCAAGGTCATTACCATATACTAAAGTATTTAAAAAATGTCCGTTCATGGAGTTTATATTCAACCTCCATCATCAAAAATTAGTCTTTTCTGCACATAACACTTTTCAATTTTGCTGATACACAACATACGGCTGTTTTTTGTTTTATAACCATAAGAACTTATTTTTTCCATTGTACCAAAATAATAATATATAGGGTTACCCCCCATAATTATCTTATCATAAATCATGTCTGCATTAGTATTTTTTATAAAGTCTCCGTCAGTGTTTGTTATTACAATTACATCATTATCACAATATTCTGCTACTACAAGTACATTAACTCTCCCCACAGGTAAATGTTTATCATCATCAACTACAATATACTCAGTGTTTACTGCTACACAAGGTAAATCTACATTGTTTATCATAATATTGATATTCAAAATCTCTATCAACTCTTTATAACTTCTATTTAACTTGAAACACTCTAACTCTTTCTCTCTCTCATAATCACTTTCATCACAATACTTCTCACAACATTTCCCATTCTCATTCCACACAGAGGGCAATACCACTTTATTATTATTCCATCTGGACTTACCAGATGCACAAAAAATCAAGGGACAATTATTTGTAGACCATACGTCTCCCAAATACACTCGTGAAGCATTTTATTCACCCACAACCACACCACGGGAACATTTTACCCTGTGTACACTCTCTTCATCCTCTCTCTCTAACTGATTAACATTTGTTTCTCCCCCTTTACAACCCATTACTCTCTCACTCTCGCTCACTCTCTCACTAACTGTTTCTATATCATCACTAACTGCTACCACATTTTCAACATCATTACCATTTTCAACATCACTTGTTAACACATCATTATCATCGGTATTACTCACCTTATTATTAATTTCTTTACAATTTGTGGTCATATTACCACTGTTACTTACCGTTGTGTCAACTATCTGATTTGACTTACTTTTAATTTGTTTCTCTACTGATTCTACTATTTTCTCCATATCTCGTTTTAATTCATTACACTGACTCACACACTTATTTTTTACATTATTAATATCAATTTTAAGTTCATCAAATTTAGCATCAAAGTCATTGCTTAATTTTTCAAATTTACTATTCTGTATATCAAAACTACTCTTGACTTCGCCAACATCACTGCTCAGTTTATCAAATTTACAATTAATTTTATCGAATTGACTTAATATAACACTCATCATATCATTGTCTAACTTGTTACTACATTTTGTTGAGGTTGGAGTCAACTGGACTCCAGAGTCCTCTGTGACCATTGTTTCATCTATAATATTTGTCATTCTATCTTTTTCATCTTGGTCTACATTCGGAGTTGAATGTGTTTCAAGGCTATTACTAATATATGATTCGTTAAAATCAATTACAGTACTTTCATTATTATTACCTGCCATTTTTATCTTATTTATGGAACGTTACATAGAAATTTTAATCTTATCCAATATTAACTTAACCCTTTTACTATTTCACTATGTTTATATAATTTACCAAAACGTCCTCCCTCTCAAATAACCCGTTCTGCAGCTTAATTAGGCCTGATCTGTGTGATTTATAAATCACATAGATCGTCCAACTGATCGGGCACCACTGAGACAATATTAATTTTATCAAATATGAAACTCTTACCTTAGGGATATCTCCAAGGTTCTACAGACGAAAAAATCAGTTGCAGACAAAGTTATCTGGGTTGAAGTGCGAAATGATTACGCTAACGCATTTTGTACTGTCTAAAATGCATACTTATTTTATTTATCGAAACTCACACCCTTCTTTTACGTTCTACAAATGACAGTATCTTTGTTAAATTTAGTTTTCACCTATTATTATGATTGACATTACTAAGTACATATAAGAAGATTGAAAATGAACCAGTATGTAACCTCTATATTACCACACACACATGCTCTTTCTTTTTTGTTAATATTTAAATAAACTCCCCTCCCTTAGAGAGCTCTGTTTCTTATTAAAGTGCCTATAAAAGTAAATTTTGTAATATAGTAATTAAAGTTTTAAAAAATGGTACTCATCCTAATAATGGTTTCACTCCAATGAACACCCATATTGTTCACATGTAATAACCGTGACACAAGTTCTCTAGTTGACCGATTTCTGAGTTCTCTCACACTCACGCCACTGTGGGTACTGGTTTTACGGTTTTTTGCTTAATGGTTCTCACTGATCTACAGGTTCCACGTTATAAAATATGATAAAGTCGGCCGACGTAATTTTATTCGCACTGAGATGTTGTTGTAGGTTGGCCGCGCTATGTTATTTGAACACTTTTATAAAGGTTTTAATGCTTTAATAGATAGGCCGTTTTACTTTACGGCCTATCTTGCACGCCCGGGGCCACTGATTTTACTGAACAACTGTATGCTGCTCCTTACTGTCTGATGTTACTCTGCATACTGTGATTCACAAGGACTGCTACTGGGGCCGTTACGTAATATGTCTAGAAGGTTGTTTAGGCTAACAGTGTGTTGCTGGTTAAACTGGGGCACCTCACAGGTGTATGCTGACAATGGAAAATTAAAACTAATTTAAATTAAAATAAAATTGAAACTGGGGTAGCACACAATTCTGTACCTTTACAATACCCCCTCAATGAGAGGTTGAAGGCCGAAGCCTACAAACTCTCATTGCCTAAAACCTAAGAGGATCAGTGAGGATATGGCGTCGCAACCCCCCTGGACTCTACTAAAATCATGGGTACTTACCCCCCTAGTCTGGTGACTGTGGCAGCACCCATCCGATCTTACTGGACTTCTCTACTCGAGATCCCAACACCATAAGCTGGGACCGATACCCACCACAGTATCACCTGACTCTAAAACATTCAATTAAAATTTAACATAAAGGCCTTCCAATATACTGTATCCACAACTGATTGGTTTCCTCTTAGCCGTACTGGTTCATTGACAAAGTACTGGCTTAGTTTAAAAATAATATAAACTTACGGTTTAATTTTAATCCCTTAACAAAGCATTATTCCCCACCAAAAATACAATTAGATTACTTAAAATACAAGTATTATAATAAAACTAACATTAAATCAACCTTCGGTAAAACTTCTATTATTATTATATTATTATACAATACACAATTCAAACCAAAGTAAATATAAATTAATTCCAAACCAAAAATAAATTTACATTCATTATTAAAATTCGCCTTTTCAATTAATTTGATTACCAATTTAATTTAATTTTATTATCTAACATCCTCAAATCCTAATTAAATCAATATTTATTCAAAACAATTTCATTTTCTTTCATTACATTTTTTCAAAATAACCCTACATAAAATATTACCTACATTCCATCACGTCTGGTATGTCTTTTGTTTCATAATAAGATTTACTCATCAGAATACTGATTCATCAGGCTACAACATTCTTGTTATTGTCAACTCAGCATGACTGTAGGTATTAGTCACAACAGACAACACCTGTTTACATTGACAATGGTCTGCAAGACTTGTTTTATAAACACTCTCAGTCTCAACATTCATGATTACATCATATACTGACACATGTACTTCAATTTTCAATTTCTATACATATTTTCGTTAACATATTTATCAATTACTATTTATTGCAATTCATATCAAAATTAATTTTGCTTCATTAATAAAATTGACCTTTTTAAATTATTTTACTAACCTCCACTCAAAACAACTTAGCTTTAGTTATATTATTTAAAACCCTTTGAATATAAACACACAATGCAAAATTAAATTTATTAATACCTTCTGTTAATTATTATTGTTAATTAACAAAATAACATAATATTATTATTAAAATCAATCTCTACTACATACACACATGGTTTACATAAAACATTTTTACAATACACACACCATTAATTTCACTCTAATGTATTTACAAATCTTCATCATTAATTGTTCAATTTTACCACACTTCATTTCCTAAATCAGCAAGGTCATTACCATATACTAAAGTATTTAAAAAATGTCCGTTCATGGAGTTTATATTCAACCTCCATCATCAAAAATTAGTCTTTTCTGCACATAACACTTTTCAATTTTGCTGATACACAACATACGGCTGTTTTTTGTTTTATAACCATAAGAACTTATTTTTTCCATTGTACCAAAATAATAATGTATAGGGTTACCCCCCATAATTATCTTATCATAAATCATGTCTGCATTAGTATTTTTTATAAAGTCTCCGTCAGTGTTTGTTATTACAATTACATCATTATCACAATATTCTGCTACTACAAGTACATTAACTCTCCCCACAGGTAAATGTTTATCATCATCAACTACAATATACTCAGTGTTTACTGCTACACAAGGTAAATCTACATTGTTTATCATAATATTGATATTCAAAATCTCTATCAACTCTTTATAACTTCTATTTAACTTGAAACACTCTAACTCTTTCTCTCTCTCATAATCACTTTCATCACAATACTTCTCACAACATTTCCCATTCTCATTCCACACAGAGGGCAATACCACTTTATTATTATTCCATCTGGACTTACCAGATGCACAAAAAATCAAGGGACAATTATTTGTAGACCATACGTCTCCCAAATACACTCGTGAAGCATTTTATTCACCCACAACCACACCACGGGAACATTTTACCCTGTGTACACTCTCTTCATCCTCTCTCTCTAACTGATTAACATTTGTTTCTCCCCCTTTACAACCCATTACTCTCTCACTCTCGCTCACTCTCTCACTAACTGTTTCTATATCATCACTAACTGCTACCACATTTTCAACATCATTACCATTTTCAACATCACTTGTTAACACATCATTATCATCGGTATTACTCACCTTATTATTAATTTCTTTACAATTTGTGGTCATATTACCACTGTTACTTACCGTTGTGTCAACTATCTGATTTGACTTACTTTTAATTTGTTTCTCTACTGATTCTACTATTTTCTCCATATCTCGTTTTAATTCATTACACTGACTCACACACTTATTTTTTACATTATTAATATCAATTTTAAGTTCATCAAATTTAGCATCAAAGTCATTGCTTAATTTTTCAAATTTACTATTCTGTATATCAAAACTACTCTTGACTTCGCCAACATCACTGCTCAGTTTATCAAATTTACAATTAATTTTATCGAATTGACTTAATATAACACTCATCATATCATTGTCTAACTTGTTACTACATTTTGTTGAGGTTGGAGTCAACTGGACTCCAGAGTCCTCTGTGACCATTGTTTCATCTATAATATTTGTCATTCTATCTTTTTCATCTTGGTCTACATTCGGAGTTGAATGTGTTTCAAGGCTATTACTAATATATGATTCGTTAAAATCAATTACAGTACTTTCATTAATATTACCTGCCATTTTTATCTTATTTATGGAACGTTACATAGAAATTTTAATCTTATCCAATATTAACTTAACCCTTTTACTATTTCACTATGTTTATATAATTTACCAAAACGTCCTCCCTCTCAAATAACCCGTTCTGCAGCTTAATTAGGCCTGATCTGTGTGATTTATAAATCACATAGATCGTCCAACTGATCGGGCACCACTGAGACAATATTAATTTTATCAAATATGAAACTCTTACCTTAGGGATATCTCCAAGGTTCTACAGACGAAAAAATCAGTTGCAGACAAGGTTATCTGGGTTGAAGTGCGAAATGATTACGCTAACGCATTTTGTACTGTCTAAAATGCATACTTATTTTATTTATCGAAACTCACACCCTTCTTTTACGTTCTACAAATGACAGTATCTTTGTTAAATTTAGTTTTCACCTATTATTATGATTGACATTACTAAGTACATATAAGAAGATTGAAAATGAACCAGTATGTAACCTCTATATTACCACACACACATGCTCTTTCTTTTTTGTTAATATTTAAATAAACTCCCCTCCCTTAGAGAGCTCTGTTTCTTATTAAAGTGCCTATAAAAGTAAATTTTGTAATATAGTAATTAAAGTTTTAAAAAATGGTACTCATCCTAATAATGGTTTCACTCCAATGAACACCCATATTGTTCACATGTAATAACCGTGACACAAGTTCTCTAGTTGACCGATTTCTGAGTTCTCTCACACTCACGCCACTGTGGGTACTGGTTTTACGGTTTTTTGCTTAATGGTTCTCACTGATCTACAGGTTCCACGTTATAAAATATGATAAAGTCGGCCGACGTAATTTTATTCGCACTGAGATGTTGTTGTAGGTTGGCCGCGCTATGTTATTTGAACACTTTTATAAAGGTTTTAATGCTTTAATAGATAGGCCGTTTTACTTTACGGCCTATCTTGCACGCCCGGGGCCACTGATTTTACTGAACAACTGTATGCTGCTCCTTACTGTCTGATGTTACTCTGCATACTGTGATTCACAAGGACTGCTACTGGGGCCGTTACGTAATATGTCTAGAAGGTTGTTTAGGCTAACAGTGTGTTGCTGGTTAAACTGGGGCACCTCACAGGTGTATGCTGACAATGGAAAATTAAAACTAATTTAAATTAAAATAAAATTGAAACTGGGGTAGCACACAATTCTGTACCTTTACAATACCCCCTCAATGAGAGGTTGAAGGCCGAAGCCTACAAACTCTCATTGCCTAAAACCTAAGAGGATCAGTGAGGATATGGCGTCGCAACCCCCCTGGACTCTACTAAAATCATGGGTACTTACCCCCCTAGTCTGGTGACTGTGGCAGCACCCATCCGATCTTACTGGACTTCTCTACTCGAGATCCCAACACCATAAGCTGGGACCGATACCCACCACAGTATCACCTGACTCTAAAACATTCAATTAAAATTTAACATAAAGGCCTTCCAATATACTGTATCCACAACTGATTGGTTTCCTCTTAGCCGTACTGGTTCATTGACAAAGTACTGGCTTAGTTTAAAAATAATATAAACTTATGGTTTAATTTTAATCCCTTAACAAAGCATTATTCCCCACCAAAAATACAATTAGATTACTTAAAATACAAGTATTATAATAAAACTAACATTAAATCAACCTTCGGTAAAACTTCTATTATTATTATATTATTATACAATACACAATTCAAACCAAAGTAAATATAAATTAATTCCAAACCAAAAATAAATTTACATTCATTATTAAAATTCGCCTTTTCAATTAATTTGATTACCAATTTAATTTAATTTTATTATCTAACATCCTCAAATCCTAATTAAATCAATATTTATTCAAAACAATTTCATTTTCTTTCATTACATTTTTTCAAAATAACCCTACATAAAATATTACCTACATTCCATCACGTCTGGTATGTCTTTTGTTTCATAATAAGATTTACTCATCAGAATACTGATTCATCAGGCTACAACATTCTTGTTATTGTCAACTCAGCATGACTGTAGGTATTAGTCACAACAGACAACACCTGTTTACATTGACAATGGTCTGCAAGACTTGTTTTATAAACACTCTCAGTCTCAACATTCATGATTACATCATATACTGACACATGTACTTCAATTTTCAATTTCTATACATATTTTCGTTAACATATTTATCAATTACTATTTATTGCAATTCATATCAAAATTAATTTTGCTTCATTAATAAAATTGACCTTTTTAAATTATTTTACTAACCTCCACTCAAAACAACTTAGCTTTAGTTATATTATTTAAAACCCTTTGAATATAAACACACAATGCAAAATTAAATTTATTAATACCTTCTGTTAATTATTATTGTTAATTAACAAAATAACATAATATTATTATTAAAATCAATCTCTACTACATACACACATGGTTTACATAAAACATTTTTACAATACACACACCATTAATTTCACTCTAATGTATTTACAAATCTTCATCATTAATTGTTCAATTTTACCACACTTCATTTCCTAAATCAGCAAGGTCATTACCATATACTAAAGTATTTAAAAAATGTCCGTTCATGGAGTTTATATTCAACCTCCATCATCAAAAATTAGTCTTTTCTGCACATAACACTTTTCAATTTTGCTGATACACAACATACGGCTGTTTTTTGTTTTATAACCATAAGAACTTATTTTTTCCATTGTACCAAAATAATAATGTATAGGGTTACCCCCCATAATTATCTTATCATAAATCATGTCTGCATTAGTATTTTTTATAAAGTCTCCGTCAGTGTTTGTTATTACAATTACATCATTATCACAATATTCTGCTACTACAAGTACATTAACTCTCCCCACAGGTAAATGTTTATCATCATCAACTACAATATACTCAGTGTTTACTGCTACACAAGGTAAATCTACATTGTTTATCATAATATTGATATTCAAAATCTCTATCAACTCTTTATAACTTCTATTTAACTTGAAACACTCTAACTCTTTCTCTCTCTCATAATCACTTTCATCACAATACTTCTCACAACATTTCCCATTCTCATTCCACACAGAGGGCAATACCACTTTATTATTATTCCATCTGGACTTACCAGATGCACAAAAAATCAAGGGACAATTATTTGTAGACCATACGTCTCCCAAATACACTCGTGAAGCATTTTATTCACCCACAACCACACCACGGGAACATTTTACCCTGTGTACACTCTCTTCATCCTCTCTCTCTAACTGATTAACATTTGTTTCTCCCCCTTTACAACCCATTACTCTCTCACTCTCGCTCACTCTCTCACTAACTGTTTCTATATCATCACTAACTGCTACCACATTTTCAACATCATTACCATTTTCAACATCACTTGTTAACACATCATTATCATCGGTATTACTCACCTTATTATTAATTTCTTTACAATTTGTGGTCATATTACCACTGTTACTTACCGTTGTGTCAACTATCTGATTTGACTTACTTTTAATTTGTTTCTCTACTGATTCTACTATTTTCTCCATATCTCGTTTTAATTCATTACACTGACTCACACACTTATTTTTTACATTATTAATATCAATTTTAAGTTCATCAAATTTAGCATCAAAGTCATTGCTTAATTTTTCAAATTTACTATTCTGTATATCAAAACTACTCTTGACTTCGCCAACATCACTGCTCAGTTTATCAAATTTACAATTAATTTTATCGAATTGACTTAATATAACACTCATCATATCATTGTCTAACTTGTTACTACATTTTGTTGAGGTTGGAGTCAACTGGACTCCAGAGTCCTCTGTGACCATTGTTTCATCTATAATATTTGTCATTCTATCTTTTTCATCTTGGTCTACATTCGGAGTTGAATGTGTTTCAAGGCTATTACTAATATATGATTCGTTAAAATCAATTACAGTACTTTCATTATTATTACCTGCCATTTTTATCTTATTTATGGAACGTTACATAGAAATTTTAATCTTATCCAATATTAACTTAACCCTTTTACTATTTCACTATGTTTATATAATTTACCAAAACGTCCTCCCTCTCAAATAACCCGTTCTGCAGCTTAATTAGGCCTGATCTGTGTGATTTATAAATCACATAGATCGTCCAACTGATCGGGCACCACTGAGACAATATTAATTTTATCAAATATGAAACTCTTACCTTAGGGATATCTCCAAGGTTCTACAGACGAAAAAATCAGTTGCAGACAAGGTTATCTGGGTTGAAGTGCGAAATGATTACGCTAACGCATTTTGTACTGTCTAAAATGCATACTTATTTTATTTATCGAAACTCACACCCTTCTTTTACGTTCTACAAATGACAGTATCTTTGTTAAATTTAGTTTTCACCTATTATTATGATTGACATTACTAAGTACATATAAGAAGATTGAAAATGAACCAGTATGTAACCTCTATATTACCACACACACATGCTCTTTCTTTTTTGTTAATATTTAAATAAACTCCCCTCCCTTAGAGAGCTCTGTTTCTTATTAAAGTGCCTATAAAAGTAAATTTTGTAATATAGTAATTAAAGTTTTAAAAAATGGTACTCATCCTAATAATGGTTTCACTCCAATGAACACCCATATTGTTCACATGTAATAACCGTGACACAAGTTCTCTAGTTGACCGATTTCTGAGTTCTCTCACACTCACGCCACTGTGGGTACTGGTTTTACGGTTTTTTGCTTAATGGTTCTCACTGATCTACAGGTTCCACGTTATAAAATATGATAAAGTCGGCCGACGTAATTTTATTCGCACTGAGATGTTGTTGTAGGTTGGCCGCGCTATGTTATTTGAACACTTTTATAAAGGTTTTAATGCTTTAATAGATAGGCCGTTTTACTTTACGGCCTATCTTGCACGCCCGGGGCCACTGATTTTACTGAACAACTGTATGCTGCTCCTTACTGTCTGATGTTACTCTGCATACTGTGATTCACAAGGACTGCTACTGGGGCCGTTACGTAATATGTCTAGAAGGTTGTTTAGGCTAACAGTGTGTTGCTGGTTAAACTGGGGCACCTCACAGGTGTATGCTGACAATGGAAAATTAAAACTAATTTAAATTAAAATAAAATTGAAACTGGGGTAGCACACAATTCTGTACCTTTACAATACCCCCTCAATGAGAGGTTGAAGGCCGAAGCCTACAAACTCTCATTGCCTAAAACCTAAGAGGATCAGTGAGGATATGGCGTCGCAACCCCCCTGGACTCTACTAAAATCATGGGTACTTACCCCCCTAGTCTGGTGACTGTGGCAGCACCCATCCGATCTTACTGGACTTCTCTACTCGAGATCCCAACACCATAAGCTGGGACCGATACCCACCACAGTATCACCTGACTCTAAAACATTCAATTAAAATTTAACATAAAGGCCTTCCAATATACTGTATCCACAACTGATTGGTTTCCTCTTAGCCGTACTGGTTCATTGACAAAGTACTGGCTTAGTTTAAAAATAATATAAACTTATGGTTTAATTTTAATCCCTTAACAAAGCATTATTCCCCACCAAAAATACAATTAGATTACTTAAAATACAAGTATTATAATAAAACTAACATTAAATCAACCTTCGGTAAAACTTCTATTATTATTATATTATTATACAATACACAATTCAAACCAAAGTAAATATAAATTAATTCCAAACCAAAAATAAATTTACATTCATTATTAAAATTCGCCTTTTCAATTAATTTGATTACCAATTTAATTTAATTTTATTATCTAACATCCTCAAATCCTAATTAAATCAATATTTATTCAAAACAATTTCATTTTCTTTCATTACATTTTTTCAAAATAACCCTACATAAAATATTACCTACATTCCATCACGTCTGGTATGTCTTTTGTTTCATAATAAGATTTACTCATCAGAATACTGATTCATCAGGCTACAACATTCTTGTTATTGTCAACTCAGCATGACTGTAGGTATTAGTCACAACAGACAACACCTGTTTACATTGACAATGGTCTGCAAGACTTGTTTTATAAACACTCTCAGTCTCAACATTCATGATTACATCATATACTGACACATGTACTTCAATTTTCAATTTCTATACATATTTTCGTTAACATATTTATCAATTACTATTTATTGCAATTCATATCAAAATTAATTTTGCTTCATTAATAAAATTGACCTTTTTAAATTATTTTACTAACCTCCACTCAAAACAACTTAGCTTTAGTTATATTATTTAAAACCCTTTGAATATAAACACACAATGCAAAATTAAATTTATTAATACCTTCTGTTAATTATTATTGTTAATTAACAAAATAACATAATATTATTATTAAAATCAATCTCTACTACATACACACATGGTTTACATAAAACATTTTTACAATACACACACCATTAATTTCACTCTAATGTATTTACAAATCTTCATCATTAATTGTTCAATTTTACCACACTTCATTTCCTAAATCAGCAAGGTCATTACCATATACTAAAGTATTTAAAAAATGTCCGTTCATGGAGTTTATATTCAACCTCCATCATCAAAAATTAGTCTTTTCTGCACATAACACTTTTCAATTTTGCTGATACACAACATACGGCTGTTTTTTGTTTTATAACCATAAGAACTTATTTTTTCCATTGTACCAAAATAATAATGTATAGGGTTACCCCCCATAATTATCTTATCATAAATCATGTCTGCATTAGTATTTTTTATAAAGTCTCCGTCAGTGTTTGTTATTACAATTACATCATTATCACAATATTCTGCTACTACAAGTACATTAACTCTCCCCACAGGTAAATGTTTATCATCATCAACTACAATATACTCAGTGTTTACTGCTACACAAGGTAAATCTACATTGTTTATCATAATATTGATATTCAAAATCTCTATCAACTCTTTATAACTTCTATTTAACTTGAAACACTCTAACTCTTTCTCTCTCTCATAATCACTTTCATCACAATACTTCTCACAACATTTCCCATTCTCATTCCACACAGAGGGCAATACCACTTTATTATTATTCCATCTGGACTTACCAGATGCACAAAAAATCAAGGGACAATTATTTGTAGACCATACGTCTCCCAAATACACTCGTGAAGCATTTTATTCACCCACAACCACACCACGGGAACATTTTACCCTGTGTACACTCTCTTCATCCTCTCTCTCTAACTGATTAACATTTGTTTCTCCCCCTTTACAACCCATTACTCTCTCACTCTCGCTCACTCTCTCACTAACTGTTTCTATATCATCACTAACTGCTACCACATTTTCAACATCATTACCATTTTCAACATCACTTGTTAACACATCATTATCATCGGTATTACTCACCTTATTATTAATTTCTTTACAATTTGTGGTCATATTACCACTGTTACTTACCGTTGTGTCAACTATCTGATTTGACTTACTTTTAATTTGTTTCTCTACTGATTCTACTATTTTCTCCATATCTCGTTTTAATTCATTACACTGACTCACACACTTATTTTTTACATTATTAATATCAATTTTAAGTTCATCAAATTTAGCATCAAAGTCATTGCTTAATTTTTCAAATTTACTATTCTGTATATCAAAACTACTCTTGACTTCGCCAACATCACTGCTCAGTTTATCAAATTTACAATTAATTTTATCGAATTGACTTAATATAACACTCATCATATCATTGTCTAACTTGTTACTACATTTTGTTGAGGTTGGAGTCAACTGGACTCCAGAGTCCTCTGTGACCATTGTTTCATCTATAATATTTGTCATTCTATCTTTTTCATCTTGGTCTACATTCGGAGTTGAATGTGTTTCAAGGCTATTACTAATATATGATTCGTTAAAATCAATTACAGTACTTTCATTATTATTACCTGCCATTTTTATCTTATTTATGGAACGTTACATAGAAATTTTAATCTTATCCAATATTAACTTAACCCTTTTACTATTTCACTATGTTTATATAATTTACCAAAACGTCCTCCCTCTCAAATAACCCGTTCTGCAGCTTAATTAGGCCTGATCTGTGTGATTTATAAATCACATAGATCGTCCAACTGATCGGGCACCACTGAGACAATATTAATTTTATCAAATATGAAACTCTTACCTTAGGGATATCTCCAAGGTTCTACAGACGAAAAAATCAGTTGCAGACAAGGTTATCTGGGTTGAAGTGCGAAATGATTACGCTAACGCATTTTGTACTGTCTAAAATGCATACTTATTTTATTTATCGAAACTCACACCCTTCTTTTACGTTCTACAAATGACAGTATCTTTGTTAAATTTAGTTTTCACCTATTATTATGATTGACATTACTAAGTACATATAAGAAGATTGAAAATGAACCAGTATGTAACCTCTATATTACCACACACACATGCTCTTTCTTTTTTGTTAATATTTAAATAAACTCCCCTCCCTTAGAGAGCTCTGTTTCTTATTAAAGTGCCTATAAAAGTAAATTTTGTAATATAGTAATTAAAGTTTTAAAAAATGGTACTCATCCTAATAATGGTTTCACTCCAATGAACACCCATATTGTTCACATGTAATAACCGTGACACAAGTTCTCTAGTTGACCGATTTCTGAGTTCTCTCACACTCACGCCACTGTGGGTACTGGTTTTACGGTTTTTTGCTTAATGGTTCTCACTGATCTACAGGTTCCACGTTATAAAATATGATAAAGTCGGCCGACGTAATTTTATTCGCACTGAGATGTTGTTGTAGGTTGGCCGCGCTATGTTATTTGAACACTTTTATAAAGGTTTTAATGCTTTAATAGATAGGCCGTTTTACTTTACGGCCTATCTTGCACGCCCGGGGCCACTGATTTTACTGAACAACTGTATGCTGCTCCTTACTGTCTGATGTTACTCTGCATACTGTGATTCACAAGGACTGCTACTGGGGCCGTTACGTAATATGTCTAGAAGGTTGTTTAGGCTAACAGTGTGTTGCTGGTTAAACTGGGGCACCTCACAGGTGTATGCTGACAATGGAAAATTAAAACTAATTTAAATTAAAATAAAATTGAAACTGGGGTAGCACACAATTCTGTACCTTTACAATACCCCCTCAATGAGAGGTTGAAGGCCGAAGCCTACAAACTCTCATTGCCTAAAACCTAAGAGGATCAGTGAGGATATGGCGTCGCAACCCCCCTGGACTCTACTAAAATCATGGGTACTTACCCCCCTAGTCTGGTGACTGTGGCAGCACCCATCCGATCTTACTGGACTTCTCTACTCGAGATCCCAACACCATAAGCTGGGACCGATACCCACCACAGTATCACCTGACTCTAAAACATTCAATTAAAATTTAACATAAAGGCCTTCCAATATACTGTATCCACAACTGATTGGTTTCCTCTTAGCCGTACTGGTTCATTGACAAAGTACTGGCTTAGTTTAAAAATAATATAAACTTACGGTTTAATTTTAATCCCTTAACAAAGCATTATTCCCCACCAAAAATACAATTAGATTACTTAAAATACAAGTATTATAATAAAACTAACATTAAATCAACCTTCGGTAAAACTTCTATTATTATTATATTATTATACAATACACAATTCAAACCAAAGTAAATATAAATTAATTCCAAACCAAAAATAAATTTACATTCATTATTAAAATTCGCCTTTTCAATTAATTTGATTACCAATTTAATTTAATTTTATTATCTAACATCCTCAAATCCTAATTAAATCAATATTTATTCAAAACAATTTCATTTTCTTTCATTACATTTTTTCAAAATAACCCTACATAAAATATTACCTACATTCCATCACGTCTGGTATGTCTTTTGTTTCATAATAAGATTTACTCATCAGAATACTGATTCATCAGGCTACAACATTCTTGTTATTGTCAACTCAGCATGACTGTAGGTATTAGTCACAACAGACAACACCTGTTTACATTGACAATGGTCTGCAAGACTTGTTTTATAAACACTCTCAGTCTCAACATTCATGATTACATCATATACTGACACATGTACTTCAATTTTCAATTTCTATACATATTTTCGTTAACATATTTATCAATTACTATTTATTGCAATTCATATCAAAATTAATTTTGCTTCATTAATAAAATTGACCTTTTTAAATTATTTTACTAACCTCCACTCAAAACAACTTAGCTTTAGTTATATTATTTAAAACCCTTTGAATATAAACACACAATGCAAAATTAAATTTATTAATACCTTCTGTTAATTATTATTGTTAATTAACAAAATAACATAATATTATTATTAAAATCAATCTCTACTACATACACACATGGTTTACATAAAACATTTTTACAATACACACACCATTAATTTCACTCTAATGTATTTACAAATCTTCATCATTAATTGTTCAATTTTACCACACTTCAT